>JBAMNC010001072.1:0-600000 GCA_037902135.1 Cetoscarus ocellatus | reverse complement strand
AAATAATTTCGTTGTCATCCACATGTAACAGAAATCACTGTTGTCAGGGAAATGTGGGATGTGCAGCACATGCACAGTCCTCTTTCAGATAAAGGTAGTGCACACACCTCGGAACAACAACAACAGCTATGGCTGACTACCGAGCAACATGTGCGCTGCTAGCTGTGTTAGGTTTGTTATCGCTCCTCCAACACAATGTGGATTTGCTGCGTCAATACTCTGACCAGCAGAGACAAATTTGTTATATTCATCAAGGGCACTACAAACTCACATCGCCAACTACTGGCCTGGCATGCATGCTACCGCATTTTCAGTCGTTCTCGCGGATCCGCGTGAATGCAGAGCGCTATTGATAACACAAAGGAAAAACCTTTCAGTTTCTTGTGACAACATTGTCACATACATGGGCCCTTAGGTAAGTGAAGACACCAGCAACTTTCAGAAGCAGCGCAGCACTGAATACCAGGACAGTCGTGTGTTTGACATTGATGCCACTGAAAGTCTATATTGGTCAACTTTTGTCCACACAGAGAGAACCAGCAGGAATTGATAAGGGAATTGTTAAAGAATCGGATCAATAAGCAGATTCAGTAATGGCAATTTTATCAATAACATCTTATCAATCCCCCTCTCCTGCAGAATTACTCATAAGCAATGGATGATCATGAGACCTTGTGGTCATGACTTATGACTGTCAAATCTGTCCAAAGTTTGACACATATTTCCCAAAGCCTCCTAGACTTTTTTAAGGGATAACCAGGGGACTTCATGACCTGGACCTTTAACCTCCAAAACCTGATCAGTTCATGTTCGAGTTGGAGTGGACATTCGTGCAAAGTTTGAAGAAAATCTCTCAAAGTCGTAATAAGATAATTGTTTCATAAGTGAGGGGTGAACATGATTCCTAAGACCGTTGACCTTTATCAGCTCATTCTTGGAGATATTTGAGCAACTTTGTTCACGTCTACAGGAACTGATGGGATGGATGGACAGACAGAAAGACAACATGCAAACGTAACGCCATGTGTTGTCACTCGTGCTGGGGCATACATAAATATACATACAAACAAACTGAGTCTTACCTCCTGTGTCAAAATCACCATCGTCCTCTTCCACGCTGACGACGTGACCTCCAGGAGAAAGAGGGGGCTCATTCCTGTGGGGAGGGTAGACCTCCACCACCTCCAGAGGAGCCTACAAACACACAGCATGTTTTTGTTATTGAGAGCCGAGCTATTCTTTTTCACTTTATCCAGATGTTTTCAATCAGAGAGCACATTTTTCGGCTCATTGTATACAGTATTTACGGTATCATGATGGCGGCTTTGCCAGCATTTTGTTGACAGCAAAAAAAACGACTCCAAAACAGCGTTCCATTAAAGCCGCAAAAGTCTGTCTGAACTTCAGCTGAAATGGATCTTTTTTTATAATCCAATGCAATCAGTGATGCTTCGGAGCTGTGAGCTGACTGCCTGCATGAGCTCACAAAAATAAATCGGATAGCTGAGAATCCTTTAAGTTGGAGTGTTTGGGTTTTAAGGGATGTTTCTTCAAGGGACAACAAAAAGTCAGTAGCTCCTGGAGAATGTAGTCTTACCTGTGGCTGCTGTTCCTGAGTCTGATCACCTCCCTCTGGGTTTGGTGGAGCGTACTGTCTCTCCACAGGCTCTGGATTGAACCTGGGTTCAGATGTCAGCGGTACATTTTCACCTCCATATCCATTAGCATCCTCTGAAGGTGAAGGAGGAGCATCAGGACTTGTTGGTTGACCAGACTTCAGTTGTTCCCCATCAGGAGCCGGCTGGAATTCAGGGTTCCCGCCTGTCAGAGGGTAGTCGTCTTCTTCGTCTTGGTTATCAGGGTCGAAAGTGTTGTCTGGGTACTCCTCGAACTCAGCGTACTCGGGGGTGGTGGTGTCCTGGAGGCAGAAACGTGAACCAGTCAGGGAAGTTCCTTCCTAAAACACGCTTAAAAGTGAATGAAAGCAAACAGCAGACTCACCACAGAGAGGCCATGTCCTTCGGCTGGTGGTGTAGCAAGGATGCCACCGATGGATGCAGGAACTATGTTGTCAAAGGAGTATCGGTTTCCTGTGTGGAACAGCCAAACTCCAGGTATCCCTGTGTTACCGACCCTAAAGAGACCATAGTTAAGTTATAACTAACACCTGTGCCCATTATCCAATCACATACCAGCACTTAAAAAGGTTGATTATCTTAACTATGCTACCACAACACAGTAGCCATGTTGGATACGACTAACTCTACCCAAGCAAAACTATCCAAGTTTTTCATCTATGCTTAGATGGCCTTTAAGCTAAAGTTAGCTTGCTAGTTTTCACTGGGTACTAGCTTAATTTGCCCCTATACTAGTTGCCAAGTATTATTTTTTGGACTGGCAAAAACAGCAAACAGTTGATTTATCAATAACATCATTAACTACAGGCTAATAAAAATTTTGCCTCATAGAACAGGCTGAATGGGATCTTCAATGCTTGTTACCAAGTTTGTTTGACTTGTGAGCTTCTTATCTTAAATTTACTCTTTTAACATCTGTGTTCACCAAAGCATTTCTATAAGTAATATTAGCCGCACAGATGTGAGTTTGCTAACCATAACAGCCACCAGTTTATGCCCAGGAAACAGCTAATATGCAAACTAAAACTGCTAGCTAGTAGCTTGCTAGTTTAAGCAAACGTTGCTCGACAAAGAAAATCATGGTAGTCAACAATATTTTTTTGCTTTTTAATTTTTATTGGTTTTTTTTTGTTTGGACAGCTAAAAAATAACAGCTGATCTTCTAAATTAGACTGCAAGCCATCTACAGCTTTACTGTTTCTGTTAAACTAGCCTACTTCTGTGGCAACAAGTCAGAGTGTTTTGTGGGCATCATAAGCTAAAGCCAGGTGTCTGTACCAAATGAACTCACTTTGTGTTGTTCTGTTTCCCTCAGCTAATCCTGATGGGGCATTTAGGAGTACAGATGGAAATTAGCATTGTGCTAAACCCAGAGTATTTACGTTGGCATTGTATGGCCTCCCACAATATTGTATGTTTATTAATATGCACTCTCCCATCCAAATAAAGGTTACATAAATTAAACAAATTACAATGTGCTGATGTGACCATAATGAGGGGAAACGTTGATGATTTGGACTCACTGGTAGAGGTCTTTCACAGACTGTTCATCAGTGGTCACGCTGTAGTGAGGTCCTTCAGTTCGTGAGATGATAAAATATGTGATTTCTCCTCTGCTGAAGCCAACTCTGGCAGGAAGTTCGATTTCAACATTGTAGGATTCCTGGAATTCAAAGAAAAGTTCAAATGCAGAAAGGACACGTGTTTATAATTAGCGACTCCGTTACATTAGTTGCAAAATATAAATCTGTGTCTAATACATCAACAAATCTACCTTGGGTCGCGTTCCAAAGAAGTTCAGACCCCCTTCAGGGTAGAGGAAGAGGACGTATGAGTTGGTCTCATCATAACCGATCACTGCCTGGAACGTATTGAACTACAAAGAGAAGAGAGAGACAGCGTTAGTCATTATACAAGCTAAAATGGTGACCATAACCCCAAGTGAAGACTTTGGCGAAGGCTGTCTCTGACTCATTTGTACACGTGGCAGAAGTTCAGAGTTTAAGAAGAAAAGAACAGAGATTAAGGAGTATCTCTTCTGTTTTTCATGTTTCTGTCTTTAATGGATGATCCAAGCTCTTCAAATTTACAAATATGTGTAGAAATCAACAAAACTGTGACTGTTTGGTGCATTGGCAGGGCACGTCCAAGATGTAATATGCACATATTTAAGGAGAGAGTACAGAGTGCAGCACAGAGACAAACATATATAACATTTATTAGCAAATATTCAACCGAGGGTATGAGTATTTAAGTTAAACCCACTGATTCAAAATATGACAGCCCCAAATTGAACTAGCAAGATTACCGTACTTGGCTTTATGTGGCTGGTAGCCGTATGGGTGGTAGGGACTGATCTGTTTTTGAAGGGCTAAAATACATTCAATTAAAAAAATGATACATTTTGGTAAGTACAGTACAACAAAATAGAAATATTTCAATTCAATTTAAAATCCTGCCCTGACAGCTTATGTCAAGAAAAACTTGTCCTTTATACAAATGTACTACTAAAGTTCAAAATTAATCTTATTGTGTCCATGTTTGTAGCTGAGATTCAACACAACAGTTAGTTGTATATGGCCTGAGTACTCTCTACTTTACAAGGGGTATTTATACTTGTAAATTGGTGAGTCTGTCACTCTGCAGGATTTAATCAAAACACAAAAAAAGCCACATGATGTCCAGTACGGTCCTGACAAATTCTCTGCTTGTTACTGTACAGGAAATAACAGTGACTGAAACAGAGCACCTAAGGTTGTAATACAGCTAATAAACAACAAGCAGCAGTTGATTATGCAGGTGTAAATAAGGACTTCAAATGTCTAGGACAAGCAAATTAAATGCAAAAGCATAAATTGGACTTTAATGTTACTTTTGCTTTATAATTAGCTTTGAGGGGTCTTATTTTGCCTTTCTGTCTTCATTGGATAGTAGAGAGGTCAGTGGAAGAGTCATGGGTTGTAAGAGAATGAACAAAGACATTGGATAGAGGTCCCAAGCCCTGATTTGAACCCAAGCTGATCACAGAGATCTGTACATGGGACATGGTGTCAGATTGCCCTGCTATCAGAAGTCTGGCAGCTAGAAACGAGTAAAATAAGCTCAAGTCCATTTACCATCCAACCATTCTTTAGACAAGAGATGCTGCAACTCCTTCAATGTTCTGCCCTGGAAGCTCCAAGTGTTGCAGATAATTAAGAGGCTGTTGTGTAAATATGTTTCTTCTGCTGGTGTTAAGAGGATAAGGTCACCTTCAGTGTCCTCCAAATTATTCCAACGCTCACACCTCATATTTAAACTTCACACCTCTCCTCTCCTCCTCCTCTTCCTCTCTCATCTCTTGCTCCGCTGTTTAGAGGTCATACCCTTCACACCCCCTTCTTCCGACCACCAATTATTGACACGCTGACCCTGGTATGTGGGTTTTTTAACCATCTATTCTTGGTAAATTGGGATGAAATAAACAAACAGAGCGAGACGAATCTGGGAAATTCTTTGCTAAACATCGGATTGTTACTTTAGGGACTTATTTCCGTGTTCAGCCCACTGGAAACCACATTTAGAAACACTCAGATTTGGCGAATGAGGGGAACTCTGCGTTGTTTTCCTTTGGGACAGAATCGCATTATCTGCACAAACACAAATGCACACACAAGTCTCATAACCCCCGGCCCAGATGTTGATCTCCGCAGCTGTCTTCCTGTGCGTCTGGCCCATCTTTTTTTCCGCCGCAATGTTACAGCATTCGAAGCAGTCGTCGTTAGATTACACAACACAGATGTCCCTCACCTACAGTGCGGCCCCCTCCCATGTGAATGTATGTGTGTGTTCCTAATTGTTTACATCAACATCTTTAAACTATCTTGTTGTTTGTGGGCGGGGAGGGCTTTGAGGCCCCCCCAGGCTCTGTGTAATTACTGAGGAGGGGGTCTTTTGGAGGAGAAGCCTGAGCTACAAGAGGGGGGGGGATCTGCTGCTTCTTTGTCCTTAATATCCCTGTTAAACGTCTGTATTTTTCTACCCGCCTGCCCTGCCTTCTTCCTGGGAGGGGGGAGAAGACGGGAGAAGATGAGAAGCAGAGAGAGAGAGGGGCTTGGACAGATAGAGATGAAAGGATGCAGGGGGCTAGAAACTGGAATAGAGGCCATAGGTCTGGTTTATAATGGGAGAAACATGGTGGACTAAACTACCCGTCTTCGCCACGTTTGTTTACTATGAATTATCCCAGTGGTTGTCCTAATTGGTTGAATTTTGTACACTTTTTGTACAACACATAGACGATGGTATGGATGGCTTTGTTAATCACTTCGCTAAATGCTACTCCAAAGCTGTGTTCGAAATTGTTCCCCATCACGGATGGGGATAGTGTGTTCGCCATTTTGTAGTGTTGTTCGAATTCTCAGCGGTTAAATTCATTCATTATATAGTGCACTATAAAATACCCACAATGCACAGCAAATGTGAGTGTACATACGATGTACCCTATATTGTACTCCCGTGTACCACAATGCAATGTGTTTTTCCAGAGAAGAAGAAGAAGAAGAAGAGAAAGAAGGCTGCTACGGCACAAATTGGCACTGCTTTTGTTTATAAATGTAAGAAACGTTACAGTATGTTTAACACGTTCGTATCATAGCTTTTTTATGTCTTTTAACGTCTGTAAACAGCTGCAAAATTTGCTCCTTATCCTCCTGAGTGCCTGGTTTGTTTACGTGATGCTTGGCGCATCCACTCCCGTCACAGGAATATCCGGCTCATCTACTGACGCTATGATGTTTAGAAAATTTCAGTGTAGTGTCCGAAATCTCGTTCGGTCATTCCCTATGTAGTTCACTATTGCATTTACACTACATAGGGAATAGTGAGTGAGTGAATGAGAGGACGATTTCGAACACAGCTATAGTCTGGTTCTTATCAGCAAATGTTGATAGGCCATTTAAGGTAACCTGACACGCCAAATAGACTTTTTCACAAATCTGCTGGATATATTTCACTTGTCCTTCTAACCAAAAACCCCAGATGGTGTTTAAGAGGGGAGAAACTTCCTGCTGGGTGACTGGATAAATGATTGGTCTTCCACATCTATTATGAGCCAATCACATGAAGTAGCAGGTGGGTGCTGCTGCCAGGAAGTAAACTACCCAACGTGATGCTAAATCAAAACCTTGCCTCCTTTTCTTTTCTTTAAAAACAGAAATGTTGTCATTTTCTGGCAAACCTCTTGCTATAGGAACATCCACACGAAGCTCCAAATAGGCCGCCATTGTTTACAGGCTAACACAGCTAAACCATGACCTTTAGCTAGCTCTAGGCCTGCATGATTCAAGAGAATATGCAATGTGTTAACAATGTTCAATATTGTGATGGTTAATGAATTTGGATTAGATTAGATTAGATAGAATTTAATTAATCCCTTTGGGAAGCTCCCTGAGGGAAATTAGGACTCCAGTAGTAGTTTGAAAAGTAGATTAAAAGACACTTAAAAAAAGAGAGATATAAACAAAATATAGATATATAAAAAATAAAAATAAAAATATGGCTTCCTGTTACTCCTCCTCCCCTCAGTGAGGAGTTATACAGTCTGATGGCCTGAAGGTCAAAAGAGTTTCTGATGCTTGTTGAGTTGTTGAGCTTGTAAAGAAATATCAAAAATATGAGTACAACAAAGCTGACAATCCTCGTGATGATACTCTGATCATTCAGAGGTGGGCTTCCACATCACAAATTAGACAACCTCACCATAGATAATATGGACAAATTGACAATATAGCAGGTGTAATCCCTGATGGACGTGTACCACATGATTAATAAATCAATTAATCAAAGAGAATTATTATTTCAAATATCTTCATGACCTGAAGATGTTGCTATCTTTTGTCATCAATGGCATGTTCAATGAACTTACGTTTTTTTGTGAAATTACGCCAATGTAATCTTAGCTCAAGAAAAAAATACCATGTTTTGAATCGAGTCTGTTGATAAATATTCTTGTTTTGTGGGTTGTGTGAATCAGTTCATTGCTGGTCCACATTGGTGCTAATAGTTTAAACTAAATATGAGGCTTTTAAAAATCAAATTGAGACATGTCAGAGCAAGGCTAGCCACTTCCACTACATTTTCAAAATATTGCTAAGCATAAGTGTGGTATGAACCCTCTAATTTCACTCTTAGCAACTAAGAAAATGATTATAATTCCCAAAATGTCAAACTATTCCTTTAATTTGTGGTCTCCTAACCCCCCTCCTCCGTCTGTGTGGTCATTTGCCGTTTGACTCCGTCTGTGTGAAGCGGCCTCGTGTGTTTTACACACTCACAGCTGGAAGACAACAAATTGCAGCCAACACACTTCAAAGACATCCAGACAGTGTGTGGCTCAGTATGTGTGTGTTTGTGCCCCGACACCCCCACGGAGCACACACACCAGACCCTCGACCTTCCTACAGGGTTTTGTCACACCTTTTTTAAAGAGCCTCCTCACACGGATCAGTCACACGCACGGACGTTAAGTGTCTCCGGGACCGACAAATGTTTGTTGTCGGGGTCTTCCTGACAGTTTAAGAGGTAACATCGTTAGACTGTGAAGGTTGTCTGCCGCATGGAGGGGGTTTGAGGTCTGGAAATGCTCATCAACTTACAAATATACAAGAACATTCAGTTTATCCTGGGAATAAGGGGGTTTGAAAAATCTTTTTTTTCATTAAACCACATAAAAAGTCAATTTCAAAGTTTAATTTTTGTTTATTTTAATGAAAAAGACATGCTTACAAATCACAATTGACAAGTATGACAGCTTTTAAACCCCATTTTAAGTCACAGTTTATAAGTTTTAACTTTAAATGAATATTCTACATTTTAAGATATATATTTAGTTCCTCTACTTTCTCAAATTAAACTGTTAGTCCAACAGTCCTCTAATGTCTTTGCTGTAAATCCAAAGTATGAACCAAAGATGATCTTAGCTTGATGCTCAAGCTAACAGCACCTTTAACACCAACTTAAAGCTCCTGTGTAGTTTTTTTTACAATGATGAAACACACTGAAATCGATACAGATGCCTCTTATAGAGCCATTTAAGCAATCAACATCTTCAGCGACCAGATTATTCAACACGTATTGTTATTTTCAATGCCTGAAACTGTTACCAGAGGGTAGGTGTAAACTAAGTGATAGACTGCATGCTGCCAATAACAACCTTTTGTTTTTTGCATATTCTGTACCTACTACTAATCAGGGTGACCTTCTAACCTGTAACAAAAGGAAAGAAATAAGATTTATACCTTGTCTGCAGTGGTCACCAATGTCAACAAATATACTGGAGCTTTAATCACATGGTGCTCTCTCAAATAAAAAAAAAACAAAAAACAGCGGTTAGCTTAAGAGATGATAGCAGATATCTTTTTTTCACTTGAACTCTTAACCCTCATTACTAGTTTGATGCTAAGCTAAGCTAGCTTTAAGTTATAACTTAACATTTGTTTTTAAGCCCTGGCCTCCCAATTTATCAATCGATTTGTGATAATCCTGTGTAGATGTTTAGCTTTTTAACAGTTTTATGAATTTCTAAGCATAAACATAACATATTCCTTTATTAGTCCCACAGGGGGAAATTACAAATAAAAGCCCTAAAGCCACAAGCTAATAGTTAGCCATGCTTATTCATGAATCCATTATGTACTGTATATCTCATACATGTCCCTGTCATCTGGCAAGAGGTGGTCGCCAGCCAATCACAGGGCTGACATATGACTCAAACGACAAAAGCACACTCTCAATGCAAAACTAAGAATCGAAGTTAACCTTTGTATGTTTTGGGGAGGAAACCAGAGAACCCAGACATGCACATGGAGAGTATTCAAACTCCAGACAAAAAGATGTTAGCTAAGAGTCAAGAGAACTGTGCAGCCCTGGTTGAACTCACATTGTCCTCACTGAACACTAACAATATTGCGCTAATAGGGGCAGTGGTAGCCTTGAATGTCTATGTTTCTGGTTTACATAGGCTATTGTCCTCAAAGGCCTATGTTCAAGTTTGAGACTTCTTTTCCTCATGTCATTCCCAAAACTCTCTCCTTACTTTAACTCTACATAATGTCCTGTTGAGGCAAAATGTCCATCAAACTCATCTTCAAAAAAAAGGACACTAAGATCTTCTAATCTCACTTATAAGTATATGGACCAATTTGGCGAAGATCAAAAATGTTTCGAACTGCTAATTAGCAAATGTGTAGCCAATATGACATGGCTAAATTATAGCTTTGCTAACCCGACAGCTGCTGCTAACAATTAGCAGGTGTCATGTGGAAGTAATTTAATGTCTCATTCAGTGCAGTCTCACCATCTTCACCTCTGTTTGGTCTTGTCTTGTGTTGTTTACGTACTGAGCTGTGTTACTCTGTCTTTATATAGTTTAGTCTACTCGGCCTGTGACTTAAGCAGAATGTTGTAGAGCTCGTCCGTGTTTTAAATACGTGACTCAACACTCGGCAGCAAGTGTTTCGAATCACATCATAATCACCTAAAGCTGGATCTTTGGTGAGCCAGGAACATCAGGAGCAGAGATCGAGGGAGGCAGAGGATGAATGTATAACACTTGTTTGTTGGTCGGCGTTTTTTTTAAGCTCTGTGGTCACGGCACAGCTGCAAACAGGCACCGCGAGAGACAGAGAGCAGCTGCAGTCCAGTTGCCAGCCTCGCCAGAGTGCTCCAAACAGAACTGCCCACAGCGTGGGAACTGGCACACTTGCACTCCAGGCTTGTGGCCAGGTACAGTGCAGTCAGTATTTCACTGTTGTCATATGAAAATCTTGCTCCTGTTTTTTTCTGGGTGACTTGCCTGTTATAACTTCAGCTCAACTGTAAAGGATCCCTTGCTCCTTTAAATCTTGAGGAAATTGTACAACTTCAGGGTTTTTGATCCACTCAAGAACACATGTCGAGTAAAACCAGAACCACTTCACTTAAGTCCTGCAAGGTTTCTGAACATGGACTTCTGTGTCTCAAGGAGGAACGAGAAAACTATGGAGGCTCCCACACAGCAACAAAAAAGGAAACAGAACAACTTAAAAAAACAAGAAAAATGAAAAATAAAAATAAAGTGAAAAACAATTGGCATATAAGAACACGCAAAAAACTTGATGGCAGGTCAAATAAAACAAACCCAACATATCAAAACATTACGACAAAAAAACATAACAACTAAAAAATCATAACAACCTTCCCCCAAATTGACCCTAATAATTTTTAAAAAAGCACAAAAACAAGTCAAGGCAAACTAAACACTCAACAAATAATACATCAGAACAAACCCCAAAACACAACATCCTAAAAACAGGATGGCAACGATAAAAAACTGGCACAAAACAGAATAGATGACCACAATTAGAAATTAAAATAAACAAATCCAAAACAAATGAAAATCACAACAACAACTTAAAACACAACATAGATACTTTGTGGCACAAAAATCCAAAAACACAATACAACTTAAAAAAGCAACCAAAAAATCCGCAAAGCATACTAAATCCTCTAAAAAGTCCAAATACGAAAGCACTACAAGATATAAAACAAAAACATAAAAACAACAAATAAAGACTGGCTGTTTGAAAAAAAAAACAGCAAGAACAAATTCAGAAAACACAACAACAACTTGAAATATCAAACAATTAAAAAAACAAAAAAAAATCAAAACTGAAAAACCATTAAACAATCAACTTACAGCACAGCAAAATGCAAGAAAAAACACAGACCAAATAAAAGCAAAATGTATTAGATGACGTTTTGTTTTTTGTTTTTATTGTTTTATTTCATTTGCACTTGGGTTTCATTCAGCTATGCTGTAATGTCCTTACAAATGCATTTTTTAAATTTGTAATTGTATTTTTGTATTTGTTGTTATTGTGTTTTGCACTTCAAGGCCACCTTACAAAACCTCTGTGCCTAGTAAAGACAGAGAAAATCCAGAAGCTTGATCAAGGCTGTTATCCCACAGACCAAAACCCCTTTATTAAATGATATAAGCATGCTTAATGGAGAGTAATCAACATACTGTAAAGTTAAACTCTAGTAACACTGAACAAAATTCTAGGGAATCCCCCTGAGTCACAGCACGGCCCCCCAAAAATCAACAAACAACCCTAAAACTAAACAATGGATCCTATTGTGCAACAGAGAAGAAGAAAAACAAGAGGACAAGAGAAGAAAGGAGGAAGAGGGAGCAACATGAAAGGTGAGGGTCAATCTAACAGAGGGGTCCATTTATCCATTCAGTCAGCCTCATCTGACCTTCACACTGCAAACATGTAATAAGCTGCTCAGCCTCCAACACTTTCCCTCTGCAAACGCAGCTTTGAAGAGACTCGGGCTGCTCGTACTCAGCAGAGCTCACAGGAAGGGAAGCTGAGGACACATTTGCAATATTGTAGACATACCATACATGCCACTTCCATTGAAATGTTTTTGTTTTATGAACCCCCCTATTGGTATGCGTGACCACAGAGACCTAAACAACATATAGCAGTCTGGGTAAGCTATTAGCTCATAATCATTTTCATAGTTACATCTCTTTCAAGTTTTTTTTAGATTAATTTATTAATATTTTAAATTTTGTCTTGGACTGCCATTGCTATTTTGTTCAGCTGTTTATCACACATTGAGTCTAGCCTATTATTCTACTCAGTGGTAATAGGCCAGTTCAGCATCATGTTTTCAACGGCTCTGCATTCACTCTCTGGTCTGTGCTCTGAAGTGGGCTCAACACTCAAAGCAATGAACTTGAACTGCTTACATAATATTGGCCGGACATCACACATGTACTGCTCACAGGAGACGAGGAGGAAGTTCTTAATGCCAACATCTGACTACATGATATATGCATGACTACAGCCTAAAAAAAGTGTATTGACAACAACTGTCAAAACACTAAGGCCGTATCGATTCTGTAAATCTGTATCGATACACCTGACGCCAAGGAGTGTGTGACGATATTTTTCTGTATCGATATTTTGAGCACAGGCGTAGAGTGGATGGCACGGTAATCATTCTTACTAGAGTCCAAAAGGGGTGCCCTGGTTCACCTAGGGGAACCTGAAATCTGATTGGCCATCCCAAAATCCTCAAGTTTTCTACATAATATGTGAAGTATAGCAAAGTGACCTGGACTTGTTTGTGCTCCTGCTTCAACCAAAAAGCATCTAATCATCCTAATCCTGAATCTTTAGTATATGAGTGTCAGTTCAATGTCTACCTGAGCAAAACACAGCAGAGTCCACCAACATAACTAGTTCTTATTCAAAGAAGCTTGAGAAAAATGATGTTAAGAGTGAACTACTTCCTACATTATGATCACACAGATGCAAGATCTGCCGTGTAAATGGCTTCGGTCATTAACTAATTGAGCTACATGGTAGCAGATACAACCGAATGAGTGTTTTAGGCTTTAAATGAAGCAATTATCTCCCAATTATGATAATGACCTCTGTTAGACTAATTTCAAACAAAACAGCTGCCGAACTATCAGGGATGTGAACTCACTCTCTCCTGCTCCCGTTTTTACCACTGCATTTTCCTAGCTCTTTTTTTCCGGCCCCTTCCCCCTCAAAAAGCCACCCCACCTCGTCACCCCTAATATACATCCTGGCAAACACACACCTCAGGTTAATCAGTTCGCACACACATACCACACTACCCCCCAAGCGCACCCCACCCAGCACCTCTGGCTAATCACTTCAAAGAGGAGATGCTATCAGCGCCGAGAGGGACCCGCTGGAGTAAATCCCAGCAGGGACCCCGACTGCCTCGATCTGACAAGGCCGACAGAGTCTTTAAATCACACAACAACCCCCCTTTCAGCACGTAATAAAAGATTTTTGGCCTTAAAATGTGGACTTCAGCCTCAAGGCATCTCTCTGTCAACACTGGACGGAGTCTGAATATCAAGATTGGGGCTTGAATGAGATAAAACAGCTGATTTGTTCTTCTTTGATCAATCAGGACTTAGAAAATAAACCAGACCTCAAGAGTTAAGCAAAAGACGAACAGATGAGACGGTGGGAGAGACAGCAAGATCTCCGGGGGGCTTTCCTTAAATCTGCCACTCCCTTCATCCTCCATCCCACGCACTGCAAACCAGAAACAACAAAGCTATGTTTGTTTGATCGATAAAGTTCAGGAGGGACGGCTTTCCTTGGAGTCTGTCCCAGGGATTAACTTACATAAGGACTTGGAAGCTGGTTTGGATGAAGCTTTATGCTGAAAGTGTCTGTAATTACTGTAGAGAAACACTGAATTTGATATTCATTTCAGGTTAATTAAAAGGATTAATTGGATATTGAAACGGCTAAAATTTGGTGCCTATTTTCTTTTCTATTGCCTGACATGCTATAAGGAACATGTGTAAACAAGCTAGTCGGGAAATTGTCCAAGACGCTTACCTTTAAATTTAGGGATTCATGTGTGAAAATGACCAGAATAATTAAGTAAGGGGTGTCTCCACTTGCTTTTTAAACTCTTTTATTCTTTTACAAATGCTAGCGCCATATGTTACACATCTATTACTTCACTGAGGTAGCTAGGAGGTTTCAGTGCAATTGTGAGAGGGTTGCATTTTGGGAAATGTAGGAGCCAAGGTGCCTGCACAAAAGCTAGGTGAAAATGTGCCCTTTTCCTTTTGACCATTCCTATTCTAATATGTCTATATGAGTGTCCCAACTCTAAATTGCTGGAGTGGGCCTTTAATTGAACGTACAAATTTTGACATCCATACAAATGCAGAGTGAAATTTTAAATATGTGGGTAATGAAAGGAGATTCACTTGAGTTGAAATGAAGCGTTTCTTTCTGGAAATGTCTAATTTCCCCTATAATTAGAGCCAAATTACAAGTTTGACAAGGCCCAGAAGTTATAGATGTGTCAAAATAAAGTGTTATCCTTTTTGAGAAGTCATGGGAGAGTTTAACTGAGGTCAACTGGAGAAAGATCTCAGGCAAAAATACAGTATTCAGTCAAAGGACAGGTGCATCCCAATGTTTTTAAACGCTGAGAAGCAGCTGCTGTAGTTTGATACAAAGACTTGGCTCTGCAACGAGACCAACACTTTGAGTCTTGTCAAAGGAAATCTGATGATCATCTTTTCCAAAATAGTTGGAACATTGTGTAAAATATCTACAGAAGCGGTAAATAACAGGGGACAACAACATGGTTGTGTAAAAAAGGAGCTCTCATGAAAGTCTCAGTCATTTGCAATCGACTATGGGGAAAGATTCTCCACTTTGTAGAAGAACAAATCCGCAAATAGTCCAACATTATTAGTCTGCAAGTGCTAGAAATTTTGAGATATTACCTTCTACAGTCTATGGCACCACACCCTAACATTGAATGCCTTCGACCTTTGATCTGAAAACATAGTATTAGTCTACAATGTGGGCTCAGGAATCCTTCAGAAGACTATTGTCTGCTATCAGAGTCACCGCTACATCTACAAATATAACACAAAAATTAGAGTGAAAGCAAATATAACATTCAGAGAACCTACCAACTTCTCTGGTCTAAAGCTTGTCTGAGATGGACAAACAAAAATGGAAAAGTGTGCTGTGGTCTGATGAGTCCATATTTCTAATAGCTTTTGGAATAATGATCATCAAGCCCTCCAAAAATAAGCACGTTACAAGACAGTATCTGTGATGGAGTGGAGGTGTATTTGCACCCATGGCATGGGTACATCTGTGAAGGCACCATTAATGGCACCATTAGAGGAACGTTTTCAAGAATGTTCATGCTCATTTAAGCAACGTAAAGCCACATTCTGCGTGATTTACAACAGCATGGCTTCACAGTACATAAGTTCACTTCATGGTGGCACAGTTAAAAACTAAAGATGCACATCAGGCAATAATGGCAAAGAATTCCACCTCTGAAACTTCCACAATTATTGTCTTTAGTCTCTGGATGCTCCAGAGTGTTGTTGGTATAAGAAGTGATGTGACACAATGACAAAAATACCCTCATCCTAGCTTATTTGGAACACGTTTAAGACATTGAATTTATACTGTTTACCACTTTAAACATTAAATACCTTTCCTTTGCTGTAATTCATTTAACACTGTATTTGTTTTTGTATTTGTCCCAACTCTTTTGGAACAAGCTTTTGTGCCAAGTGTTTCTCGGGTCTGGAGATGAGTAATCTGATGCCAAACCCAGTCATTAACTAGTAACTGGCTAACAAACAGGGAGGGACCTAATGTCTAACCGAGCATGTGAGCACAAATGCTCCGGCGTGTTTGGGTCTACCTGTGTGTGAATGGGAGGAGGGGGTAATGAGTCGGGAGGCACTTTGATGACCCTAAAAGATGACCTCTGACCTCTTGAAAAGGGTTAAGAGGCAGATTAGGAGGGGAAGGGGAATTACAAATAGGCCCCCCACCCTCGGCTGATTACAAGTGATGCACATCCTCCAGGAATTTGGGATTGTCTCTCACGAGAACTTTGACGGACAAGAGGGCCATTACTGTGACGATGAAGCCACTAAATCAATCGTGGATCAATAAGTAAACACCCTCCTTAGGGTGTTTACTTATTGATGGGATATTCCTAAAATTTTAAGGTAGGGCTCAAGTCTGTCACTTCAATTTACTTCAGCGTTTTTGACCGGCCTCCCAGGAATTTTTCCCCTGAAGATGGAGCAAACCCAGCAGGAAACATCTAAGTTAAAAACGTTGATCATACTACGAACCACTGTCTTCAAAACAAGATGGGTGCTTCCACGCTAGGCTAACGCTAATATGACATAATGTTGTAACCATGCAAAATACAAGTGGTGTTGTACCAGAGAACAATGAAGTGATGAGTTGTTCCACCTTCTGTGGTCCAGAATCACTAACGGCAGCATAAAGGAGGTGAGAGGGGAGCAAACGGAGCCAGTGGGGGAGTTATGTAGCACTGCCATTTGACACTAACAGGGCTTTTTCACTGTGCAGTATTGATTTGGTTCGACTTTGCTTGGTTGTTTTGGTTTTCCATTACAGATTATGCCTCATACCTGACACATCAACTCCAGCGGGGTTACAAAATGGCTGCCAGCTCTTTAACCTCAGTTTCCTCCTATGTCGTTTCTACGCCAAGACAACTCCGCCTACTTCACAGATTTACTATCAGAGTCTTAAAGGTAACTGAAAATGAAGTTGGCAGCATCCTAACTGTTTACAGAGTTGGACTCTCTCCAACATCTTAATATCCATCATGTCTTTTACATCACGTCATACATTTTTCAGGATTATTCAGCAGCTGACGCATGAAAACAGCTGATCTTACCTTGTCGGAGGGCCCAGTGGTCCGCGTTTGCTCCTCATATGCCGCAACATTCTCCCAAGTTGCAATTACGACATGTGTGGGAGTGAATTTCGCATCTGGGAACCCTCGATGCACTTCCTGAGTGAGCAGATGAATAAATGAACCAATGAAGGATGGAGAGAAAGGAGAAAGAAAGACGGAGCGTACGATGGATTGAACAAATGAAGATGAACTGATGGAAGAAAGAATTCAGATTTGGAGTTAATGAAAAGCTCAGTTATCTTCAAGTCCTTTTCTTTGATCATACAGTTGTGATGGATTGTTTGACGAACCTGGGCCATTTTGTTAAGCACACTTGGCGTTTCGGTCACCCTGTAGTAAATCTGTCCTCGCCCTCCGCTTGTGTCAATGTCCGCCAGAAACGGTGCCACAGCGGGGAAATCTGTCGGGAAGCCATCGTCCACGTACTGCTTTTCCATCGGCAGGTCCTGAGCTGATATGATACCGTTGGTCGCCACCTGGAGACGCAACAGAAGGAGTGGATACCAGATGGTGGCTCAAGGTTCCTGCAGGGACCCCTGAATACTTCAAAACCCATCATAAAAGCCCTCTGAGGGATATCTTAAAGGCTAACTTGAACCCTTGGAACTTCCTAATGAACTTGTATCCCCTCATAAAACCCCTGGAACCTCCTCATGAACCAAAGAAGCCACATAATGCACATGGAGACCCCCTCAATAAACCACCAAAACCCCTAACATGGACCTGGGACCAGACTATGATGAAGAAATACTGTGATATTACCGAGTTTCTTTCATGAATATGCTCTTGCAAAATGAGTTTGAACCATTAGGTTGGACTTTTTAAGGACTTGTTCATGAGTTTGAGGGACATCTTTGTGTCCATATTTTGTACAAGGGCCATCTAATGTATAAAACAAAATGAGTAGAAGAACAGAAGCAACCATCCATGAGAGTTAAAAAAATATGGTGAACCTATAAACAACAACTACAGCCATATAAAATATTCCATTAAGTGATGTATAAAAGTTAAAGTCTAATATCCAAATGTACTTAAAGCTCCCGTGAGGACTTTTATGTGTTTGAAAAACTGACTGAAATTAATCCAAAAGCTTGACAATGGCCTCCAAAGACAAATAAAACAATCAGTAACAAGACTGACTATTTCTTGAGGTTATTCTTACAGTTTAAAAATACTGCTGGCAGGGGGTAGGGAATCTGGTGACGGCACACCAAAGAGGTGATACAATTTTGGTGTTGATCCAAATATGGATGATTTATTAACATCCCAAGGGAAGACAGCTTTCCACATTTTCACTGATAACTTGGCTAATGCTAATGTTGGCTAGAGGTAGATGTTGGCATCATTATTTTTTTTTCGCATTCAGAAGTGCAATATCCTTATATCCACCCAAAGCTATGACTTAAATGTTTTCTGTTCTTTTTTTTTTCAGTTCAACATCTAAGACGTTAGTCTAAACACATTTTCTTTAATATCCAGCTCTCGTTCACTTTATGAATAATTAAGCTTTGTGAGGATTTTTCAGCAATATTCAAAAGTGTTGTATTTCTAGGTTTTCTGTGCATCCCGGTGTCAGGAGCATGGTTTGCTTTTTTTGTAATAAAATGATAATTTACTGAATCAATTTGTTTTAATTAATCACTTATCTACTCAAATATACACCTAACAGATTTCTATGGAATATCATTAACTATAATAAGTGATAGTACTGTTTGTAATGGTAACATTTAAAGAAAACAAATGAATATTAAAAGCCAATAATTTAGAAAAAAAAAACAGAAAAGGTAAAATTGTGTTAAAAAGTTGCAGGTAAATTCCTGGCGCTGTCTACATCGCACACTTTTACCCATGTTTCCACTCATTCCCAAAGTATTTCTGCATTTTAGACAAAGTGCATTTCATTTAAAGCGCTAATTAAAGAAACCACACACATGATGCTCATCTGTAATGACTAACTCTCCTGTCATCTGCCCATTTACTTAGAGCACAGAAACAGCAAACACTGTCATTCAGCAGCTGCGAAATGTGACTTTAATGCCCATTTCACGCCCTAATATCCCCTAACAGGCATGCAAACAGTATGAATGAAGCTGTACTCACATAGAGCTGTGTGAACTGGGAGTCGTAGAAGTACAGGGGTCTGGGCAGGGTCAGCACTTTGCTCGTCTCATCGTCCCCCTCAGCCAAAATTGTGTCCCCGCTCAGGGACCCGTAGGGGAACAGCTCAGCCCTCTGGATGGCTGCGACCGCGCTCACGCTGAGGCTCCAGCAGAGCACGCACACGGGCAGCAGCGTCCCTCCCTGCATCGTGGAGCCGGCCTGAATGAGCAGCCTCTGCAGCGGGAGAGGGGGAGAGAGGTGCGGGAGCGGGAGCGGAGGGGAAAGAGGGAGAACTTTCCTCCTTCTCCAGAGAGCACGGGGATACTCTGCGGGGAGAGGAGGGGGAGGGAGGGAGGAGCCGAGCAGCGCGCTGATTGGTCAGCGGCGGGGTGATTGAAGCGGCAGCCCCGTCACATCTGGCTCGTATTAGAGAGGAAAGACAAATAGAGCCTTTTTAATCTGGATGTAACTTTATCTGCTTCACAACAGTGTAAAAAAAGGACTTGTGCCAATTCAACACACTAAAACACAATAATAAAATATTCACAAAGCGTAAAATACGTCTGTAAAACATGTTAGATTAAATTAAAACAGAAACAAGCGAATTCCGTATTATCATCGCTTCATGAACGTATTAATTGCCGCCGTTTTAACTGAATATTAGTCAAAATTATACAAATAAAAGTCCAAAATTAACTTAAAAGCAATTTTATGTCTGTTAGGAAAACTACTTTTTAATTTTACTCCTTAAATTGTGCTCAAAACTGTAAAAAGGTGTATATTTACGTTGTTGTCCTGCTAATTAATCCACAGCCATTAGTGTAACAGTAATACTTATCCTTGAGTGCCACCTAGCGTCTTATAATGGAATTACAGCCCTAAAATTCGCTATTATTTAGATTTTTGACCTATAATTTGGTATTTTTTTAATTTCTAAATTCTTAGAAATCCTCAATAATGGCTAAAAGTGCTTTTCTGGTTGAAATAGGGCCTAAACACATGTACTACGGTGCTTTCCTGCCTGTTTGAGGCCTAAAAGTCATATTTTAATGTTGTTGGCTTGTAATGAGACAGGCTTTTGCAAATATTCTTCTACATACACTAAAATGATGAGCACGAGTGATGGCACCAATTAAATAATTTCAAATGTCTCACAAGTCAAGTTTACTTGTATAGCACCTTTATGCAACAAGGCTAGAACACAAGTCCAAGTGACACAAAAACAAATGAGAATAAAACGTAAGATGCAAAAGGAGCTAAAACAAAAGCTAAAATGTAGAAAAAAATGTTTTTGATTAAAATTCAAATTAAAATCATTTTAAAAGGTGCAGTGCAGTGTTATTGATATAACAATTATTTAAATGTATTTTTTAATAAGACTGTAAAATTGTTTCAGTGCAGTGCTGGTATAAAAAAGTCATTACAAACTGAAATAAATAATCTAGAGGTAGTTGTAAACAAATTAGTCTTTAACCTTGATTTAAAAGAACTGAGAGTTGTGCACACCTGCACTTTTCTGCAAGTTTGTTCCAGATCTGTGGAGCATAAAACTGACAACTGCTTCTCCATGTTTGGTTCTGACTCTGGGGACAGGGAGCAGACCTGGACCAGAGGACCTGAGCAGTCTGGATGGTGATGGACTTTTGAGTCAGACCACTATAGTCAGACCGTTACAATGTAAAGTGGGCATTTATTAATTTTAGGACTCTGAAACAAACACGTACAGCTTAAAATCGAGGGACTAAAACAGTTTTATTTTGTTTGGAACCATGTTTGCTAAATATGATTAACATTGTTTTATGACCTATTAAATTAGTCTGACTTTACTGCTACGTTTGTTAGAAATAGACTGAAGTCAACACATGGCAAAATATAAATATCTTAAAAATAGGTTCCTTTTGACTCTACATTTGAAATTAAGAGAATTAAACACTCAAACATTACGTTTAAGTTGATAAGATAAAGGAATTAAGGGAGTAATAATATTACCGTTCTATGCCACCTAGTGACTGATAAAAGTATTACAGCCTAAATTTTTGCAATATGGTTCTTTAAAAATCTGTAATCTCTTGAATAAAATACAAGAAAATAAGTAAAAAAAACTCATTAAATTTCATCCAAAGACATATAAAGATAAAAACAGAAACTTTTATACACACGTAAACAAAAAAGGCTACAATTTCATCTTTAACTTGAATTCAGACAAAAAAATACATTTGTGCACACCAGACAAAGAGAATTTTCATTATCAAAGGGAGTTTTAAATTTCAAAACCTGATCAAAGAGTAAAATCAGTGTTAAAAACTGGCATATTTGAGCTGTAAGGATCAGTAGGTGGGCTTTAGTTCTTAAGCATGAGTGCTGCTTGGTATGTGATGACAGTATTAGTGCCTACATTTATGCAACATTAAATTTCCAAACAAAATTTTCCTCTAATTCTATTAAATCTTTTTGGAGGAGTTCTAAACTTGAGATGTGATGAAGTGAATTCAGCACAAAGTCCCTTAGTCCAGTCTTACACGAATTGTTAAATGGATAAAGACACAGCCATGTTTTCAATGATAAGTGTATTTGACACATTAGCATTAGTCCACAAAGTGCTTTTGTGTCAAATGATAGTTTAAGCTCCCATTTGCATGATGCAGTAAGGCGGTGTAGGTTGCACTAACTATTCATCAAGACTCTCATTTCATTTGGGACAGCTCAGGTCAGTCTGACGTGGGGCCCATTTGCGACATGTCTTCCTCTAACCTCTACCCTCATTTCCAAGTCTATCCATAATTAATACAGGTCAGAGAAACCAAATAAATAACTTTTTATCTTTTGCTTGCTGAAACTTTAAGAAAATGTTCTGGGACTCTCCCTTAGCCAAGTGTTTATTTAGCCCACAGAGGACATTAGAGTACAGAGCTACAACACTGAAGCCAAGTTGAGCTGGAGAAACTCTGAAGTCTTTTAATTTCTTGGCAGGGTACATGCTTGTGTAGATTTATCGTCTTCTTGAGGTTGAAGTCCCTTTTATGCAATAAAAAGTGCATCCTACTTAAAATAAGGAATTGATCAAAATAAATGAGACGACAAAAGACATTTCTTACTTTTAAATTTTTCTAAATAGATGATTTACTTAAAACAAAAGTGACTAAACTGGATCCATCTCTTTTAATGACAGATAGCTGAACTTACCCAAACTGACCTGTAGATGGTGGCAAAGATGAGAAAATCAACCACAGGACAGGACAACCATGACATTTTAATACAACATCAAATATGAAGTGACTTCAACATACATTTAACTTATTGTATGTGAGAATATTATACTGCTAATGTATTAAATCATCAAATTCTGTATTATATTTAAAACATTATCTAAAAAGCTTTAATGCTTTTGTAATAAACTTTACAAATACATACAAAGTCTTCAAAAATTCTAGAATACAAGACTACAAATCTCACAATTACAACCTAATCTGATTAAACTCCCTCCTCTGGTGATATTTTCCAGTATTTCAGTGTTTAATTACAGCATGCTGACTGACTGGCTTCATTTGTGACATCAGATATCCACCGAAAATCAATCAACTCATCAATGATTCAGAGCATGAGCCATTAGACGGTTGAAGCAGGTACACTCACACAGTGCAGGGGGGCTGTGCCTCGCATTAGGACTGTATGTTTAGCATAGAGGGAGAGGGAACAACAAAACATCAGCACTTGTCAGCATTTGAACAGATGCCAGGCTCAGACAAAGGCTGTTTACAGGCAGGACAGAGCAGAGCCACGGATTTGTGGATTAAGACCCTGATCGATAATTGAACTGCTTCTAAATAAACCGAGAGAGCAGGAGAACTGCTTAAGATGCCCACTTTAGACTCTTGGCAGGAGTTTATCTTATATGGATCAACTCAAAACTATTGGACTGAAGTGTAAAGCTCATATTCGGTGCTATAAAAGTGCAATTTAATCTACAGTAAAGTCAATGGGAGAATATCAGAGAGTCAATCACCGATGAAAATGCTTACAGGCTGTTTTGGAAGAAAGTAAAGGAAGTAACAGAAAGAAACAGGGAAAGAAAAACAGAGATGAAAGAGCAGGAAAAGGAAAGCAACAGGAAAGAAGGTAAAGGGGGAAAAGGGTGTTGGTTAGGGCAAAGGACGGGGTGAAGGGGCCTCTGCTGTGCGAGGAAACAAATATAGATGAAGGGTAAAAGTGCGAGAAATTCATGGCAAGAGAATAAAGACAGAACTAAAAGTAATCTTGACAAGCAGGTTGTAAAATGTGCTACAGGTCTGTTGAAATGTGTGGTCTTCTGAAAAAAGGGTCAAACGTGAACAGGAAGAGACGATGGAAGTGGCATAATAGCAATTTGTCATAACTGATTGGTTAATGGGCCTGAAGCGAAGCACTCAAGTGTCGTTTCAGAGCTTTCAGCACATCACTGCCTATTTTTGGATCCTGTTTGGCTAAAGTGTAATTACAACATTTTAATGCATTACAGTTATTTTTGTAGCTTTTACGGCAAAAAAAGGGCAGACGTTACGTAATTCTTTCAAGTTGATGTCATCACCACTTAGGGAAGTAACAGTACCCACCCAAAAAAACAGAAAAAGTGATTCAACTCCGGGTTCGCTCAACTGTTCTCTGTCTTCTTTGCACACTTTCTGGTCAAAGCAAATAAGCTGGGTTCAACTGTGAACGTTAACTGTCTGGCCAGAGGGTCTGAGGTCTCTGCTTGGATGTCCACAATGGTTCAGTTACTGCCTTAGGCCTTTAAAATGTCCAATGTTGCCATACCCAAAGTTTCTTCCCAGCTTTTGGCCACTGAGTCTGGTTCAGTCCAAGATTTCTGCCAATCTGTCCGGTTCTATTAATAGATGTCTACCTTGCTGAGTTTGATTATCCCTGGAGTCCAGTTCTGCCTGGTTATTTTATTTAGTTATCCATTTGAGAGTCTAGTTCTGGTTAAGTCTAGCTGGTTGCCTAAAATGGGTCTGGTTCTGTCCAAGGTTTCTGCCTGGTTGCCTTAGATCTTCCTCCAGATATCCACAAAGAATCTAGTTCTGCTCAAAGTCTCTGCCTGGTCATCCACCACTGAGTCCATTTCTGTTGGATATTTCCTGGTAAGCCACTTGAGGGTGTGGTTTTATCCAGGGCTTCTGCCAAGTTTAGTACTGGGCAAGGTTTCTGTCTGTTTGCCCAGCTGTAAGTCTGTTTATGTCTGATATCTCTTCTGGTAATCCACTTCAAGGTCTAACTATGTCAACGGTTTCTGCCTAACTGTCCATCAACAAGCTCCAACGTTGGATGTTTCTGCCTGGCTGTCCACTCTAGTTCTGGTTGTGGTTTTTGCCAGGCTGCCCACCAGGAGCAGGATTTTTAAGGTTGGCTCGGATAGTCTGATTCTTTCCATGACTTCTGTCTGGCTGTATACAAAAGAATCTAGTTCTGTGTGCAGTTTCTGCCTGGTTGTCCGTCAGAGTCCGGTGTTGCCCAAGGTTTCAGCCTGGCAGTCCATCCAGAGTTTGGTTTTGTCTGCAGTTTCTTCCCTCCTTTCTTCCAGCATTAAGCCTGATTTTCTGCTTCACGGCTGAACAATAGCTCCGGTTACACCCAAGGTTTCTGCCGGCTAGCTGCCAAATATTAGCTTGTGGCAAATTAACAATCTTGTTCTACATCCCATAACCAAGTCACAATCTTCACGTTCTGAGTCATGTGATTGGGTCCCATACAAATTAAATTGATATTTTCATTGAGCTGAGAAAAGCAATACAGCGAGGGCCATAAAGGAATAAAGAGACAGGCTATAAGACACGATGGATGTCCAATTAGGGAAGCATTAGGCTCAGAGATGCAGAGAAAAACAATACCAATTTGATCTAAACGGGAAATTAAAGCTTCAATCTAAGTGTTTGTGGGAGGAACAGTAATTCTCTATACAGCCAAATGGACATACACATTCACTCTGGCTACCTTCAATAGTTGCTTGTTGTGTTAATGGAGGAAGAAACAAAGCAAATACGCATGTCCTCCCACACACTGCATTGCTCAGAGTAGGTCTTTTTTTTCCTCTTGATATTTTTAGAGCCGTGTTATTTTCAGGTCAGGATGTCAACTTGCTGACATGTACTGTGCATTTAGGACACTGTTTCCATGACTTTGTTCAGAGAATGATTACTTGAGGGAGTGGAAAACAACTGCAGATTTGTCTTATCCTACTGGGTTTATGGCTGCGTTATTTAAGTCAAGGTGAGCATCTTTATATTCTAGATTGGGGGGAACTTCGCACAAAGAGGGACAAAATTCATCATATTTTCAAACATGTTATTCAATTTTTAGATTGACCCGTTGGCCATAGTAAGTCAAGAAAGAGCTCACATGAGGCCCCTGAGCCAGAATTTGCCCACCACTGCTTTGGACCCAGTAAACTTTAAATGATCACTGTCTTTGTATATTGGCATTTTTTGGACTTTATTGATCGGGGAGAAATAGAGGAGAGTTTGGTGAAGGGGAAAACACACAGCAAACCATTTTTGATTATTCTCTGACTTAGTTAAAAAATAATTATTTAACTAAAACAAAGTGGCACAAAAGTTATATATAATTTTTAAAAGCTGTAGAGTACGTAAAGTTATAATTACAAAACAGGCAGCTGTAGTTGCCAGATTAATAAAGTAAAAATACAGAAAATTCATACAAAAGAGAGCAATTTTGCAACTGCAATTTTTTTTTTTAACCTTAGATGAGGTGTAAGCTTATTTAAAGTATAAAGCAATGGTTACCAGGTACAACTGCATAATACTTTACCATTTCCATATAAGGACATGTGCTTGCTAAATTGTTGACAGATTTTTCTAGTACATTTTGATGCACACAACAAGCAAATCTGTACCTTTTTCTTCATGTTTTCTGTTTCAGTATTTGCCCCTATATTATGCAATGTAAAGAAATCTACAGTATTCTTTTTTTTACAATAAAAATAAAAGTTTTTGTCAGAAATATATATATTTGCCTGTATATATGCCTGTATAGAGTATTTCCCTGTATTTTTACAGCACTATTTCAACAATTATTATGAAAGTTTATACTTAAAATGAGGTTATTTTGAGGAAAATCATATCCTCTTTGTAAGAATTGTGTCAAAAAATCACAAAAATTCAAGCTCCTTCTAATGTTATCTCATTTTATGATTTTGACATCTCAACTGCTATTTTGATTTTTGGGAGGCCCTGGCCATAAACACAATTTTGCGCTTTAGATATTAATTGAAATATGACTGAAAAAAATAATAATTCAACAGTTAAAGCAAAAAGTCAAATCGCTCTGAACATTAGAAAAAATACTCTATATTAATGAAAACTGCTAAGTGTTTGGAAAATATACCCCGTTCAAAGCACATATACTGAAAAAAATAAAAATAAAACACAAACTGCACAGTCATGAGGGGCAAAGATGTGTCTCATTATGTGAAAGGCGGTGTCGTCCAGCTTATTCTTGGCATTGTGAGAAGAGTTACTAAACAACTGCTGATCTGTTTAAACCCAGACTGCCCTGATGGACGACAAAGCCCATCATATGTATTTAATATTTAATTACTCCTCACTGTTTTAAAATGCTTTCAAAGTGACGACTGTATGTGGTCAGCTGCGGCTTATATTCGAGAAAATGGGTGTACTCTGCGCGTGTGACGTCACCGCATCATCCCTGTACCCCGGGTTCATTCATGCCTGCTTCATCACAGAGCCGCGCGCCTCACCCTCCACGCACCTCACCTCGGACCCCGGGCAGCTTTGGAGACAAGCTAACGATACTCTGGAGCTCATTCTTCTTTTTCTTTAAGACTTTAAAACACGGGAGTAAACGTCAGCGCTGCGAGGAGCGACTTATAAACCAGGCGGAACTCGTGAGGTTGTTTATTTGGATGCGTACGCGGAGGTGACGCTCGTGTCATTGGAGCGACTTTTCGCCGAACTCCATAAGGAAAAAGTGAGATTTTATTGCCAGCTCAAAAGTATACGGACATCTTCACTATCAGTTAGGTTTTAGTTAATTTAGAATAAGCTTTACTGTTCGGCATACATTTTATCAACGAAACAGCCTTTTTTCTGGAATAAACAACTTTTCTGCCTGATACCTTGGCTTTGTTTCACCTGGTGAGCACGTTGTTTTTGTGCGCAAAATAGAGCGAATTAAGCTGTAATTCAACCTGGACATGCTTTTTAACTTAACACATTGCTTGTGTGTTTATTTTTGTGTATTCTTATCCAAAAAGGAAGCAACATCAGAACCTTATATAATTAAAGGCTTTTACAACTAATAAATATTCGAATAATACTGCAAAGCAAGGAGTTGCCCACGAGGGACCCAGCACCTGGAAACATCTGGCAAAGCCCTTTCGGACTTTGAATGGACATTGATAAGGTTTTAAGTCATTCATAACTAATTTGGAGACATCTGGAGTGCCAACCAAAGCTGGCATCATCACATTGAACACGTGAAAGTAGGTGAGTCACTTTTTTGGCCACTACACGCCCAGAGAGAGTGAAGGCACACAAACATTCAGAGTCATGTAGCAGGAGCAGATGTTTAGCATTAGGCAGGCTTAGGTTTACCAGCTGCACTAGGACACACAAGACAGGATCAGATTTTTCTGAGCAGGGCAACAGCTGCAAAGACTGATGTGTGAGGCAGTGTGATTTTCATATAACATGAATTTGTTGAAAAGCACAACTGAGACTTTCAGAGGAGGATGAAGTGTGAAAAATTGCTGTTCAGCTTTAAAACCTCAAGTTTGTCAGCTGAGTGTGGGTGAGACAAGAGAGGAACTACTTTAGGTTTCACATAGGGCTGGAAAACATGGAGCAAAAGTCATGCACGTGTTTATCTCTGCAAAATAGTAACAAAAGGTTGCACTATGATACCTACTTTAAATCACAACAACAAAAACAGAACTTCAAGACTTAAAATACAAGGTAAGTCTTGATTTTATTAATCAAAAATTGTGCCAAACTCCTAAACAATGTCTAATTTTACAAAAACGTAGGCAACATTTACGTAAATTGATGTAGTCAACATTACCTGTAATCTTTTCCATCTCCAACCTTGAGATATTTGTGCAATTAGGCAGTTTGCAGTAATCTGTTTGTGGTTATTGAAACCACTTCATTACACAATATTTTGGTTCTGAGGATATTTGTGCCTTGGTGTGAAAGAGGTGTAAAAAGAATCAAAATTTACAGATTATTAATAGTGAATAACCTTCCTTTGGTCAATATATATAGATATTCTTCTTTGTTGTTTTTATTTTCATAATTTTTTCTTTTCCTTTGCATTGTTTTGTTTACTGACCTATATTTGTCTTCCTGAGTGTTTGCGTCCTCCACGTGGTGTTACCTGTATATTATTTTTGTTCTGTACTGCCTCACCCTAATAAAAAAAGATATACATTAATTCAAAATCAACATAATATACTTATACTGATGACACTGCCTTACTATAACTTGATTTGAAATGTAATGTTACATCATAAAAACTTAATAAATTGCCCAGCCCCTGGGTCAAAACACAAAGTCAGAATGGATTAAAGCTCCATCTCAGGAATTTTTCAGTACATGCAAAATGAATTTTAAAAATTTTCCTTTTATAATAGAGGAAGAGCACGTTCCCTCTTTCTGAACAAGCAGAAACGAAAGTACAGCGCTGAGGGGTCAACGCTGAAAATCTGTTGTTGGCACTGATTCAAAATGCAGCCTGAAGTATGAAATATTTGTGAACATCCTGCAGAGCTGATGCAGGATTTTATCGGGTTAATGACCCGCAGCATGTAAACAAATGTTCGCTGCATTCTGAGGAAAACATGCATCAGCCCGACAGCACGCTCAGTCCTCACGGCTGATTGTCTGGACTTTGTTTGTGATTTTTAGTTTGAACAAGCAGCAAAATGTCCATGAAATCCAGAATGCGTAACTGATCACTGATATCTAAGAAGATTAGGCTGAAACAATGGCAGAAAGTGTGCGATAATTCTAGCAATAATCAAACTTTCAGGACCACAGCAACGATATATGGATCACATATTAAGTGACTGCAGATCTGAGGAGCAACATGAGTCCATAGAAACTTATTCAACATACCAGTGAAAATCTGACCATGTGCAAAAGTTTGTTTGTGTTTTCATGGATAAACCCCTCTAATGTAGGGATGGGAAATCTTTTCAGCCAGTCATTATTTACATTATTTTTCTATTTATCATACGTCTCACTTAATGACTCTACTTGTTGTTAAATTGATCTCAGTTTTATTAAATGATTTCACATTGTATCGATAGTGTTACTTGTGTGTGTATATATGTTAAATGTCTTTTATAGGTTTTCCTTTTTAAGTATCTATTTATCTTGACTCTTTTAAAATAGCTTTTTACTTGCATTTATTTTAATTGTTTTTATCCTACCCTGTAGCACTTTAAGATTGCAAAAATGTAGTGGATTACAAATAAAATGTATTATAATTATTACTATATGTACTGTATGTTATATATTTTTACACTTTAAATGTAAAAGACACAAGAAGGGACAGGGGTTTGAATTTGGCAGTTACTGCACACTTTTTTTGCTTAAATGAAACTGAATTTTATTTTCTTGTGTTAAAATATGTCAGACAGCACTCTGAGCGTCATTTTAAAGTTCAGAAGGAGAAATCTAAAGAACACTTTACATTAGCTCACTGTAAGGTTGTCAGAATTTAAGACTTTTTTGATACCCAGTGGCATAAATTGATAAGACCTGATGTATAGGACTTGTATTTTTATTGCTATAACAACACAGGTTTCACTACTGTTTGATTTTATTAAGCATAGTAATAAAGATTTAGCTTTTGGTATCTCCACAGTCTTAATGCACTTTAAGTTATGAGCTCATTGCATCCTGGCATTTTAGAAATAGGAACCAGTATTACTCAGCAGTTTCTGAAATAAAAAATGTTTTGCAGAATGTAAAGCTCCTGTGACAAGTTTTTAACTAGTTCTGAATCAGGATGAATTTAATTCTGATGTTTCTTGGTTTCCTTCTTAAGCAAATAAAATCGTAAAGGAAAAGACTGATTATTTCTATGCGATTTGTTTTTTAAATGACTATTCCTGTTGTCAAGGGGTAGGTGTCCAAAATGGTGGCTGCAGTATCCTCATTTATTTCCTGTTTAAATGAAATTTTCCCTCAATAAAAGCTCCTTACATAAATACAGGTCAGTTCCACCAAATTAAACCACAGATTTAGCGCTCCTCACAGCAGCTTTAAAGATGTTAATTTCGTGGCAGCTTTAAATCTCATGCAGGTGTTTTCTTCTCTTTCAGGATGGCTGCCGACTACTTTTTAAGGACACATTTCTAACTTCAGAAGCCAGGACATACTCCCACCATGAACGGCACCACGTCTAAAGGCTACGACAAATGCCACACCATAAAAGAGGTCGACCCCAACAACAACCCCCTTCTCAGCGCCATCATGTTCGGCTTGGGGATCTTCGGCAACGTGGCTGCTCTGGTCATCCTGGAAATCCGTCGGCGGAGAAACATGAGGGACGGAGAAGTGCGGCGGCGATCGTTGTTCGACATCCTCATCACATCGCTGGTGGTCACGGACTTGACGGGAACCTGTTTGGTTAGTCCCGTGGTGTTGCTGTCGTATTCCATAAACACGACTTTAGTGGGGATGGCACCAGTTTCTGATAGTGTGTGTCAGTACTTTGGTTTCAGTATGACCTTCTTCAGCCTGGCCACCTTATCGCTGCTCTTCATGATGGCACTAGAGAGAGGCTGCGCCATCGGGTACCCTTACCTGTACACCCGCCACGTCACCAAAAAATGTGCCTACATCACGATACCGTCAGTGTTGCTGTTCTGGGTCTTATTCTGCCTCCTCCCCTTTGCAAAGTTTGGCATTTATGTACAATACTGCCCCGGTACGTGGTGCTTCATCGACATGAAGCCCTCAAAAACGGCCCACCGCATCTACGCCTGCCTGTACGCGTCAGTGTTGCTAATTCTGGTGCTAGCTATCGTGGCATGCAACTGCTTTGTGGTGAACCAGTTGTTCAAGATGTACCAGCGCCGGAAGAAGAACGGCGGCTCTGTGATGGCGACCAAGAGGCCAAGCAGTGAGCGAAGGGTGATGTCCATGGCAGAGGAGGTGGAGCATCTCATCCTGCTGGTGTTCATGACCATCATCTTCATCATCTGCACGATGCCCCTAGTGGTAAGATGACAATTTTTTTTTTTTTAATTTCACACTTATGCTGTGTTCACACCAAACGTGAAAAGTCCTTGTGGGACTAAATTTCATGCATTTATTGGCATGTTCAAATCAGACCTTGAAGCTAGGGGGCAGGGGTCGTCTACTAGCTACAACAACATGAGCTTCCACCTTCTTGAGCCATGATTAACCATGGTGAATGCTTTAACAATCGCCATCTTCTTCCTGTTCCCGAAAACTAGAAGCTAAATGTCCCAGAAAAGTCAAAATAGAAATGCATCCACAAGATAATCCAAGACATGGAGTTTTACCACGATGTCCGGGTGGAATCTGCCCAGCTTTACTCATCTTTTTTATTGGCTGTCGTGAAACAGCTTCAGTTGAATTTGTTGCACAAGTTGAATAGTTTTCACTTTGGCGAAAGAGGTGAAATTTTCATCGTTCACAAGACGAAATTTCAATGATTTTCATTGCATGACAAACTGAAATTCGCATTTGAACACAGGTGGTTTTATTGTTCTTTTTGGGACTGTTTTTGAAAGTCATCTTGAAGACAAAGGTTTCAGTGTTCAGGAAACGAGTCGGACAAACTCGATTTTATGTTGACATCGACAAAACAAACCTGAGGAAAGCTACGCTGCACCTTTGCAGTGCTGCCCCTCGCCACTGTGAGCATTAGGAGCCAAGTGTTGGTTTGTCCATATCACTTCAATACCTTGCCAAACACTTGCTGCTAGAGTGATTTGTCTTCCAGTCCTAATACCTAAACACTAGATATTGCTTGTATAATCACTGCCAGTTGAAAAAGTGATCCCCCTTTCAAAATAGACAATTCACAGGCAAGCAGTCTACCAAACCACTTATACATTCAGTAGAAGACAACGTGTCCCCCCCAGTAATGAAAACCTGGCATATTACACAGCTGGATAAAACTTAACTGTTGGCTTAGTATTGTCCATGTATACAGATGGAGACACTAGCCAATCTTGTTTTTCCTTATTAAATGCATAATGACCACGAATAAATGAGATAAACACAAAAGTGCTTCGATTGATTCAAAAAGTGTGATAGCATATCTAAGTTTAGTATAATAAACTGTTGATCATAAATTTAAACCACAGTCAGTTCAAGATAAATGCCAGATGTCCTCAGAAACACAACACTGATATTAAATATAATTCTTGGCTCACAAAGCAGATGTAATTTGTCACACATGTCATACATCTGATAAATACCTGTGTGCCTGTGTATTGCACTGCTGGCATTTAGTTAAAATGCAGCTATTCATAAATCAAAGAAAAGACTCAGAGCACTTCTGATGCCGAGATGTGACAGGAAACACTCTTATCGGGGCTTATCAAAGCCGCTTCATTGATGCTGAAGGTGGAAATAACAGGTTTTAAAACGAAGTTTGTTTATTCAATATTCGTTTTTCACGTCATATATCATGGTTTTGATTGAGGAAAAACCTGCAAAGAACTGAAATGTTAACAACAGTGATTTCCAACTGAATGCCAGCTTGTATCAGAACAACTGCTAAGAAAACAACCCTGAAAGTTGTCTTTACCAAACAGAAAAAGCAACAATCTGTACATTTAATTTTAGAAATAAAAGATTTTTGGCTGGTTAAATTTCATATTCATGTCAGCAGAAGCACTGTTTTGGTCAAATGTTAAAGAAAAAAGTATTTTCTTAAAGTGAAAATGCAAAAAAACAATGTCAGTGAACAGGATCATAATAAATGTTGCTGTTAAAACATCCATAATTTGATCAATTATGTGATTAGGAAGCAATTTAGACAGATCATGAGACGATATCGCAATCTGTTATTTTAAATTTGGTCTCAAATGAAGCATCAACAAAATAAATCGTGTGTAACTTATGACTTGTTTTAGGCATGATGCTCAATGAGCCTTTAAATAAACACATGAAGGACTGCAGTGATATATTTATTCATCTCTGTTTGATCATCACGTTAGTCTGGAGCCTTTTAAATTGGGAAAACAAAATGATAGACAGCTCGCATGAAACAGAATGAACATTTATTTTACAGCTAAAGTTGAAGCTTTGACTGTGGGCCAATCAAATGATGGATGAATATGATTTTGCAGACATTAATAAGCTTCTGCTGGAACATAGTGAATCCATTATTTCAGAGACCTTTGACTTTCTCCAATAAAAGCAGGTTTGATGAATGAGCCTGATGATTTTGGAGACCAGAGCAGGAGGAATGGATGGACCAGAGTTTGACCGGCCCATCCTTCATGCTCTGATGAGTCATTTTAGCCGTCTCTGTGGGTCTCCAAACATTTTTGTAGCCACCTTCAGTTTTCGCAGAATCACTTTGGCTCTCAGGAGGTTAATCGATCAATAACTTTCACAGCAGATTATGTTTTGCTCCTCACAGCAGAGAGCTGTAATGGGCCTTCTCTCTGCGATGGCAGCCAAATACTATACTGAACATTATTCATTCACAGATTTAATTAAGTTTCCAAATTGGAATCTACCAAATACGTCAAAAAAGTGAACTTGAAGTGACACCGACTAGCTTGTTTTGAGCCTGTTTTCGAGGTCTTTAAAGTCATTTATTCCGAGTTTTCCTTCAGTAGAGATGCTGGGTTTTTTTTCAAAATGGTATACAGAGACGTCAGGCCGCTGCGACTTTTCTACATTTTGTTGGATTATTAACCCTCATGCCTACTTAAAAAGTAACATATGGCGCATTAGGTCCAAAAACTGGACACAACAAAAAAATGCCACAAAAATATTACCTGTTAAGTTTTTTTCTGCTTTCACTGCATCAGATATTTTCGCCAACTTCAGTCCTTTTCATGAATAGAAAAAAAAATCTCCTTTCAGACGTTTAATCATTCACATGCCAGTTTGAGTGCACAATGTGCTAACACTTTAATGTAAAAAATGTATTTCTAATAAGCAAAATGCTACAAGGAATATTTTTATTAGTACATTTACATCAAACCGGTAATTTTAGTCCATTTTTATGTTCTGTGCTGTGTTAGGTAAGAGGAAAAAAGTCACACTTAGCCCTCTAACTCCCAAATATGCACAAGTTTAAAAACTACCAAACTATATATTATTTCTATTTTTACTCATCAACTGTGGTACCCAACTCCAGCCCTGTTCATAAATTTAATAAAAACAATATTTTTATTTGTTCTTTAATAAGTTTTTACATGCTATGCCCTTGATATTTATCTAAAAACATTTTTAAAATGATTTAGTTCCCCATTTACAAAATGATAAAACGTGAATCTTTCTTTCCTTTGGGTCAACACAGTTTGTAACAGATCAATAATTATTAACTTATTTTTTGCTATGTGTTTTGTAAGCTTGGAGAAAAAAAAACCTGTTCTGCATTGTTCAGTAGTAAGTTCTAGATTGTGGACATGGGTACTTAGATAAGAAAGGATATGTTTTGAGTCTGCCATGGCCATGTGATCAAAAATTACTCATAAAATGGGTTTCAATGCAACCATTTTTGGCCTTAATGGGCTAAATGAGATTATGTTGATTACCTTGGCATTGAAAGCCTGACAAAAAGTTTCCATTTCAAAATTTAAAGAAATACTAAATAAAAAGGCACACATGACAAGCTGCATATGGCCAATCAAAGGAAAGGTCCAATGAGGGTTAATTCAGCTTATGGACTTGGTTAATTGTCTTTCTTTTTAAGATTTGATGTGAAGCACCTTTTTGTCCCTTGAAAGATAAATTCAAGCTATTATGATAATTACCTAAGCTGACAGGGCACTCACTCCGTTGCTTATGGTCTGCGTAGGAAAACCTGTCCTGTGCTGACAAACAGATAAAATGAGAGCGTGAGAAACATCACTGTGCAATATTTCTGTGACCTGACACACAATGTGATTGTAAATAAGGTTATTTGTCTTCATTTTATTGGTCACACATTTAATAATGTAAGTATAATCACCCATACCATATAATACATGCTGCTGCTTTAAGTAAACACTGTAAAAATATATTCCCCATATAAATGTAACCATCTGTCCTAGATAGACATATTTATTATCTTGTGAATTTAATTTATTGCACCATGAACCTTCAGTACAGACCTGTCAGCTTTGATGCATTAGTTTATGCTTTTGTGTTTTTGTTTCAATATTTTGATTCCTCAATAATATAACTTTGGAAAAAATAAATGTATATGAAAGTATTTTTGGAAAGATTATTACAGAAGAACTTCCAGTGACAAAAGTAGTGCAGCCTTGCTAGGGTACATGAACTGGAAACTCAAAATAACACATTTCATTGGTTATTTTATAAAAAAAAAAAAAAAAAAGTGCAATTTATGACAAATATTGGCAAGTGGAATAATTAAAACCGCCACATGTATACAGATAAATGTCTAAATAAGTCAAGGACACAGCTATAGTGATGGTTGTTGAAAAAAACCCTAATGTATCAAAATAAGAAAAAAAAGGCTAACTGCAAGCTAGCCTCGTTTAACAGCAGGCAAAAACTGTATTGGCTATTAAATAAAATAGCAATTTGAAGTGACTGATTTATGTACATAAATGCATGACACAATTCAGGAAAAAGTCTATACTGATTTTGCACCATGCTGTGTTTTGTTATGCTGTAATTGTTAGCATTTTAATATGGGCCTTAATGGGGATTCACTCATTTTAGTGTTCAGCCTCTAGTGGCCAAAAGGGGAAACTACAGTTGGCATTGTCGCATTTGTTTTATTCTCTTGAGTCCTGGAGGTGACTTTTTGGTTTTAACTGATTTAATAAGGATCCAGATTAGTTGACCCTTATTATCCCCACTGTAAATTAATTTGCTGCGGGTCATAATAATTCATCCCACTCAACACTGAATCATTTAATATGTCCACTCCCTCTTAAAGCAGTGAGGGATATAATTTCACAAGACTGTTAATTCCAGAGTAAATAAACAACGTCAAACAAAACCACAGGGCGTTAACAGTAATATTGACTTGAAACTATTTTTTAAAATCAACAAACTAATTGTGTCTTCATAAATAATATGGTTTAATCTTCTGTACACAGTGTACCAGGTGTTGGCAGGTAAAGGACTCTGGGATCAGCTTCCCACATTGACCTTCTTCACTGCTTCATCAGGAGGTTGGATTAAAGAGGTGACATGTGACAGTGAGGTTAATAAAGGACAGACAGAAGGCAGACAGCAGGACAGAAGGACAGACTGTAGGCCAGAAAAACAAATTAGGCTGAAACAGACCGCTGTCCTCCCTGTGGCACCATCAAGTCTAAAAACAAGCCGGTTTTAAAGGCCTCACATATTCAGTTAAACTGAATAAAGGCAAATTAAAAAAAAAAAAAGGCTGTCAAAAAAGAGAGAGAAGGAAAAAAACTGCAGTTCCTCAAGTGTCCACTTGGGGCTGGCTGCAAAAGCCAAGGATTCCCATTTGGGTCCCATATTAACATGACAAGTTTTCTCGTAGGAATAAACATGCTAACAGCCTGCTAAAAAAGTGCAGTTTCTGTCTCTGTAAGATCTCTGTATTGGTTAAAATATGTACAAAGGTAGTTATTTTTATGAAACATCCCTTCTTGTTGAGTTAGGCTAAAAGTTAGGCTTAAGTTAGTCAAATCAGGGGCATGTCTTAGTCAGTTATCTAGTATAAATGCTAATAGACCCCTCTGTTTCATCCCTGCCCAGAATGAGCCGTTGTAGTGTAATACCTCATAAGCTGTGCCTGACCACACCCCTATATGTTAGTGCATCTGTTCTCTAAAGTTTACTTTGGCCACACAGACATGCCTAGCCATTTTTCTTCCATTGCACCTTCCTCTGTGCTTAGCAAACACCTGGCTCGTCTCCTCGTTTCTCTTTGTGATGGGTCTCTATGTGCTCAGTTGCACTTCTTATATAATTTGGCAGGACAGAACCGTTGTTCGTGTATTTTGCACCATGCATGGACATTTTTTCATGGATCCATCGATAACACAGTAGTAGTGGTAGCCAGCCAGTAGCCATATTATATATTTTTTATTTTATTTTATTTTACTTTGTATTATTTATATATATTAATGTGTATATATATAGAGATTTATATCTGCTAATTTTGTTTTTAACTTTTTGATATCATGTCTTCTTTTATACACATATTTTTTATTTTTATTTTATTTTATTTTTATTATTTAGATATATTAATGTAAATATACAGAGAGAGTTTATATCTGCTATTTTTTATTTTTTGACATCCTGTTTTCTTTTATATCTTTGTACAACACAATGCTACTGGAGTCTTAATTTCCCTGAAGGAATCTTCCCAAGGGATAAATAAAGTTCTATCTAATCTAATACAATATGCCTAAAATACTGGGCTAGGATCCATTTTACCTCTACTTTTTGGGTCCACAACACCCCTACATAAACCAATAGATGCTGTCACCAAGACTTCATCCATGTTCATCCATCCTTATTAAATAATTTAAGATAACATAATGATAAAGTTAAGAATTCATCTTTAATCTTAAACACCATTCTTTCGATTTGTTGAGAAGAAATACTGATTGATATTTTATTCATCAGTGGCTTTTGTTTTTGTGTTTTCATGTCTGTTGTGTTCACTGCTCTTACCCTCCTCTTATCAGATGTCCGTCCAGTCTCCAGACCTCCCCCACTGCAGGCACAGACCATCATAACGTCAATTTCCGCCATACATGATGAATATTTATCATAATGGAAATGTTGTGTCAGACATACTAGTGAATCACTTACTTGTCTGAGCTGTCACATTTGTCTTCCCATTCCTCATATTTCTGCTGAACGGCCACATTAACCTATTGGCAGACGTTCCCACTCGTTGCCCTGCAGGAAGATGAAGAAAACCTTTTACCATATTTCACTAAAAGCCGAACTAACTCATTACACTGAGAGTCATTTGATCTTTTATTTTAAAGCAACATCCTCTCTCAATTTAAATAAACCCGACCATATTTTACGATCAAGATAAAGCGGAAATGTCCACTTTGCTGATGGAAACCTTTTACGTGTTCAGTCAATACTCCATTGATCATAAGTTAACTCAGTTTAAAACAAACTGCCTTCTTTCAAGGTCCTCTGATGGACAATATATTCATAAAATTAACCATTTTCTGTGTTAGGGTAGTTTGATGCATTTAAGATGGACACAAGAAACAGATCAGAAACATCTTTTTTGGTAGAATTTGCATTCCTATTCAGATATGGCAAAGGGTGCACATGTGTACATTTAAGTGGCTGCGGTGTCAATAACTACAATAATTAGATTAACAGTAAGGACACAGTTATTTAAAACATGATTGAAAGGATGTTATACTAATGTGTGGTTGTTAAAAGTTATCTCAGGGAACAGAAACAGGTGTACATTATAGTAGAAACAAAAAAAATGGCACTGGCTATTTTAAACAATTGCCAGCATTGTTAAACAGGATTATTTTGTATTTCTAGGTTTGTTAGCTTGATGCTAACAAATAATTGAAATTAGCATTAGTAGGCTAATGAATTTAGCATTGTGGTTGCAGTACTTCCAACTTAAGGACTGACAAAGTTGAGTAAAATAGACTGAACAGAGAAAAACAAGATTTGTGTTTTTGGGCAAAATAAAATATCCTCGAGCAACTTCAAAATTAAATATGTGTTTCTAATTTGGAACAGCTAATCAAATCTTTCTATTTAAATTAAGTGTTTTAGCTGCCAATATTGATAAAACAAAATAAGGAGCCTTATGTTATTGCATATATTTTCAGTCAGTTTGCCTTCAGTAATGTAGAATTCTTAAAACTGCCTCAAATGAGACTATTTAGCCCCACTGAAGTATTTCAAGCTGTGTGGCCGCCTTGTGGATGCCAGCTTTCCATCATTACAAAGTGAAAGGCCAGACAGCACTACAAATGCATTATTTATCAAGAGCTTCATTCACACACCCATGGGTGGCCAACCAGCAATATGATACCACAGTCTGAGGTTAGTGTATCATACACACTCACAAAAACACACAGAGATACAATTACATTTCTGCTGATATGAAACCATACGCAGATGATGTGGTGGTGTAGGTGTGTTGTGACTCAGGTTGTAAATGATTGTATTAAAAATTGAAAAGGGCAGACGGTAGCCTTTTGGTACAAAGATGACACACTGATGGAGAGACAGATGGAACAGTAAGAAAGAGTCAGGTGATGATGTTGAATACAGCTGAATGCTTTTTGTATCAGGGAACGAGACAAACTTCTGTCATTTTGTCTGTTTTTTGGTACAGTGACCTGCATGATGATGAATTAGAGTTTTCAGCGAAGGCCAAAGGCATAACGATGCCAGTCGGTCCATTTGTCAATCTCATCTCAAGAACACAGAGGAACTTCTTCAGACTTAGCATCAATTTTCATGTTTACTAAAAGATAAATGTCTTAGTTTTTCATATTGATCTCTTGTTAATGAGCAGGATGTCTTGAGAAATGTTTAATGTTTTCTTAAAGCTTTAAACTTTGGACTATTATCCATTTTGACTCTAGACTGAAATGAGAGAGTTTTAAAGTCAAAGGTCAAGGTCATAGGGCCTCGTATTCATCACTTGCTTGTGAAACTTAAGCCACATTCACACTCAGACGTTTTGGCCAACTTTTGCCAGGATTAAGAGGAACGCCTAGCTAAGTCAGGCCATGTAGAGCTAAGCTAACATCAGTTTGACAATGCTGATGTTCATCAGGTTTATCAAGAAATTTACTACAGCAAGAGTTGACCTCTTCTCGTCTTTGCTGTCCTCAGCTACAGCTGCGTTCATCTCTGTTGGTGAACGCTGGGACTGCCTGCCAAGAAGTTCCTGTAGTATGACTCAAGGCGCCCTCCTCTATGGTGGCATGGTGTCAGTATATTCAGAACAGCTCTAGCCGCACAGTTAAATGGCATATCTCCACTTCATATGGCCTTCGTTGAGCGACATCACAATATGTTTGTACAACACTCAGCAGCATCGAGCTATGTTAGGCCAAAGTTCCCTTAAGTTGAGCGTGCTACCCATTCATTGCATCCATGTTGGTGAACATTTAAGATCTGTCAAAAATTAGTAAGTTGGCTGCTGGGAAACATCAAACTCCACCAGCTGGCATTTCTTTCCACTTTAGATACCCATGTTAAACACTGCAAATTGACTCCAGGAACACACTTTTGAAATTTTGATGAATTCTCAACATTGGCCAATGTCAGATCTTTAAACTTTGCACAAATCTCCTCTTTGACTCCAGGATGGAATGGTCAAATTCTGGAGGCCATAGGTCAAGATCAGTGGGCCTCATGCTCATCTCTTGTGGAGCAACTTGTCAAGAACACGACTGTAAATTCTTTAAACTTTGCACAAATAACTTCTCTGATTCTAGGTTGAACTGATACGATTCTGCTCCTCATATGTCAAGAAAGAAAGACATCCTTTATTCGTCCCTCATGAGAAATTCAATTATTTATACTCTGTTGTTGAAACATCCTACACAAACATGCACTGAAATACACATGTACATGTACAAACAGGTCCTCTGATCATGCATTAATGGAGAGATGTCAGAGTGATGGCTTGCTGCTCCTGAAGAAGCACTACTGAGCAGTTTTGGGGTTAAGTGCCTTGCTCAAGTGGACTTCGACAGTGCCCAGGAAGTCAGCTGGTAACTCTCCAGCTACCAAACCAACTTCCAAACATGGTTCGGTCGGGACTTGAACCAGTCCCCAACCTAAGTCCTTCCAGGCTGAGATACTGCCACCCCATAGGTGGTCTGGCAACATCTTCATCCCATTATTGTATGATTTTTGTGAATTACACTACCCCAAAAACCACCCGTGCCCCTCTTTTTGTACCACCACTGTACCTGAACTCTATTTAGAGGGATGGCAGCTGCACTGTCTCTTGTTGAGTCATAAAACCAACAGACTGTGATTCTAGTTCATTTCGAGCCACGTTTCCCGCCACTATGAACCCCTCATAGTTTTGGCTGCTTTAGGTATGACTTGGGTAGTAGTCTACCTTTCCTTTTTTGACCATGGTGCTCTGCAGTTTCAGGGCAAATGTTAAAGAATGCATGACGTATGCTTGCTTGCAGACATAAACATCAATGGAAGTAGACATAGCCAAATTTGAGATGGCCTCCAGTCTTACCTAATCAGAGAAAATGTTTGATTTTGCCTTGACAGAGATTTATTGCCAGTTGAAACATTTCAAACACCAAACAAACAGGGCCTTCAGTGTTCTTTGACCTGATGCTGAGCTGTATTCAATTTTAAGATGAATGGAAGCTTTTAATCAACTGTAGCTTTTGGCCGTGATATTCATTCAAGGTCTTCTCTGACTCTTGTCTCATCAGTGGTGTCTGAGTTGAAACCTTTGTTGGCTGTCCTTCCCTATCAGACTCCTCTCCCCTCAGATCTGTCCTTATGAATTATCTGTAAGGCTGCTTTAGATCATAATGGCTGAATGGATTGGTGCCAGTTTTGGCAGCTTGCTCTAATATGACTATGTTATAGTCTGAAGCCTTATTAATATACAGTCTTTGTTCCAAACGCAAAATGTTTGGCTGAGCTCAGTGAACTTTCAAACTATTCAACTAGACTTTATACAGCAACTCCGTATATCTTTGAATGACGAATTTAGATTCTATTAAGGACCACATGAGATGACTGGAATGAAGGGGCAATCGAGGCTCCTATATTATTCCACAGCCAGCTAGTTTCTTGAGTGGTTTATTCCTTTAACCTTATCCTAGCCCTTTTTGTACTTGCAGAACAAACTTTGCTGGGAATTATTTTAAAGGCATATTCAATGTCCACAATTAACATATTTCGGAATATCTATCATATTCTGAGGTTGCTGGAATGACCCAGCCGTAGCTTTAGTATATTTTTTGAGTGTTTCATGCCTTTATTTACAGAAGAGACAGTGGATATGCATGTAAAAAGGGTGAGAGAGAGTCAGGGAGGACATTCTGCAAATGGGTCTCAGGCTGGATTTGAAGCTGGCCAGCAGAAGCACATATTGGACGTGCCTTGTTGCCTACCAGACTGCCAAACCAGCACCACAGCCTGAGTTTTTATAACCTGAAAAAACAACTTTCCCGCTTGCTCAAAGAATGGCTTTGGTCTTTAACTGTAAAACATCTATAAGCTACGAGAGGGGAATTTATTCTACATAACCCAGTTTTTATTTTTTATCCACACAAATATAATACTGGTTGGACAGCCTTTAGTCCTGCCTTAATCCAGCCTCTTTGTACTTAAGTAGGTTGATTTGAAGTTTGGTTGAGATGACGTACAGTATTTCAGCATTCATTGCTACATCAACAGCCTGATGTCCCCAAGGCTTCATCTAGTTCTTTCTACAGGCTTTGATTTGCCTCCAGTTTTGCTACGTTTTGCCTCTAGCTAATACTTAAATATCACAGTGACTTATGAAATGGGTTCTTGAAAATTTACCACAGTTATTTGGGAATACTTCTCATGATTATTGATAAATATCAAATTAATATATAATCCCCTTTGGACCAAATTTTCGATCATAAACTAAACCCAATTTCCTCCCTAAAAACAAAGTTCGAACAGGAGACATTATTTTGCCCTCTTAGCATCGAAGCTACACATCAACACTTTTATTACATTTCCTGCTGGCCCCGAGAGAGACAAAGAAAATGGGTTCATAGCATGAGCTGAATTTCACTGCAGAGCTCATCTGTACTGAAAATCTCTCTCTGCACGCACACGCTAACCTTCCCCACGTCTGTTTATGTCTCACACACATGGCAAGGCCTGCTGCTAATCACAGTAATGACAACATGCGGTTTTTGTTCAGAGGGACTTCGGATTAGCATTGAGCTTCTCAATATTCAAATAAAAACACAACATACCTTGGTAATTTCTTTTGCGTCATTTGTGTTTTTCAGCTGTGTGCAGATGTTGGTTTGGATATATTTTCCTTTATATATTATATAACAACCATTTTCTTACCCACAGAGTGAGCAGCTGCTTAAGGGCCATAAAGTGAGACTCTTAATGGTAATTTGCAGATGTTTTAGTCAGGGGAGGCTGTTGCACAGAGAGAAAGGCAGTAACCTCTCATGGGCGAGCAGGAAATTGGCCTAATGAGACTGGCGCGACAATGTTAGTGTAACCATCCTTTCTGAGGGCACTGGGAGCTTCTATAGGAGCGAAAGCTGATTCAGAGAGAGGAAGAGTTTGAAGGAAAACGTCACATAAAATATGACAAGAAGCATTTCACTGGATATTGTTCCTCTGTGGCCCCCGGAGAGAGCAGCTGCAGGAATTTCTAAACCTGCAAACTGGTCATAGCTTCCATGGATTGTATTACCATGCTGGTTCCCAACCCCGTGCACACCAGCTCGGGGAGTCTGAGCGCCTCACTTCAGCCAATGGTTGCAGTAGCAGAAACTGAAGAAAGAAATCAGCTGTTCATTCTTGGCCCCTCAGTGCAAATAAAACGGCTGCAAATAAAAAGGCTGTTTTCTTTGGAAAACGGTCAAAGACTTTAAAATAGAGGGATTTTTCAACAGAACTGCAAAAGAATTCAAGTTAGAAAAGTGTTTGTGCTGAAGAGTTAGTTGTAAAGAATATTTTTAGCTTTCTTTCTACTGTTTTATTCAGAAGAAGTTAAAGGCATTTTGAAGACTTGATCATCTGCTCTAACTTATGAAATAATACACATCAAATATTAAGATTGTCAGACATATGTAACATATCTGCAGTAGTTCCATGTGTGAGTTACATTATAGTTACATGAGTTACAAGTTAATTATTTGGCAATTCTGGCTAATTTTTTTGTTGATGGTAAAGCATTTCTTACTTGTGTTTTCAATATGGGAACCAAATTCCGATTTTATTATCTAGACTCTAAAGTCCTATGTGCAGCCAGGGAATTTTGTTTGCCTCACATCATATTTGCACGCTGACTCTGAAACTTTAGTGTCTTATTATTCTCTTCATAAACAGGCTTAATTTTCTGTTTTTTTGCATCTGTCTATATTATAGTAAAGTGATATTAACTGTTTCAAGAACCTTACTAGCAGCAAAAACCTCCCTTTGAACCCACAGTGTGCTCTCTCTTTGGATTTCAAGAATAAAATATGATAAATATCACAAAGCGCATACTCGTAGTATGATGAGGCAGACTTTTTTTTGTTACACAAAAGCTTCTTCAAGGGCTTTTCCACTTGGTATCAGCTTGACTTGACCCTACTCGGTCGTTTTGGTTTACCGTCAAAGATCATACGAGTGCCTGGTACAGTTTTCGTTACGCCTCTGGCAAGCTTTGGAATAAGCTGAGCTGAGACTAAAACGTGACACGGAAACAGTATCGATACAATCCCACATAAAAACACCTCTTACTGTCAGCTTTATAATGCTGTATGAGTTACCGAACTTCCCTCTGTTGTTGCTAGTGTCAAATCAGATCGAAGGCATGCAGCGCAAAACATGAATTACAGAAGTGGAGCGGCAGAATACAGTAGCAGGCCTGACTTCCAAGTGAAGCTATCGTATGGTATTACCATGGCAACAAAACACGACACGCAGTGTCTGTCATGGGGGGCTCAGTCATCATGGTCACCATTAAACAATTTATAACTGCTAGTAAGGGTTTCTATACTTTTTGGAAATATTTGAGGGAATTCTCGTGACTTTTGAGGTAAATCTAGAAGTTTCGGTTTCCAGTTCTTGAAGTTCTACATAATATCTTAAACGTTGCATCTTAAGGGACAAAAAAAACATACAATTAATCTGCATGTTGCTGATAAGACTTCCTTATAATTTGGCTGCACTGCAGTACTTTAAAGAAAATTGAAGTTAGCTGCATTGAAGTTGGAGAAAGCTTGATATCATTATACAAAGAGATAATAAGCAGTTACTCCAAATAAAATAATCCTATGATTGTTATTATTTGAAATGCCATGCCAAATACCAAGTCATTCAAACGTTTCCCAGTGCATGTGCTGTAATGATAATGTCAGTACAAAGACAATAAAGGAGTACTGTCCTGATTTTACGAGGCAGACCTGTTTATTATCTGTACATTGCACCATGTCAGCTGTACAACATCATGGGAATGTCACTTTGGTTCAGTCTCAGCATTCAACAGCTGCCTCTCAGCTTCTATAAAAACCACTAAATACATAAATATTCTGTCTGAATGACTTATAAGCGTCCTGTGTTTGCCTCCACTCTCTGCCTGAAAATACAAACAAAATGATGTAGAGGCTTGTAATTGAAATATCCTCTTTGAATTAGGACTCTGCAAACATCCTGTGGACCAGGCGATAGTGCTTCCTGCATGTGAGTGGGTGAAACTGAATGAAAATTAAGAAGTGACCCTTCACCGCGAGTGAGAGCAAACACATTTAGAGTGACGGCCAAAGCACACAATCACTCAAGTGTCCTGTGCAAACAGTGTGTTTGGTGTGGAGGTGCTAGAAACGTACAAATTCATTCTGTTACATTAATATATCTATTCATGATGCCCTAAAATGATTTTTCTACACTTAAAATATAGAGTAGGCCTACTTTAAACCCTTTATAATATGTTTATTAAACATTAATGAACCTATGAGCAAGCATTTGGCAACAGTTTGCAAGGGAGGCAGGCAGAATTTAACATTTTCTAGCAACATAAAATAATTGTGATGGCCTAAGAATCTACATGTTAAAGGTCTTTCTACCCTCTAAAATAAGCCTGTTTCTTAGCAACACAAGACAACCACATTATTATTTTAATGTAACTGAATTAATGTTCTTGACTCAATTCTTAATTTGACTATATGACCTGAACTTAATCAAACATATCGACCATTTTCTCAATGCTGTCTTGAAATTGTGATAATTAATTCTTCTATATTGATCAACACATGCAGTTATTGACTCATTTTATTGTGTAATTCAGTCGTCCTTCACGTAGGAGACTTGCTGCATTGCTCTCCTTTGGTGTTTTTTTTGTACTACTCTGCTGAACAAAGTTTGTAAAAGCATTCCGACTGAAAAAAGATGCCATCTGCTGGACCTAGCCTTGCAGTGCAACTGGATCCACCCGATTCATTGCCTTTTATCAGACAGATCCAAGCAACGTTTGTGCACTGCCCAGTTGGCGTTCTTTAAAGCGAGCGTGATGAGAAGTGATTAGCATTGATGCTAACAACTTTACCAACTGTTTTGTTGGATTTGGATAGTGTTTTTTACACCACAGCGGTAATGCCCATCAGTTACAACATTTGATTGGCCAGTAATGAATTTAATTGACAGAACAATCCTCCAATCCCCTTTAGGATAAGTTTATGAAAGGTTCTGCCCCCCAAAAAACTTTCTACATACTTGCTATATTGAGCTGTCTATCTGGCATATCAGGTTACTAAACCAGCAGCCAAAACAAAGCAAAATATGACTGCTACCGAATTGCCAGTCCCACTCATCCATGATTAGCATTACTAGCAAAAGATAACTAAAGAAATAAAGCAAAGTTTTATCTAATGGCTTACCTTCAGCAAAAATTGATGAGGCAGTTGGCAGTTGAAACGGTCCTGTAAATTGGTCCAAGTCTTTATCTCTTAGCTTCACTCTTATTTAAACCATGTGTACCTGTCAGAGGTGTTGACAGCTACTTTGACTCACAGTCTCCTTTTTCCTCTCCCCATCCATCTTTCAGATCCGCGTTTACATCAACTCAATAACATCTGTGAATGAGTCGCACCCTGTGGACCTCATCGCCCTCCGTTTCATCTCCGTCAACTCCATCATCGACCCCTGGGTCTTCATCCTCCTCTCCCCTAGCGTGCTGCACTTCTTCTGGGCCTCAAGCTGCCGGGCCCCCTTGGAGTCATCCAGGGGCTCAGTGTTTAAATCGTCGATCGCCAAAGAGACTAACGCAGCTAACGTGGAGCTTTCTTGTCCAACGTGGGAGTACACGGAGAACTTTCAGTCTGCGGACGCTCTATGACCGTAACAGTGTTATTTTAGATATTTGTATTTATTGGACTTGTGGTGTTCTTGTAAATGGAGAGGTGTTATGGACCAGTGGACCTTTCTTTATGTCTAAAGAGAACTGACACCTTCTCCAAGCATTTCAGCTAAGTTAAAGCATGTTGAATGCAAATGGACTTCTCTGGAGCGTCATATTTATAGTGTTAAGCTCAATGTTATGCCTTTTTTGCTGCTTATATTTTATGACATTTTATAAAATGTAAAGGCTGCTGTTTGGAGATAGCAGATTCCGTTGGTTCTGGAGCAAAATCTGTTTGGTTTTAAAGCTTGTACAAAGACTGAAAACAAAATATTTACAATGTTTATTCAGCATGTAGAGAAATGGGATGAGCCAATGCATCAGGGCTGTCAGTAGAAGAAGAACAATGTAAATAAACAACCAAATGTTCAAAAAAACTCCAAAAAGCCAGAAAAAAATGAGAAAAAGTATGAATCACACCCACAAAAGTATCCAGATTTATCCAAAAATAAGAATTAGAAATGCACAGGAGCCATTTGTGGCGACAGGAAGTCAACAGCCGCACTTGACACCATCCATACATCAGGCCTGCTCATACATGAGGCCTCAGATATTCAATATGGGGCGCCTGAGGCAGGACTTTCTCTTTTTTGTCATCTTGAGAGCATTATCACATAGCCTGAAAGCGTCTTAACCCCCGACCCTAAACTGCTCTGCTTCAGTAACCTTTTCCCTCACATTCCAAACTGAATCCTGACGAGAGGTCAAAAGGTAAAAAGCCCGGAGAGCCCGGTTTTGAACGAGAGTTTTAAACAGAGTCAGATTTCACGAAAACAAGGGCTGCATTGGCAAACAGCTCCAAAAATCTGCAGCAGATGATACGTCTCAAGAACTAATTCACTAAATATATCACTCTAATGGCATTAAGGCAATGAAACAAAATGCTCTGGCCCCGTGCAGTTTGCTCTTGGTTTGAGTCTAAATGTGGCTAAAAAAATGCCTGCACCCTTATTTTGCACAGCACTGGGCTTTTATGCCATCAAAGTTTAATTTTATCCACGTTAGCGATGATGATGTAAAAAAGGCGAAAAATATACACCTGTCAAGATAACCCAATTTCAGGTAACTAGCTGAACCATGTCTGAACCTTTTTAAAGTAAAATGTGTTTTGATTTGTGCAATGCCAGTTCTTTTTCGAGATTGGGCTTAGCGAGAGGCAAACAGTCTTCAAGACATGTTAGCCAGTGTTGGCTAGCAAGATGATTTGAGCATTGTGGTCTGAGATTCCTCAGGCCACATATGAAGTCACTTGGCGTCACAGCTTTTATTCTGTTTGCTAGCTTGTGTTGGTGATCCATGTTTGCCTCCCCTTTTGCTTTGTTTGCCTTTAGCCAATGCTGTGATGTTACTCATGAAATTGCTTTTTAACGGGTTTACGACTAATAACATTCGATATAATCAACAAAACCATGAAAGCTGTTAAATTAATAATCTTTTAAGATCTAAAACCAGCAATTTGAGTTTTACTCTTAGAATAAGCATCATTTCTTGCATGTTTGAGGTTTGCTTCTTATTCAAGAGGCAGTTGTATACAGCCTGAGCTCTCTGGTATGCTCTTTATGTTTATCCTCCTAAAAGTGCATTAACAACAGTGTGATGTCACTAATGAGGTCTTAAAAATGGCTTCATTACTTATTACTGTTTGAATAATACAGATTGCCATAAAAAAAGAAAAACTGAAAATCATTTAAGATACAAAAGTGAAAAATATGTGGCCTTGTAAAAAGTGAAAATAAACAAGATACAAAGCATCTAAATTAGCCAGGACTGTATATTAAAGACCACCGCTGCACTGGCTGATATAGTCTTCCAAAATACAAGTAATTGTACGATTTATTTTCAGGGTTAGCATAACATCAACCATGTTTGATGTTTACTTCTCATTCAACAGGCAGCTGTATACAGCCTGAGCTCTCTCATGGGCTCTTTAGTGGCATTCTCCTGTAAAATGCGTCAGGTATTTACAAGTATGTTTTCAACAGTTCTCATATTGCTGGCAGATACAAATACAAGGTTAAAAAAAGGCAAGTACATGCCACCCTAACAGTAAGAGTAGTGCAATCCTGGTGTTACAAAATAATTGGACAGATGTTCTTGCTGAGCTACAACTTTATGACTCAAGTGGCATTAAAACTGCTTAAGTAGAGAGGAAGACATCCTGAAATGCTTGGTTTATGACTAGTTTATTTTACTTTATTGTGGGGAAAAAGACATAAAATACTGTTCATAGCCCAGATGGAAACTGTCACGACCCCTCTACTGATGAAACAAGTTTGATTGCCAACCAAAGCAAACTCAACCATGCAGTTTTGCTTTGAAGTCAAATACTAGAAAATCTCATCCAAAAATCTGACGCTGATTTATCTTATTATTCATTTTATTGACGTTGCCTCAAGCTGCTGTGCTTCAGATGACCAACATGTGTCTGGGAAAATGGGCACTTTTCTCCACTGCCTTTTGTTCGTGCTGGGTTGAATTAGAACCACGGGGAATTGTAACTATTACAACATTTCTTCCTTTAAATGGATCGAATTCAAATGGGGCTCAAGTGCCTGGCAAGAAAATAAGCTACTTGAGATTAGCTCGGGATCTCCGGTCATAAATCTCTCAGAACAGAAAAACACTCTGGAGTGGGTCGGGGTTACGTAATCGGCAATGGAGTAAAATCGAAGACGTCCATTTGTATAATATGAGAAAAACGTGAAGTTATCAACTCAAGAAGACACCAGAAAGCGTGTGAGGTTGACGCTTCAGCTTTGAGTGTTTATTTGAAAGTGTCAAGCATGTGAGTCTGAGAGTGTGTTTTTGTTTTGTTTTTGTTGTGAGAACAGCAGTTTATTGCCTCCGTTGATTGTGAGCTCAGCATCAAAATGTTCAGTGTTTACGACTGTGGCTTACTGCTTCCTGTGGATTCTGTGTGTTGCTTCTTTCTAAGTGTCAAAGTTATTGTGATCGTATGTCCAAGTGCCTACAAAAGGTGCATGTGTGAGACAGCACTGAAATGTAACAATGTCAAACTGAATGCTACCTACATAAATGTCTGTGATTAAAGTACTGTAAAAAAAACTGAATGCACTGAGCGTACCAGAGTGTTTTATTGCTCATCTAATAAACATCTCATCCTGCAAACATTCTGTCTAACCTGCTTTGTGACCTCGTTTTTCAGCGTCGGTGGATGGCTTCCAGATGTGGAGGCGAAGTTTTCATAAAGTTGTGTGTATGTTTCAGTGGAGGTCTGACAGGGAGATTTTTTTCTTTAGCATAACAAAGAGAGAGAGAGTTTCTTATATTCAGTTATGTTTCTATTGTTTTGAGGCAGCATATTTGTGGTTTATTGTAAGTAGGTCATTGTATTGAGGAGGAAAAATAGCAGTGAGTGCCAACAGGAAGCCAAGAATTGTGATTTTGTCAAAGTAGATTGTGTTTGCTTATGTTTGCATTGCTTTCATGTTTTTTTTTAACTTTCTTATGATTAATAAAACACCTAAAATGATAAATATACAGACTTAGAAAAAAACTTAAAGGAGAAAAAAAGCATTACAACAACTAAAAAGATATAGTTTGTTTCTAATTTCAAAATGAAGTGTGAAAAAATCCTACGAAACTGCATTTAATCAAAAGTAGGACATTTTGTGTAGCCATGACTGCAAAAAAGACTGTAACACATTGTGTTTGGATGTAAATAAGACATCATCATCAAGGCAAATATGACAATTATCTGTAGCTGCTGGTAAACTATTAAAATATATAGAAAAGAGAAGTGTACCCAAAATTGAGCCCTGAGGCATACCACATTGTTAAATAAATACCATATGTTCTCATGTAAGACACTAAATTACTTACAAGGGCTGGGAAATTAATCCAATTCTGTGGATAGGGTCAGAGAGGGGGTGACAGAGTAGAGGAAGGCATGTTGGAAAATGGATTGCAGGCCGGAATTGAACCTAGGCTGCCCTCACGTGATGAGAGCCTCAATACATGGCAAGTGCATGAATGTAACACACTAGCCCACTGGCACCCCTAATTACTCACAATGTCATTGTTTTTGCAATATGAGCCTTTCCAATAAAGACATTGTAACTTTGAGTGTGGTCAAGCAAAGTTTAATGGGTAATGGCTCTGCTTTTACACCTTTTGCTGATTTGAGAAGAATTAAAAGCTGGCTATAAGCCTAAATACTTCACTTAAATTCACTTGTGCAAATTTAGTGTAATTTCTTTTATATTCAGAAAAAAAAATGCTGCAGCTGTGAGTGTTGTATAAACAGGGAGATAGGCCTTTTCTCACAATGTGCTGCTCTAATGTTTACTGTATGGAAGAAAAGCTGATGGTATGACATTTATCTAAAGTTGATGGTGGCAAATAAATCAAAAGCCTTGGCTGAATCAATAAAGATTGAATGTATTGATGTACATGCAAATCAATGGGTAAAAGGTAGAGCTGCAGGGCAATAAAAATAACTGTTGTTTAAGTTAGTTAAGGCTTCAAAAGAAAAGTTTGACTCAACTAGTTTAAGTCCATTAGCAGATTTTAAATGATTCTTAAACAAAGAAAGAAAAAAGTTCATGGTTCCAAAAATGAACAGGGTGGGAGGGGGATGCTTTTTGTCTTAGTGGTCTTGAACTAGTGGCATACAAATTAAGGCCAAAGGTTGAAAAATGTCTTGGTTTTATAAAATCAAGAAAGTATTTGATACTGGAAAAAGATGCATGTGCTCCCTTTTAAACTAATGCTGATGCATTTCAACAGAATAAACAAATTAATCACTCATCTGTACAGTTGATCAGTAGCAACATTGTCATTAACAATGTGTAATAAATTGAGATACAAGTGCATGCACACATGAGCAGAGAGGAAGAGCCAGACAGAAGTAACAACACAAACTGATGTTGTATATTTGTCACACAGTGTACCTTGACCAACATTTATTAACATCACGTTTCTCTACAAGGCTAAAATTAAAGCATTGTGTGGGTAGTCTTGTCATATAAAAACTGATCGGGCAAGTCCATCAGAAGTATACGTGCTTAATACTTTGTCTCATATGACGAAACATCAACTGAAAACAGGGAAGTTTAAATTTAACACTGTGAACACGGTTCATCCTCTTTATCTCTCCATCGTTTTTTGACAGGTTTGCTCAAGAAGCGTGAACACTTCTGCAAAGGTGTTAATTTTACGTCTTTATCTGATTCAAACCTTCACAGCCCGCATCTCGAAAAGTAGGTCTAAAAGGAGGGACTGTCCCAAAAGTGCATTCAAGAAGATCACTAAACAAGTGTTTCACCCTGTATCTTTCAGAAGAAGTTCTGGTGAATTTTATCTGTGATTTGTATTTTACCTGATTAGGCTCTGACTTTCATTCCAACTCATGTATTTGCAATCACACGACTCTCTTATGACAGGGTTACTTTTTTGTTTTTCTCGATTTGAAGGTTTGACATGCAGATTTCTTGTTTTCCATTCTGAAAGAAAATTGATTCTGGCGGGTTGGACAAATCCTGTTAAGTAATCAGAAAAATAGTCATTAAAACAAAGCTAAATCCTTTTACTACTCAGCTGTAAACATGCTTTATCCAGCTGAATTTTCGTACATTTTTATAAGGAATTTTACTAGGACTGACTCACTTTTGGAGCAAGCCCCAAGTGGCCAGTCAAGGAAGTGCAATTTCTACCGTACAAATACCATTCATCACACCACTCACTACTTTTCTTTGATAATTGTAACCTTGTAATTGTACTGCAGTACTGAATGAATTTTGTTATATTATGAAAGGTTTTAGGATTAAACCCTTTTTAAAAGCATCTGTTTTATATTTGAGTGTTTTGACAAAGTTATGTAATGGGCACTTCCTGTGTCTTTGAGTGCTTTTTAGATGAGTCACGGGTCTTTTCTCTGCTACAAACGTAAACAGTTGTACCCTTAATGAAGGTTAGTATATATCTGAGGCTCCAACATAATTTTTCATGGTGCATGTCGAGGTTTTCCTGCTTCTGATTTGAGGGCAGGCTGAGGCACTGAATAGTAGAGTCTTATGTTTCTTATTTACACCTTGACTTTCTGATGCAATTGAATTTAGAATCAGTCTGTAAGGTCATCCTTTTAGTTCTCTTATATTTTCAACTGCTTAAATTATTTTAGATTATAAACACCTACAAGTAAACAACTGCCTGGCAATAAAACCTTCCGTCTGTTTAGGTTCTCAGTCTTCCAGGTCAGGGTAATCAAGAGCTTGATTGATTAAAGTCCTTCCACTGAAAAGCTTCTTCAACTCAAGAATCCAAAAGTTTGAATATGCATGTGGGCATGTTAGTAAAGCAATGCAACACAACAATAGATGTATAAATTTTTGTGACTTTTGGGTGGAAAAAGAAAGAAATTCCAGCAAAGTGTGTGGTTATCCAATGGACGATCCATCATTTCAGTTTGATGAAAAATGATGATTTTAGTCCCAGAGGAAAAGACAACTTAAAACTGAAGTTAGTTTGGGAAGTTTTGGATGTTTACATCAGTGCCATGATACATTTTTTCCATTTTTAAGTTCCCAAACTTTCTTTGACAGTAATAATGATTTATGAAGAGAGCGCACACAATCATGGGAATGTGACCCTGGTTATGTTCTATATTTAAAGTGATAGTTCAAGTTTTTGGTGGAAAATGTCAATAAAAGGCTTTAAAAGTGGTCATTTTTTGCCTTAACTCGGGTTTGTATTGTTGATGTGGATGACTGCGGAATATGCTTTTGCAATCGCTAAAAAACAGCCAGGTTTCAAATACTATGCACCGTGCTATCCATTAATCAATCAGATTGTATCACCAATCTATTCTTTGACCATTCATCCATCATTTCTTTCATTCTTCCAACCAGCAAGCCAACCATCTGCTCATCCGACCATCTAGCCACAAACCAACCAACCGTCAATCCATCCAGCCAGTCTTCAATATATTTTGCCAACTCTCACCTGTCTAACCAATGGGCTTGACCTACTGATGTAACAGTGGTATGACATCACTGGGGTAGGTCTATTTGGGGGAGCTGGGGGGATCTCCCATTTCAGGTAGCTACTGGTGTTGAATCAGGCTTAATTTCATTGTATTACAAGCAAATAAATTAAGGAAATATCCCCTTTAGTATCTTTTTAACTGCTTAATGTCAAGTTTTTGGTCTTGAAGATTTTAATATTACTGTCTTGAATTGTGTTTTGTCATTTTTTAAACCTTTTCTCTATGACTGTATAGCACATTGATCATTTATTTGTTTTTGAAAAGTGTTATTTATTGACACATCTGGAAAGAGCCAGAAAAACAAGTTCAAATGTCTTGTAGATCTGCACAGTGACAGAAGCAGAACTGTTTTATTGTGGCTCTTTCTAAAGACATCATCTCACTAGGCTAACACTAAGAAGCCCCTATGGATCTGTAACCATAATGTGATGACAAGACTTGATCACATTCTAACATGCAATTATCTCTCACAATTACCCATAATCCACTCCATATCCTGCTTGCTTTCTGTCAACTAATGCCCCTCCAATAACAATTATATACCACTGACTGACCAGACATCAGGAACACATCAGCTCTAACTCAATTTATTCAGACTAATTGATTAGTTGATTAATTAACCCTGTCGCTTTAATTGGATAATCACATGTCCTCTTGTGTTTTCATTAGGACAGAGGAAGGAAGCTGCTGTCATGTGTGTTGTGTTCGTCTTTGAGAGCATACAGATTGGTGTCTGATTCCAGATCCTTGTACCATGATATTAAAAGCTTAGTGTTAATAGCGGTGTTTATTTTATTAAAACTTGTTAGGGAAGTTTGTTAAACTGGTTTGGTAAGGAAACCAAAAAAAATAAAGTCACACAATGATATTTGAAGAATTAAATGTAAAAATATGTAGCTTGTTTTGTATGAAAATTATGTTGAAAAAGAAGGCCAGTTCAAGAGAAGTTGGGTCTCTCTCCTCATGTAGCTGCATTATTAAGCAGCCGCAGGCTAGCTGTACATGGGTAATTAGTAAACAGGAAATTACAACAATCTGGAGGGGATCTGAGGCATTTATGTTTCAACATCTGAGAAAATGAATAAAATGTTTTTGGTTTGGCTGACAGCATCCTGTAACAATTACTGGTCAGGCACAAACACAAAGTAAAAAGATCTGAGTCATCTGCATAACAATCTTTACATATAGCAGTCTAAGAGTCGATCCCAGTTGTACCCCTTAGCCGTCCCCCTTCGTCTTACCACTTTGTCTACCTCTTCCTCTTGGCCCTCTGTTTTGAGGGCCAAGAGGAAGAGGTGAAAACACAGTCCTCAGTAACAAGACACCACTTGATTTCCATTACATCATCAACTAGAGCAGCTCGCTGGCTGCATCGTAGGCAGATGCGACAATTCTTTATCCACTTCCAAGATGCCGTTTTGGCACAATGGTTAAAATTTACGTTGAGACGTAAACGATTGGATATCTGATAAAAACAGGAGTATCATTACTATGACAATCAATAATCATGCTTCCCTTCCTTTCAAGCGAGGTCCCGGTTTGTCTTCCTTTCAAGGGCTGTGTAGCCTGTCTCTTAACCTTACAGAGAATTGGGATACCCCTTCACAAGACGTGAACGTGAAAAACCAAGGGTTAAGGGGTACAATTGGGATTGACCCTAAGATGGTCCTTGTTGAGTTGGGTATTTTCAAGGAACATTTATCAAGTGGTTCTGTGATATTTTTTGTAGTCTCTCTTTTTAGACATTTTACAATTAAGAGGCTAACTGGCTAGCAAACTCCGTGAGATAACTAGCTAGCTAAGTTAGTAAGTCAGCTAGCTACATAAACTTAACTGTAACAAATAGAAAAAGAAATAAGACTAAAAAATTGCTTTAAACAATGGACCTTATGTGGGGTGGTGGCCAGCTTAAATTTGATTGCCCACAGGGGTCAAATCTGATTTTCTTCTTTATGTAATATGCACACTACGCTAGAATTTAATACTTTTGTTTTTTTCAATTCAATCTTACAAGTTACAGAAAAGTTGATATAATGGTGTTTGAAAGGGGTATAAATAGGGTTACCTCTGCATAGTGAGCTATTGCTATGGCGCAATAGTCCACAATAGGGCTGTAAAAGCACAGGGACTTTGATTATGAATATAAAACTAGTAAAACTCTGACAAAACCTTAGCCTGAATCTACGTGACAGAAAGAGTGTTAACAAATGTTAGAATTTTAGTCTTGCATAACTGCCTATAGACACGCAAGTTGTTGTCTTTTACTTTCACATGTATGTATTCATTCTATATAGCTGATACAAAGAGACTTTCATTGTTAGATTATAAAACAAAATTATAGTTCATTAATTTCCAGCCATTTTGTACTGTGTGTGTGTGTGTGTGACGACCTGGTTATAAGCAAGAACACCAACAAATCCTTCATATTAAAGGGCATTTTTCCAACAATGCTACTTCTAACTACAATAAAAACAACATAACGCTGTCCTTATCTTCTGTCTGCAGCCATCAGCTGATGAAGATACCATGTCATAAATAAGAGGCCACAAGGTCAGCATCATGACAATCACACAGGGAAGTTTAGCTGTAGGGGAAGTGAGCCAGTCAGGAGATACAGATCAGGACAGTGATGGTGTGGGCTGAGGGCCATGTTCATAAAGTTTTATCAGTGTGAACATCAAGTTGTGGTCTTCATCACTTCATGAGTAAAAAAGCATTTTGGCTGATACAGTGCAGGAGCAAATGTCACATCTGCCAGAAAAAGGATTCTGTGATATCTGAAACACATGCCTGTCAACACGATGGTGCTTTTTATTTGAGTTATGTTCTAGCTCTATGAAAATAGCCAATTAGAAAGTCAGGTGTGAATTTAAAAACATTAAATCTTCTTAATTGTTTGGCTTTTTGTGTCCAACTTTAGGAAAAGTGTTTTGTCATTGTGGCTGTTATAAAAGAACATTCTTCTGCTAATAGCTTTAAAATGGCTTCATTTGTCCTCCAGGCTTTTCTCATGGAAATCTCATCAAGATACATTTTAAAGATATCTGAAACCACAGCCATGGAGCTGAAGATTGCTCTGTCCAATTTGTGGAGGAATCAGAGTTAAAATCCAAAGCGGGGGGTTTCTTACTGAGTATTTCTTAATAGCAGATAAATACTTTAAATGGCTTGTTCCGCGAATAAACTGTGGGATGGTAGATTTAATGCAAATGGTTTGTGTTAGCTCATTTGTGCTCCTTCTACAGTGGACATTTTGAGTATCATATTGCTGAATCTAGCTGGAAACAACACTGCAAGGACATTAATTCAAAATGAAAGAAACTCCATTTGGGTGATATTTAATCTCAGGACAAAATCTGAGTCATTAAGTGTTGGTATCTGGTCTTCATAACACACAGTCTATCTAAATTGTCCTATGCAAATGTGCAATGTAAAGAAAGCTCATTAGCTTAGCATTAAGCCCCTCTGTAGGTGTTTTTCAGTGCATCCAGCTCCCATGCCTATCTCTGTGGGCAATGGTCCAGCAAGGCTTCATGTATCATTTTTGGGAGGACCCCTGACGGACCTCTTGGATGAGAGCCTGGCCATTAGATGTTCACCATCATCTATCTCCCATAGGTCCTGCTCCAGAGGGTGGCCCCAGTTTCCCTGAACCACATGAGGTAGCTCTGCATTTTCAGCCATGTCATTTTAACCACTCTTAATACGGATCCCTCCTGGGACTAATTTCCTTCAGATGACCCCTAACTAAGGCCATCAAAACATGGCCCAAATGCTCATAAGGACATACATCTGTTAGGTCCCCTACTTTTGCATCTATAGAAGCCAGTTGAGGTAGTTCAGCTCCTAACTGAGATGCTTCTATATCACATTCAAAGACCAAGACCTTGTTGGTGGATCACATATGGCTTCACCTGGCGAGAGTATGGATCAAATGCATCAGCAGAGCGGGTAGACACTGGTGGAGATAAAGATATCTCAGGAACTTGTGCATGACAATGCATTTATGTATGGCTGGATGGATGGACCAATCAACCAGCAGATGGATGGAAGGCTTGCTAGTTGAGTATATGGTTGAAAGAATGGATGGATAGATGGATGTATCAAGTACAAACAGATGGATGGATGAAAGGATGGCTGGCTGGCTCAGTGAATACAAGAACGGATGGATTCATCTGGACAGATGAGAGGGCCAACCAACACATGGTTGGATGGTTGGATGGAAGGATGGTGGGCTGGATGACTGAATGAAGTGATGGACAGTTGTCTGGCTGGCTGGATGAAAGCAGGTATCAATGGAGTACAGATAGCTGGATAATGGATGAATGGATCAAAGGATGATTGAATCACAGTAAGGATGGATATAGATGAATAGATAAATGGATGGATGGACGAATGTCTTCAATGATTAATTGTTTAGTTGATAAGAAAGCTGGCTACATGGATTATTGAATGAAAAGGTGGCTGGCTGATGGATGAGTAGAAGGACGAAGACATGGATGGAAGGATCACATGACAGATGGATGGAAGGACTGATTGGTTGGTTGGTTGGTTGGTTGGCTAAAAATATGGAAAATTCATTGGATACATTGATGGTTGGTTGTTTGGTTGGTTGATTGGCTAAATATATGAAAAATTCACTGGATAGATTGATGGTTGGTTATTTGGTTGGTTGTTTGGTTGGTTGATTGGCTAAATATATGAAAAACTCACTGGACAGACTGATGGTTGTTTGTTTGGTTGGTTGGTTGGCTAAATATATCAAAAATTCGCTGAACAGATTGACAGTTGGTTGTTTGTTGGCTAGATGATTGGATGAATAAATGAATGAATGGTTGACTGGCCGAAAGAATGAATGGAGGGATGGATGAATGAATCAAAAACTAAGTAATTAAATGGGTGATATGAAATGGATGTCTGGATAGATGGATGATTAGTTGGTTGGTTGGTTGTTTTGCTAGCAAACTACATAAATCAATGAATGTAAAAAACAATGGGAGTATGGATGGTTTGATGGATTGAATGTTTGTAGTAGGTCTGAAGGCACCTTACAATCAATCTTTACACCAGCAATTGGAATCGTATGGCAAAGGGGTAGGTTGTTAGCTTTAAAGCATGTACAGAATGTAGCCATCATGTAGCCTGCATATTTAACTACTTTACTTGTTCAGCTAAAGACCAAGTTTTCAAGACAAAGACATGATTATAAGCTCTCATTTTACATTTTAGCACGAGCAGTGTATGCCTCACAAAATAAATCCTTGAAAGCTATATCTGGGAGCCTTACCCCTATCACCTTTGGTGTCCTAGTTTTGAAACACTACAAGGTTACGAGGGTTGTGAAACCAGATAAAATTACCCTAGCAAAATATTTTGTGTCAAGGATATTCGACATGTGTTTTGTGTCTCGCTCCCTGAGCTTTTTTAACAGCCTTGAGATAAATGCTATAATTAATGCATATTTCTTCCCCAGCTATTTAGTGTAAGCTGTATTGAGCAAGCATCTTCATTTTCAAATTATAAATGAAATGATGTTTGGTTTGAGGAGCTGTGCAGAAGAAAACATCATCCATGACTCAAACTGCAGGGTTAATATATGTGATATTACAGACTCCTCTGGGTAAACTGCATTTTCCACTGCATCAAAGAGGATGTAAGAAGAAAACCCTGGTAGTAATCAGTAACTTGCTGAGGGACACCTCAGTCATTGACATTTGGCTGCCCTGCTATGCCATATCAGTGCGGTGTGGGAGCAGAATGTGGGGAGTTGTTGGGATGTTATAAATCATTATTCGACCTCTGAGGCCTCTTTCCTTTGGGGACAGTTGATCTGGTATTAACTGAACTTCTGCTCTGTTATTTGGTCGTGCATCATGTGAGTAAACAGATTAGCTTGTTTAGCTCAAAGGACACACACTGGTTATCAGTCCTCACAAATGGATTTTTTTTCAATTTTCCAAGTCATGTTTTTGTCTCAACCTTGACAAAAACATCTCCCACATTCACCATAGGGTTTGAATCATGCCAAATGACTCCTTTTACTGTCTGCCAGATGTTACTCAAAGATTGAGCAACAGCCTATATGTATAAACTCACTTTTTATGGAGCACACTTTTCCGTTTCTGGCGGGTTTTATGCTGATGATACTATGCTAAATGTGGTTATTGCATATGGCTTCCCCATGTGGTCTTAGTGGCTAATCCTTGCATTAAAGTGATAAGAAACTGAGTGACAGCAGTGTGGTTTGCAGCTGCAGTATTTAGTGAAAATACCATCAATTGAGGCAGCTCAGCGTCATACCATATCAGTCTGTATCAGCCTATTTATACATATTGAGCAAAACCTGTTTATACTACCATCTGGATGGTTCTGTGGGGGGCAAGGCTGATATGAAGGCTAGTTTCTTTGGTCTAAAAATATCCTGTTAGATGACCACCATCTTTCCATACATGAAAGTCACTGCACAGAGACATTCCTATGCTGTTTTTGTCTTTTCTGATAACTATTGTGGTTAGGGATGACATAACTTCAATTAAATATCAGCTATTTGCGCTTTTTATGGTTGCTTATAACAACTGTTTTGAAATATGTCAGACAGATGTCGAAAAGGTTGTATGATGTAATATTTTGCTAGCTTTACGAGGTGACAAAACTGATCAGCAATATCTAAATATTCCCAGATTTATCTTGCGGAGCTCAAAAGAGCCTGCATTCCAGCATCATAACATTCTGGGAACAACAGCATAAGCCCTGTGGGATTTGGGTCGGGAACCAGAGGACTGCCTGCTCATGTCTTGCACGGACAAAGTCTGGAATCCAATTTGCTGGCTGGAGAGGTCCTGGGTCAGCTCCCTTAGCCAAATTCCCTTGAGCAAGGCACCAAACCCCAGACAGTTCAGGAAGTTTGGCGTCTCTCACGTGCAACCCTTCACTCTCTGTTATGCTGACTGTCCAATTGTGGTGTCTTCCCAACTTAGCTCCACATGGTTTGGTTTCTACCTGCATCGTTTTCCACTACTGTATAAGACTTTGCTATGGTATCCACAACAACAAAGGAGGAGACAGAGTTGATAGAGCTGCCTGCCCCTGTGTGGCTTTCTGCAACAGTGAGAAGATGAAATCTGTTCCAAAGATGACAGCAAGCAGTAAACAACAAACTATAAAAAGCAGAGGAAAGTTTGGGAGGTCAGGAGTGAGGCCACATCATGTTTTGTCTTGGCACAGCTCACTTGGGACCCTGCTGGAGGTGATAAGAAAGACTGTGCCAGATACAAGGTGCGATACCCAATGGAAAGCCAAAACAACCAAGTCAAGCCATTTTGAGCAGATAGTTGAAAACCCTGTCAGTATAAATGAGTATTGAAATCTGGTACTAATGAAGCACTGGTATCAAAATATCTGATAATTAATGAAGTGGCTCACAACACAGATTTCAGGCCTAATTTTTGTAGCATTCACCAATGGTGCGTTCCATTAACCTCAGAACTCAGATGTCAGAGCTTGGAATTATGTCACACCCCAACTTGCTCCAGTTTTGAGCTGGTAAACGTGGGGTACCTGAAGGAAGTCTGACCTCCGGAGTAGAAATTCTGACCTAAGAGGACACTCCCAGTGACATTTCAAATTAGTAGACTGAATTTTCTGACCATTGAAATCAAATCAAATGAACCAAAGAGCCTTGTCTTCTCAGTGAGCTGAGTATTTTCTGTAGCTTAAAGCGCAGACATTAGAGGTAAGAAAACCACAACAAGAGTAACAATTCATCTCTTTGGATTTTGCACTGCCCACACATCCAAACTCTGTTTTCTTGGGGACAGGGTATCTAATGACAAGTTCAGTATTTTTAAGACTGGGTTTAACACAGCTGCATATTACAAAACCGGGAAAAACCAAGATGCCCCTAAGCAAAAGATGGACAGATGAAATGGTCAAGATTTCATTTTATTAACACATGCTCGGCAGACTGAACATTGTGGGGAAGAAAACTGAGATATGAGGTCATTTTGGGCAACATGCTGAACTAAAACTACAGCAGATGACAAAATAATCATTCATGTCCGAGGCTTTATTTTCTGTTTATGAATGGATGTCGCTTTTTAATGTCTTGTGCAACATATCTATCAGAATGCTGTGCTATTTTAAGTTTAAAACTGTTAAAAGTTAATAAAATTTGTATTACACAAAAACAAAAACAAAAAAACAATTTATTTCTTTTTTTTCTTTTCGAAGTACTGATTCAGGAACCTATCTGGCACCACTAGCACCACTTTTGGAGACGAAAAAGATGCCCAACTCTATCTATTAGGGCATGACCTCATGATTGTATTTGAGTATTGCCCTAAAAATGCTCAACAACAGTGTATACACAATTTCCCCATTGAATTAATGAAATATGAGAATATATTTTCCACCCTCTGACATAGTCCTGTGTGGTCCAAGCTAAACTTTGTGCGTCATACTTAGGTGAAAGTAGATTAGTTTTGCAAACCTCTGGCCTAGTTATGGAGAAAAAGGTGTTTGAGCAACAATACCTGATAGCTGTGTTACTTTCCTCAACTACAAATGTTCTACTTTCAGTTATTGTCTTCTGCCACCCACTTACGGCCTCATAAGTGAATTTCTGCCTAACTTACTGCGTAGAAATACAACATATGAGTCAGAACACATAACACATTTTATCCAACAGAGGGATCTGCATAAAGACAGACGTGTTTTTTGCTCTGGTGTGTTTTTCCACTGTCCCATTCAGTATTGAAACCACTTCCTGTGCCAAGCAAAAACTGCTCTCCTTCACTCTTACACCCCCATCAAAACAAATCTCACGCCTCATCTTCAGGGAGAAACCATGACATGCAGACGTTGAGAATGGGGGCTTTGGAGGGATTTCCCTTTTAGTCACTGGGTAAAGAGGAAAACAGGAGAAGAATTGCTTAACCCCCAAATGTCCACTTTTACACATCTGTATGACACAGTCTCTGGACACATGTTTGAGTAAATTTAGCAGCACTCTCTCCAACTTGCTCTGCTGTAGGCCGGGGGTGATTCATTGATAAAGAGGCAGCTCAGGGTGGGCAACAAAGATTAAGTTCCCCAGTGGCACAACAGAGCTGATCATATCATATCAAGGCTAAGAAAAAATGTCCAAGAGGAAAACTACTGTCCTTTCACTCTGCACTATGTTTTCTAAAGTTTGTGGATTCAGGCACTCTGGGCACCGTTCTCGTGTAAACTGAAGGTGCAAACGCAGCATAAACTCTGTTTTCAGACATTTTGGTTGTCGTGTAAATGTCCTCTAAGTGTCAGTTCTCAGGGTGAAGATGCCTTGTTGATGCTAGAGGTCAAAAGAGCGGTTCCAAGGTATGCAGAGGACTATTTCTGGATGCACAAAATGCTAAATCTTGAAGAAGATGGGCTACAGCAGCGGAAGTCCACACAGGGTGCTACCCTCTCAGCTAAGAACATGAAACGGGGCTGCAATTCCCACAGGCTCACCAATATTGAAGAAGAAGAAGAAAAACTTAGGGTGAATCCCAATTCTACCCCTTAGCCCTTGGTTTTGCACGTTCACATCTAGTGAAGGGATGTCCCAATTCTCCATAGGGCTAAGGGGAAGGGCTAAGACCAAGGGCTACACAGGCCTCGAAACAAAGACAGACCGGGTCCTCACTTGAAAGGAAGGGGTATGAGTATTTCCCATAATACACCGTGCCCACTGACACGAAGGCAGAGCGGAGGCTGAAGGAAGCGCATAATTATAAGTAATTATTAAATCATCAAGTAAATGTTAATCATGTTTTGAATTGTTGGTCTTATCTTAAAATTTCTCATTATAATGAGCTAGCTTTCGCAGCTGTAGCTACAGCTATTGTCGCATCTGCCTACATCACAGCCAGCAAGCAGCTCTGGGTGATGACGTAGCAGGAATCGAGTGGCGTCTTGTTTCTTAGGAGCGTGTTTTCACCCCTTCACCTTGGCCCTCAAAACAGAGAGCTAAGGGGAAGGGGTAAGACAAAGGGGAAGGGCTAAGGGGTACAATTGGGATTCACCCTTAATCCCTCATGGGGAAATTCAATTCTTCACACTCTGCTGTTTAGACATGCTACACGAACATGCACTGAAATACACATGTACATGTACAAACAGGTCCTACGATCATGCATTAATGGAGAGATGTCAGAGTGATGGCTTGCTGTTCCTGAAGAAGTGCTACCGAGCAATTTGGGGGTTAAGTGCCTTGCTCAAGGGCACTTCAGCACAGAAAGTCAGCTGGCACCTCTCCAGCTACCAATTCAACTTCCAAACATGTTTCAGTCAGGACTTGAACCAGCCACCCTTCGGTCCCCAAGCCAAGTCCTTTTACACTGAGCTACTGCCGCCCCCAGGACAGACAAGGCTTGAAAAACCAGTCTTGATTTCTGCTGCGACATTCAGATGACAGAGGCAGAATTTGGCATGAAAGCGTCCCACCATGTATCAACAGTGAACTCCAAAGTCACCAGATTTAAATCTAATATAGCTCCTACAACAGGATTCGCAACATGGATGTACAACTGAAAAATCTGCAGAAACAGCGATGTACGATCATGTCAGCAAGGATCAAAATCTCTGAGACATGTTTGCACCTTGTTGAGTCTGTGACATAAAGAACTGAGGCAGTTCTGGGTTAGAGGCGATCCAACCTGGTACTAGCAAAATGTACCTAATAAAGTGGCCAGTGCATATTTCAGGACTGTCAAATTCATCAAAAAGAGCCCGAGGAATGTATTCATGTACCATGTCTGTGAGTTATCTGCTTATCTTCTCACTAGAATAACATTGATGAGTTTGACATGCTTCTGGCAGGTATTTATGCTGCGAATGCTCAAAATATGACACCGCACATTAGACATGTTTAAGATGTCAGCTTAAACCAGTCCAATATTGTAGCTGATAATAAGACTTTGAGTGACAGCGGTGTGGTTTACAGCAGCGCTATCTCTTTTTCTAGCATACACAGAGGCGTGCCTGCATCTGTACAGGATACATCTGCTCGAAGAGGGAAGAACAGCAACTACTTCTGAACAACTGAAGATACAGTAAACCACAGATAAGAATTAAAGTGTCTTAAGCTGACACAGTAAAACAGTGCTTGTGTGAACGAGTTAAAGAAAGGACGCCGTTAGCAGTTGAGACTTGAAATAAATGAGTCAGAACGTGATTTCCTGTAACTCTTCCTCAACATGACTGACTAAAATGAACCTGTTTGACAAGATCCCATTACTTTACTTTACACAGAGATCAGTTTAAGGTTTCAATACCGAAGATTAAATCAGTTCTTTTTGATTCCATTATTAGTCATTATTTTTCACGTATTATTAACATTTCAATGTTATCTTATTTTTACTTCAAACTGAAGAAGACATTTTAATTCACTGTTGTGTTTTTATTTATGGAAGTGATTCGTTGTGTTTTCATTTGTCATTGTGCTTATTCGTTGCTTTTTACTTGCAGTTTTGCATTTTCAATGCCTTTTATCATTTGAATTTTTCCATTTTTTTGTTGTGTTTATTATCTGTGTATTTGATTTCTTGTGATCATTTCTTAATCATGTTGTTGATTTGTGGTCCATGTGTATGTGATGTGTTTTATTTATGAATTTGATGAGCTGTGTTCATCAATTTTCATGTTTTTATTACTTTCATTTCAGTGTATCTTATTATTTAAATGTATTTATTGTTATGTTATTATTCATGTATTTGATTTGTTGTGCATTTTCATTTGTCTATGTGTGTATTTGTTGTTTTTTTTGTCAGTTTTACATTTACGTGCTATATTATAGGAATTTTATTTTTTTGTTGGGCTTTTTTATTGATTTTTATTGTCATGTTTTCATTACTCAGCTTTTATTTGTTTTTGCGTTTTAATGACAATTGAACATTTCAAATATGTTATACTATTTCAGTTTTTCATTTGTTTTTGTCTGTTGTTTATGTACTCAATTTTTTGTAGGGGTCTTTTATTTTATTATGTATTTGATTTGCTGTGTTCCTTTATCCATCATATTGTTGGTCATTTTCATTTGTCATTGTCATTGTGCGTGTTTTTTGTTGCATTTTAATGTCATTTTTCATTTTCAGTGTTTTATTATTTCAATTTTTCATTGTGTGTTTTTTATTCATGTATTCAATTTCGTGTTGGGTTATTTTATTTATTATGTTTTTGATTTTTGAAGAGCAATTTCATTTGTCATGTTTATTTGTTGTTGTGTTTTGCTGTCAGTGATATATTTTCAGTGTGAGTTACTTTTTTAATTTTCATTTGTTTTTAAGTTCATTATACATTTGGTCTGCTTTAAATTTTCTGTGGGTTTTCTTGGACTTATTGATGTTGTGTTTAAGCTTGTTTATGTCGTGTTTTTGCCAGTACTGTAGCATTTTAATATTAGTATTTTTATTTTAAATTGAGTTTTTCTTTTTTTTTTTTTTTAAATATGTTGTCGTGTATTGGTGACATATTTTTATTTTTTGTGTTGTTATTTTTGTCTCAGTTTTGTATTTGTCATCCCATTTTCATCTGCTTTAATTAGTTGTGTTTTCTTTTATTTGTGTGGTTTCCATTTATCCTAAGAGTTTTTAATTTTGTTTTCTTTTTATGGTTTTGTGTTTGTGATTTGATATTGCATTTTTAAAATTGTTGCTTTTTCTATTATTTATTATTAATGTTTACATGTGTGATCATTTTGGTCGTTTGTGAAGTTTGAATCAAACTGAAACCATGAAATTTTTGCATGAACTGAGACTAATAACAGAAAAATGTTTTTTTTCATATTCATACCTGAAAGTCTGAGTAATCTGATTATCACAGATTGAAAGTCGTATAAAAAAAGCTCTTTCATCACTTCCTTCTCTGCCTCATGCCCGAACACATCCAGTTTCACTCTAACACTGCAGTAATCACCTCTTCACTGCCGCTCGACTGTCTGAGGGCAGCACCTACAGGGTTCATCTCCACCAGCTGAGAATGTCAAATCATCTTTGCTCTTTGTTTGGCTAATTTCGCCATTCTTCTTTCCTTCTATTAAACAAAAACAAAGCTTATGTAATGGATTTTGAAATGCCATGATCAGAGGCTGACCTTCTCAATCTGGCCTGTACTCCATTGAATTTTGCACAATGAAATGGTTGTTAATTATGCGTAAAATGACAACGGTGTCCTTAACATTTAAGTGTTCAAGGTTAATGAGAATGGAGGCTTGAAATGTCAATTATTTTTCCAGCAAGCAGCTCAACCTCTTTCTGCAACTGTCAGAAATTTCCATCAATGTGTATTTTTGTGCATGATGAGTCGAGCAATTGATAAAGTTGAACTGCTAGCTTGTTAAAAACAGCACTTCGCCATGTAGCTACCAAGTTCCAGAAACTTGTTAGATTAGACTAGATCGAGCTAGTCTATCAAAACTAAAAACAATTTGCAGATATAAATTAAAATTTCCTTCCCATCCTCAGTCTGAGGGACAAAAGAGTTTCTCAGTCTGTTAGCACTGCACTTGGGAAGGGGCAGTCTTGTTGTAGCATTACTTCCGCTGTTTTTTTTTCCCATTTGTTGTATTCCTTTACTTTATTTTGGTTTTCTATTTGTATTTGTTCCTGTGTTTTTTTTCTCCTGTTGTGTTTCTGATTTGATATTGCCTTTTTATCAGTTGTTTCTTTCATTCCCCCTTGTGTTTTCTGATTTGTTGTTGTGCTTTTTTGATTTGTCGTTGTGTTTTACACTTCAGGGCCTCCATACAATCATCTCAGTTCAACATATCACGGCGTGTTCCTCTCTCCACTCTTCTGCGCTCATAGGTGTGTTTGTTAGATCTGAATGAGAGCCATCAGGGAGCCGTGTCAGGACCTGCTGTGAGAGGCTGGAGTCTGAGCAATCCTGGCAAACAGGCAGAGCGGGGAGCGCCCTCATCCTCTCAACGGCTTTGTCTATAAATTCCTGGATTTACAGTCTGCAGACAGAAAGTGTTAATACTCTTTAGAGACCGTTGGCAGGCCGATGCTACTGTGGTCTTCTTGATGATGTTGTGACCACGCTGAGGGACTGAGTGGATTTTATTGATTGCGAGTGTCTGTCTTTTTCTGACCAAACCACCAAAATTGAAGGTATAATTGAAGCCACAGAGATCTGGATTACATTCTGATGTCATATCTGTTTTCAGGCTCTTAAATCAGGATCTTTTTGTTACATAAAGTGCATTTTGTCCTTGTACTGTTCTCATACTTCTTGACCAGGTACTACATCTTTTACCAATAAGTTTTATTACTTATGAAATTTTCCCAAGATAGAAATGATAGCTCTTCCACTTTAATAAATAACTTTTTAAGCTCTTACGCTGTCTTTGTTTAACCTGAACAGCAAGACTCAATGTATTAAGATTTAAAAAAAACAGAGAGTAATGTTCTTATTTTTAAAGGGAATTGGAGTAAAATAAAATGTATTAATATCTCTTGACTTCACTTTGACAGATACCAAAATGCTTTGGTTTTATGCTTCTATAAAATAGTTAAAAAATAAGTCTAAATCAGGGCTGGGCAACTGGTGGCCTTGGGCCACATGAGGCCCTTCTCCTCACTCAATGTAGCCCGCCAAAAAAAACAAACAAAAAAAACATTATTTCAGTCTGATTGCCACTATGACACCATGCACACAGGCAATATGCATTATACTATGGACAAAAATTGAAAATGTTGAAATTGTTTTTACGACAGAAACTGGTTTTATTCTTTACAACCAATTGTTTGAATTATTTTACTGTCGTGTCTGTCATGAGATTACATGAAAACATGTATGTCAATGAACTTAAACAGCATCATTAACCAAGATTTTTATGACTGCCCTCTTTGTTTGGTTATTTTTGTGAAATATGTTTATTCTCAATTGGACTTAGTGGTAAAATAAAGAAAAAATAACATGGCTCCACAGGGTTCAGTTCTTCGACCACTTTTGTTTCAGTTCAATGTAAAATGTCACTCCAACTTTATCCACGTTTGCCACCAGGTGAAACTATATGTACTAACCTCTCCTCCAACTTTTTGAAATAAATTCCAATTTTGACAGAATTTCATTATAATGTCATTTTTGCAAAAGTACAAGATAAAATTTATTGTCTGACTTAAAGTATGTGATGTGGATGCAGTAACGAATAGTAATAAAATAATATCAACTAGTTTACAGTTAAAAAATTCACTTGAATTTAGTCCTGGGAAATTTAATTGCCATTTTGTCAACCTAACTGTAATATTGGACTGCCCTTTATTTAATCAACTTCATTAATTAGTTTTTTTTATGATTTGCCCGACTGAAAATAATGCTTAAAAAACGACTTTACCAACCACTGTTACAGTAAATAATATTGATTCAATAGTATCTAAATTTATTTTTGAAATATTCATATATATATATATTGGACCATTTGGGTTTTCTTTGGTTATCCCAATGATCCTCCAATTGTCCTGTTTCAAAACTGACGCTAAATTGAACAAAAAATATTAATAATGAATGTCTGATTAAACCACAATTGCTGTGGCATTCCACATGGCTCCATTCTTGGACTTCTTTTGTTCTGGCTCAATGTTACATACATCCTTACAATTTCATCGACATTTCAGTTAATTTTTTCTGCAAAACCTACAATTTACATGCCAAACTACTTGTGAAAAGTTTGATAAAAGAACTGAAGCTTTTAGGAGAAGAAGCGAAACATTGTCAAGAATCTGAGCCAGTCCAGTTGCTACTTAGATCATCCGTGGATAACCACGAGCTGGATGACTAAGAACCTACAAAGACATTTTTGATACAGGCAAACAAAGTCTTCAATTTTCCAACTTTGAAAAAAACAGTGATAAAATAATCTAAACCAGTGTGCTGATTCATCACACACAATTCACCACTAAAAACTTTACAGGATATTTGAGCTGCCGCGTTTCCATCAACCCCATGATTTGATGCAGATTATTTGCCAACTCTACAACAATGGCTGAATTGAAAGCTCAAGAAATGTCGTTTCTTTTAGTTGGAGGATAAAATAACACAGCCTTTGAGAACTTGTCTTAAAAATGGCAATGATGTCATTGTTATGTCATTAAGTATTACATAAAAAGAAGAAAGGTCGTTGCAGAGAGGTTAAGTGGAAATCCTTTTTTAAAGACAAGCCTCAAAAACAAAAAATTGAAAAGAACCACAGTGAGCTGGGAATTTTTCATAGATAATCTCCCTGATATCAGAGCACCATTAAATGCCTGAAATGTGACCAGCTCCATATTCCCACGCTCTGCTCATCCTCCCAGGAAACACAACCGCGTCACAAGGCCTTCCAGACAGACCAGAGCCCAGAGCAGCAGGCTCACTTCAAGGTGACGGCTTACAGCATGCTACAATGCTCTCGAACTGGGAAAGACCAAAGATACTTGGCTAACGGCTACTAAGCTAATGAGTATTTTATGATTCAGAGTTTATTTGTGTGTTCTGTTTTGACATTTGGCATCAAGTGAGTGAGGGGGAAACACTGAGTGGTTTAATAAGTACACATGCCTTCATCTAGGCAGCAGGTTTATTGAGTGGTGCAGGGATGATGTATATTTGAAAGTAATGGTCGAGCCATATACCTCTAAACTCAGACGAGTGAAGTGGGAATTATGTCACATCCCAGCTAAGAACAAGATGGTGAAGTCGTTCGACGTCCAGAGTAGAAAAATCCAACAAAAGGGCGGCGTACCTGGTGATGTATCTAATTCGCAACTTGGATAACCTGACGCCCAAGATCAAATAGAGCGCAACTTTGGCATCGTGCTGGTTCCCTTAACTAAAGCCTTTGGGATTTTTTTTTCTAGTCTTTTGGATAATTACCGATAATAAGCTCTGTTGTGAATAAAAAAATAATCAAATACATTTTTGACATCATGATAATCTTCATGAATAAACCTAACTTTCACAATTTTTTAAGCTTAAACATACAGTAAATATAAAAGCTAATATCAAGCTATTTTGGAACTACAACATGGTGGTTGGACTTAAAAGCAACTATGCTTTAACATAAAATACAACGTTGTAACCACGTTTGTTTGAGAATTTCCTCTAAATCAGATGACCTGATCAAGTTGGTGCCCATGGCTGTGGTTATAGTGTATCTATTATCTTTATCAGTAATAATCACTAATGACTGAATTATGTTCCCCAGCCATTTTTGTAGTCCTTGTTACCAGTTAGTACACATTGTCTAAAAGCACAATAGTGTGCAAAAAATTCAAAAGTGTGGTAATACCAGATACATTTTATGTTGTAAAATAAAAATGGCATTTGCATGTGTTCATAACAGACCTTGTTTTAGGTATTTTTCTGAAAGGCTTTTGTAAAATCTCATTTATTTTCGGCCTTGGGAACCGAAGATGCCAAAATGCTTAACTGGTTCCTTCCCCACTCTTTACTGTATTTTTGAAGTTTGACTCATTGATTAAAAATGTATTAATGCTGTTTAATTATCAACACTTTTTGGGTTTAAGTGCTACTAACCATCCAAACCTCATTTTTTTAAGTTAGTTAGTAATTGTAAGTAATTAAGTTATCACAAAAAAGTTCATATTTATCTTTAAAAAGACACCAAAAGCAAGGTAGAGCAAAGATGGGCTATCAATGATGAGATTAAGAAGCGAAAAGGATCACTGCATATGTATTGTTTCCAACTAAATGTGTCCTAAAGAACATGTCGAAACCTCCACACTAATGTGCAGGAAGGGGCAGGATTTGGTTTAATTTCTACCGACAAGGAGCTTCTTCCTGCCTGCTTCATGTCCGTCGCTGATCCTCTACAACCCTTTCTGTTTTATTCACTGGTCTCCAATTCTCAAAGGTCTCTTGTGTCTCTTGTTAGGATAATCACACGACACTTGATATAAGGGGAAAATCCACTATCAGAGAAAGGGTGCTTGAAATCATGTTCCATTGGGGACATCATTGATTGTGCAGTTTGGTTGATCTTGTTGTTGGACATAGTATGGGGGACCTATTATTTTGTTGCAAGACAAATGCAAGCCTGCATTATATGGAGCATCCTGGTGGTGGCTTCAAGAAGATCAATAAAGTAAAGGTCAATGACTCCTCAGAGACTCCAGCCTAAAGGGAAAATCCACCATAATTCCATAAAATTTACTCCTGTGACCTCGGATGGTTCTTCCAGGATCTTCCAACTTCATCAAACGTCTCCATTAAGGCTGAGACCCTGGCTCGACCAAGAACTGGTCTCAAACAAGACAAAAAGATTCTGGATCCTGTCAAACATATCAGATTGATGACTGAATCACCTCAAGGTCACGCGCCTTTTAAAAAGTACTGACAGATCTGTCAAATGATTTAGTGTTAGATGCCAACTTATAATACGCTTAAAACCAGTGTTTCTCAATATGAGGGCCGTGATCCTCCGTGGGGTCGCCTGATGATTATTATTATTTATAGTATGAGTGCTGAGTCCCTGTTATTACTACTTTGGGGGTCCCAGACTGTAAAGATTGGGTACCCTTTTTGGCTGAAACATGTAGGACGTTTTATGTATTTATAAACAGTTTTGTTAATAAAATATGTCAAACTAATCTAAAAATTCACCTTCAGATGCATTTTACTTCTGAATTTCAGCTTAAGGAGGATTTTTTTATATCGATGCCTATAGGAGACAATACTGTCCTGACACTACAAACAGAGGACCATTCAAACTAGGGCTGTCATGCTATTTTGATGATATGATGATTATTTTATGAATTTATTAGCAACTTTTGACAGTTAACCATGACTCACCAGGTTGAATGATCAATGTGCCAACTTCTGGAACTAAAGGACAGTATTAATAAAATTTACCTGCTTTACCAAAAGACATTATGCTGCTATCACGACATTAAAATGAGAATTTTTAAATTTAAAGTTTATTTTTCTTCTTAATGGATTGAATTCTTGTTTTATGTGTTTGATGACTGCATGTGTTTGTGTAAAACTGTTGAATGTGCTGCTGTCTTGGCCAGAACACTCTTCCAAAAGAGATTTTTAATCTCAATGAGGTTGTTTTCCTGGTTAAATAAAGGTTAAATAAAAAAAAATAAAATAAAATTTCTATGTCTGGGTGGAACAGTGGCGCAGCAGGTGGTGTGTATGCCTCACAGCAAGAAGGTTGCTGTTCCGACCCCTGAGTCGGTCAGTGCCTTTCTGTGTGTATGTTCTCTCCGTGCATGCGTGGGCAGTCCAGCTTCCTCCCACAGACCAAAAACATGCTCATTAGGTTTCTGATGGACAGCAGTAGCTCATTCCAGAAGGTCTTGGCTTGGGCATCAAGAGGTGGCCGATTCAAGTCCTGACTGAACCATATTTGGAAGTTGGTTTGGTAGCTGGGGAGGTGCCAGGTGACTTCCTTGGCACTGCCGAAATGCCCTTGAGCAAGGCACTTAACCCCAAAACTGCTTGGTAGCGCTTCTTCAGGAGCAGCAAGCCATCACTCTAACATCTCTCCATTAATGCATGATTGTAGGACCTCTTTGTACATGTACATGTGTATTTCAGCGCAAGTTTGTGTAGCATGTTTCAACAACAGAGTGTAAGGAATTGAATTTCCCCATGAGGGATTAAATAAATTACATCTTTTTCTTTTTTTATGATATCTAATGGTATCTACTGTCTCTCCATGTGGCCCTGCAGCTGGCTGGTGAATGGGTCAGGGTGTACCCCGCCTCATGCCTGATCTCAGCTGGAAAAGGCTCCAGCACCCGCGACCCTGAAAGGGATCAGCAATACAGATGATGGTCTTATTTTACAGTAAAGTCAGTTCTCTTGCAACAAAAACCAGCTGGAGTCATTTGGCTGTTAGCTAAAGTGAGTCCTGGAGACTGTCAAAATAAAACCATCGGAGGAGGTCTTGCGGAGATGTTACCGTAAAAGAGCAGCAGTAAATCAGACTCACCAAAACTGCATGTGTGCCAAGTAAAAGTGTTATTTTTAACCCTCCATGCTCCTCATAAATATTGACATATCTTCATCTATCTTTGTTTATCCACTCCTTGACGTCCATTTCCTCCAGGCTCCCCCTCAAACATGATCCACCTTCCTCTGCTTGCTCTCCATGTTCCACTTCCTCTCCCTCCTGACCCCCTCTCAAACAAATACTGACCTCCTCATATCTCCTCACTCTGCTATGTCTACATGCCTCCCTGTGCATCCATGTGAATGAAGAATGAATTGAAACCAAACTGCTTATATTTAGGTTACATAAAATCACACCAAACATGAGGAAGGCGGTGCAACATTATTAGTAAGCATTCTTCAGAAGACAAATCATTCAGCCGGCAGTTTTTACTTGCGTTTAGAATTTTGTCAGTTAAACCAACGAGTTCATGAGAAAAGTGATGAGTCGTTTTGTTGCTGCTTTAGCAAGATATTGTAACTCTTCCATTTAGTCAGTTTTTCTATGCAGTTTGAGAGCTGCTTTCTTAGGAGCACCCTGCGGTGTTACTAATATGCTGAATTACGTAATGGTACTTCAATGTCAGTTCTTCAACCAAAGTCATATAGTATATTTTGTTTTCTGACTGATTTTATTAATGTTAAATGTTCACTAACAGACAGAGAGTTAGACCCATCATCATTACTAGGGATGCACAATATTGGATTTTGATTATATTCAATATGCTGATATTTCAAACGTATTTTCGCCAATACGAATACTGATATTGATATGTAAATAACTAAAAGTATTTTTTTATTACAGCTGTTTGCAAATGTATCTTTTCACAGTGACAGTATAATCATGCTTCATAAGAGCTACAAACACTGATTTACTAATCTGTTGACATAAAATCCACCTTTCTCTGCAACTTTTACTAGCAATTTCAAATTAATGTCCAAAATTTGCCAAACTTAATATACTAGGCTAAAATATTGTCAGGAAATATCTGCAGTAATTTTCATATCTGTCAATACAGATATTCAGCTTCAGCTTACCAATACCAAAATCACTCTGATAATATTGTACATCCCTGGTCATTCCTTTTGATTATTTCAACTTTTGAGTGATTTCTTTGGAGCAACTATTTAAATGGTTAAACCATAATGTTGAATTGAAACACATGCACCTTTAATTTCAGAAATGTATACATTCATCAATTTGGTTTAAAGCTCATAGGGATGGAAATTCTACTCTGGTTCATTCGCAACCTGGTTGCGCTTTTATCAAAACCCCAAAAATCCATGACATTAGATTAGATTAGATTTCAACAGCAGTTTCAAAAAGTAAATAAAAAGCTATATAAAAAAGATATATATAAACAAAAATATAAATAAGTATAAAAATATTATTAAAAATACATAAAAAAATTGTAAATAAAATTTTAAAAATTATTGATATTTGAATTTTTTATTAATCATAATTATTTTTATTAATGAAATTAATTAATATTTAAGTTTCATTTTTATTAATATTTTAATATGTATTCAGCAAAATATTAATAAATAATACCATTCTACTGTTTATCATTTATTATTAATAATTAATAATAAATGGTCATGCGAACATGTTATATAAATACAGTTCAATGGTGCCTGATAAGTATCATGAATAAGGGTATCGTGCATCAGCAAACACTAAAAAGCATCAACTTTTAATAGCGGGTGCTGAAAATCCTCATCCCAAAGGGCGATCCTCTATTCAACCGATTACTTTTTACACGGCTTTTATTCATTCAGTTTCACCCCTTTGTTAATCTATGCTTCAAATAAACAAATAAGTCAATGACATACAGTATTCATACAGACTCTCTTAAGCACTTCATAAATTCACCGATCACAGTGAAAATCATCACCAAAGAGGAAGCAGGGCCTCACGTGGTTGTGGACAAATGCTCCATGAGTTCAGAGGGTTATAGAAAAAAATTGTGTTTATGAGAGCTAAGTTGTGGTTTCAGTACGAGTGTGAAAACCAAGCAAGTGCATGCTAACTGCAAAACAAATCTGCCCACAAGAGTGAACAAAAGCGACAGACATGACACACATGATTTACTGACACATGACAGAGTCTGAGAGAAATGATCCTGTTGATGGTTTTGTTCATTAACTCGCCCATGCGTTTTTCTTTTACTGTATTACAACCATGTTCATATCTGTTGATGTTAACGCGCTTCATTTCGTGTCCATACATCAAAAACAGGTTAGAAAATGAGCTACACGGTAAAAAAAAAGGTTGTAAAAAAATACTGTAAAATGGCAACAAAAAAGACAGCAAAATCAGAGACAATATATTTCTGGATTAAATTCATTAAAATAAAATTAAAAACGTAATGTGGCTTTTATTTTTAGAGCCATTATTTGTAAAAAGACACAAAATTTTACTGAGTATTTTTTTTAAATATATAAAATGAAGGAGAGTTTATTGTGAAATCAAAAATATTTAATTATTTCCAATCAACAGTATTTTTATGGTAAAAATGACGTGAAATTTTCAGTATAAATCTGTCACCTAACTAGCAAACATAAACCCTTATAATAAAAAAGATAAAATATTGTACAGTTATTCTGGTTTATTACTGATTCAGACTTTTAATAAGTTCAGCTTTTAAAAAAAAAAAAAAGGTGTTACAACTTTAAAAAATATTGTTTTTGTACTGTATTTTTTATGATACTCTATTTTTTTTTTAAGTATTATCCTGGTAACCAAAGCAACCAAATTTTTTGTACATTTAACAACAATTGGTTAATATCAGAAATGTTACTTATTCAAAATGCTTCAAGTAAACAGGTTTACAAAATTGTTGTTTCAAATCATAGCTAAAAGTCTTATTATAAATTTGTTTTTACCTACGCCAAGGAGGTTGTGTTTTTGCTGGCATTTGTTGGTTAGTTGGTTCATTTCAAAAAGTTATGGATGGGTTTAAATGACATTTTTAGGGAATATTAGTCATGGGACAAGGAAGAATGATCTGATCCCACATTTTAAAGGATTTGTTAACAATGTGAAATGGGGCAGTTTTACATATTTTTGCTAATATCTGAATAAGTTCTCAACGGTTTTTCCTGATGTTTTTAGGGAATGTTGGTCATGGTTAAAGGAAGAAGTGACGTGATTTTTGTGGTGATCTGAATCTGGATGCAGATCCAGGAATATTTCTAAGGGTTTCTTAACAAGAATGCGAGACTGGGCAGTTTTCCACATTTTTGACAAAAAAAATCGCTCAATAATTCCCCCCCGCCAAGGAGGTCTGTTTGTTCGTTTGTTTGTTTTTTTAGCAAGATTACATAAAAACTACTGGACGGGTTTTGCTGAAATTTCCAGGAGATGTTGGTAATGGCTCAACTTAATGATTAAATTTTAGTGGTGGTCCAGAAAACCGCCATTAGCGATTGATCGTTTTTTGCTCAATAACTGTCCAACTAATAATGATAAACGGTGTTAATTTTGACAGGACTTCTTAATTTAGTTTTAGTTACAGTCTTTTGCCTAAAATATCTTTTAGTTTTAGTCATAATTTAGTCATCTAAACTGTTTTAATTTTAGTCTAGTTTTAGTTGACGAAATTTCACATTTTAGTTGATGAAATCTACTGTAAATTTAGTCGACTAAAATATGAAGTGTAAAGTGTAAGACATTCTTTATGTTTCCTTGAATTTCTCAAGTCATGTTTTACACTTGGATAAAATAAAACATCTAATAACCCTTACTGAATGCTAGTAAAGTCTGAATGTATAAATGAACAGAAACAAATTGAACTTTTGTGTGAAATGCAGTCACCTTTATTTAGGCTACCTGGCAGAGCATCTCAGTTACAATACAAGAACTGACGACAAACAGTGAACCTGCTCTACATGAATATATCAATTCATAAAGAGAACTATTGCTTATAGATGTAACAGCATTATGTGAGCTTCCTTGGTGGAGGTTTGCTCTCTCCGAGTGCTTTCCAGTGTTGGATATGCTTTGGTTGAGGTTAATGCTCTTGGAGCACTTAACAAACTTCCTGCATACTTTGGCAACCACAGCTGCCAGAATATTTTTATAAGCCTAACAATTGCTTTTTTACAGTGTAGCTTTCATAATGGGCTCTAAACTGTGCAGGCGTGCGTGTTTCATATCACTACTAAACAGCCACATTCAAATGACTTATCTTCTATAATTTAACACTTTTACTCCATCTACTCTGCTGTGAAGGTAAATGTGTTTCAGAGAGGAAAGAGCCTAAAGGAGACGAAACATCTGCATGTACAGATCAGCTACGGTGATCCCTGATCAATAAAGCACATTACAGCAGCTAACACATCTGCATTCCTTCATTGTGCCTGAATCCCACACTGACTAGAATACAGAGGAGCTCTTCAGATCACGCCTCATCCCTCCGTTCATCGTCTCCATTCATAAACAGATCACATGTATAATGGATGCAGGTGAGATAAAGAGGCACCAGGGGAGCTATTTCAGACCTTGAGTGTATGATTTGTTGCATTAACAGCTTCTGGACAAAACCATTAAATTAAATTCCGGAAAATACACTTACTCTACTAAGAGGTTAAAAATAAAATTATTATTAAGACGCCTGCCTGTAACAAGATTCAATGCTCTGCTAAGACATGCTGACATTGATAAATGGTGAACATTTGTGTCAGCGTGCAGAGCTGCTGGATGATGTAGATATTGTGCAGGACTTGTATTGATCCGGCGCCCCCTCCACCCTCGGCCCCTGTCTCAATGAGTCACAAGCATGACAGAAATAACCTATTTTCATGCTCTGTAGGTAAGGAAAGCAGCTTAACCTCTCACCTTAACTAATGACCCAGTCTGATGATAAACTCACATGTCAGTGAAACGTCCTTCCCAGTGGAGGGGTCAGGAATAAAGCTTTTCAGTAGCCCAATCCCAAAGCTGCAATATTTATGCCACTGTGAACTTTGTTGTCCCGCCAGAGCTGAGCATAGAATCTATTAGCATAGATACTAACAGCTTCAGTAGCAGTTTTATCTGATCTAGAACGCATTTCTTTATTAAATGTTTTGTCGATACTTTTTTGGCTTAAGAAGTGGCTTACATTCTGTGTTTTACAATGCGGCAGTAGCGCCCACCTACTACATTATCTGATAAGCTTTTAATGAATGTGATTGATGGAATGATCGTCCAATCACCCGTCGGATATGCTGTTGAAGTCTTCTGCTCACCCTAAACACTTTCTACGGGCTGTTTCCCAGATGGACTGGTGAAATATATTGAACGGTATATCTGGCGTGTCAGGTTGGCTAACCAATAGAGCCATAAAGATGGGGAGACGTCACTCGTCTAGCTAGTAGCAATATTATATTATATTTTTATTTTATTTTATTATTTTAGATTTATTAATGTATACATCTACAGAATTTATGTCTACTATTTTTTTTTACTTTTAGATATCCTGTGTTCTTTTATACCTTTGTACAATACAATGCTACTGGAACTTTAATTTCCCTGAAGGAGTCTTCCCAAGGGATAAATAAAGTACTATCTAATCTAATCGGACCACCATTTGTAACCGTAGGAGAAAAGGCAAGTGAACCACCTCTTTATCTTGGCAGAAATGTAGCAAGCACATGTCTGACTGGCGATAATTTTGCTTAAGTTTGCATGCCAAAAAAAAGCACTACAGGCTTGTCCGCCATATTTTTTTGATAGAACCAACCCCCCTTCGCTTACTGTGTGCGCCACTCCTTCACCGATGAAGCTCTCCTGCACGTCCCACAGGCAGCCACCCAGTTTGGTTCTGCAATACCATAACCGATATGAACTGAATGATTCGGGACACCAATTTTACGCTGTGGCGGAACCAAATGTCAGCAGAACAACAGCACAGTACATTTGCGCAAATGCAGTGTGAAAAGGACTTAGCGTTAGAGAAATGTAACGAAATCCAGGGCTTGACTTAAAGATGTTGTCCGTCCCATATCACTTTCTAAAACTTTGGCAGCCATTTTGTCTGTGTTATCTACAGACCTGATCAAGACTGTGTTGCAAGCATCCATTTTGTGACAATTTCATACTAGACCTTTAGGCAGCAGTATTTTAAGATCAGTTTTGTAATATGCTATACAGCACAACGGTATAGGAACCTTCTGGATACAAAACAAAAACATCAATTAAAGACAAATTTAAGTCCTCAAAAGAATTTAAAGAAGATTTCAAACAAATTACTCGCCAAAACAACACCATTACATCCTCAAATTAGCTTCGCCTCTCATATACCAACATAATCAAGATGAACACTGGACTGATATTGGTCTTACAAATAAAGAATTATGTCAACCACATGGTATACTACAACATGACAACATGCTGAAACATGGCACAGCATCAATAGAAAATTAGACCGTGTTGTAGTATGTGGTCGAGCAGGAATGTCAACACAAAAGGGAGATGAGCGCTCTGACGTCTTTAAACACTGATTACAACAAACGCACGTTTTTACAGGAGAGCGGTCTGGATTGATCACACATACAGGTTCTCTCTCATCTTTAACATCAACTCTGTAGGACATTCCTGAGGACCAGAGGCAGGGGAGGATGTTTACCAGGCTGTACATGTGGAAAGAGGCACAAAGAGGAGGATGTTTTCTCTACTGTAGGTTCATATTCTGCTACCTCCGCACACACAAACACGCATATAGCAGTGTAACCTATGTCCTTTTCTCTCACAAAATGAAAAGGCTGTTTTGGACAGAATGTGCTGAACTTTCCTCCTCATTGACCCAGAAAAACCTCCTAATGTCGGCTGACTGTAGAGGCGTGAAGGTGTATGAGATGGCATTCCAATGTGGGAATGAGACTCTTTGTCTTGCATGTTAATATGCAAATTAAAAAAATTACCTCGAATGGAAGTCCATGCAGGACTAAAACACGTGGAGTTTTATTTTTGGAGTAGAAAGAGAAATATTGTTGCTGTAGGAGGGTTATGGGTTATGTTAATAAAGGGATTCACATGTTTTAATTAATAAACAGAAGATAACTGAACGTACTGTGCACCCCTTAATAATGGCTTTTAGTAATAAGACCCGCCAATGAATCTTGATTGCATGTCTTCTTTATTACACAAGAAAAGTACCTTGAAATTCACTTGGGCTTTCAAGTACAAACAATGTGGGACAAAGAGGCAACAAAATGACAGAGAATGGACTCAAGAGCACAAAAAGTACATTTTTGTATTTAGATTGCTGCTTTCTTGCATTATTTCAAGCCATTCTTCATACTACTTTTAATTTAGAAATGGGGTAAACTTTGGACTGGTTGCTACCTAATCACTGTTTCACCTAACAAGCATGTTTAATGGTCTATAGGTGTCATTAGGTCACCATTTTAAATTCACCATTCGTGTATTTTAGTGATGAACAGCATCCATGTTTTATTCATTTCCACTGCCCTTCTTTGTCTAGGGAATGTTAAAAAAGGGGTATTCTGACATTTGAATAACCAAAAGTCTGCAACCATGACATATCCCTCTTTTCTGGTGTGTCTTTCCTCATTTAAATACCAGTGGGCTATCAGGGGCCAAGAAAAGTAGTGTAGAAATAATCTCGACATGGAGCTTGCATGTACAGACCCTGGTTTGTCGAAGGAGGTAATGCTGTTTGGGTTGCAATGGACATTTGGAAGGCAGGCATGAGGTGTAGTCAGAGTCCTTATGGAGCTCCTTTCCTTTTGGGACGGGGGCACTTTGAGATTTGAATAACGAAAGTCTGCAGGCAATTCACAAATAATAATCACTACCTGTAGCTTACAGAGCCTGGTTTGTTGAAGGAAGTTACTGTTTGGGCTACAATGGCCATATAATAAAGTAAAGGTCCTCATATTGGTATGGTGTGCAGTGAGAGTCCGTGTGAAGGGGGGGTGGTCTATTTCCTGAGTACCTACCTTATCAGGACTACAGGGAAACTTTCATCAACTTCCACATAGTTGGGATTTTGATCAAATCTGGTCTGTTAATCAAGTAATCAAGAATACCTGAGTTGAAAGCTTAACAACTTCAGTGTCGGCGTGATTATAAAGCCTGTGTTGCAAACGAATTAACAAAGTGAGAGCCAATAACTACTACGACCCAAATCCAACACTTTCATTGGAACATGTTTCAGAGGCAGTGAACTGACCCCGGACAGAGTTTGGAGCAGGACGCCCTGTGCTTTCAGCATCATGATGCTTCTGTAGTGCCTGCCAAGTGATCCCAAGTCTCTCAGGACCAACAGGAATGCTGACCTCTGCTGTTCTTCTTACTTTGTTTCGCTCTCCTAAGTTTGCTGTCGTATCCAGTGAAAACATTTGCCATTTCCAAGTGAGAGATCCTAATCTGTTACCGCTCATTTGGTGTTATTATAGCCAAGGGAGGAACATCAGTCATGTAGAAACAAACTTAAAAAAAACCACCCAGAGAACAAATATACTAAATTTATCGGCTCACATCGCTTGACTTCGAATTTCTAGTTTTTCTACTATCACATTGTTCTCTTGTTTGGAAGGTTTAATATCCAGGACACTTCTTAGGTCCCTGCTTCGTCTGAGCCATGTTTAGGAATTTTAAAAGGTTTACGTTTTTGAAACTTTATCGCACAGATTTATAGCAGCAGAGCTCAGCTTACCTTTCCCGTTTTATTGGACTTCATGCACAGGGGGATAAAGGAAACATTCCCATAACCAAACCACTTCAATGAAGGAGTCATTTAGAAAGAACAATAAAAGGGGGGAGGAGATGGAAGGGGGTACCCGAAGGAACTCTAATAAAAGTCAAATATCCATCTTTTAGTCCAGGTTTCAGTCACAGTTTCTCATGCTGTACGTTAGTTTTAACAGAGCTGAGGGACTGAGGGAAAACAGCCCTGTGTGCTTCCACATGCCACTATGCTGTGAATTTTATACTTACAGTCATACACTTAAAAGACTGAAAGCAAGCTAAAACAATTCTTATTGACAATTGACTAAACATATAAATGGGGATTTATGTATGAAGTGAATCAAAGAAAGGTCAAAAAGCTTAGGAGAAAAACTGTTCATGATTCTGCTGATTCATTTATTGTGCTGGGTGAGGTATCAAGATATTTAAGTGACAATAAGAAACTTTTACATCTTAAAAGGGCAGTTTTGTCAATCAAGGGGAACAGTAACTTTAAAGTAGAAGAATGGAGTCAGACCGATTTTAACATATGAAAGGTAAAGTTCACACACCAGCCAAAAAAATGAGCTAAAAAGAAGCCAGTTAGCCTGTCTACTGTTTTGATACAAAGGTTGAGGCTTGGAGGTGGAATACTGGAGTGACTGGTTGGATTAAGAAGAGAAAAAAGAAAGAGACCAAGCAAGAGGCCAGAAAATATGATAATAATCAGGCTTTACATTACACCAAGACGTATTCTGGTTTGTGTTATCTCTTTGTAAGAATAACAGCCAGTCTCCACACAGCTTGCCTCCTCTGGAGCGTGCCACCTTCGTGCTGGTTTACTGGAAATATGTGGCAAGTCTAGTTTCAGCAGGAGCCGCTTCAATGTTGCGTAGGGTGACCATATTCTGAAATCCCACAAATAGGACCCTCAGCAGCATGTGATGTGTCATGACGCTCAATATCTTGACAGATAGGTATAATGCCAGTGGTCCAGTGCAGCACTTTACTATAAATATTAACCCTTTTACTAATATGAATATAAATGGCCGCCTGTTTTTTTGCCTTTTTTATGTCAATAAATGTGTCAGAAAATTCCCTTTGAGTAAATTATTTTGCACCTTTTTCAGGTAAAAATAAAACATTCTAGCAAGTACTTGTAATAATTAAGTTGTAAATGCTCTGTATAAATAATTCTAAATGAGCATGTACAACACTTTTGCGATGACAAAACAGAAAAACAACCTATTTTACATAATGTATTATTTATAATTATTATTATTTGTATTATTTCATTTATATTATCATATTACTTAACTATTTAAATGGTCATAAAACACAAAATATGATGAAAAAAACGATGACAAAAAAAGTGAGCAGGGCAAAAATACAGCAAAAGAATGACAAGAAAACACTCCAGAATGATCCTAATGTCATTATTTACAATATTTTTTACATTATTGACACAGAAAATACTAATAAACCACTGATATATGACTGACATGTGTGTCATCCTCTCTCTGCTCTCCGGCTCAGTCAGTTCACTTCCCATACCTCCCCCTCAGGCAATCCGGCCTTTACCGTTATGCACTCTAACTGGAAAGCTCCGCTTCTTAGCTTTCAGAATCTGTTGGAATTATTTGGATAGCGTGGATACTCACGCAGTTAAGGTACTTTGATCATGCATATCTTTTTCTGTCGCCGGTGACAGCTTCGTCTGTAGAACAAGCTGAGCAAAACCCGGACATTCTAAGCAATTTTATAAAATTCCTGCATATGTAATTTTACATCTGAAAAGGAGAACACGTCCGGGCAAAGAGGACATATGGTCCCCCTAATCTTGCGCCAATATTTGCCAATCACATCGAGTCAAAAACAAGCGCCCTTATATAACGGATATGATACGTCCTCTGTAGGCAGAACAGATAGGTGGTCTACTCCCCCAAACACTCCACCTCTATGACCTTCACATAGAAGGGTAAGGCTCAAAAGCACCAAGTCAGTTGAACCTTAGGTGAGCATAAGTGTGCCAGACTAACTTCCTGTCATCATGTGAACACTTTAACCAAAACCAAAGAAAGTTCCCCACCTGAGTAAAGTCCAAACCATCAAACCACCCCAGAACTTCCTTTCATTATGAGAAAATGTCACAAACCATGAAGTGGGTAATGGAAACAATGACTTGAAAAACACATTTACTTCACTGTTTCTATTGAAACGAGGATTAAAGTGTCAAACTACAAAAACAGAAGTGAGAATTGTATTTAATTGGTTGAAGGGAAGAGAAAATACTGTCTCATGATGTACAAGGTCATAACAATGATTTATTTAAAAAAACACATCACTATCTGACTTTACAGGGACTACTTCCTCTGTTGAACTGTGGGATATGTTGGTTTTATAAATCAGTATGAATTTATGCTCCAAGATGCTGTTTTAACCAGTTCATCTGGGAGACAATAAAGTAAGGAGTCTGTTTTCTAAAAAGTTTCTCCAAAGCTGAAGTGGTTTATTCTTCAAGTACATGCCAGGAAGCAGCAACCTGACTGATTTATTCTGCATACACAGCAGATTATAGTCATGTGGGAAAACTGTTGCACTGCAAGTTGCGCAAGATAGAAGCAGAATTGGCCACAGAGCAGGTACTATGTTCAAAATCTTTTTCCCAGAGTATCTAAAAATAGTGTTGGAGGCCATGCCAATCGGGAACCAAATTTGCAGATGTTTCATATTGGCAAAGATGTGGTTTATCTGTCTAGGTTTACTCTGATGGAGAGTAAATCAACTTCTGAAGAAGCTACTGAGCACTTCTCAGGTTTGCACTGTTAATTGAACAGTACACAAATACAACACTAAGTCCAACATGTGATACATCGTTTAACTACCCATTTTAGGAGTAAAGACAGTCTTATAATGTTTTAAGGAAGAGTGGCTCGAACTTTGGACTCAAAACACTTCACAAAACAATTCTAAGATGATTTTGACCAGACATCAAACCACTGATTACGGCATGTAGAGGATAAACATGAGGCTCAATGACTTAGACCAAATACCTCAAAAAAATGTAATCAGTTCATTTGGAAACTAGAAAGCACGCGGAGAGCTCAAACATCGCCAAGGCAGCTCACATCCTGCTGTTACATCTATAAGCAATAGTTCCATGATAAAGTTACCATCATAATATGACTCCTTGACCCTGAAAACACACATCTAGAACTCAGAATCCTGTTGATACCATTATCAGTTAGACAGTTACTGAGCAAAAACAATTGTTCGTTAATGGCGGTTATCTGGATCACCACCAAAATCTAATCATTTTTAAGTTGGGCCATTACCAACATCTCATGAAAATTTCAGCAAAATCTGTCATAGTAGTTTTCGTGTAATCTTGCTAACAAACAAACAGACAGTCATAACCTCCTTGCCATTACCAAGCCAGGACGTACATTTGTGTAGGGTTGAAAGAAAATCAGCGGAGGGATTGCTGAGTAAAGTAAAGCAAAGGATGCATTTCAGGCACCAGGACTTTGGTCAATAACCTCCAAACTGTCAGGTCAGTAACCTGGATTTAGTTCCATAACCTCCAAAATCGTATCATCCTTGATTCAGGGTGTCCAAAGTTTGAAGAAAAGATATTACGTTCCCAAGACTCCATGACAATGCCCTTTAATCATTGAGCTCCAAAATCTGATTAAATTGATCCTAAATAAGAGTGGAAATTTGTTTGATGTATGAAACAAACCCTTAAAGCATCAAAGTTCCCATGTCCTGGTTTGCTCTAATGTTTACATCATATCTTGGGTGTCTATTAATCAAGAATTTGATTTAAGAATATAGAAATGAACATTTTCATCTCTGCAGTGGATCATATGCAGCTATTTTCCCTCCTCTTTGGAAACACTCTGGGCAGGAAGACTAGAGGAGGCTATGATAAAGAAGTCTGTGCTGATTGGCCGCCCAAACAATGACTGAAAGAACTGGGAGGAAGGGTCACAGGACCTGAAGGGGACTCTTTAAACAATCATGGCATCTGCCCGTAAGGAGCAGAAAACACTCATGTAGGTGGAGGCTGTATAGCTATGACATCATAAACCCAAGGAAGTAAAAGACGGAGCTTTTTAAGGGTCATTTTCTTAGTTTTAGTTTTGTAGTTTATTTCGCAACATACAAAAAACTAAAATAAATGGGAAAATAATCACACAACATTGGACAAACGTAACAATACAATACAAAACTGACAAACTACGAAAAAAAATGATAATGAATACTATGATAAAAGGGCAAAGCGCATTAAAATGTCCTTCTAACAACATTAAAAGCAAAGAAAAGTGATTTGCAGGACATGGGAACTCGAAGAAATCTCTATTACAAGATTCTGATGGACCTTATGTTCCATATCCATGATGAGCCAGATGAGCAGTTTCATGGTTTTATCTCCATAATCCTGACATCTTCATAACTGTGGACCGTGTGACTTCTAGTCGAACCTGACCTTTCTCCTTCTAGGGAGCCGTCATGCCTGTGTGATGACAGCTTCCTGTTTCTCTTTGTTTGACTTTGTTCTATTATTTTGGAAACCCCTGGTTTATGGGGAATGAAAAGCTCCAAAAATAGAGAAAGCAGACGGTCCCAGGTGAAAAAGAGCATGCACACACACACACAGACTTGCACACTTACGCTGCTTTTGTTGGCCCGTCGTACCGAATTTGAAGTAACGTGGATTAAAGATCTGCAGAGAGATTTCTAGCTCCATCTGTCTTTAATATCTTATTTCATAATCATTTTAAACCTCATCAGACGGGATCCCTTAATCAAATTACGCAGCTCCCACATTCTCTGAGTTATAGTCCTCTGGATTTCACTCAACTTTTAATTCTGATTTTGTGCCCTGACAGGATCGTTTATTGGCTTAAAGAAAATCTTTCACACAGCATGATTTTGTTCTCCTCGAGCAGCCAGAAGAAGGAAACCATTTGTGATTTAATAAAGAAAAGCTGTGATCTATCTTCCTCTCTGTGACCCTGACGCACACTGCTTTTGTCCGCCTGTCCAAAGTCAGCACAGGCACGGGCTCGAACACACATGCAGGGCTTTTGTGTGCCATTCCAATAGGTGTTAAAAGGTATTGTACTGTACGGCTCCTGGGATCTGAGGGAGCAGAGAATTTCTTTGTGTTGTGGCCAGCAAGAGGCAACATGGAGGCAGATTTACTCTTCTTTCTTATAGCATAAAAATGGCTTTGTATTCAGCATCAGAAACCCTCCCACACAAGTACTGTGCCTAAAAATCCTTCTCAAATTCACAAAACGTCAAAAAAACAAGAGGAAACAAAGTTTGGAGATGTAGAAAGTTAACATGTATCATTTCTTAAAGTATGGTCTACGCTTAATGCTGACGATTATTCTCGCATATCATAATTTTGCATGAAATTTTCCAAAATTAATGACATTTCGCATGCCTGGCAGTTTTATGCCACTGCACGCAAGTACCAAGTACCAAACAGTAAAAGTACAGCGAGAGGTGAGGAAGGGCTCGGGTGGTCTTCATGGCAGTGTAAATATAAGAAATGTTAAAGGTATGAGATAAACACGAAGGGCACAGCCTTGGTCTTTGATTTTATACCTTAAATATGTATCTTTGTTATCCTAACCCCTTTTACTTTCACCCTGAGAAATACATTTGTAAAATATTTGTTGGTAAAATTGTGTTCCTGTCTCTTCATTCAGCAACATTTTAGTTTTTGTCAGATTACCCAATCAGAAAGCAGATTTGCAGATCAACCGGCTGGTTGACTTGCCTGTTCAGGGAATGAATTTCTTTCATTTCAACATTTTTTTTCTTTTTTTTTTTCATGTAAAAACATCACAGAGAGTAGAATTTGTTAAAATAATCCTTATCTATTTCCGGCTCATAATACAATAATGGACTGGGTGGCAGGAACAAAGATCGCAGCTTCAGCCCCAACTAGTGGCGGGAGGCTAGGCTAGATGGTCCGCCTGACTAAATGCAGTGTGAAACAAACCAAAGCAAGTAAAAAATGAAACAATGTTGCAACTTCATCCCCAAGCATGTCTGACAAATTTTAGGTTTGAAAGCGACCCAAGACTCCATCCTCCTCCACGTCACCCTTAAATCAGATAATTTGTGGAAAGTTGAAACAAAATCCCCACCACTCTGTCTGTAAATGCATACCTGCATGTCTCATCACTTAAATCTTTACAATTGTTTAATCTTTGCAAGCATACATCAGCTCAAATGAAGCATTAACAAAAAGAAGCTGTTGTGGCACAACGCTGTCGTCAGCGGTATCTCTGGTTTACTGGAAATTTCATGCGCCCACCTTGTCTATCAAAAACAGACGATGGTTTCAAAGAGAGAAAACAGACAGATATCATGGATGTCAATGTAAACCAGATCTACTGAGGAATGTTTCCACTACCTTGTAAAACCAGTGCTAGGAAGAATCAAAGGCCTGGCTCCAAAACTGGCATCAGAGCAGCATAACCAGCCAGGTACTGATGGAAACCGTGCGAGATGAAGACTGTCAGAGTGAGAGAGGACTGTCTGCCATATTCTCTAGCCGTCTGTCTCGCCGCACACTCAGAAGCACCAAATTTCCTGACATCTACTCCTCTGTAGTGGCCTATTGTGTTTCTCTTCCCAGAATTGTGTAATAAAGCCAATAAAAGCTTTTTCAATCTCCTCATCCCTCTCTTTCCTTTAAAGCACACTGGCCATCTAGTTGAAAGCTGAAATGATCATTAACACCCCAAAACATCAAAACTGTTAAGGCTAAACGTGTCAGTGATGTCTCTGTGGCTGGAAAACAGGAAGAAATTGATCTGTTGCATCAGGACTCAACAGCAGTCCTCATTCTACTCTGTAAGAGTGACAGTTTCATTTTGACCACCATTTACACAACTTTTTGGTTTAATGTCGTGAAACTTGTGGTCTGAAATCCATTAAAATGAGAACAAAAAAACTATTTCATAAGATCAGCTGTATTCTCAGAAGTTATAGTGTTTCAACACATCAACATTTGAGTCATAAATGCTAAGACAGCAAAAATAAAGCAAAGCTAACAAAAACAAATCCCTTACACTGCTAAATATAAAGTTTAGAACAATAGCATGTGATTTATTTTGTACGTCTGGGTCATTAAACTCACACAAACAGACTTGGAGGTATGCATAATTAAAACTCTAGTCAACAATCAGTGCAAAGATAGCTTCATTATGCTGCTAGCTCCACTGCCTAACTACTCAAACAACCCAGCAAGTGCTTTAACTTTATCTCAATTAGTTGTAGTATGGGTAGACTCAAAAATGAAGTAACATGAGGTCATCAAACTTGAAGCCCCAACAAAGCAAAATAAAAAATGTTTACAAACACAATGGCATGCATGCCAGCAGCATAGCTCCACGCTGGTTCGCTGGATATACGTGCAAGTCTATTTTCAGCTGGAGCCCATTCAACACACAACAATGCTTTTAAATTCAAAAGCGAGGCAATATCAGATGTACAGTGTTTATATTTATTAGAGCACTTTTCACGAACAGAAGATGAAGAAGACAAACATTTCAGGAACATGTCAAAAACGTTTTGAACAGAATTGAGGAACTTCAAACTGAATGCAACTTTTTATACCTAAGTTTGAGTCGTCTCACTGGACTCCCCTGAGAAGTCAGAAATTAATCAAGCATAACATTCAACCACCAAAAAATGTACTTTACTATTTTTTCAGTTTTTTTGTAAATAGTACATTTGAAAATTCATAGATAACAATAATTATTACATTTAAGCACTGAAAATATTTCAGTTTAAGAGCTCCAACATATTGGTGTATTGACCATTACAGAAACATGAAAAAATATTTTGGTAATTACAAGTGCTGTAAATTTAGGGCAACTGTGGCATAAACCCTACATTGGGTGGTGGACTAATGAATTTGTTACCGGCTGTATTTTGTTGTGTTAGATTAAACGTTAAAATCTCAAATGCATGTGTTTATCGTGAACCGTATTTCACGTATTTATCCAAAAAGCTATTTTAAAATCCAAAGACTTTCTGCCTTGGGGATCAGGAAGTACTAAATGCTAACTGGCCATTCAGAGCTTATTCCCACACAACCCTTTACAGAGAGAAATCGTCAATAAATAAAAGCTTTCTGTACGAAAAACTGAAAACAACGAAATTCACATGTGCTAGCACTATTGAGCATTTATGTATCCCTAATGCCCAAACCGTCCTAGAGCAGAGATTACTGCTTTATTTATCATGATTTTGAAACTTAATTCTATATACTTGGAATCCTTTTCACCACTGAATTTTGACTTGGTAGTTTATTATTTTTACAGTGAGCGTGGAGATTTGAGGACAGGTGGATGACACCTGTATGGCTGTACAGAAGACAAGAAGCTACAAAGGATTTATTTATTGATTATCTTAATTTGGTGCAAGAAACCTTGCTACTTTTTTACTTGAACTTCAATGTGTAACATAAAACTTCTAAACTTCTTGGACCTACCTTGAACTTTTTTGTGTTTTTTCTTGATGATATAATTAACCTCTGCTGGGTTTTCTGACCTACAGTGCAGTGATGACAACCTCACGCATTAAGATCTTATTAGGACTGATTGGCCTCGTTGCCTTTCCTAATTAAAGAAAAAGTTCCCTCAAACTTGCTGCTTTGGTTATTAACTCTAAAGTGAAAGTTCAATGTGATTAATAAATCAATCACATGCTGAGCTGTGTCTCAGATCCTTGTGCATCAGCAGAATGTTAAGTATTGCAGTGATTGTCATATAATTGTCGACATAAAAACAATTTTAAAAAGTCCTCACATTAAACCAAACTAAAATATTAATAAAAGTATGATCACTCTTGATGGAGTCATTCTGATCTGATCTTAATTCTAATCCTGCAGAAGGTTTCTGTACATTTTCTAGTTAAAAGGATGTGATTAATAATCACAATTACGGTAATATCATACACATGCTGATTACAGGACAATGGCTGACCAAACACTCAAGAGACATGTTAGTGAAGTAAAACTGACCATGACGAAACGTCTCGTTTTGACTCATCAGAGTCCCTGAACACCCTCTGAGGTTTATTTCCTATTTTCCTTTATCCTCCATAGCGGAGAGGCAGGAAATGGTCCAATGGTTCCCATGGTAACACAGTGCGGATGCTTCCAGTAAATATTAGCCGTGACCTCTGCAGCTGATTAATTATACATAGTCTGTCCGTGTGTTCACTTTCACTCAAACTTTGTCATCACGATGAGTATATTAACAAACAGACTTATTCACAAGGCGGGAAAAATACAGCTCTGTGCCCAGTGTTATGGTCAAATGGCCGGAAACATTTCAGATTCAAATCAAGTTATTTTTCAACCAGCATCCTGGAAACTGACTGTTTTTTTTATTGAAAAATCCACCAGCAGCTTTATTTTTAATTCTATTTAATTCTATTTTAATTCTTATAAAATATATGTATTTTTTTTTCTCTGACATTTATACTTTGGACTGAGTTTTGTTAAGTTGCTGTTTTCCCAATGTGGCTTTTTCACAATAAAAGTACTTTGATGGAATATAACTACTGAATTTCAGATAAGCTACCATCAGCAGTTGTTAACAAAAAACATAGTAGAGGATAAATAATGTACAGCTGCTACTCAGATCACAAGCCACATCCTTCTTTCTATTATCTTTAACGTAAGGCAAGTGGGAAAACATTTCAAAAGAACCTCAGTGGAAAAATGTATTAATGAAGATGCAAATCCATGACCAGCTTGGCTAAAGTGAAGACATTTAAGTCTGTCGTCCTAAACACTGACACGTACTCCGACTTAAGGAGTCAGCAGGGTTGCCAAATCCTGCTCAAGTCACATCAAAATTTTATTGGCTTTGTTTGTGTCACAAATCACGTTGTTACGTTACTTTGATACTATTGTTGTTTTTAGCATTAGGGTTTTTTTGCTCATCCTGTGTGCCAGTGGTAGGTAGGTTAAGCAAATACCAACATTTAATTCTTAATATACTGATGTTTAGTAGATAAATATTCTTTTTAAAACAGCTTATCAGTTGAAAGTTTATGGCCTGAGTCCATAGCTGCTTTTTCTTTGCTTGTTTTCAATGCAAAATCAATGAAGTCTAGCGTTTCCCATGCTCAAAAATGTCCTCTAGGTCAGTTTCTTATGTCACTGTGCTCGCTCGCAGCTCAACAGTTCAACTTTTGGAACAGCTCCGTGCTCATTACTGTCAATTCCATCTCACCAACCAGGAAAAACTGATATCTGCTTTGTAAACAGCAATGGCGGAAGAGAAAGTGATCAGACCTGCGCAAGAGAACAAATTCCTGCTTTTTATGATTGGGACATGATTTGTTGATTTTGTTTTTCATGTTTTTTGTGTGGGATCTGCATAAGAAAAGGAAAATATGCTGTAGAGATAGTGCTGAGGGGGGTGGAGTTAAACTTTTGTGACTTAACAAAATAAAGCGATGGTAAAAGCGCTATGAAGCTACAGTTGAGGGCTCATATAAAGGCAAATGTGGAGACAGGCCCTCCATGTGCTCTTTCTTAAATCTTGGAATTATAGGAATTGCTCGTATATGCTGTTTGTAAAATGTGCCTGATTAAGCCAGTGACTACAAGAGGTGTGCCTTCTCAGAGTACCAGAGGAAAGTTCTAACCTGACAGAAATCAAACGCTGTATCCAGAGCGTTTTCTTTGAGCTCTGCTCCCGGTACAACCTGTTGGCCCACCTTACATTCTTGACATGAGAGATCACCCAAAGCTTGTTAGTTTAAAAGTACAAGTCTGTGAGTGTACACGAGTCATAGCGTCAAGACAAGTATGAAAGTAGTCTGATACTTTTAATAGCTGCATGGCTTATCGTACATTACATCAAAAAGGCACATATGGATCCTCATGTCCTTTGGAAGCATCCTGGCTTTAGCAGAAAGATCCCCTGTGTGTGCATCATCATGTCAGCCTGTGAGAGCAGAGATTTAGGGACGTCCCGCAGGAGTCTCACTGTTATTATGGTTTGAGATTTGATTAGCACAATCTTGGAGTGTATGTATTCCCACAAACAGACTGATGTAGAAAATAAACAGAAAATATTCCCATCATAGCTTCTGCACCAGGATGCATGGGATCATTTCAAATGTAACCTTGGCTTGAAAACATGGAGGCACTTTTTCTTAAAAAACATCCAAATGCAAAAGACTCATGAGGGAGAAAAATGTGAATCAGAGGGTGTACCAGAAAATTTCATACCACCTGTCAACCATTTTAACCTGTCGAAAATATGTCACCTGGCAATCGAAACATGTAAAGAACACCTGTATATGTGTCTGAGCATTTATTTATATATTTAAGTATTTTTATCATTCTTATTTTAGTTTATTTATCTTATTGTTATTATTATTACTGTTAGTATAGTCATATTTCCTTCCCTTTTCTCTCTTTTATCATTGTATTTATCTTATGTTTTTATTTTATAATTATTATTACTATTTATTTGTTTGATTCATTTTTTGTATTTTTTATTTTTATTACTATCTCATATAGTTTTACTTATTTATTAATTTATTTATATTTTTTAATTTTATTATTATTTTATATATTTTATTTATTTATTCATATTTTGATTTTAAATGCTATTTTATATATTTTAATTTACTTGTTTATTATTAATATTTTATTTTTATTATTATTTTATGTACATTTATCTATAGTTTTTGTTTTTATAATTATTTAATATATTCTTATTTATGTATTTCTTTTTTTATTATTTTATATATTTGTATTTATTTGTTTATTTATATTTTTTGTTTTATTATTTTATACTTTTTTCTTTATTTTTTCATTTCTTTATTTTTTATTACTATTAATTTATATTTATTAATTAATTTATTTATGTATTTATTTTATTTTTACTTTTCATGTGTAATTTATTTTAATATTTGTACCATTGCCCATTTGCCAGCGCTTCAATTATATATTTGTATTTATTTGTTTATTTATATTTTTTGTATATTATTATTTTATACTTTTTTTCTTCATTTTTTTATTTCTTTATTTTTTTTTTCTATTAATTTATATTTACTAACTAATTTATTTATGTTTTTATTTCATTTTACTTTTCATATGTAATTTATTTTAATATTTGTACCATTGCCCGGCTGTTAATTTAGAGTTTGGGAGTTATTGTAAGAGTAAATAAATAAAAATACCTTGTTAAAAAAAAAAAACAACAAAAAAAAACATCCAAATGTACAGAAAATCCCCCCCTCTCTGAATCGGCTGTGCATTCGTACCATCACTTATCTCCTCTAGCATTCCTATCCTCACAGCATCTGTTTGTTATTATGCCACCAGTGCTCTGTGATTGCGAACACTCCCCTTATAATTGAGACAGATTCCTCCTTGACGAGCCTGCATGTGTGCTGACATGTTGCTTTGGGTCCCTGCGTGGATGCTGCAGCAGACGAGGTCTGCATTATGCAACAGCCAAGAAAAAACTTTAAGAGAGTACTTTGAGAGATTGGCTCTGGTCTGCCTCCACTCAGATGAATGGTAATTTAAGTCTGACGAAGAGGAGCTTGATGAAATGTCTCTTTGTTCACTCTTATCGCTCAAACATCACTGACGTCTTGAACTGCGCTCTGGAGGTTACCAGTAAACTCAGCGCTTCAAGGCTCCAGTCCTCCTGCGTGTATTCTGTCTCACATATTCAATAATACTCAAGGTCTGCTTACTCTGTTATAACTCACCTGTTACGCAGGGCCAGATGGTTGGTCCGCAATCTTGTTACATTCTTGATCTACGCCGCATCATTTCCCGCTGATTGATCACGCTGACTCAGGGAATCGTGTTTTTCCTGGCAACAGAAAATTCAATTATTTTATGTTTGTAGGTGTGCACGTCAACAGGTGCAGATTCATGTGCATTCGGTTTGTATATCTGCACTTTAAGGGTGGCGTAGACGCTGTCAGATCATGAAATGTGCACAATGATAGAAGCTTTTACGACACAAATTCATCTGACAAGGTGCTAATCATCTCTTCGAGCCAAAGGAGTCGCATCCTTCTCGGCCTGACACCCGTCTTCACCCGTCTAACAAAATCTTCTTGGTCTTACAATCACATCAAAAGTGATGTTTTCTTCAGGAAGAGGAGATCAATCTGTCGTTTTCAGGGTTTTAAGCCTTGATGTACCTAATTTATGAGTAATATTATGATAGATGGAAGCAATGACCATGAGAAAAACTAATCAAATTTTACTTGTGTCTCTTTGTCTTTTTAGAAATAAAGTTGAATAATTAAAAAAAAAAACAACCTCAAGCCTGCAATGCACATCCAATTAGCCTGACGCGCCACCTAGATCTGCTGCTAACTTCAAGCTAAACAAGAAAAAAAAAAAATATGAAGATTTCATTTAATTTTGGTGTTTGTCATCAAGATTAGGAGGCCATGATCTTTAAGATGTCATGTGGTGCAACCATGATTATCTTAAAAATGATTTTTAATTGTATCCTTTAACTTTACGTTATGTTTTGGCTATTTTTTAGCTATTTATCGACATAAAAGTGTGCAGTCATAACCAACTCTGCTCTCAGCAATCTTCAATATATTTTTGTGACAGAAATATTTGTTTCTTTGACTTTCTGTTAAGCTTAATCCAAATTGTCTTCTTTAAAATATCAAAGAAGTCATGTTAAATTGAGTTAACAGTTCCTTGTATTATTATGTATTCATTTATTTATCAGTTATTCATTTTTTTAATTCTTTAACTTTATTTGTTTATTCATTCATTTATTCTTTTATTTTATTGTTGTTTTTAAATTTTACTATTATTTATTTATGTAATAATTATTATTTTTTTAGGCTACGATACCACTAATTTACTATTTATTTTCATTGAATGACTTTATTATTATTACCATTGTTTTTTCTTTCAAATTTCTTTTTTTCTGTCCTTTAAAATGTAATATTTTATTTGTTTTTAGATGGCCTTGCTGTATTTGGATGTGGATGGTTGTTCACGAGTTCAACTTTGTGAAAATGCCTGCCAGTCAGTAAACAGATCTTTTTTTAAATCTGTGATGTAACAAAGCACGATTGTTCTCTCTCTACTGCCCCCTGCTGGCCTGCACTCACACTGCTCCAGCATAGCCGTCCTGAGCGTGTTTATAATATTTTGTTGTTGAAATTGGATGGAAGCAGTTTAGGAGGACATGGTCTTGGAGTCAGCATGATGGAGAAAACATAGAAAACATGGCTGCCATGGATTTTGGGATCTATTTGGAATTGTACATAAAACAAAAATGTCAAGTCGATGGTTAATTTTAATTAAATATTTAGTCTCTTACTTCTTGTTAATCCACGATTTATCTACATTCAATGACCTAAAGTGCAGGAGGTCACTGAAAAATACTGAATTTTCTCCATCCTCGCAATAGTTTTGTATTTCAACAGCCCAATCATTTTCTGTCCAGTGCATGCTGCCATTTAGTGCCACGAGCTGAAGGTGAAATTGGTTTAAATCTGTCTCCGTTAATCAATCCATCTTTAGCTGCACAGATTACCATGACAGCTATCAGGCCAAGAATGGGCCATTATCTCACACAGGACTCAAGTTAATGCAAATACTGCGTGACAGCAGCAGGAGAGAGTACAGTTAAAGTCAGTGACAGCAGCAATTATCCCGCTTTCTAAACTTTTTCCTACACTGGCACATTGCTGACACTTGAGCTATAGGATCACCTAAGCCCTTAAAGCTCTGATCTATGACATAAATGTTATTTTATGGTAAAATGTCTTTTTCCAGACAGGAGAACTGATGCCTCATCTAAAAGTTTGATCCTTTTCTAATCACCGGCTCCAGAGAAAACCAAACACATACTGTGAGATGAAATCCAGCTGTTGGACACATGTAAACACCCAATGATCTGCCAAACGTTGAGTTTGAAAAGTGTCTCAGCTCCGAGCACAACAGTTTTGACACTGATTGGCCTAAGCAGAGCATGAAGAACTGGAGACTGACGTCATGGGCAGAGACCATTTTCCATTTAAAATACTGTTTTTTGCTTTATGCCTCCTAATAATGCATCTCAGCTATTCAGGGGTTTTAAATTATACCTTGACAATTGCTTCATTGTGCAATTTGCTGTTTTAGAGTGTATTTCTCCTTAAAATTGGTCTTTAATGGGATTTAAATAGCTAATTTTTGCACATAATTTCAGCCTAAAAATAATGTAAGAGGTGCCTACATGGGTTTTCTCCAGACACTCAGGTTTCGTACCACAGACCAGCTTGTTTGGTTGGTTAGTGTCCTTAGGTACGAATGTGGGTGTGAATGGATGTCTGTCTCTCTATGTGGCCCTGTAATTGACTGGCAACCAGTTGAGAAGGATAAGCGGTTTGGATAATAGATGGGTGGAAATTGGCCATAAATATCCCATATAGTAGCTGTAATATTTACCAATAATGTTTTACCTTATCATCAGTGAATTTCCATATTTACAAATCAACTGTACCATTTATTAAATAATAAAATGTTTTTCTTGCTTCACATCTAAAAACAGGTCATTTTTGGTCAAGTTCGGCAATATCTGCAATAATGGCAGGAAATATCAGTAGCTATACCAGATATTAGCAACAATCCAGTATCGTGAATCCAGACATTTTACTATCATAACATGTGTATTAAATGAATGGAAAATAGCAGGAAGTCTATTTTCTCATTAAAAAGTAAAATACGTGTACAAGGCCCTAAAAGGCTTTACTATCACTCGGTAAACAACATGTAACATTAAACAAAGGAATTAAACAAGAATAAAGCAATTGTTAAAAAACTTAATAGGCAACTAAAAAGCAAACCTGGGACACTTTAGTGTAACTAAAATCTCAAAATGTGATTTCACAGCAGGCAGCTTGATACGAAATGGCGGACTTTAAAAGTGTAAAAAGTCAGCGAATAAAACTATCTATTACAAACTGAAAGAAAGAGTATGAGTCTGAATTACCTTATTTTGACGTTCATGCTCATTCTCCTAGTACTTACTTTGAGTTAAATGAAGACTCCGCGTTTCAGTTATATCGTTTTTTCCAACATAATACTGTAGTACTTTTTAATCAAAGTGATGCTAACGTTAGCTAAAAAACGGCCTTTTAAAACGCGATGACATCAGCCGGTGACCTTTGCAACAATTCAACTTGTGTATCCACACCCTTGCAAAAGCCAAATAAATAAATATGGCTGAGTATTTTGAAGCCAAACGACGACAGAATTCTTAATTCATTTTATATTTCTTGTCAGTATCTCTGTGTCCACGTCACTTCTTACTGTTGTCATTTTTAATCAATCGCACCTGCTGCTCCTCCATGATGCTTTGATATTTTAAGGTGCAATACCACATGTGGCCACACGCTCCATTAAGGTTACCAGATTGTAATCAAGGGTGGCGCTGTTTCCCGCATTTGAGAAACAAACATAGCTGGGTTTTTTTTACAATTAATTTTAGGAAGTCATATTTATTTTAAATTTAAATATAAATATAAGCACCACCAACACTTGATGGAACAAGTCCACTCATTTCAACCTACCTTAGTTTAAAGCAACACTTAAGAACTTTCAGTTTTCGTTGATAATGGCGGCGCCAGTGGACAAAGGCGGTAGTGTTTTGTCTGAAAGAAGACCACATTTCCCATGAGGCCCAGCGCGTAGCGCCGTAAAATCCTGATCTCCCGGTCACCTGCAGTTGAACTGAACTACATTTCTGTTTCCAGCGGCTGTGTGAAGAATGAATAGCGACGAGGTAATGAATCTAATTGTGCCTAAACATATGACGATGTTGACAATAAACGTGTAACTTGTAACGTGTTTTGTACCGTACCCCCCCCACCGCCCCCCCTTACCTGACTCGTCAGCGACTGACGAGTCAGGTAAGGGCCAGCGACTGACGCGCTGACGAGTTTTAGAGCCTTGAAATCGATAAATAAAACGCTATGTTGGCTAATTTCACACTAAACACACGTACAGATCCCGGCAGGAGGAAGCTACTTACTAGTCCAGCAGGAACAGAGCCAAGGCAGCGTCGGTCGGAAATCCCTCCTCGTCTTTGAGCTCACGCCAGCGAGTGAAAGCTGGGCCAATGTTAATCCTTGACTGTCCTTTTATCCGGGTAGCCTCCGTCTTTCTTTTTTTGTCTCCTCAGACAAAACTTTTCGTTTCTTCGTTTGTTTTGCAGCTTCTGCCATGATAGCACTAGTTGCGCGTAGGCGTTCGACTCGACTTCCGTCTTTGTAGCGAATGGGGAAAGGGGGAAGTGACGTATGCCGTAAAGCAGTCAGCACATTTGTAGTCTTTTTGTGTGGCAGGTTTCCTGCCACCCTCCTCAAAGTTGCTTAGTGCCAGTGAAAGCGATACAGACCCCCCCAGGCCATGACAGAGGTGTCATTCAACTAGTTGTAAGTCGATGTTTCATCACAAAAGTTATGAAAATAATTTATGAAGGCTGAAAAGTTACTTAGTGTTGGTTTAAGTTAGGGGACCATATTTAAATCAGGACTTTGACAAAACATAATAAAAAAAAAAAAGCAATAGTTGATTTATTTCACACCAAGTTCTGTAAGACCCTCTTACAAGTAAAAAGAAAGTAACACCCAAAGAGCAGAACTTCACCAGAATCCCCTTATATTGAAAACTAAAAAAAGAATATATACTTTGACTAACATTTGAAAAACTAGTGACCCCCAGACCTATCATCACATCCCCCCGAGCCACTAAGAAAGTCCCCTCAACCTGAGGATCCAAAGGTTTCTCCCAATTCACATCAACCAGCCGGGAGATTAGACCAAATCAACTTCTTAACTAACAGATAAATATTTATGATAAATGGCAAAGATAGCTAGCTCTTAGCTCCTCTGATGTCCCCTTACATGTCTCAAAAATTAAGATGAGCTAATGTATATCCTTTATTTAAATTTTATTAATCCATTTTCTGCTCAGGGCAAAAACACCTTTCTTGGACTTTTGTTGAGGCTGAAAGCTCACATGTGGATGTCAGATATGAATACCTAGTTTGGATTATACTTCTCAACCTTTTTTACTGGGGAATATTGATTTAAACAACCTGTGCTTCCAGAAAGTACAAAACATCACACCAATAAAACCAGGCCAGTCCACATGTATATTTCAGAGTGATCCCATGATGCCACTGTAGTTACCGTAAAGGCTATAGAATGATGGGAATAATGTTGTTAGAAGAATTTCCAGAATGAAGAAGTCCTTCACCTCATGTCACAGCAATTTCCACGCATTTGGATAATTGGACAAGCGGGAAAACATGAATTTGTAAGTTCACACTGTGGCAGAGCAAGAACTGCTTGACTCATGTTACATTTTAGGATGTTGGAAACACTACAAGCAGTTGAAGGAGCCATTTCAAATCAACACGACAAGTTATTAAGCAAGTTTATAGATTCTTTTAACTTGGAAATGAAGCCTGACGGCATGTTTTGATTAATCTTTTCTGGTAATATTCTCTGGAACTTCACACGTTCTGAAAATGTTGATTGTGTAAACCTTTGAGCAGAACACAGGGAAAATAATATAAATAACTTAAAAAATACTTCACACTTCAAGTTGAAGCTTTAGAAGTATGTAGCCACAAAATGCAGCTGCATGTTACAATGACACATGACTAAAGATTTCTTTAAACACGCCTGACAAAAGGGTAAGAACAGAAAAAAAGACACATTTATGTGAGAGTATGGCCAGATTTATTTCATTCTTAAATTAACAGTATATCTGGCATTATATTATGTCATTATGTAAAAATGTTTCTGATATGGTAAAAAATAAGTGGAAAATACACATTGCATATAAAAATTCCTTTGTAGAGTATTATAAAACTTACGGTAATGTAAAAATCATTATTTACAAACAAAGTACATCAGTAGCATAGTGTCATCCCTCCTCACATTGTTGGATTATAGTTCAGAGTGAGTGTCAGCGTTATTGTCAGTAGTAGGAAATCTAGACGAGGAATCTGTCGCCTCATCCTCAACAAAGTCTCCTTCCATGTTCTCCTCATCCTCCTCCACATGATCTTCATCTGCTGGTGACTGCTGCAGGGCTAGCTCGGGCTCCTGCACGTCCATGGCTTTCAGGAAGTCGTAGAAGTCGAAGGGAGGAGGCCAGCTGTCGTCACCCAACATCCCTGAGGAGACAGGAGGACACAGAGATCTTTAATTTCAATGTTATTTACTCGAGACGATGCTGGCTTTGATCTGAAGAAAAGTAAAAATGTAAACAGCCTTACTCTATTACCTATCAGTTCATATAGCTAATTAAGAAACACATTAAAGCTCCTGTCAGGTGTTTTTAGCTGATCATGAAACAAACTGAAATGAATTCTGATGCCACCGCACATTTTAAAAATATAAATACAACCATTAAAAACAGATTTATAACTTCTGTTTTAACAGTTTTAAGCCTGAAACAAAACCACAGCCGCAGGGCAGGTGTCAGATAAGGAAATCACAAAAACAGCTTCTCTTTTTTTAAAAAAAAAAAAACAATTTTCAGAGTGATACAATTGACATTTTGGCTGTAACAGGACTTGATCAGTAAGGAAACTAGAAGTGCAGCGAGAGCACAAACCTGTGCCAAGGCATTTCTAATATTGTCTGGTGAGTTATTGTCAAAAATGTGGAAAACTGCCCTGTTAACAAATCCTCAAACATTCCTGTATCCACATTCGGATTAAGATCACCACCAAAATCTAATGACATCACCCTTGTGCCATGACCAACATTCCCTGAAAATGATTCCAATCACCACCAAAAGTGAACCAATTGGTCCTTCGCACATTTCTTACCTGTCCTGAAAATTTCGTCAAATTCCGTTCATAACTGCAGGAGTTATCTTGTTAACAAACAGGTGATATGGGTGATAAAGATGTGCCACTTTGTCCACAGGAGACGCCACAACCAAACAAACCAAACGTCCTAACAGGAGCTTGAAAGAACAAACCACTGATTATCTTGCTTGTCTGAGTTTGTATAACTCAGTAGGCTTCCAATGCTGCTCCTCCTGGTTGGCTAACAGCAAAGGCCTTCCAGCGTCAGAGATAAACTGTTAGCAGCCAGATAGCTAGCTTAATAAAAGCTTCCACCAAAACATTTGATACAACAAGCAATTCAGTGAGGAAAGTGGGTTTTTCTTTAGATTATTTTAATGTATCTGAATGTAGCTAATGTGTGCTTAAAGAGAAACAAATCTGTTTATAATGGAAAGTTTAGTCAAAAATTTAGAAAAAAATAAACTGTCCCTACTTTTATCACAAAGCATCCCAGACAGTACATTTTAAACCAAAATGGAAAGATACAACGCAATAGCTGGGAAATGCTTAAGGGACTGTATGCAAATTATCACCCATCGATAATAAAGGAAGATCTTTATTAATTCTTTTTTTGTTTCATTGGCAGTCTTTAAATCTAACTCACAAATGGTTTTCCAAAATTTTGAATATCATAAATTACTGAGCAAAACATAAGCATAGATAGAATAATTTTAGGGACCGTGTGTAAATAATTAGGTCACCAAAATATGAATTAAATTTAAGTGCTTTCCTTCGACTAGCTAATGTGTGTTTATCTTTGAAATGCTGATTGACACTCAAATATTGCAACCTGCATCGAGCTAGTCGCTTAGCATACATAGCGTCATGCTAGATAAGTGAGCATTATTTAAGAGCACAAGCTACATTTTGACAAAAAGTGGCCAAATGTAGTTCCTTAAGCTAAAATGCAAAAACTAGTTAATTCAGTAGATTCTCAGCTAAGTACTACTATTATTTTTATTTTAAAGTATGAACTTTTTAAGCATGAAGCTAGATGGTCTTATAGTTCAAAAATACTTCATTGATTTAACTCAAATTTTTATTATTTTAAAGAAAGTATTGAACACTTTGGTGATTTTCCATTAAATAACATCTAAATTATTGGTTTTAACTTTTGACGGGTTATCAAGATGATAGCCAGATTTGTAGCGCCGCAAGCTAAAAATCACGTTAAGGGTCAAAAGAAGCTACCTCGATGCCTGTCCAGAACTCTCCTCGAAACCTGACAGCCATTTACAGAGGATGAAATCTGGCAAACACCCACAAGGAAGAGGTACGAGCAGCCTTAAAGCCATTGTTGTGTGTTTTTGTTCCATGGCTTCTGTTCCTCCAGAGAAAATGGATGGAATGTGCAGGATGACGATCCATCAGCTCGGATTGGCAGGGACGAGTCCCAGCAGAGCCTGCGTCTTCTCTCAGCTCACACCCAAACAGAGTGAAGGGTTCAGAGGTTAAGGGTTAATGGCTCCAGACAGTCTAGAGGCTTTCCCATCATCATCTTCATTTAAAACCTTTTACACTCATTTAGATACCTGCCTCTGAGTGACTTGCTCATCGCTTTACTCTCCGAGGACATTGAATGTGTTACTGTCACGTGTATTTTCTACGTTCCCTCTTTCTATACTTGGAGGTGTTCAGCAGACTCACAGAAAGAAGTCACCAGACAGGGTGCTGACTATGTCCTGTTTGTTATAAATCCATCACAGCAGGGGCTAGGCTAATCACTGGATGTATGTTTGCAATCATTGCACTAAGAGGCGTTAATGCTGCGGTTGGAGACGTCATCTTGGAAACTCCTGCTGCTTGTCCTCCTTGCGAGGAGACCTGCTGTAAACCCAAGCAACCTGCTGTGTCTGTTTTTGTTGATGCGTCCACAACATTTGCTCACTGAGGAAACTGTGTGGCAAAACAATGAGGTGTAAATGTGAAGGTGTAATTCACTGAGGAAAATCACATCCAGATGCAGACTGGAGTTTAAGTGGAGAGCAAAAAGGCGTCTCCATCCACTTCCTGCCCAACTCCACCACTCTTCTCATCTCCTCCACCAGCGCCTGGTTCTGCCTCTCCCCGAAATCGTCCTCCTCCTCCTCCTCCTCGACAAAGAGGAGGGCTTTACCCAGAGAGAGGAAAGACTGCAGTTTTTCTACTGTTAGCTCAGGCCGATGATTAAAGGGAGAAACAAATCTACTTATCATGGAAAGTTCAGTCAAAAATGTAGAAAAATAAATTGTCTCTACTTTCATCACAAAGCATCTCAAAACAGTAAATTTTAAACCAAAAAGACAAAATATAAAGCAGTAGCTGGACAAACCAAGGGACTGTATTCAAATTATCAGTCCTTAAAAGGAAGATCTTTAATTTGTTTTTTTGTTCCTTTGGCAGTCTTTAAATCTAATCCAGAAACTGGTTTTCCAAATTTTGAATATTGTAAATTACTTAGCAAAACATAAGCATAGATAGAATGATTTTAGGGACCGTGTGTAAATTATCAGACAAAATCTTAAAAACTTAATTTACTGCTTTCCTTTCAAACTCTTTAGATACAAGGAGGTGCTTAATTATGACAAAAATTGAGGTCACAGCGGCCTACTTTTGAAAGCCGTGATATACTGTATAAATATTGCTTTCACAAGCATGGGATGAACATGTATCTCTATGATCTTGACCTCTGACCTCCAAAATCTAATATCAGTAAAACAAAGCCTCTGTTTACGAGTAGAAGAAGATAATATGATAGTAGAAGATAATGCAACATTACACTGTAAATAAACCAACAAGCATACAGGACTGTTTAGAGTAGCTGAAGAGTTTATCTGATGACTATAGGCAGTGGTAGGCTTACACTACCCATTGACTCCCAGTGTTTGCGCTAAGCTAACTAGCAGTGGGTGAGCTCTACCTGTCTCTTTTTTGTTCCTACACGCACAATTGAAAGGATGGAGTCTATCTGCTTGTCATGGACTCGGGAGTGAGGCAAGACACGTAAAGAAAAAAAAAGTTTCCATATCCCTTTAAACTTTGTTGCATGTAAACACCTATTACTGAAGTAGACTAATGCTGCTGGTGGTGCAAACAGATAGTCAGGAATGATGAAGTACCAACACGGTGTGTGCTCCCAAATCCGACCTGAAAGCAAGTGTGCATGCTCTGGTTCTGTTAAGAAACATCCAGCTTCCTTCAACTATCTGACCTTCTTCTGACGGTGAATTTTGCAGGAAAATATAAACAAAGGCTGCAGAGTGTTGAGCGCTTTGCTGGACTGCCTCAGTGACAGTCAGGAGTTACTACGTGTTTACAAATACTCTGAATTCCTGCTAGTGGCCTGGTTTTGCTGTTGTGGTTACACTGATGTAATTTCATAATCAGTTTCAAGAAATTTATGAGAGATTATTAAAAACAGTCAAACAAAGAGGGTACCTGCTGGTGACTCTTGCCCATACTCGACCCTCTGCAGCCACCTTAACACAGAAGGAGCTGCTATGGGAGCGTTAGGAGGAAACTGGTAGACTTCATCTCCAGAGGGTAAATGGGTGAGGACTAAAGCTGGGAGGGGGGGCATAGAGCCTAGGTACGTCCCCAGGACGGACATACCAGCAGGAGTTCGACCCCTGGAAATAATCAAGACAAAGTGGTGTTGTTTCTGTGCACATGATGGATGGGTGGAGTTTGTTTTGATCAATAACTGAAGGACTGATGGATGTACTCACAGGTGGATCCAGCAGGCCAGGTATCGCTCCATCCACCCCCTGCCCTGCTCAACCACTCCTCTCATCTCCTCCACCAGCGCCTGGTTCTGCCTCCGCCCGAAATCGTCCTCCTCCTCTCCAACGAAGAGGAGGAGGAGGGCTTTACCCAGAGAGAGGAAGGACGGCAGGTTTTCTACCGTTAGTTCAGGCTGGCGAAAAAAGAGAGGAAAAAAAATCAATTTATCATGGAAAGTTTAGTCACAAAATGCAAAAAAAAAATCAATGAAATGATTCTACTTTTATTCTTAAACATGTCAAAACAGTAAATTTTAAAACAAAAAAACCCCAAAATATTAAGCAACGGCTGGGTAAGCCTGAAGGGACTGTATGCAAATTATCAGCCCGTAAAAGAAAGCTCTTTCATTCATTATTTTTTTTCTTCCATTGGCAGGCTTTGAATCTACCACAAAAATGTTTTCCCAAATTCAAGCATCATAAATGATCAAGTTTAACATTGGTGTTATAAGAATCATCTTAGGGACCGTGTGTAAATTATCAGCTATCAAAAACAGATTATCTTAATTAAATGTCCCATGCTTTCTTTAAAATCCTTTAGGACAAACCTTAAAATGGTTCTGCTATAATGTGATGGGAGACATCAAGTCTTATACGGTATTTTCCCCCATAATCATTTATTAAGAATTTTAAACCGATTTATTTTAGGGACTGTAAACAAATTATTATCTGATTGGGAAAACTGAAGTCAACAATGATTTTGGAAATCTTCAGGATGTTACAATAAACTGTGCTTCAGATACCACAAAAAAATTCTAAGACTATAGCTGGACTTTTTTAAAGTACTGTCTGTAGTTTTTTAGTGCTACTCTTAAATAGTGTTATATTAACACAACTTTTTGATCATAAATATGAATGGATGAATGTAAGGGACCGAATGCAAGTGTTCAGCTCTTAAAAAAGCCTTTTGTTTAGCAGCGTTTTTTGGTCATTTTTGATATGATCCCCTGATTGTTTTCTAAATAAAATCTATCTGGGTATAAAGTTGGAATAGTTAAAGGGACTGTCTGCAAATTATCAAATCTTTCAAAAATAAACATTTTTATCCATTTTATTTAGTAACCTGTAAAATAAAAAGCTATAGCAATCATTTTTGTAAAGCTCTAAAATGTTTTCAACTGCAGTTAATTTAAAATAACAATCCCTGTTGTGACTAATAAGGGGCTGTCTGCAAATAGTCAGCTTTAACATATATTTTTTTAATTGTAAACACATGCAATCTTTTTAGCCTAACCCATAAAGTGTTCATCAGTATCATGTATTATGAAGCAGGACAGGGGTAAGTGTATTTTTAGGGACTGTCTGAAAATTATCAGCTCTTTGAAAATACAGTTCATTCATTACTGTTATTAATTAGCTTTAAATGTTGCAAGAAATTTGATAAAAAGTTTAAATTCCCCAAAGAGAAAATGCTTTAATGGTAAAAACAAATGAGAAGAAAAACACAAATAGAAATTAAAAAGCGTAGTAAAAACCTGTTTAATTCATCACATTTTTGTTTAAATCAAGTTTTAATAAAACTAAATACACTTGATAGAGTGTACTGTCCTGCTGTCTATTGAAAAATCACATCAACAGTGCCACCCAGAGGAAGACTGAGTTATTGTTTTAATTCTCAGTATAAGCACCAAACTATACATTAAAGTTAACACAGGCCTCCACTATTTAACTCATCTGGAGCCAAATTAAACAAAGTGATGTGGCTGTAAACACTCAGGAGTGCGAGCTACATCAGCCTTTAAAATCACTGTTTCCACATCAGCTCTTATATTTGTTTAAAGTAGTGAATGTAAACTTGGACGTGACACATGGTCTGACCTTGGATATTGCGGAGACGTCATCCAAACTGTGTGAATAAGCACATGTGGTGTTTGTTATCTGTGAACAGTTCCTTCTTGACTTTTTACTGCGCTCCAAGAAGACACGCCTGCATCGTTTATTTACTGTCACTGATTAACAGAATATACTACTTTGTAACTTAAAGCAAATTTGACTTTATAACCAAAAAGGACAAAAACACTTACCAGTGGATGTAGCAGGGCAGACTTAATGTGTGTGAGCAGCTCTTCAGCAGAAGTGGGGACGGACAGAGTGATGGGTTGAGAGTGTGTCCTCCATGATGGAAAGACAAACACAGCAGGAAGGTTCACAGAGTGCTCTGCAGCCCTGAAAACATGACATTTAAATAAACATTTAGGACTTTCAAGATCATTAACTTGGCTAATTTCACTGCTATATAATAAGTGGCACCCAAAGGTCAACCTTGATGTAAGTATGACATCACTAAGGTAAGGGTCATTACCATTTATCTGCCAGCTCCTCTGTCAGCAGCCCAGTCAGCATGTCTCCTCTCAGTGACTTTGCTGCTTCAGTAAACAGTGAGACACCTGACAGGACAAACAGACATCAGCTGCACAGCTGCAGATAAAGTTACTGACAGTACACAGGTCAGCTTTGATAGCAGACACTGAGCGGGGCCCATTATTGTGAAGGCAACATCTAGAGAATGCTTTGATGGATTTCTTTAAACTTAGCCCTAATGTCAACTCTTACTCAAGGATGAGCTGATTAAAATTTGAAAGTCATAGGTTAAAGGTCAAGGCAAGGGTTCCTCTTGTTCAGGCCAGTAGCTTGTACACAGCATATTTCAGGCAGGCAGCTATTCTTGTGTGTGTAACATCGACAGAACGCTTTGAAGGATTTTCTTTAAACTGTGCACAATTTTTCACTTTTACTCAAGAATGAACTAATGAAAATGTGAAAGTCATAGGTTAAAAGTCAAGGTTAGGGTCCCTCATGTTTAGGCCAGTAGTTTGTACATAGCATAAATTAGGAAAGGAGCTATTCTTGTTTGCGCAATATCTAAAGAATGCTTTTAAGTTTTTTCTTTAAACTCAGCACAAATATCCACTTTTCCTCAAGGATGAACTGATTAGAATTTGAAAGTCTTGGGTTGAAAGTCAAGGTCAGGGTTCCTCATGATCCAGATAGTGGTTTGTTCATAGGTTACAATAAACAGGGATCTTACTTGTGTCAGTAATATCTTAAGAATGTTTTAAAGGAGTTTGTTTTAACTTTGCACAATTGTTCACTCTTACTCAAGGATGAACTGATTAGAATTTGAAATTCGTAGGTTAAAAGTCAAGGCAAGGGTTCCTCATGTTCAGGCCAGTACTTTGTACATTTCATACATTAGGGCAATGAGCCATTCTTGTGTGTCTAACATCTAGAGAATGCTTTGAAGGATTTTCTTTAAACTGTGCACAATTGTTCACCTTTACTCAAGGATGAGCTGATTAGAATTTGAGAGTCTTAGGTTTAAAGACAAGGTCAGGGTTCCTCATGAATTAGATAGTAGTTTGTACATAGCTTACCATGAACAGGGAAGTAACCTCTCAAGAATGTTTATCAGAATTTTGTTTAAACTTGGCACAAATGTCCACTCCAACCTAGGGATACATTTGTAAGATTATTTAGGTCATAGGTCAACAGTCAGGGTTGTTGTATGGTGCTTTCTTTAATTGCTTAAGAACACTATCTAAGGACTTTATTTAAGAAGTGCAAGGTCACTGTAAACTAAAATCTTTATTTCAAGACTGTATTTTCGTTTCTGTGACCCAAAGCTTTGTTTAAACATGACTTGACATGAAGATAAGATTTCAACCAAGCTAACTACCGCAAAAACAGCCCCTCAAGGGCGTATAACAAACTGGTGACTGATGAAGCAGATAAAGATTACATGGTGTTGGCATTTAATCTGATTTAACTTGCTCTCTTTTGCCTTAGAGCACAATAGCTGTTTATTAACTAACAGAAAGTCTAATCTCACATACACCATCATGCTTTAGAAATATACTTAACAGATGTTAGCATTTAGCATCTTCAAATCTCTTGCCAGACCACAACTCATATCTATCACACATCACCACAGGGTGGCAAATCACATGCTTACAGACATGCATTCTTTGAGGCTGACTTTACAACATGGATGCCAAATTTTAGTTGTTTACCTCTGACTGTAAAGAGTTGCAACTGTGGGAAGTGCCATAACTTAAGGGTGTTGTTTTGATGTTTGCAGCCTTCAAGCTCACAGATGTACTCAAATGAACTTCTTGGAACATGATGGGGTCTCAGTTGCTCTTTCAGCAAAACATCTATACAAAATCATCTGCAGCATATGGTGCAGTGATTTATACCTGCATCTGTTTGTGTCTGAAACAGCCCAAGCACACGGTCAAGTTGATCTCCTGCTAGCTCAGGGGGATCTTGAAGGAATGATGTCACTTCTTTTGGGGTGGACAATCGCACTGGGGATGCTTGAAGGCTCCTGGATGAAGAACAACAGAACTTATTTGACTTATAATTGAACAGACCAAGAAGAAGTCGTATGTATGAACCAGTCATTGAATACTAAACCTAACAAAACAGAAAATTCTAGTCTGATTGGTCTGTGTCTGGTTCAACAAGGGTCTCTTCGTATGACAAAATACACTAACAAACAAGTCACTAAATCTGAGTTTCAAGCCCACAGCCTTAAATCACCCTGCTGTTTATTTTCACATTCGGTCCGATTTATCCCGGGTCTTTGGTTTACCAAATTAAAAAAATAGATGTAAAAGGACAGTTTGTGCTTGTACAGCAAACACTCGTGACACTATACATCCATGCCATTTCCTTTGCATTATTCTTGAACCATCATGTTTGTGTACGAAATTCAGAAGACAGTTTCTCTCTAGAATCCTGTTGTATCCTTGGTGAAGCTTTTCCACAAAGTTTGCCTCATAAAAAGTGCGTTTTTTACAAGCTTACGTATAATGTTAATGTACAAATAGAATATATCATGTTTCAACTGATCTGGAATCAGTGAATTGTATGTTGGTTCTAATTCTTTCCCTGCTTTTTCTTTCTGCCATAAAATTACTTATCAAAAAAACCCTAAAAAAACACAATTCAACCACTTCTTGATGTCACTGAGACCCATGGTTGGTACATTTTTAATGCTGAAGACCAGAACACTTCAACTTCTAATTTGATATGACTTTCACTTACAATTTATTCAAGAAAACTTCCCAACTTTGGCGAGAGTCTCACAGTCTTAACATCTCAATTATGTTAACTAATAAACTGTAGAACACTTGAGCTTTAGTAAACATGAGGGGCAACAGACGGGCCTAAGAGATTTTGAAGACTGAACGAGTATGTTTACAATCGCTAATGTTAAAAAAAAAAAAAAAACTTCACGTTTTCATTTAATGAGTAACCCTGATCCAGCTGTGATCTCACTATCTGACATGGACCAAGCCAGCTCTTATTGGTCCAATGGTCTGTCAGCACCATGTTTTTGTTGGCTCTACATTCTGTGTATGGTCCATAGTTTACACCTGGCTTGCTAGAGCCAATGTGCCTACACTGATGAAGAAACAATGGTATGACATCACACAGGTAGGTGAATTCAGGGGGGCGGGGGAATGAGCTGTTTAAGATAGCTACAGAGGTGGAGATGTCCCAATGGCATGTCTTGTGTCTTATCCCAAGACATGTAAAACACACTAAAGGGGTTAACAGAACTACAAAAAAGCATAAAATGGGCTCTTTAAACCTCATATTTGCTTAGTTGCTGTTAAAAAGGAAAATATTAATACAGCTAAATTTGACATTCCAAAGTTATGTGCAGTTATTGATAATGATTTGACAGACTTTTTGCTTTCCTCTATTGAAACTGAGGTTCTAGTGTTTTGCAAATCATCACTTTCTGCTCGTAATATCTTTTTTGAATAATCTCCCAACTTTTTCAGAAAACATAGTTGTTAAATTTGACTTAAGTGATCAATTACACAAATAAGGGGAATCTGGATGTGTTGACTTAACCCCATATTTGGCCAGAAACAATGGATCCTACATTTCCCATGACGCACTTTGATACCAATTTCTTCCACTGAATCACTCCTCTCTGGTGGAGGCTCAGCTCTTTTAAATTACTCACCCTCATTCTTACAGCTTATAATGTTTAGAGGCCCACACTGAAATAACCCTGATGACATCACTATGACATCACTATGACATCATCAACCTCTCCATGATCTCAGGAAGCAATTATGAGCGAGCAAAGGGCTATCACTGAGTATAAGAAACTGTAAATCAAGTTTCTTACAGTATGATGAAGTGATGCAGCGCCTCAGCACCGAGCATGCCTCTGTACTGCTGGGCCGACTCCTGAGGGCGCAGCACGAGGACAGTAGGGAAGGCTGTGATTGGCTGGAATGGGAGCAGATGGGAGCTTCCTGTCTGAGCGGCACAGAGGTCAGTCCACTCGCCACAGTCGACCACAGTCATCCGAACCTCAGAATCTGAAAAATGAAGAGTCATTCTCTTAACACTCAGAGCTTGAATCCTATTGGCTGCATACAAATACACTTCCTGTTTGCATCTTTAACTGAATCTACTGCAGCTCACCTTCAAGTCTCTCTGCAACTTCAATGAACGAGCTGAGAAAAGCCGTGGAAACAGCATCCCCTGGTGGTGGAAACAAGAACTACAGTTAACTCCAACCTCACCTTTATGCAGGTTTCCAGTATAGGATTTGCATCCCTTAGCAGTCTTACATTTGAGGTAGAAGAGCGCCACTGTGAGGCTGCTCTGCGCAACAACAGTGTGGAAGTTTTCAGAGGTGAGCTGGGTAATTGAGTCCATGTCAGGCACGTCTGCTCTGTTTTCATAAACAGATGCTGCAACTTCATCGTCCAGCTCGCCTTGTGGAGACAAAGAAAACACAAAAACCCAAACATTTACTCTCGTTATCTCCATTTGTTTGTTTGTTTGTTTGTTAGCAAAATTACTAAAAAACGACTGGACAAATATAGTTGAAATTTTCAGGGAGTGTTGGTCATGGCCCAGCTTAGAAATTATTAGAGTTTGGTGGTGATACATATATTTATCTGGATGCAAAAAAGTCCCAAAATCTAAAAAAAATCCCATAATGTAACACTGGGTGGAATTTTAAGGAATCATATCTCTGCCATTTCTTCATGGATTCACTTCCAGTTTTACAGGATAATATGGGGTCCATGTCTCTGTCATCAAGGTAAATTTCACCTGGATCCAATTCAGATTGACGTCACAAAAAAACATTGAACTTTATACTGGGAAATCCCATTGACGTTATTCAGAAATTCATATAAAATCTAAATATAAAGGAATGTTCCCAAAACTTGTTGAGTTCATTCATGACAACAACATCCATGTATGTGCTGAGTTTGGTCTGGATCCTGGCACTGAGCTGCTTGGCGGAGGTCTGCGCTCTCTGAGTGCTTTTCTAGTTTTTCTAGTTCTAGTTCTAGTTTTTTTCATTTTTTCTGAATCATACTCTTACCGAAATGTGAGTCTTCCTCCTCCACCCCACTGTCCTCCTCTCCCTCCTCCTCCCTCTCTTGGTTTGTGAAGATCTCCATCACCTCGTCGAGGTCGTGCACGGTTAGATATTTCACATCTAAACTCTCAAAACACCAAAACAAGACAAAAATATGAAACAAAATGCATCAAAGTGAGGTGAGGCTTTAATTTTTTACATATAAATGAGGATATTATACCTTTCTAGGCAGCCTGTAGGCAGCGTTGTATTCATCTGGGGTTTTCACTGCTGGACTCTGCCTGTTAGACACAAATATAAGAGCATTGAAATTAATATTCTAGGGAGTAAAACATCACCTAAAGTGTAGCTAATGAGGGAAAACCAGAATACAAGTGTGAAAAAGGCTACCTGTGCACGAGCATCAGCAGCGCGAGGCCGCGGAGCCTCCAGGCCAGAGTGTTGGCCGTCTCCCAGTCCAGGTGCGCAGTGGCAGGATGAGCAAACAGGAAGACCTGAGGGGTCTGCTGGTTTGGGAAGCGAGGCGGCTGGACCGTGGAGGGGTCTTCATAAACTTCAGTCTGGAAGTAAAAAACAGATACAACTAGCCAGCAGGAAAACTGAAGAAGCAAATACATGAATGTGCTCATGGTTTATGTTGCAACAGCCTCACTGTCTCCCATCAGATATCCAATGTCTCATTAAAATCGTCAGAAAAGGACAAAATTCTGAAAAAAAGATTTAACCAACATCTTAGTTTGGACTCTTTATAGGGAACAGCAAATATATATGAACAGTCAATGACACTGGGAGACAACAAATGCGATTTTTTCTCTAAAAAGTACTATTTTTGGTTGCCTGGTATAGTCCATGTGGTACAGTAGATAGCATCAGCATTGCCACTAAGAGGAGGTTGCATGTACGGAGCCTGAGTTAGTTGAAGGTGGTAATGCTGTGGCAATGAAAGGCCATGCAATTGATTAGGAAACTCTTCAGAGCTGCAGATGAAGACACTCAAAACGTCCCTATTTCTCCTGACGCAGGCACCGTACATGAAAGCTCCCAGTAGTGGCAAAACCGATGCTATCTGAGGGAATTGTGGGGGATTTACTAATTTCACGTATGTTTGTCTTTTTTCTTTGGATAATTTTTCTGAAGACCTCTCTACTTTTATGTTTGCTATGGATATGTTTGGATATGTATTTTCTGTAATTATTTATTTACTTTTTAGATTTTCTTTTAATGTTCATATTAATTTTTGGGGGGTATTTCTTGACCATTTTTTATCCATTCAATTATACATATATATATTTAGATAGATAGATAGATAAATTCTTTGATAGAACATTGTGGGCTTTTTATATTTTGAAAGGATTTGGACATATTTTTTTGTTTGTTTTTGATCCATTTTCTGAAAAATGGATTAAAAAGAAACAAAAACTATGTAAAAAAAATGATGCTTTCTATTTTTTTATCATTTATTTGTTAGATCATTAAATAACTTATTCATTAATCAATAAAGTTATTCTATCATTTACTCAGATCTATGCTTTTGTTTTTAAAGGATTGTAGTTATTATTGGGATTTTGCTGGTTCGTTTGTTCACATATTTTTCTTTGTTTTTTTTTGAATATAATTTTTCAAAGAAAAGCAGTTGTCCTTAAATTTGAGTTTGCTATCATTTGTGGGGAAAATAGAAAATTTTAACAAGAAAATGACTGAAAATATTCCATCTTGTCATAACCAAGCTTCGCCTGTGAGAGGCAGTAAACATCTTTTAGTTTAAGGGCTGACCAACCAAAAGCTTTCCAAAGTACAATATTAAGTATTTAATACAGTATTTTGTCCGTATATCCCTGTTACTGACCACTAGTGGAGCCTCCATGAGCTGCAGGAAGGAGTGCAGGCTGAGGGTGGAGAGGGCTCTCCTCATGCGGGTGAAGGGGCAGCGATCTGAAGTCCTGTAACCACCGTGAAGACGACAGTGGAGGAACCAAACCTGAGACGAGTGGGACTGATCTTCAGCACTGAGAGATGGACACAAAGGGAGAAAGAAACAGTAAATACTACGTTTATTATCAACTAAGAGCGAACTTCAGAGGTCAAAAAGTACCCTAAATGCTTTAAAACTGGTCCTCCAGTGATGAGGATGAACTGATATTTGGATCCGTACACGTACGCCGTCTCCATCATGGACCTGTGCTCTGGAACGACACAGTCGCAGAATCAATGTGAGGAGCCGTCATCTTAACACTAAAATCCAGAAGTACTTGAACTCATCAGCTTTTGTCTCTTAAATTCTAGCAAACACACATCTATGCTGACTTTTTGAGCATTTGGAGTCTCTATTTATCCACCGTCTCCACTGCTTCCTTACCTTGAGTTCCCAGACTGCGAACGTAACCAAGCACCAGATCCTTCTTCCCCTTCGCCGCCTTCTCCATGGCCAGAAGGTCTGCGTCTGTGTGGACGTACTTCACCTCATCACGCAGGATCGCACTACAGGAAAAACAAAGTCAAAATGGCTCCGTTCCCATCCCATATCACATATATTTCAACCAGATTACAATGGTGATGTTAAAAACCTAAATTCCAATGAAGTTGGGACGTTGCATAATGTTAGAGCATTAGGCAGCGTCCAAACTTCATTGGAATAGGTGGTTGTAGAAATGATTAACCTAGCTGCTGATGTTTGGATCATTAACATTACATCACAGAGGCTGTATGACAGAAGCTTTAAAGCTTCACGCAACATTATAACCGAAGTAGTCTTGTTGACTTACAACAGAACTTCTGAGACGATGGAGTTGACGTCGAACACCGTGTCCAAATCAAAACCCAGGAACTCCTTTCCACCCCTGACACAGAGACGCAACAGGGTTAATCCAAACACACCGTTAGTTATAAGTTAGAGCAGCTGCTGATAGAGTTAGCAGGTGGGGTGAGATTTCACAGGAGGGTCAACATATCAACACAACTAACCTGAACAGAAAGGCAGTGTGGAGCACCCTCTCCTCTGTGCAGTATGTGGGCACCAGCTCTTCATTACAGTTGACCTAAAATGACAGAAAAATCAAGGACAACACTAAAGATTCTACTTTCTATGTATAGAAGTTAAAACTAATGTAAACATTAATGTCAACTTAACTGACAGATGATGCATAAAGCACCATAAGAACATTGTTACCTTTCCAACTAGTATCCCATAATCCTGCAGGGCCACAGCAGACCTCTCCAACTCCATCAGGAAGAGGGAGACTGTTGGAGAAACTAAAATCACAGGAAAGTACTGTTATATACTCAATTAGCAGGTTATTAGATTCAGTAGGCTTTAATAACAGCCTGAATTTAGTAGCTATCTGTTGTGTTTTACCTTAAAAATACATTAAATCACTGCTGACACCACAGCAAAAACTGATAACAGCTGAAAGACACGTCAAGCTGAACTGATCTGAAACTAATATTTGTTGCTTTGTCTGTTATTATAAAGAGAAGGCTCCTTCTTTATTAAAATGGTGCCGCCAATGCTACTCAAAACCTATGCTATAAATATCAGGATATTTATTTTCACAATGTGCGACTTTCAGTTGTTTCCTTGAAAGCAGGTACAATTTTTTAGTGAGTTTAACCCTCCAAGCACCATGGGATTACCAGTGTAGTAGTAGTACCTTATTACCGTTTAGTTTAACAAAATAAACAAAGAAGAAAACCTTATACTATCCTATTATTTTGACAGTAAGTTGTTTTGCAAAATCTACTGTAAAAAATGTCAGTAAAAGGTCTTTGTTCATCTGATGCTTACCCCCCATAAAACAGAGGTTTAATGTTTTAAAAAATGACACAAACAATAGTAAACTTCTAACACGATGGTCTTGTTTGCCTTCAAGGGTATTAAATAGGCTTCAGTATGAATTTAAGTCTGTTTTGGGTCACTGTCAAAGTTCACCCAGAAGCTTTAATCTTCTAAAATGGCTTCTAAATCAAGAGATGTAGTATTCAGTCGCCGCAGCTTACCCTGATACTCAAAATAAATGAACATCATCTTCCCAGAGTGCAGCTTCTCGTAGAAGTCTGCTGCAGTGTATTCATACAGATGTGACATGTTGGCCTTCTCTGTGCAGCCTCCTGGCCTCATCCACAGCAGGACCACAGTGATGCACAGCCACATGATGGACAACAGGCTGAGTGAACCTCCCTGATGGGAACAACAGCAAATCAAGTTTGTCCAGTAGAATTACCATAGCAGTAGTGTGTCTTCACACTGACATGCATTGTTGTAATCATGCTTGTTTAATGAAACATGCAGAAGGGGCATGCAGGTATAACATAGGCTGCTACAGTTACCTGAGTGAGCTCAGCCTCTGTCTTTCCAATAAGTATAAGTGTCAAACCCTCTAATTAAACTCGAGTTTGAGGGAATTACACTCATTATGATCTTAAGCAGCTTGCCATGCTTGGGCACAGTGCAGAAAACAGCCTTAAACGAGGATTGGGGTCTTATTTTGGATTGTAGGGAATGCTAACTAGCTCTTTAGCTATGATAGTTAGCTGTCGACAGTCGTAGCTTTAAACGGTTAGCTAACGTTAGCAACGCTAGCTTTAGCTGATACATGCCGAATGAGTGATAAGTTAGGGGTGTGCCTACTACTTTGAAATGTCGTTTTTCCCTCTGAGCTACATAAGGAAATCTTAAGATACTGTTTTAAACGAGTATAGCTCCATCTTCAGCTATGGTGTCAAGGAGCTAAGGAAGGAAGTGCATTTCCGGTTGTCTTAAAAAATAAACTTCCTTTTTTAGTTGCAAAGTTTCGGTGTTGTGTGCATTTATTTATTTATTCCTTTTTTCGTCCTCAGACAGGCTGCATTAAACAGAGGATGGTTGATAGATATATTAATAAAATGTTTCAAGATAATAAACATATTTGGTCATGTACAGACTTGCTTTTATCTTTTATGTCTCTTATCTCTATCTTATTTTCAGCTTCACTGTCTCTTTAGCTTTTTCTGTCAGTATTGCTCTTATCTTTTATCTCCTACTACTTTTAGTCCCTTCTCTTTTATTTACATCTTCTATGTTTGTTAACATATTAATGCCATTACTTAATTTTAATTCAGATTTTATCTAATTATGCTTCACCATTGTTACACTTTTAATCCTTTTATAGATATCCTTTTAAACTTTTATTGTTTTATATTTTATTATCATTATTAATATTGTCTATTTATAATTGTTCTTCTGTTTTCTACTTGCATCCCCTTTTTACTTTTTCTTACTGGTTTTATGTTTTTTAGCTTTTATTTTGGTCCTCTTGGTCACGTTTTACGTTTAGGGTTCTTGTATTGTCTGGGTCCTTATGACATTCTTACGCCTCTTGTGTCTTTCTGTAACAGTTTCTTGTTTTAAATTGAGCTTTTTGTTTTTATTTCCTCGTGCTGAAGCTCTTGTAATTGCTGTCTGTATGTTCTTGACTGTTTGTCAAAGCACTTTGTAAACCTCTGTTTTTAAAAGTTCCATACAAATAAAGTTATTATTTTATTATTATTATGTCACCAGCCAATCACAGGGCTGACACATGAGGTCAGATAACCACTTACACTCTTATCTGAGGGCAATTAAGTGTCGCAATTATACCAGACGAGGATCATTATGGTCTGTTGAAGGAAACCAGAATGCCCAAAGAAAAACTAGGCATGCACTGTGAGAACACCTGCCTGATGAAGGGCATCAAACCAGCAACTCTCTTGCTGTGAAGCAAGAGATCTGGTCTGCTGAACAACTTTCCAGTTCAAACTGTAAATCATCGGTTTCCAAAGTGGGGATTCTGGAACCCTCAGAAGAGTTGGATCAAGTTGGATACTTAACTCATTATTATGTAAAACACATAAAATAATCAAATGAAGTATAAAAATCACAGTTTATAATGCACTGATACTTAAAACATAATTTATTGTAATTTTAACCACTGTGGATAGTAGGAGTCCTCAGTTTTATTGTTTTAGGAAAAACCTCTGCTATTAACAATAATTGTAAAAACATCAACTGTAGTTTTTGGTATTTATTTTCAAATCAAGAGCACTGTAAACAGCTTCAGTATAAAAATACTGCCTCACTCTATACCATGCTTTTGTTTTGAAGGCAAGACACTTCCGTCAGTGTCTTCTATCGTACGTCACCTTGACGTAAATATCCGCAACTTGTTTTGATGCCTCTTTTTCTGTGAGAGACGCCCACGTGCTCCTCCGTCCTATCAGAGAGAGGGAGTGTTTTGACTTAAACAAATGGCCAATCACAAGAACAGAGTGGGCGGGAGTTACTGCAGCTGACATCATCATCAACCAATGGAGGGAGAGAGCAGTGGAGGTTGGTCTGTGGGAGTAGCCAATGAAGCGGAGCACTGGGGAAGAGGGGTAAGGGGTAGTGATGGGAACTTCGGATCGTTTTGGTGATCCGAATTTTTTGACTAAAATCAGTATTAAGGAATCAGTGGTTTCAGCTCTAAAATACCCCATCTTTTGATAACACTTTGGCTTCATTTAATCAACTAAATTTTGCAGTCTTACGTATGATTTGACTAATGACACGTACTAAACCAATATTATCCCCTATTTTAAACCTAAAGCATATAATATTTAAAATAACTCAATGTGGTCTGATGTTTGATCAAAAACTTTATGTTTGCGTCTACCATGGAGCTGTAGGCGTGTTTAAGCTGTGTGCAGGAACACCTGTTTGCCTTTTGTGTGTGGCTTACATATATAGTTTGCTGCTGGTGTTCAACAGGAAGTACATTCCTAAGCAAATGGACATAAACCTCACATAAATTACCTCCAATTATACCCATGATATCATTCAGTATTGGATGATGCATTTGGAGCATCAACAAGGACAAAAACAGGACTCATGTTGTACAGCAGCAACTATACAGTCCCTCTGAAATTCATCACAAAAATTCAATGTTGTCATTGTAAAAGGCATTTTTATATAAAATATCATTAAGGAGAAGGGTTTTCAAAGGTGTATCAGATTCCAGGGTGATTCCCTAGGAAATAAATAGACTTCTGGTTGAGAGGCCTCCATAAACACATATTAAAGAAATGAGTGGTAAAAATATATGCAGAGGACCATCTCTAAAGAATGAGCAACCTACTGTACATCCCTACAATCAGCACCTATATGTTCATCATTCAGAAAGCATTTAAAATGGTAACTTATTTGACAAAACATGTAATTATTCCTGGATCATGATTCTGAAATGATTTTTTTTTGTTCGTTGCACAAATTTATGGTTTTGCATTTTGCTTAATCTCACCAAAACTGCTGCCTTTAATGACACATTAAGTAGCTGATTAAGTAGGGGTACCTTAAGATCATCAAACTTCCCAGCAGGAAATAATGACCAAAGATGGTGTTTCCAGTGACGTATCTAATTTGTAACACAGAGAATCCAACTTCCAAGCTCAATTTGAGCACCATAACATTTGTTATTGTCAGTGAGTGGGTATTTTTATAAGATAATTGGGGCCTCTTACCTCTCTTGCAAAATGCTTTACTTTGTTGTACTGTTATTGTTCTTGTTCTCAGATTTAATTTGCAAAAAAAATCTAAAGTAAGATCTTTTTTATGGCGTATTTCATGTCAACTAAAAAATAGGGGTTAAAAACAGGAAGAAAGCTAGCTTCCGTCATTCAATCAAAAAAAGAGTCGGCTCTTTAACCCAACTCGTCCACGAACCACACACTTCCAACGGGGAGATTTAGCACTGAAACTGGCTTTTATCTTCGGCTCTGTCGTTAGCAGTTTGTCATACATATGGGCCGAGCCTAGAGCCAAAATGGCGGCCTGCGCATTGTAGTTTCCGCCTTAGTTGAGAACAAGGGGGCAGGGCTTGAACTGCATCACAGCTGATCTGGAGGTTTCCCCCCCCCCTTAAGTTGTTTTTTGCAGAAGAGAGGAGCTTTGCAGAGATTCACAGGGGGACCTCTTTCTTGTTTTCTATCTCTCTTTGTGTTAAATTTTGAAATGGCGCATTTTTAAAACAAGATTCCAGATTTTCTTTAACCCCCTGTAGGATTTTAACCCCAGCGCAGTTTTATTATGCCACTTATTTACAGAATAAACTGCTTTAATGGCACATTTTAACCCGAAAATGCTCGTCTTTTTGTCTGCCACGGTGAATTTATGACCCAGTTTTAGTGTTTCTGCCCCTTTACTGCCTCCAATGTGCTAGAGCGAGCAGTCCGTGGAGATGTTTTCGGCAGCAGAGGAGCTTAATTCCCGTTTGTTTACCTCACTGGAGGAGTCCCATGGAGCTGCAATCTCCCCAACACTGGAGCTCAGCCTGACCACCATCTACACCGTCCTCTACTCCTTCCTGTTTGTTTTCGTCTACCTGCAGCTCTGGCTCATCCTGCACTACGGACACAAGCGCTTCAGCTACCAGAGTGTGTTTTTGTTCCTGTGCCTGCTGTGGGCAGCCCTGAGGACGACCCTCTTCTCCTTCTACTTTAAAAATGTGGTGCAGGCCAACCAGCTGCAGCCTCTGGCCTACTGGCTGCTCTACTGCTGCCCGGTCTGCCTGCAGTTCTTCACCCTCTGCCTGCTGAACCTCTACTTCACACAGGTAAAGGAAAACACTGCAGAGATAGTGGGAGAAAAGGGGTGAGCAGGGTCTGTGTGTGACCTGATTTCACAAGAAGTGCTGACTCTGCAATTTTTGTGTTGTCATTGTGTTCATCTGATTTCACATTTGACCAACTTTCATGCAGGACAGGCCAGGGTGTCAAAGTATAATTCACTCCAGGGCCACAAATGTAAAATGAATAATGACATCAAGGCCTTGTATGTGTGTTTTTTATTGAGACCAAAGCAAAGCTAATTGAGACATAAAGGTAAAAATGTGTTAAAAATAGAGCTACTTTAATTATTATTTCTTGTTTTGGCTATTCTTTAATACATTTGAATGGTTGTGGTCATATGGTGGGTTCCAGATATCTAGTAATTTGATGTGGAAATTACATCACATCGAGTAAAGTCTGGATGTATCATACTACCCACAGCCAATATCAAAAATATTTATGTGTGTACCAGGCCGAAGCTCATAGAGGTTAGAATGAATGCAGAGCTGTTGACAACATGCTGAACTGACCAGTTACCACTACCAAATAGAATGCACCAATGTATAAATGATGTAAAAGTATTAAAAGTTGATAAACACACTAGAGAACCAGAAAATATACACTACATTTATACTTAAGTGCTGCACGTTTGCAACAAAGCCCCCTCCCCCCATTCATATTAATTTCATGAAGATGTGATCTTGGTGTCGCTCGTTGTGCGATGTGGCTTTTGGGTGGCGCAACACGGCATTTGTTTTACATAAACTGTGTTTCCACCAGGTAGTCGAGTGGCAGCAGTGTAGCTCAGACTGGAGGGTTGCTGGTTCAAGTCGAGGTTGAAACATACTTGGAAGTTGGTTTGGTAGCAGGGAGGATGCAAGCAGATTTCCTGGCACTTCCAGTTGGTGATGCAGCTGAAAAGGGTTGGCATCCCTCGCCTCTGAAGCCAAGGGGTGTAGGCTTTGCACCCTTGCGCCCTTAAACTTAATCGCACTTATGAATAGCTGACCCCTCCATAAGTTCTATGACTAGATGGACCTACGAATGAAGTGGGTTACGTTGGTTAGGTTCCAACTTAAGTATGTTATTTGGGCATCTTAATAGAACGTACTGCTGATGAACACAGTTGAAAGAGCAGAAATACAAATAAAAACTTAAAATATGATACCACTACACCTCCGTCTTCCATAGGAAACACAGCATATGCCAAAATGATGTCTGTTTGTCTGTCTGTCTAGTGCTGATCATGACAATGTTACTTTTATTCACTTGTCATGTGGCCAAAGCCAAGTATAATCACATTTGTTTTCTGTTCTTTTATTGTTTTTGTTTGGGTTGTTTTTTGAGCCAAAGCCGGCAAATTAAAAATAGGCTCTGTTCTTCTGTTTTTAGCTATTTATTTATTTATATATTTAGTCAGTTTTTAATGAAAAAGGCAGAGAATCAGTTCTTTTATTTTTGTTGTTTAAATCAAATGTTGTCCAGCAAAATTATACTTTGGTGCCCTGACCCCAGTAGTGCTTTACCTTTATGCTGCTGCATTATATTGACTCCCACAGATGACTGCTGTTCACGCAGTGTCCCTAATTCCTGCCCCAATATCCCCCCCCCCCAACCCCCACTGCCCTTTGGTCAAAAGCTCAACAAGCATGATAACCCAATTCTTGTTGAAAGTGCATCAGTTCAAACCAGTAAGAAATCAGTGTCAGATTTGGTTGTGCTGAAACTGATGTAAACAAACGTCAGATAAAGGCGAGTGATGCAACTCCAGTCAGGCTCTGATAGTGATTATTAGCAAAGGTTTGTCAGTTGTCTTAAATAGTTAAGTAAGTAAACAGTGTTGGTTAAAATTTTACAACTAATCAAACAATCATAGTTGAACCAAATAGTCTGATGTCATCAACAAAAAGCATTAACCAAATACCACCAATTATTCAAATGTGAACATAATCTACATAATCTCTGTATTTAACTTTCTTCTTCATTAGATAAAGTGCAAATTAGCTTGAATGTGTTTTTTCAAACAGTGAAGGTGCTGCTGTGTCAAAGTTGTGCTGTTACCAAGAATTAACACATAATTGTAAAAGAATAGCTCAACAACGTGCCATCTGGTAAACAGAGAAAGGCTGCAAAGGCATCAGCTGCTATTCCAGGAAGTTGCACCTCACTACGAAGTGATCCCTCACCTTCTTTAATCATGAATTTGCTGTTTTTACAGTCTGTGAAAGAAAGAAATTAAATACAAGACCTACAAGAGGCTTATATGTGTTGCTGTGGCAAAATGTTAGGTTTTACTTTAACTTGTTAGAATTGTGGGTTTAAATTGCTTAAAGATAAAATTAAAACAACATGTATATTTATTTTCATATTTAAATTAAGCTTTGATAGCTCTTTACCCCAGTTTAAGTCTACATACTTAGCTACACAAGCCGCCTTATGGCTTTAAGTACATATTTGACAACAATGGGTTAAAAGGGTTTTAAATTTTCGCTAACACAAACAAGGTGTGAAACCAAAATCTCAAGAAATTCAACTGTAGTTCAAGCAAGTTAGCACTGTCATAGCTCCAACTGAAACAGAAATGACACCGTTTGTACCATAGCTAACTTTCCGCTGTTTTTTTGATCATTCCAAGCTATGCTAACCCCCCTTAGCTCTAGCTTAGGATGTTTACTTCAAGCTAGTCAATATGAGGGTGAAAAAAATGTGTTTAAGCTGTTTTCCTTGATGCAGCCTCACCCTTGTTTAACCTAGCTTAATTACCTCCGCCAGGGATTTTATGACTTTGCTGGCATTTGTTTGTTAGTTAGCAAGATCATGCAAAAACTACTGGATGGATTTTGCAAAAAAAAATTTGTTGGTCATGGCCCAACTTAAAAATGATCCAGAAAACTGCCATTAGCGAATGATCGTTTTTGCTCAATAACTGTCTAACAAACAATGATATCAACATGAACCTGAGTGCTAGGTGTGGGTTTTCAGGGTCATGAATCATGGTAACTTTATCATGGAACTATTGCTTATAGATGTAACAGCAATTTGTGAGCTACCTTGATGGAAGTTTGTGCTCCCCCAGTGCTTACTAGCTTGCTTATGCGGCAGACATGGTATGCAGAGCTAGCCTACATTGAGAGGGCTGATGCTAACATCCCAAAATGTCAAGTTTTACTCCCAACAATCAGAATTATTGAGATAAGATTTGCGGGATATTTCCTACTGTGTTAAAGTTTTTGTTAATTTTGTAGTTTGTTGATTATGCTAGGCTAACTATCTCTAACTGTGCCAACCATCAAAGCCAACTGGTGTTAGCTAAATATTCGACATGTAAGAAGGCCTAAATGGTATCCAACAAGCTAGCTTACACTCACAGAAAATACTGTGATGCTAATTCTCCAAATTGTTAGCACCAGGGGGTAAATATGTGTAGCAGGGCAACTTTAAATCTGAAGGTCTGGCTCGCTGTCTGTAGCTATCGTCGCACTCGGGTAGATAAAGCGGTGAGCTGGGGTAGCCGCTATCTGGTGAGGCCTGCTAATCTTCTTGATAGAGTTGTGACACCAGCTTTCTTTGAGGTTTTTTTTTCATAAACATACAGACAAGACAGAAGCATTATATCCTTATCTGCTGAAGGCGGACCGGGGCACAGCTAGTTGCTCACAGTTGTCAAACACCAAACGTCAAAGACCTGTTTGTTCACTCTCAGAGGAGAACACCTACACGCTGAAGACCCCCAGTCGGTGGGCCTACACTGGTTCTGCCACTACTTCAAACAGAAAGCATCTCAGTCACATGTGAGGAGAAAGGAAGCTGGTCCAACAGGCTGAGTGGAGATTAGGTAATGAGAACGGCAGTGTCATATGACTGCTGAATAAACATTTACCCCCATTAGTCGATCTGAAGAGCGTAAACACTTCACTTCCTTTGAATTAAACCCTCTGAATGTTGTTTTATTTAACGTACGGCCCCTGACTTGTACATGGTGGGAGTTAGTCTTGCATATTGCCGTCAGTAAAGGGTTAAAATATGTGTTCCCATCCCTGTATGGAAAATCATATGACAGGCCAGCTCATTGAACAAATTTTTCCTGTTTGCGGTTTCATGTCTGGCCAGGTCAGGGCTGAGTTTCTAAAAGCCGAGCAGCTTCGTTCATTCTGACAAAAGCAACAGAACAAATGATCAATCTTTAAAGTCAAGCCAGGATTAAAGCTCCCATGCTAATAAACTTCATAATGACAGTGAATCACTTGACTTTTATCCTGTAGATTTAAAGTGTTTCAGCGACTGTTTGCTCATTAATTTAGTTTCTTAACTCCCAGCTTGTGGTTTTGGCTCTTTCCGTCACTTCTCATCTGTACATGTTCCTTCAGCAAGCAGATAAAGGCTTGTACAAACTCATTTTACACCATGATCTCAACACAAGCATGCAAATTCATCAAAAATAGGAAGACGCTCCCATAAAGGAGGCAATATGTTAAGGCTCGCCATGTATTTAGCCCATTTTGATCAGATCGCTGTTGAACTCATTGTCCATTTTGCACTTCTACCTAGATAAATAGTGATAAAAGGTAATTCTGTTTGTAGAATCTGAAATTCACTTGGAAAATATAAGCTAATTAACATTTAAAAGACTGTGTTCAACTGTATTTCAACATATTAAAGCTCCTGTGAGGAATTTTCTGCATGTTTTGAAATAGTCTGAAATCTATCTTAATGTCATAATATGTCCTAAAAAAGCAAAATAAGCCAAAATTGACAAGACCTTTAACTTTTTTTAGCCATCTTTAGTGCTTGACTTAGTGTGAGGGTTAGGTGTCAGATTGAAGAATTGACTGATTAGCCTGTTTTCAACATTTATAATGTTCAAAAACACTTAAAACACAAGTACAAAATCAATAAATGAATAAGGAGGCTGCTTTGTTCTTAGGGGTTTAACGCAGTATGAATGAGGGCTGGGCGATATGGCTGTAAATAAAATACCACAACACTCGATTTATGATTTTATCAAGTTATCAAGTTGTTTCTTTATGTGATCAAAATATATTTAAAGCTAAACAGAATTTCCCTCTTATAGTTAAAGTGCATGTCATAAAATGGCGGCCTGTCTACATCAACCCATAAAGCTGAGCTGTTTTCACAGTTTATTAACACGGAAATCTCTGATCAGCATTTGATATCAGTTAAAAAACAAATACAAGCCTAAACTAAAAATCTTGGTTTTTAATTTTTAAATCTTCTGCAGAAAATAATTTGAATTATCCGATTTAATCGATATATTGCCTAGCCGTAGTATGAATTTATTTTTTTATCCTCATTAGAATATATTGTTTTACAGACCCGCAACAAGAACACGTACATATATTTAAAAGACATATCTATGTTGTACAGTTTTGAAGCCAAAATCAGCCATGATAAGGTAGCACTGTAACCACAGAAGCTCATGCTGTGATTGCCTGGAGCACAAATAATCCTTCAAAAAATGTCATAACTTTGTAAGATAATGAGCTGCTGCCTTAGAGCCTCACTGCTGAACACCCTGGTTAGACGTTGAACTCTCTTAAGGTAAAACACTCCTATGCAGCTGATATAATATCAGACCACCGTGACGCACTCTGCCGCCTGTCACGCATGTGTGGAAATACTTGAGTGTTGTGTTTTTTCTGATGAGTCAGGCTTGTGTCATGACCCGTGATTTACTTCTCCTTTATCACGTTTAACTCCAGCTGATTGGAGGTAAAGATGATAGTAAGCATTCTCATTGAACATGTAATTGTACATTTATTGTGTATATTAAGTTTGGGTTTTGTTTGTTGGCTCGTTGCTTCATGTCTTGGTTACAGATTACCTCCTCCTGGCCCACATTCCCACTCAAAAGCCTCGCTGCATATTTGTGTGTACGTGTTTAAACTCAACGTTGACATTGTTAAGCAACCCTGAAGGCCGTCATCGCCATGGTAACTCTTGTTTTAATGTGAATGAAGAATATTTATCATTATTAATCAGAGGCTGAGAGATGAGAGATTTTTATGAGCCGGCATGTTTGTATCTCTACATTTGTCACAAACAAAACATCATTCCAGGAGAAATGGAGTTATTTTGACTCATGTTATATACTAATCTGGCGTAAAGCTTTATTGTTTTGGTAACTGGATATTGTGTCTTATCTACAGTTTGGTTTAATCACAGTAAACAACGTTTAATGATAGATGTTTACAACCAGAAGAACTGTTTTTCTCCTGGAACAGCTATCCCTTAATTTGCTTTTATTGTTAAGGTATAAAGCTTTATTACGCTAAAGGGACAGTTAAAACAGGCTAAACAGGCTCACTAGAATGAATGGACAGGATGGAATTTAAGAGCCTTAACAGGATATAACATTGTTATCATATTATCATTAAAAGCTTATATGTGATTTAAATGAAGCCTTTTGCCAAAAAAAGCACATAAACTTTTAATTCTGTCGCAGGGTAGGGGTCACAACATGATGCCAAAAATAGTCAAAATGAATTAGGAAAGTGATTTCTTTTGGCCATGCACAAGATAAGACAACAGATAAGGCTCGAAAATTTGAGGTACCACCCTGTCCAACAGGGAAACCATAATCAACACAAGCTAATGCTACTCACAGGAGCTTTGGATCATAAATTAAGCCATACCTTTAGTATAACAGTTTGAAATGATGTTGATCCATGGCGGTGTATGATACTTAGACTGTAATACAAATGGAAAGGGAAGCAAAAAACCTAAATAAAAGCAAAAATGTGAAAAAAAGCCTCAACAGGATATAAGAAAATGACATACTAGTTATTTCGACTGCTATAAAAAAGTTTTTATTTCTTTAAGTTTATATGCGATTCAACTGAAGACTTTTGCCTCTGGTCTATATAAAACCACAGACAACATTTAATTAAATTTGTTTCATTCATATCAACTAACTCTAACCAATTAAAACAATAATGAAAATATTGTTAGTAGACTTTTCCATTTACTTAAAGCTCCTGTAGAGATTTTTTTAACTGGATATGAAACATGCTGAAATGAGTATTGATGTCTCTATATGACTTTCAAAAGACTTTCATTAACCATGTTGATGTATGGTTCATTGACTGTAATAAGAAACGGAAAGTGAACGAAAACAAACCTAAATGAAGCAAAAATGTAAAAAGCCACAAAACAGGTCATTAATCCTGCCTTTACCGTGTTAACATATGAGACAAGCTAGAAAATAGTAAAATGCTAGGTGAACTTGAGCTTGTACATCCATTCACACCATATTCACACACTGATGGCACAGGCTACTAAGCTATGTATCTGTTAGTGTTAGCTTATAGCATTAATACACATTTACAAAGCACTGGCGCTGTGGTCTGATCAAATTGTGGTCAAGCATTTTTACCAAAGATTCATGTGTTCCTCTACTTTTTTGGGGGGATTTGGCTTCTTTGTTGTACACTGCAAGACATTTGAGAGTATTGTCCATGTTAATATACCATCTCTGCATCTGTAGAATAGGTACTGTTTTTAGGTGCCTGTTAGAATAGCCAAAACTTTACTTTCTAGTTTAAGAGCATATGAGAAAAATGTCAGATCTTAATTAAACCTGTTTCTACAGGAAGAGCCTCCATTAGGACTGTGGGGCCAGTAAGCTAATCAAACCAAAATGCTAAGCTCATAAAAAATTTATTTAGCGAGATTGCTTCACAACATCATTCAATTTACAGCATTTTCTGTCTCCCTTAGGCAAAGAACAGAAACTTCCCTTGTATCTCATTCCCTGGATTGACACAGAGATTTTATGTTGACATCTTTTCCTGCCAAACAACCATAGTACCCCTCAAAAATCAAGTTTAGCATGATGTTTCTGTGAGTGAAGATGTCAGCAGTGTTGTTTTACATTACTCGTCCAACTTGTTCCAAGTTGCCCTTTTAACTCTGCTCCAGAACAGTCAGTGCCATGGAGGGAACTCTAATGCTTAAATAGTCTATATGTAAATGTTTGACTGAATGTCAGAGTCCAAACAAAAATCTAATGACCTGCTGACAACTGCTCCAAAATGTTCTCAGTGTCACGACCTTGTAAAGCAACAAAATGTATATCAGTCGAATGTAAGTACACAAAATCTGGGGCAGCGGCCTCAACTGATATGGCTCACTCACAGTCTGGAACATTTTTGTCGATTTTAGAGATGAAAATATGTGAGGAACTGTTTTAGCTCTCTATGCTAACGACTAATGAAAACATGCTAATGTCATTCATATTAACCACTTTTAACAGCTTTTCTCCCTCGGTATGTGGGCTCATCAGCGGAGAAAGTTAGTAAATACAGCACATTGCGCTCAGATATTAGTGGAAAAACCACGATTAAAAAAGTGAGTGTGCAACAGGGGCGGTCTGGGGTCAGCCAATCATCTCAAAGTGACGTAAAGAAATTGGATAGGGCTCCTAACAAAGTCAGTTTCTGACATGCTGTTGTAGCAGGAGGCACATTGCGTTTGTTTGCTTCCCAATCCAAGAAACTGTTATAAACAAGTTTGCAAAGTCAATATGGACGGGAAAGCAGTGCTGTAAAGTTCAAAATAATATTTTACTTCAAGACAAAAAATGTGATATTTTGTCAGAGCAAGTAAGCATTTTGTATATTACTCCATCTATTACACAGTTATGCCAATTTGTCATTTTTTTCCCTATTTATATCAGTCTATCAACTCTAACCATCTTTTTAAAATTATATTCCAGACAAATAATGGGATTATTAGCTCAGTCTTTAAAATCCTTTAATTGCTCGCTAATCCACTGTTTAGATTTTTATATAAAAGATTTTTATACCGACATATTTCCAAAATGGTGCTTACTGGGATTGTTACTGACCATGTTTTTTCTGTATTCTATTCATGCTGCATTTACATGCATGTACTTGTTAATTAAAATGGAATCTTGCCACTCTTTGTTAAATTCACTCTTGTCTACAAAAAGTAGCCAACCGTCTCTTTAGCTATGTTGTAAAAATCAAAATGCTAAATATGCTGTAATTAGAATTTGAACTTAACATGGAAATCTGATTTTAACCATTAAGTTCCATTGTTGTATATGGTTTGTATTTTGACAGAAATCGGCATTTTTTAACATATATTTGAATTTTAGCACCATCTATTCTCCTTTAGGCCAAAAATGGTCACATTTACACCCATTAAATTCTCTTTGTTTTCTATATTATTGTTCATATTTTAATAGCCCCAGTGCAGCATACATTATAAAAGTGTCTTATAATGTGCTCTAAGTATTCAAGCCAGGCTTCAAATTTGTATTTTTTAATACTGACATGTCCCAGACTGTGTTAATCTAAAGGAAACCCTGTCTAATATTTGTAAATGAAAAATAAACAACCTCTTTATGTAAAAATGTTTGTGGAAAAATAGACAGAAACTGGCATAAATGGGGGGAGTCATTTTATGTCACTTTTATGATGCCTGTACTTCTGGGACCCCATCTACTAAGGCTGCTCAATTATGGCAAAAATGATATTTATTTTAATAGATATAGAGATCACGGTTTTGAAACATGATAACCAAATTATTTTAAAACATGCACCACTGACATTATCATTATTTCCATTAAAGAATGGACAATACACAGAAATAAACACGTAGAAATATAAGTACCTTAAAATAATGCTAACAAGAATAATGGAAAAAGAAACTCATTTGTCATAATTATGGAGGCAGTAATTGTAACATTAAAGTAATTGCCCAGCTCCAACATCTTCTATGCGGGGCCTTTTAACAAGATATAAGGTTTAAGTTGTATATAATATTTTTTGTGACATTTTTTTTTTTTTTTTTTTTAGGTGATGTTTAAGGCTAAAGCCAAATATTCCCCAGAGCTCACCAAATACAAGTAAGTCCCTCCTCTAGTTGTTTTCCATTTTAAGGCCATGAATTTTAATATGTTGCTCATATTAAGACATATTTTCTTCCCTTTTCTTGTGGTCTGTTTTGCCTCTCCAGGATTCCTCTGCGTTTGTTCTTCCTGTGTCTCAGTATATTTTTCCTGGTGGTGAATCTCACATGTGCGTTGTTGGTTCAAGGAGCTCTGGAGCGCTCTGAATCCCCGAGGTAAATGACAGAAACATACCCTTAATAACATCCTCTCCTACACTTAGCTCTCCCATTAGCTGTGCGCCATCAAGTTTTGAGTTAATCACCTCTCTGTCTCCAGTGACGGGGGTGTCAGACATGCTGTCCTGGCCCGGGTCCTGATCAACGACAGTCTCTTTGTCCTGTGTGCCGTGTCTCTGGCTGTCTGCATCTTCAAGATCGCCAAGATGTCCTCCGCTAATGTTTACCTGGAATCAAAGGTAGGAATAACATAATATCTGTCTTGCCCCATTTGTAAAATGCTGAAGCAAAGAACTTGTACTAACAATTTTGTTAAAAATCAACAATGCCAGTATTTTTACACCAAAGATATGAGAATTTAAACAAACGCTTGCCAGCATTCTCACCACACAGGTTTAGCGCTTATTTGGAGGTTCTTAATTTGTTGTTTTTATAGTTTGTAATTTGTTGTTTTGTAGCTTTTTTTGGTGGTAAGATAGCAACTACATGTTGTTACCAGACCATAGTTAAAAGCACAACAGCCACAGCACATGTTCAGTTAGCATAGGTTATGTATAAGTATTGTTAGCACAAATAAAAGTCCTGCTCAAATGTTTACTTCAAGTTAAAAGTTGGGAATGCTTTAATCCCCTTCCTTGCTAATTTGTATGTAAATGGTGTACATTCTTCAGTATTCAAAAGAAAAGTACCTAAAGCTGATCAACAAAACTCTTACATTGTACATGTTAGACAATAGCTAGCACCCATGTCGCTATCAATACAATCTTGTAAGCAATTGAATATTAGCTCATAAATTAACATTTAAGTATTTGAAAAACTCCCTCTGTGCTCACTGTTAGGATAACAATTTCAGTCATAATGGCAACCCTTTATTTCAAACAATATCTTTACTTATTGACCTTTAGCTTGATAACTTAACAAAAAGACAACAAGGGCATACAGCTAGTCTGTAACTGTGCTAACTCGGAAAGATAAAACAAGTTAGCATTCCAAGTCCTACAATAATAAAAGAATGTGTGTGTTGATATAAACGGTGAAGGATAAAAGCAAAGCAACCAGAAAAGTATAATGTTAGCATAAAAAAATTAGTGGTAACAATGAATGAGAAGGAAATATTGCTAGTCTTTAAAAATGCTAATTCAGAGAAATAAAAAAGTTAGCTTTACAAAAAGTAAAATGTGAATAAAAGGATGGGTAAGGCCATGGACAAACAGAGAATAAAAACACAGAAACCTAGCTAAAGTTTAATGTTAGCACGAATAAGCAAAAAATAATCCAGTGTTAGCTTAAAAATCCACACCCCAGAATATTCAGGATACAAAATTAATGTCACAAAAACACAGATTTTGGCAATAAACTATTCCCCACCGCAAGAGATTAAAGACATATACAAGCTCAAATGGAATGCTATATCAATCAAATACTTGGGTGTAAACATCACAAAAGGAATAGATAAGCTATATGATGCAAATTATACTAAATAAACCAAGAAATTAGAAGGGACCTGGAGAGATGGTCAGTGGTTCGTTTGGACTTCAGCTCAAGGATAGAGATAATTAAAATGAATGTTCTACCGAGACTTTTATATCTGTTTCAATCTCTGCCAGTGATAATTCCACAAAAACAGTTCATAGAATGGGATAAATGGATATCAAGATTTATATGGGGAGGAAACAAACCTAGGATCCAATACATAACCCTTCAGCTCCCTAAAGAAAAGGGTGGTCTGGCTTTACCAAGTCTCAAGGAATATTTTTATGCAGCACAAATCAGACCTCTGATATATTGGTGCAATGATGAGTTTGTTGCGAGATGGAAAAATATAGAACTTGGTGCGACAGACATGGAGGTACGAAACTTAATAGCACACAAAGGACTACTGAAAAAAATAGGTAGCAGGCTGGACATAATTACCAAAACCACAGTTGAAATATGGAATACAGTAGTTGAAAGGTATAAATTGGAGAAAGAGATAGGGGTGTTGAGTTGGTTTGCGTTTGATTCCAGGTTTATACCAGGGACAATTGATAAAGGTTTTAGGCAATGGGCAAACAAGGGAATCACAGCAATGTGTACAATTGTGGAACAGGGTAAGCTACAGAGTTTTGAAACGTTAAGGGACAAATTTGGACTAGATGAAAATGAACGATATCGCTACCTACACCTAAGGATTACTTTGAGAAGGAGATGAAAGCCAACACTGATAATGGAATTGTTGGGGTATTTCAGAAAGCTTATGAGAAGAAAAAGAGTAGATCAATCTCAATTTTATATAAAAGTTTAATGTCATTCAGGGACTCTTCCTCATTGTATATTAAAGAAAAATGGGAAAAAGAGATGAAAGAACAAATGGTTTATTATGTGTAAATCGCAGTGCACGGCCACAAGCTCCAGAGTATGGAGACAGTTTAACTGGAAAAATATTGTCAGATTTTTTATAACTCCAAAGATTAGGAAGAAATTTGGTATCTACACAACAGCCGTGCTGGAGATCATGTGAACACGTTGATGTAGACCACACACATATATTCTGGTCATGCCCAAAATTAAAAGGGTATTGGGATGAAATATGGCAAAGTTTGCAAAAAATAATAGGATATCAGATACCCAATACTTTTAAGATATTGTATTTGGGAAATCTGTCACATGATATAATACGAAAAAAAGATGAATATCTTGTTAAAATACTATTATCAGCAAGTAAAAAAGTAATTACCAGATTGTGGTATAAAGTAGAACCACCGACTGGAGAGCAATGGGTGTGCACTGTCGAGGAAATATTTGTAATGGAGAAGCTCACGCACAAATTAAGATTACAAGAAATGCAATTTGTGGAAAAGTGGGAAAAATGGACTGTTTTCAGGAAGACAGAAGAGGACACCACCACTTTCACTGGACAATAAGGACATTGATAAGAGGATTGATAAATGAGGTGAATTTTGCTATGCCCTGACACTGTAACTGTTAAAGAAAAGGAAAAAAATCAATAAAAAATAAGTTTAAAAAAAAAAAAAATCCACACCCCACTTTTTCACTGTACAGCTGTTACCCCAACAGTATTTACTATTAAATGTAAAATTGTCTGTCACAAAAGACTTCTGGATTCTAAAGCTAATGTTGACTTAAACAAACAAAAATATTTGCCAATCCTAACCTTTTAACCCAAATTTAGCAAAACAACTTTGTACATAGAAAACAAAACTTTTTATTTACATCCTTCAAACCAAGTTTCAAGATTTGTGCAAACCTGTGCACTAACTTTTGAAATCTAGAGCTCTGACTTAATTGCTACATGCTAACAGCAATGCTAGCACTCATTCAATTAATTGAAACTCAAAACTTATCAAGAATGCTTTTCCCCACCACTGTAACATCCAGGGCCCTAGGGCAATTGCAAGATGCTAATGCTAACACTAGCGTACCTTCCAACTGAACCTCCAAATCCAAGTTAAACCTATCAATACAGCCTCAAAAGCTAACAAAACACTTATTGAACAGCAACAAAACCCTATAACAGTTTCTATTTAAATTCCCTCCCCTACTGTAAATCTAAAGCCCTGACTTGATGCTAACAGCTAACAAAATAGAGGTAAAGCAGAAATAGAGGTTTCTTCTTTGGGATGTGGTGCACTTTCGACCCTAAACTTTTATGATACAAGCGACTAAAAGCTCTTATGTGGATCATTTTCAAATTCTACCAACCACAACAGAAAATTGTAGGCTGCAGCCGGGCTAGACTGCTAAATTTATCTCCTTTAATAATTGATTGCTAGCTCTGAGTCTGACATTTTTGTGCAGCGGAGGCCTCAGTCATTTCTCAAATCTGTGGCCCATATCCGACATTCAATTACAGGCCAGTACCCGTCTGATACACGAGGGTGAGCTTGAAATAAGCGCAGTAACTCTCTCCCCCCAGGGTACATCCGTGTGCCAAGCCACCGCTATCGGAGCCGTGGTGATTCTGCTGTACACGTCCAGAGCTTGTTACAACCTGGTGGTGGTGGCCATGTCGCCGCAGGACCGGCCCAGCCCCTTTAACTACGGCTGGTACAGCGTCTCGGACCAGGTATTGAACCAAGTGTCTTCAGTTATTGATGGAAAGCAAGCTTTGTGAGGACAATCCATTCGAGGAGATTTGGGGAGTGTGATGCTTAGTGGGGTAAAGGGCTTTGTCTGGCTATAAATAACCGCCTGAGTGTGTGTGGGTGTGTGTGAGTCCTGACCTACATCAGGGACAGGCCTTAGGATGAACGGCTCGATTTAAAGGGTCTATCCTGTGTGTGTTGGACAGGATACACAGACATACATAATCTGAAATCTGAAATTACAAATTATTCCTTTAATCTGTCTGTATACCAGATGTTAGACTAGCATTTCAGCATTTATTTGATCATTCTTAGATCGCTCGTGTTCATGCGTGTGTTTACAAGCTTGTGCAAGTCTAGCAACATCAATTAAAAGGACGTGCACATGCACCATTACATCATAACTTCATTAAATTGATTTTTTAATGGAAAATTAATAGATTGATTTTATTCTTTTTAAGAAGCATTCATATCATTTGTAACGAGAACCACTGCCTGGTTGGTCTTTACCGCTACATTTGTCACAAATAAAGGATTATGACCTATGACCCCCAAAATCCAAGCAAAGAATCCTCAAGCCAGAGTAGACATTTATGTAAAATATGCAAAACATCCTTCATATTGTTCTTCACATATCAGAGTCACAAGCAAGGAATGAACATGACATACTATGACCTTGACCCATGACCCCCAAAATCTAACTAGGCAGGCCTCAAGACATTGCTGACATTTGTGCAAAGTTTAAAGGACATCCCGTCAAGTTGTCTAAAGATGTCAAGGTCACAAGCAAGAGATGAACATGAGACACCATGACCTTGACTTTAAACACCTAAAATACAATTTGTTCATTCTTAAGGCAACACTGGCGTTGTGTGAAATTTGGAGAAAATTCTTTTAAGTGTTCTTGAGATATCATGTTCACAAGATGAACAGGAGACACTATGACCTTGACCTTTGACCTATGACTTCAAAACTTTAACTAGTTTATCATTGAGTCATAGCCAATGTTTCAGCAATGTTTGTAGGAAGTCTTTTTGAGAAATTGTGTTAAAAAAAGGGAAGGGAAGAACATGAGACACCACAACCTTGAACTTTGACCTATGACCTTCAAATTTAGACCAGTGTATCCTTAAGTTAGGGTGGAAATTTAGGGTTATTTTGAAGAAAATCCTTCAAAGCTTTTTAAAGATGTTGGATGAAAGGACAGACAGTTTGATGATTTGGACAGTCAGACCACCTGAAACATGTCGCTGGTCTGACTGTCACCAATGCTGGGGCATGATAAAAATTCAAGCGTGTTGACACCTGTTTAATACTAAGGCATCAAAAATAGAAGTCCTTAACAACCAATATTTGGTCTTTTTTATAAATTTTACAATATAGTTTTACATTTGCCAGGAATTCTTTATGATTTTATTGAAAATTTTTACAAAATTGGGTCCAAAGGGCTGTTTTTTGGAAACAAGCAGCATTGATGTAACTTGATTGGTTGCTTCTATTGTTACAAATTTCTGGGAAAATAATTTAGACATGATTACCTTGTACCACTCTTAAGCCAAAAAATTATTGGTCTTGAAACACAAACATGTTTGGAGGCAAACACTAAAATCGAGCTCCGGCATTATCAGACCATAATTAGCCAAATCACAAATGCCAAACACTGCCTGGTGTACAGAGTGATGTCCAGAACGTTCACAGTGAAATCAGAGATCAGTTTGACATTTTGGGAGATGCACTAATCCACTGGCCTTCATATAGTAAGTTTAGAAGATGGATTATGATGTTATGTAACTGTTGACAAACTTAAAAGACTTGTTTTCTAAAATGTCAAACACATTAGTCTGATTGTTCATGGGACAACAAAACAGAAGTAAAATTTACACAAAGTTGAAAAGGTTCATCTTTTAAAATATCAAAATATCATGTACTGGAACGCACCATTAGTGCAGTGTCTTTACCCGGGGTACTAGTGCCTCTAGGGGTGCGTTAAGAAGCTACAGGGGCAATGTAATATTCAGTTTAAGTCTTAATTTGAAAAACCACCCATGTCAAGTTCCTTGCAAGGGATGCACTGATATGCCGATATTTCTGAACTCATTATCCCGATAATGATAGCATAGTGTTTACGAAAATTAGCTTTCAATGTGACAGTATGATAGGAACAGATGCAAAGCATGAAAACATTTAACTCTTGAAAAATAAAACTTTTGCTTTTTAAATGTACCCACGCAGCGATGATAAGGTGAAAAATTATGGTACATTTGTGCAACTTGCCTACATTAATGCAGATATATGGGTTAAATATGGCCGATATGTGTGGCCAATAATTTCAATATTGTCCAATACTTATATATTACTTTTTAGGCTGGTACCGATATTGTATCAATAATGTTGTGCATCCCTATTCCTTACTTTTGAAACAATGACAAGGTAAAGAGCAAACCTAAACCTCAGCTAGGGCTGCACGATATTATCAGAACAATATCTGTGTTGGCAGATAAACAATTTTGACGATATTTTGGACAAACAAACAGGCCATGTATATCTCATATATTGTCTATAGTGCTGGCAGACTGTGCAAATTTGTAGTGATAGTTTACCTCATCATCACAGAATGTCTTTTGAATGCCTTTTATAGGTTAAAAGTGTTATTTATTAGATGATGAAATCTTGTTTTTCATGCTTCACATCTGTGTCACATGGAGTCATTGTGCTCATGGTTATCGGCGATAATGAGTTTGGAAATATGGCATCAGATGTAGGCAAAAATCCAATACCATGCATCCTAGCCTCAGCTTTATGAACCAAATCTGTTGTTTTTTCCTTTAACACAAACACACAACATAGCAGCTTATAATGTTCCAAGACAGTGGGCATATCTGCAACTAACTTAGTTGGATCAACCCTCCTAAACTTCAAGTTGTGACCCTTGTGAAATCTGCTTTTTTCCCCTAGAAAAAGCCCTTTTCACACATGCATTGCTGAAAATTTTTAGAAAAGTGTGGATGTTTATGTTACAGGCTGACGTGCAGGAAATCAGCGGTGAAGCCTACATCGTCTTTGGCATCATTCTCTTCTTCTGGGAGCTGCTACCTACTAGCTTAGTTGTGGTTTTCTTCCGAGTCCAGAGACCAAACCAAAATCTGGTAAAATCCCACATATAAGCCAAAAACTGCACTCTTTCCAAGCTGTCAACTTTATCACTGCTTGACTTCATCAACTATTTATCTCTCAGGCTTCAGGAGGGATGATCAACAGCCATAGTTTCAGCTCCAGAGCTTATTTCTTTGACAATCCTCGGCGATATGACAGTGACGACGACCTGTCCAGAGGGATCAGTAGTCGGAATGATCGAGCAAGGTGGGCACATTAATACTAACATATCAAAAAGTCAATCCCCTGCTGGATAAAATGACCTGCAACTGGTGTCTTCCTCTTGCAGCCTCGTCTCCACAACTCCCCAGATGGGCACGTCCAGCTGGTACGGCTCAATCCAGCGCAACTCCACTCTCGCAGCCGGCTTGCCGTCCGACCAGCAGCAGCCGCCGTCTTCCACCGCCCCCCTCCTCTTCGCCTACGGGAACATCCAGACTCACCCTCACCACCATCACAACTACTACTCCACCCCGCAGAACAACAACTACCACCACCATCATAGTAACTTCTACTCCACACCGCAGAATTACTACTGCGGCTCGCAAACGTACTTCTGCACACCACAAAACTGAGCGGGTTTGTTGAAGGAGTGAACAGACCGAAGAATTTTCTGTTGCAATTCAGCCTCCCCGATGTGTCAAAGCTGATATTTATGACTGACGGTTAAGGATTTTGCTTGAGCCAAGGAACCTGCCTAATTTTCGAAAAAAGGTGGTGACAACAATTATGGCTCTTGAAGGACTTTGGTCTTTAAATCTGTGTATGGACCAGGATGAAAGCAGCACAGGCTTTGTACAAAGGTATTAGCACTGATGGCTAACACTGCTAAAAGTGTAGAGAATATACATTCTTGTTCCAATTAGTGATAATCACAATGACCAGATAATCATTGCTCTTAACATCTTTCCTGACATTCCTTGTAAATTCAGACCATGCTTCTATAAAACATACAGTAGCTAAAGCAGGCTTACCATGCTAACATGGCTAATGCTATGTGGTTCCGCAAGTCAAATGTGCAGGAAAAAAAGACTTAGTTTTCGCTTAGTTTACTAATATTTGAGTTTTGAAAGGTATGCAGATGATACAATCATAAAAAGAAACTTTGAAACGGTAACTTGGAGAATAACAGTTCTCCAAGAATAACAGGCTGCTAGTTTGATTCTTAGTTCTTAAATGCTTCTAAAATAAAACCAAATTATGCATCAGCAATGAATATTTAATGGATAAGATGATTTGACAAGAATTAGTGGTGGCTAATTTGTCATTGGCCCTTATAGCATTAAGATCTAGCTTACAGCCAATGCTAACAGTTAGCATAAAAATATTTTTTCTAAACCAAGAAAATTCTCAGAATAAGAGGAAAAAAAATTCTTTGAACATAAATCCATTACAAGCTAGCCATTAAATGTGTTATTTTATCCAGCACATTTCAGATAGTCCTTAAAGTAGGTTTAACAAGCTAATAAATCTAATGCTAAACACAAGGTTCTGTCAGGCAACAGCTCTGTTCTAAACAAACTTTTATGTCACTGCGTTTACAACTATGAAAGTTTGAAAAATGTTTTTTTCATTGCACAGATATGATACAATCATTCAAACTAGCATACAGAGGGTAATATGGACCTAAAATGGATAGTAAGCTGCTAGCTAGCTGATTTATTGAATGACATTAGCCAAAAGATATTTTACAAGGGACAGTTTATGGTTTTGGTCAGGTATTTTGACAGGAATTAGCTGTTGCTAATTTGCCTTAGGCTCTTGTAGCAGGGAGAGGTGGCTTAAAGCAAATGTAGAAGATAAAAACCAAGAAAGTTCTCACAGAAAAAAAAGGAAATAAAGGTTTATCAAACTTCAGACCATTTTAGACTAGCTGTTAAATTTGTTGGTGTTTTTTTATTCATCACGTCTCAGACAGTGCCTAAAGTAGGTTTATCAAGCTATTATAGCTAATGCTAAACACAAGGTTCTGTCAGGAAACAGCCCTATACTAAAAAATGATGTCCCTTAGTTTACAACTGTGAAAGATTCAAAAATGTTTTTTTTGATTGCATAGATATGACACTATATCATATATCATTCAAATTAGCATACAGAGGGTAATACGGGCCTGAAATGGCTGCTAGGCTGCTAGCTAGCTGTTTTTTTAATGATGTTAGCAAAAAGATATGCATTTTACAAGGGACGTTTTATGGTTCTACATATTTTGACAGAAATTAGCTGTTGCTAATTTTACACTGGTTCTTGTAGCAGGGAGAGGTAGCTTACAGCCAATGCTAACAGTTAGCATAAAAAGTAAACAAGAGAGTTCTCACCGAAAAAAAGGCAATCAAGGTTTATCAAACTATCCACTTTTACAAGCTAGCTAATAAATTTTTCAGTATATTTTTTTCAAACACATCTCAATTAAAGTAGGTTCGTTGCGCTAATATGGCTAATTCTTTATTCAACTGGCAACAGTACTGTGCCTGAACAGCATATTTAACTCAGTGCACTATCACAATGTCTTTGATTGCAAAGGTGTGATACAATCATTTGAATTGACATAGAGAAGGTAGCATGGGCCTAAACTAAATACTAGGCTGAAACTAGAAACTAATTTCACAGAAATGCTAACTACAAATGTATAACCAAAAGATATGCATCTTAGAAGGGACATTTTATGGCTTTTGATATATTTACAAGAATTAGCTGTGGCTAATCTGCCACTGCTGTCAGAGCAACAATAGCTAGCATAAATGCAATTTACAAATCATGGCCCTACTTATAAAAGGAAATAATAGACCTGAGATGACTGTTGTCTATCAAAGACTAGCTATTTAGTTTGTTGCAGATTTTTCCAACACAGCTTGGATAGTAGCTAAAGCAGGCTAATCAAGCTAACATGGATAATGCTAAATTTACAAGGTTGATATGACAGTAAAAAGATGTTCAATCAGATTTCTGATAGATATGCACTACGGACATGATACAATATCTGACACTGGTTACAAAAAGGAAACTCAAAGATAGAGAAGAGCAGTGATGAAAACCAAATATAATGCATCAACAAGGGACAAATTAGAGTAGAAATTTTGACAAGTCATGTGGCTAACCTGCCATTTGTCCTTGTTGCAGTCAGAGCCTGAGTACAGCTAACATCATTTTCCAGGACATTAGCGCTGAAAAAAGGAAACAACAAGGCTGAAGCAAATCCCAGACCAGCTTATTTTTCAGTCAGTGCTTGTTGCAGTAAGAGAGCTTAACCAACAATAACAGTAAACTTAGATGCTTTTTTTTTTTTTTTTAAATAACAAGGACATTCTTATTAAAAAAGAAATCAGATTAGCTGATAACTTTGTGTCTAGAATTTGTTGTAGCAGTTAGAGCTAGCTTACAACTAAAGTTAGCTGAGTTGTAATTTCTCAAATCAAGGTTACTGTCAGTGAAAAAAAGGAAACAAATATAGCACATAAAACTTCAGTCCATTAAATATCGACTTTTCATGTTGTAGCGGGTCATTTTTTTTAACCGGTGCTTGTTTTAGTTCCTCAGTAACACTGTTAGCAAGCTAGCTTCAGACATTACCCTGCCAACTAAACACAGCTTCACCAGTGATTTGAGTTGTCTGAAATGTAAACTAAGCTTTTCTTAGTTTTCTTAGCTATCTGTACTGAAAATCTTAGCAATTATTGCTAGTGTTAAAGAATTTTCCGCCATAAAATTGCTTACAGCGCAAAAGTAACAAAAATATCTATGTAGCTGCCATATTGGTGTGATTGTCCAACTTAGTAGACTGAAGAACACGATACTTTTGTTGGAGAAAATGTTTATCAACGGCTAAGTCATGGTTTTCCAACCCATGGAAACTATGACAAAGCTAAAAGGCTAAAGGGGTTTTGTAGGCTGTAAGGGTTTTTAGGAAAACATCAAAAAGATTCATGAGATTGGAGATAAAATGTACAAAATCATCATTTAAGTAGAAACCAGTTTAAGGATTGTCAACTGAAAGGGGGAACTTAGTGGATCGTATTTTGACCAAAAACTTTGACACAGTCTGAACTTTTGTGACCTGTGAGGCAACAATTTGCACTTGGAAGATTCAGAGAAAATGGCTTTCAGGCCTGAACGTAGGATTTCAAACTCCTACTTCTTTTTATGTATTTTCCTCGATATCGTCTGTATTCTGTATTTTACTATTAATCCTTTGAGAAAGGAAGCATCAATGTGCCATCACATGTTGTCATATCTAATTGTTTCATTCCTTATGGGAATTATTTTTGCACAAGAAATGTTGAAATGTCTTTAATTGTGTGTCAGACTTAATCGATTCCTAATCATTGTGAGTGTTGTGACATTTTGTGTCAGTTTGTGTGTGATCTTAGGTATTTGTTTTTGAAATTTAATATGCTTTTATACATGTTTTATGTTGATTTTTTTGTTTTAACAGATTTTATATTTTATTTTTTATCTATTTCCATCTACTATGTTATACATAAGCTCACATTGTTCAGAATCTCATGACAGACTGCAGTAGTGGGTAATATGTCACCTTGATGGAACAATTTCATACATGACCCAGTTTTTAGGCCAAGATTAGTGCTTAGTAAGTTTTTTCCGGGTTGATGGAGAATCATATTCATGTGATCTTGTACACACTTCAGCTCTCATGAAAGTCAAACTGTAAATGACCATGTAAACTTACAACTTCACCCGGAAAAACAAAACAGAATTATTACTATCAAAAAAATGGTAATTAAAGCTCCTGTGAGGAATGTTTGGTTTTGGGAAATTTTGCGCCCCCTTGTGAAAAACTGCCCAATTTTGCACCATTACTAAATAATTTTAAACAATTCCCAGATCTGCATCCGGCTTTGGATCACTATCAAAATTAAATCACTTCTTCCTTGTGCCATTGCAGACATGTACTGAAAATTTCATGAAAATCCATTGAGATCTTTTCAAGTTCTTAGCAAAAACGATGGAAACTGCCCAATCTGCAAATGTTAAGAAATCCTTAAAAGAATTCTTCGATCTTCATCTGGATTTGTATCACCACCAAAATTAAAATCACTTCTTCCAAGTGCCATGACCAACATTTTCTCAAAATTTCATCAAAATCCATTTTTAGTTCTTTGAGTTATCTTGCTTACAGACAGATAAACCCCAAATAAAACAAAGCCTCCTTGGTGGTGGTATCTACTGCTTAAATTTGTATTTTTTAACTGATGAGATTATCATCTGTAGCAAAAAGATTTGATTTTAATCAGCAGTTAAAAGCTACTCACAGGAGCTTTAATCTGTAGTTTTATGGTCTGGATATTCACCTATCATGACAAATAAACTTCTGTAGAGCATGCTTCTGCATCAGCGTGCAAGAACTCTGCCACATTTTCTTTCCAGGGTGATTTTATTTATGTAAAATGTTATTTGCTCTATTTGTGATCAAAAGGCAGAGTTAATTCTGTTATGTTATGGATTGTTTTGTTCGTGGCCATACTGAATGTAACCTATCGTGCGACAGATCACTAACGATGTATGCAAGAAAAAGCACTACCATGTTTAAATAAAGGCCTACTGCACTGTTTTTAAAATGAAAAAATAAACCCACATTGTCAATTTACCTTTTTACTTTCTGCAAGTTAGCACTAAAAAGTACAATATATGAACATTACCAGGGCTAAATTTCAGTAACCTTGTAAATAAACTCTTGCTGTGGGCGAGTGGGTCATTTAGCTAAAAACGCCATTTGTAAGTTTATGGGGTATTAGTTTAAACAAGAAATTAACCTGCACTGACAATTTGATGTTTCACTTTCTGCGATTTAGCACCAAATAAGGACAGAATATAAACATTACCTGGGCCAAATTCAAACATCCTACTAAAGGAACTCTTGTGGTTAATTTGCTAGTTAACAAGTGTAAAGGGATATCTGAAATTCAGAAAACAAGAAACCACATCTCCAATTTCTGAAATTTAGCACAACAAAAGTACATTGTTCAAACATTACTTGGGCTAAAATTCAATAACCCACAAAATGAACTATTTATGCTAGTGGAAGTTAAAGAGGGATATCTGACATTTATAACCAAAAATGACCCCACATCGTCAAGTGTATTTTTCACTTTATGCGATTTAGCAACAAAGAAGTCTAGACAATAAACATTCCTTGGGGTAAATTTCAACAATTCACTGAATAAACTTCTGCTGGGAGTGACTGAATCACGTGACTAAATTCATGAATTAACAAGTTAAAAGGGATATCTAACATCTAACAAAAACAAACCAACATTCTCAATTATTTGGTAAACTTTCTAAAATGTGGCAGCCAAAAAGAACAGTACTCAAACATTACTTGGGCTAAATTTCAACAACCCACTGATTTCACTCTAACTGCAGGTGAGGGACTCCGGTAGCTTGATTCATTTAAGAAGCTGAAGAGAGATATCTGGCATTTAAACAAAAAATGGACCCACATTGTAATTCTAATGTCTCACTTGCTCTTATTTAGCTCCAAAAAAGTACAGAATATAAACATTACCAGGGCCAAGTTTCAGTGATCCGCTGAATGATCTCTTGCAGCTGGTGAGTTGGTCATGTGGCTGAATTCTCTGGTTAACGAGTTTATTGGTGACATCCGAATTGAGTCAAAACAGATGTTGGCACGCTCACAGCAAAACATGGCCTGATTCTGAAATATTTGCAACAGAAATTTCATCTGACTACTATTACTGCACTTTCATTTAATTATAGCAATTTTATGTAATTTAGAGGGGTAAAATTAGAAGAAAATATCCAACTACTACCTGTTTGTGGAGAAGTCAAACCACTCATTTGATTGGCTTAGACTGCTTCACATTCCAGACTGAGGGACAAAATCTACAAGGCAAGTAAAAGTTTGCAAAGAGAACGACAAGGGAAGAAATGATGTGCTTTGTTTGGTTTGTATTTGCAATGACAGATTTATTAAAAAACAGGCAAGCAACACATTTGACAATCATTTTTTACATCATTACAATGTTTGATTTATTTGTGAATTCCATAAATATGATGACCCACTGAAATCTTTTTATTGTGCATTTTAAGTCCAGACTGACTTTTTGTTGTATGTTACCATTAAAACAGCTTACATTTTAGGTGCAAAAAAAAAAAAAAAAATCCCCTTATAAAAAAAAAAAGAAAAATTCTCATAGTTTTTAATTTTCAAACATTTCCAACCTGGCATAGACAAACACAAATCAAGTTTCCAGCTTTCTGACTCACTTAATTCTTCAATATCGCAACAAAAATCTCCAACTTGTTTGATTTCTTTTACTGAAAAGCTCAAAGGTCATGCTCAGCAAAACCATCAATGAGCTGCTGTGTTAGTGTCGTGTTTAAGAAAAGTTAGGAAACAACACCCTGCTGCTCCTGTGGATAAAACAAATGCACCTTCTCCCAAAAGTGAAAATTCAAATGCTTTCAGTTTTGCCCAACGTGTTGACCTTAACACTGGATTAACACTGGAATAATTCAAAAGATCGAAAATTAATAAAAAAGGATCTTACGTGACGTCCATTAGGCCGAACATGATGCTACTAAGTGAAGAACAAAATGGCGGCTGAACAGTAGCTGTTAATGTTCCAGTAGCATTAGCTTAGTGATGGTAAAAAAGAACTTGCTATAGATGGAAGAGTAAATGAAAGTAGCTAAAGGGAATCATGAAAAGTGTTTGCTATCAAAATATATCAACTACTTCTGACTCATTCACTAATGCTGCATTTTATTTACCTTGGAGGTGGGAACTAGGAATTACATCAGATCCCAGTTAACAGCTGGAAGAGTTGGGTACCTGAAGATCGTCCAACTTCTCAAATACAAATCCCCTAATTTGCAACTCGGACAATCCAACCTCTGAGATCAATTAAGGTGAGTATGATAGCTTAACAGCAGAGCACCTAAAATGCAAGCAAGTGATTGATGCAATTGTATGTACTAGCGAGTTGATACTGAACCTAATTATCTACTGTATGAGAATACAAGATTCAGTAAAAAAATAAGTATTAAAGACAAAATCTGACATAGTTGTAAAAATTAACATTGAACCATACCGTATAAAGGACATCAGTATCAATCCAATAAGGCCAACATGTCAGGGCTACTTTAAAAGCATTACAGAAAACATTATCTCAAATATGTAAGGCATCTCGGTTATTAGGCCACAGAGTTGATGCGTACACGCTGTACAAACAAACAAACAAACAAACAAACCCTTGATTTCTGGAAAACAAACCTGCATTTAAAGTTACACATGATTATTATGTTTTTTTTGTAGTTCAAACTGAAACAGTCTTGCTGATCTGAAAACAAAGAAGCTTTAAAACAGCAGATTCAGTAGAAGAGATTCTACTTGATATTTTAAAGCTCCTGTGAAGAGGTTTTAGTGAGTTATGACACAGGCTGAGATGAGCATTTTTTGCAGGGAACATATATTGTCTTTAAATGTTTAGGACAAAATCTGCAACTAGATAAACTATTTTGTCCAAAGTAGGCACCAAATCTCACACTAGTAGAATATTCCACACAGGAGCTTTAACAAAGCATTTTTGCTACATACTTAAAGAAAAGTTAGTGTGTTAGAGACAAAACAGTAAAAAATGCTCACCAGTCTAAAAATGAGCTTTCATAAAAGATTTAAAATGTTTAAAAAAGCTGACTTTTCATCATCGTTTGAAACACTTAAAGCTATTTTGACAAATACGTTAAAGCTTCTGTGAGGAGTTTCCATAAAGTCATGAAACTGGCTGAAATTTATGTTAAAGACTCTTTGTAATCTACAAAAGAAATTTAGGCCATTAACAAGAAGTTAAATTACTTTTTTTGCAAGTTTAATGTGTGAAATATCATTATCATCTCATATAAAAGATTTCAAATTTAAGCTGATTTTTTCATGATTTTTAAAAACATCTTAAGCTTTTTTGAGGTATATTTAAAACTCCTGTGAGGAGTTTTCAGCTAGTTATGAAACAGGCTTAAATTCATATCAATAACTCTCGATGACCTACAAAAGCAACTAAGACAACAAGAACGAGATTGATTATTTCCATTTTCTACTTGTAAAATGGCTGCCATGGGGTAGGTGTCACTGAAAAACATTGTTTTTTAAAAATTTTTTGGTTAAATGTTTCTGATGCTAAACTAACCTGCAAATTACAAGACATCAGGTTATTCATTTAGTCCGCAGGGGGCGCCAAATCTACCTCAAATACAAAATTCCTCATAGGAGCTTTAATTAAACATGTTTTACCACATTTTGGATGCAGTACACACATGAAATGCATAAAAATATTACAATTAGCGTTTAAAAAGATTTCAAATGTTAATAAAAGACAACTTTTATATTTTCACCTTCCAGACAAAAGAACATTCATAACGTTGTACCATTTTTTTTCACTATTTTAAAGAATTTTAAGTCCAAAAACAGAGAGTTTAAAGCTTTATCAAAAGATAAAGACGTGTTAGTTAAATCTCCAACTTATTTGGCTGATTGTAGATCATGACAGGCAGAGATTTTAGCTGAAAAAGTCTAAAACATCTAAAAACCTGCTAAAATATGAAGTTTTTAGCAGATTTTTGCTCACTGCAGTGATCAGCTGTGGTCCCTCCATGACGTCCCTCTTATTGTAGATTAAATGTTGAGTGATCCTCTAAATCTTCCTAAATTTCTTCCCTCTGATCCGTCAGAAGTCGGATCATTTCAGGTCAAATTGGCTGAAAACAGAATCACCGCGGACCTCGATCCCAAAGTGTCGACGAGAGCATCAAAAAGTTCCCCCGGGTGTTTCACAGTTGGCCGTCGTCGCTGCTGTCCCACGACTCGAGGCTCGTCGACCTCCGAGGGATGAGTCTGTACTCCTGTCAGGAATCCTCCGCCACGTCCTCATTGATGACGTGCTGGTAACCCCGGCTGTTCATGGGCTCCTTCTGCCAGCAGATGACGCCGAGGAGGAGGGAGATGAGGAGGACGAGCAGGCAGCCGGACAGCACCAGGCTGATGATGACCTCTAAGGGCGAAAAAAATTATAGCGTGATCAAAAAAGGGAGAAAATCTGACTTTATGAGACACTGCATGATAAAACCTCACCTGTGTCCCGTCCCTTTGAGGGCAGCTGACACTCTTTGTCCCTGTCGTCTGAAATAGACGATCTTGTAATTCTCACAAAATCCTCTAGAGGGCAGACGAGGGAGCAGCCTGGTAGCTGCAGAGGGTACGGATCCACGCTGCTGTCGTTTCGGTAAAACATCGACACGGTGGCGGAGCTGAAAAAGACAGAAAAGAAGGATGGGGTATGTTTTAGTATGAAGTTTGGGTGTCTGAAGGATGTGCAAGGGTGCGCTTGTTTTACCCGTTCTCATCTCTGTGCAGCTCAATTATATGACAGGAAGCGTACGGCGGTTGCATCCCGTTGAACACGTTGAGGCTAGCCTGGAGGGCGGAGACAGTCGTGTCGTGCTACAGAACAGAAACAAAATTACTTTTTAACGGAGCAGGTGTTTATAAACTGTTGCTATTTTATCAGAACATTAGGACGAGGGAGGCTAACTTTAGCTTAGCATAAAACTTAAAGCAGTAGAAAACAGCTAATCAAGCTTCATGAAATATAAAAAATTACATTAAAGCTCTTGATTGATTCTATTAGCTGGTAGTGACATATTTATACTGATGACTCTTTTTTTAATTTACAAAAGCATGAAAAATCAGACTATTATCTAGTAATTTTATATTTATCCCACCTCTGCCACAGGGTAGGTGTCAGAAAGTATATAGCAGGAGGCTGCCAAATAAATATTTTTTTTTAATTTATGTTTATTGTGTAAGTATCAGTGTGTGCTCCAGTGAAGACTTCAGAGTATGACTTTTATTTTAAAAACAATTTTACAAACATTAGTTATTTCCTCACAGGAGTTTTAAAGGTTACCTAAAAGTAACTTAAATTGCATTATAAATGATTATTTTGCACCACTAAGAAATCTTCAGCAAGATAAGTTTTTTTAATTGTTATTCTATGTTTGACACTTCTGTTGGAGAGCTAGTGCTAGAAAAAAAAAAAAAAAAACACGTCAAATAGCTCATTTATATTAACATGCTTAAGTAAGTTAAAAAAGTTTACGTTTAAGTAAGGTTTAGCATGTTAAATTTTAAACATCTCATACATCTTTACACAACCAAAAAACGTCATGTGAGCTTTAAAATTTATCTGAAAGAACAATCATTTTATTAGCGTTATAAATCCACATTTTCTAGAGCAGAGACATCCGCAAAAACAACTGACAATTTTTCAGTTTTTTTAGTCAACCTGCCCCTTTGTCATAGGGTAGGAGTTAGAAGATATGAATAAGACAATGCTGCTAAAATAGCCTTTTTGTTAAAAATTTCCAAGAAAAATCACCATTGTAGACTTCATTTATACTTTTAAAACAGAAATAATGACATTAATTACAAACCCAAAAAGTTCCTCAAAAGGTAATAATACATTCAAAGGAGGAGCAGTGTCCTTTCACTCTCACTAAGAGAGCAGGTGGACACTAAGGTGAGTAGTTTCTTGCTATGACAGCTTAACTGCAAAGCACCTCAAATGTCAAGTGATTCAGTTAGCATTTTAAATGTTAAATTTAACCACATAGAGAAATTTGTTTTTTAAAAGTTATTCTATATGCAAGCCATTTCTGTTGCAGGGTAGGTGTCACAGGAAATGAACAAGAGCAATTTCACAGTAAGCTGCTGAAAAAGCCCTTTTGTTTGAAATTTCCACACAAAAACTTCATTGTCAGTTGCATGTTATACATTTAAAACAGAAATTACGACATTTAACACTACCCTCAAAGGTCCTCACAGGAGCTTTAAAGTCATGTAACGTAATCGTAATATAGAGTTTAACGTTCTTACCGCTGACAGCATCATAAATTTAAGTTTGTGTTTGGGGTCTGGGACGGCCATTTTGGAGAGATTCTTCACTATTTCACCTAAAAGGACACCTGGAACACAAGAGAGGATTTTTTAATTTCCCATTTTAACATTTAAACAAACAATATGGTGACATTTTCTCATTTTATTCTTCATACAAACGATATAAAAAAAGAGTAAAACAAAAACAGAAATTATGAAAATATTTTACGTGATTATCCAAAGCTGAAAAATTTATCATTCATTATTTTGATATACCATAAACCAAAGGAGATGCCCAAATGGAAGGAAAAACAGATAATAACACTGAGAGAAAAACAATAAATTAATTGCAAAACATGTGAAATAAACATGTATTTCAGTGTTAAGACAAGAACTAAAGCTCTAAAAATTAAATATGCAGTATAGAATTGCATAATTCTTGCTGATGTGTTCATTAATACAGATGTTACTGAACAGATATGGAGACAAAAGCTGTGATGGCAGCTGAACAGTGAACTACAGTGTAGTAAACAATACGGCCTGTGGATGGCAGTAAAAGCTTGACTATCAGATTCAGTGACTGTTCAGCAGGAAACAAAAAAGAAAGACTCGGTGTCAACTGACAGTAAACCCACAAACAACAGGAAGCTAGGGCTGCACAATTATGGGCAAAATTATAATCCAAATTATTCTGATCTGACACTGGACTCTTGGTTATTATTCACAATTATTAACTGATATTAAGTGAAATTGTTTCACTGGTTACTGTTAATATTATTAGGATTAGGAGCTCTTGTAAGCACTGAGAGGTTTTGTGAATAATTTCTGTTGTTAATTAAAAGGGGGAATGCTTAGAAAACTCAAGGATTAACGTCGTACCTCCCTGCAGTCGGCTTTTTTCTTCTCGTTTGTAAAACCCAAACGATATCTGTGAACATAAACAGACTTTAAACTCTGATCATGTACTGAACCACTGCAGGGGAACAAAATGGCTAAAGCTTCGATTTTTACCTGAAATCCAAAATCTTTGAGAAACTTGAGCTTCTCCATGACCTCAGGAGTCACCCAGTCTGGAGCTGTCAAGTTGTGACGGGACTGAAATCACACAAAAATACAAAAGGAGTGATCATTAACCCTTGGGTACTGTTTTTAAAAAAAAAAATACTTTCATCCTGTTTCGGCCAAAAAAAGCCACAAGTTTAGCTGCTGTAAAAACATAACAGATACTTTTTTTTTCAATTTTTTTTCTCATATGTCTTCATCTAACTCTACCCTGATCCACACTTTAAAAAAGTTTTTAGAATTATGGATTTTAACCTTTTAGATGCCAATTTAATAGGTGATGTCACTGATTTGGGAAAAAAAAACACACGAAATGAACAAATTTCAATATAAAAAATGATCAGAGGCTAGAAATTTTTACGTGCTATCACACTCTTGGATATGTCAAAGATTGGTAAAAACATTTACTTTGGTGCATTTATTATTTTTTGCACAGCATCAGATTTAAATTTTTACTCTCTTTGGTCCTGTTTCGGCTGTTTAAAAGCCACAACTTTAGCGCCAGGTGACATGCTCCATGTCTTGCTGCAGTTGAACACACATACACACACAGACGCCCACACACCAATGTACATGTGCACACACTCACACCCCCCGACACACACTCACAGACACACACTCACAAATCACCACAGTTGCAGGACGCATGATTATGCAGTTTCATGGCAGCATTCTAAATGTGGTTATAATGGGAGTGAATGGGGAGTGAAAATTAAAATCTGATGCTGCACAAAAAAAAATCATGTACCAAAGCTAATGTTTACTAATCTTTGACATATCCAAGAGTGTGATAGCATGTAAAAAATTTCCATCCTCCGATCATTTCTTTAATTGAAAATCGGTCATTTTGTGTGTTTTTTTCCCCTAAATCAGTGGCATCTCTTATGTAATTGGCATTTAAAGGGCTGAAATCCGTATTTTCAAAAACGCTTTAATTAGTGTGGATCAGGGCTGAGCTTGATGAAGAGATCCGGGTAAAAAAAGAAAAAAAGAAAAAAAATTATCTGTTATGTTTCTACAGCAGCTGAAGTTGTGGCTTTTTTTGGCCGAAACAGGATGAAAGGGTAGTAAATCTGCCCACAGTGCATTTTTGACCTTTTAAAATTTTTGAAATCACATTTTCAAAATGTATGTAGAATTAAGTTTCCTCACCAAAAATGCTTTCACTCTCTTAAATAGAGGGAAAATTATGGTCAATTATTTCTAGATATCACCCCTTTGTGGCCTAAAAAAGCCAAATAGGTACCCAAGGGTTAAAAAAACTGTTGACCGAGAAGGAGGATTTAATTAGGATGAAGTGACGTTGTCCTCAGTTGCACTTTCACAGAAGTCCTCTAACGCTACCTCTTACTTTCTGCAAACATCTCTCACTTTGTTGCAAAATGTATCTACAGATGAACTCAGTGACTCAACAAAAACATAATTTAAATCTGATATTATCTCTAAAATTCAGTAAAAATGTGTACTAATGAGTCTTGGATTTGTTCACTTGTGCAGACAAACAGATGTGAAACTGCTACAAGCTGCAGAGTCATCGCCCTACGTCAGCCTTTTTGCAAATAGCAGACGAGTTCCTCAAAAACAAACTCATCAGGCCAGTTGAGTCACAAGATCAAAACCAAGACACAAATGCAAACTGGTAAGAGATCACCAAGATGATCAGAGGTTTGTGATGTAGTTGGCTGAGTTCACATATGCAGGGTTGGTGCCCCTTTTTAACAGCTTTTCTCCCTCATTAGGTCATAACCCAGCATTTAAAGAAAACAGGTGTAAACTGTTGACTAGGGCTCTAGAGAAGCACTTCCCAAATACAAACTCAGGCTAATGATGCATTACATAAACATCAGAGCTGGGGAAGGGGGAACTGCATCACACCTGATAACGTTCAAGCTTAAAAATCATGAAAGCTAGGTTTGTTCATGATGATAATCAAGATGAACATAACATCAGAGTTTCATGAATTTTTGTTCTACAGACCTTTTCATCAGCAGTGATCCAAGAACAAGTTGAAAAATCCCACATGCTTTAAGTCAAGAGAACCAGCACAATGCTAACTTCCTAGCTGGCCTACAAAAATAGGTTATCCACTGAGGTTGCCCCCTGCTGGCCATCAAAAGTAAAGCAGGTTCAAGACACCTCCATCCTTTTCTAGCACTTGACCCTGAGGCTTTCACTGTTGGGTAATGTTATTTTTAAAACCTGTGACAAATAAAACATATTAGAGCATTTCTGCACTTGCAATTATCATAACCCTTTAACTGGCATTGTAACTGTGTGGTTGACTTTTTTTGTCACCATATTGATATACTAAAAATTCTGAAAAAATGTGCATAAATATCACTGCCTGCAAACTATGGAAAAAATTGAAAGTGACTCAGTGCTGCACAGCTCTTCGGAAATCTCAGAGTAAGAGCAAACACCAATGTAAGAAAAAAATATTTTCGCCTATCATTTCTAGAACCTCTAACAATCATAATTTAGTTGAAGGAAATAAATTTAACTATAAAATATATATCTATGAAGACTTAAAAAAACTGGGTCAACTGCTCAGGTTGAGTTGCCAGTCTATGTAAACAGATCTCTTACCTATTTACACAGACTGGCATCTCATTTTGTATATGTTTTCCTTTCAAAACACATTCTTTTTTGTGTTTTATTTGATTATAGAGAACATAGTGTTTCTTACCTCACAGAACAGGGTGTCATACACACCCCACACAGACTCCACATTGGTTTTATTCAGTCCTGTTTTATTCCTCACAAGATCTATAAAGTCCTGTAGAGAGGGACCCATTTAGAGCCACAAACTTTTCCTTACATCAAATACAGTGATAGTATTTCAAAATCAGACTAATTAAGTATATAACCTTAATAACAATACCTGGTATGTTGAGGTGACGTTGAGAAAATACTCAGTATGCTCCGTTTCATTCATCAGCTGTTTGAAGCGTGGACAGTCCTCCATTGGAAAAGACAGAAGCTGAAAGAAGAGGCAGAGACTTCAGATCAGATTTGGAGATTCACTTTCAGCAGGACAAGTTTAAAAATGTCATTATTCACATACTTTCTCTTCGCTTTGTGGGACTGTGTGGACGGGGATTGGCTGCCAAATTAAGTCCGGTTTGAAAACCTGCCGACCACTTGGCGGGTATAGACCTATGTGACGATCAAAGAATAATAAAACAGTTAATGGAAAGGAAAGACGAGCAAAAAGAGAGAAATTCTTGGTTGTAGGAATTCTAACCTGCAAGGTTGGCCTCAGCGCTCATGAGGGTGCGGTCGTAATCAGTGCTCCTGACCGAGATCTGAGGACAAACGAGACGCCACTTTTAAATATTTCTTAATAAACACCCAAAGGCGAACTGAGGCCGCCATCCTCGAAAACACCTCCCAATCATCCATCATGTTCTTAGAATCCAGCACTACTAAGAACACCCACATGTGAGGGACGCTTCCTCTAAATATCTTCGTCTGCTTGAGAGGGGTTTCGTGGTGAAACGATAAGAGTTGGGAGTGGGTTTACCTCGTGTCTGTCGTAGGACTCATTGAGGAATCCTTTGTATCGCTCCCTAAGGAACTGGCCCAGGAGGTAGTGCTGCTTCATGCCCTCCTGTAAAACATAACCACATTACCTCTTCTACTCAAAGGAAAGTTACTAGTGCCATAGTCTTTGAGAAACCCCACTTCAAAACCCCGAGCTAACCCATTCAGAACATTAATACCTGGGAGAGTTGTCCAAACCCCTGTGGCCAGGCAGACTCTTGGTACGGGTCAGTAGGGTAGGCTCTGATCGGGGACCTGTCGCCATGTCGAAACAACTGAAAGAGCAAGAACAGATATGTCAACCTTCCTTTTTAAGGTGCAACCACACCAAGAAACACTTTCACCACAGTGACTGCGTTATGGCAGGAGAACAAAGATGTGTTTACCAAAGAAGAAGTCCCTAGATAAAGCTATTTTATCAACCGCGAGCAAATAAAACTTTAACTGTTGACTTCTGTTTTACCACAGCTCTCAGTCGACATTAGTCTTCATGAAAAATGACTGTGTGGGTTTTCCATCTTTATCACATTTGTAAACAGCATTTATCTCCTGCAAAAGCAGAACCTTTGTCCCAGTTTTATCTGTGTCAGCTGATAGGAATGATGTCTCAGTGTTTTCAGACGGTGCATAACATTCAAAGGAAGCGATGTGTGTCAACTACAGGTCAGAGAAAAAAGCATTAAGATCGTTTTGAACTTTTGAACATTATATTAATGATGTCAATATATCAACAAAAATAAATTTAAAATGTCAAAAAGGTCCTGCTTATTTTTTTTCTTTGACAAACTCCTAGTCTCAAACCATAGATTTCCTTCAAAGATGCCATTATTCCCAGCATTTACACTTTTTTCCTGGCGATTGACTTCATTCTCACCACACTGATTTGACAGGCCCTAAATTTCACTCCATTTCCACAAGTTTGCAAACAAACAAACAAAAAAGTCAGATATTAGATTCTGGCCTGCATGAAAACCCCTCTGTTTCAGCCCTGCCCTGAACAGGCTGTTTCAGTGTAAATCCTCATGAGCTGTTTGACCATGCCCCTTTGAGATGTAGATGTGGCTTCAGATTTCCAATGCTGTGCTCTATTGTTTACTGTGCCTGCAAAGACATGCCTGGACATGTTGCTTCCAGTGGAGCTGGTGATAGGCTAAAATAAAACCCAACTGGCTAAAGCTGCATTTCCACCACACAGTCCTGTTCAGTTTGGCTTTAGCACTGTGAATATTACTCAAGTAACTGATCCATGCCATCCCAATTTTTTGGCCCCCTTCTGTTGGGCTGCTGAGGGTACTGAGAAGACCCAAACGCTGCATACTGTTGACTGGTCGCAAGAAATACACCCGTGGATTTGAGTGACAACTTTTCCACCATTTTGTGACAAACAATGAAGAAGCATAGCTGAAGAGACTACATCTCATGTGGGGGAGGTTGCATATCCCCTTATGAGATCATTACGGGTACATTTTCAAACACACTGTTTAAGCACAACATTGAGGGGCAAGTTACTTGGAAATTCAAATATAAACTACAAACTCCTTAAGCAGTATTAGAGCTAAACCTGTTATTTGTAAAATGTAGCTTTACTTTTACATTATGCTACTATTCCCTTTTCTGAAACTGGTTTTTAAACTGACTGAAAACTAATTTTACAACAAATGACAATGTTCTTCATGTCTTTTACAAACACAAACTCCCATTGAAGATAGTACTTTGAGTTGTTTACGTTTTAGCTAGCTCTTTATCTCTCGCTCTCTTTGCAACATTGAGCTTTTTAGCTAGCTACTCTAGCTGTTATAACTATATACGACAATCCACAACAAGGACAAAAGTAACCACAAAATACTTTGATTTGTAACTATGATTTTATTACTTTTTAGAAACAGTAATTCCACACTTTAGTACTCACTCAAAAAATAATATTGTACCCAGATAGGGCTGGATATCTCATGCAACCTCACCATACAATACGTATCCCGTTAAGCTTAAATGATAGACATTTACTATGCCTTTATCAGAATTCCTGACAACTTTAAATTTATTTTTCCATTGCAAAAGATTGTTCTACAACTCAAGACCCTTAAATTTAGGTCCTCAAAGATTTTAGACCTAAGTTAAATTTTGAACATGTGCTTCATTCATCAAGTCTGGCTTCAACTTTGAACTGTGCTATTGACTTCTTAACCCAACATGTTTCAACAACAGCTGTCACAGCAATTGAGACCGTATCGATTCTGTAGAATCAGTATTGATGAACGTATCCGCAAAGAGTGCATGACGATGCTTTGCCGTATAGATATTTTGAGCACAGGCCTATACCAAGAAATGCATGTCGTCAGCAAACCCATAGACATATATTTTCGGCGAGGAGACACTAAAGCTAGGCTATTCATTGCTGCGGTAGGGGCCAAGAGCAATTACCTTAATTTTGGGTAAAAACAAACACAAAAGCAGCATCAGGGTGATTGATCACTGTACTGGACACACCAACAATGCTTTGTCTTTCCTCTAGCAGGCCTCTTTGTTTTGGTACCACTTCAACACACAGCACACCCTTTGTATCCTTCCACCCTGGAGCAAAGCTAACTTTCAACGAAAACATGGAACAATCACTTTAAGTGCCTTGCCCAAGGATATATCAGCAAGGGAACAAGGGACCTACCACAACGCTATGTCTCTTGGCTTTATTCCCACCGCTGACGTTAATCTTATCACCATGACGTTTATGATCAAGCCAAAAAGGTCAAAGTATGCCTTGATGAATCAGCTCCACTTCATGTTTAAGGTAGCCAGTTTTAATTCTTACAGCTGGAACTTCAGCACTTCCTCAGCAGAAACAAAAAAGGAAGCTCCCTGTCTTGAGCGTGCTTCTCTTAATAGAAGTGTTAAGGCGGCCCTCATGCTGTTAACCGTGCCTACAGTATCAGAACCTGCAGTAAGACCTTGTTACATGATGCCAACAGATAATCTCGCCATTCAAGCCGAGCAGCTTCAGGTTTCACTCCAGGAGCCAGCAAAGAGAAGTGTTTGTTTTTGAGTGATAAGAACGCATGACTTATCTGTCAAAAATAGCAGAAAAAGTGTGTAAACTCTATTTGCAGGGCGGATTATCCCTTTAAACCTTTTAATCTTGTCTGCAGCTCGATACATTAATGATTGTAGAGCGGGTAGGTTGGTAACGCTTTCTGAGAATGAGCACAGGATTAAACTCAGCTCCTTGAACAGCACCAAACTTTATTATGTCCAAATACGTGGCCTGTTTGTCCGTGTCATAAAAGACACAGTGACACGCAAGACATGCAACTTCTTGGATTTAACAAGGGGGAACATGGCTGCAGAAAACTTGATTTAGTTTCCCACATGTGTGACAGATTCCATGTCTGTGACGCGAGGAAGAGGGGAACGGGGGTGGGAAACAGAGCCTACCTATACTCGGATTTTAGAGAAGTCAGAAGTTAAATATTACATGACGCCTTTTAAGGTATTCAACAGTTAAACATAAAGTGAAAAACAGATTCTTTCACTAATTTAAGGGTGTTTTTCAGCTTCCAACAGGGTTTTATCTCAACTTTGCATAGGGAAATATCAGGGAAATGAAATTTGCAAAAGACTCACACATTACAGAGTGTTATGTAAGATAGGTGGTATGTAAATATTCACTTATGTGTGTATTTAGGTTGCTTGAGTGCTTGTTTTACTGTATATGGGGAAATTAAGAGAGGATTCTTCAACATTTGAGCCAAACTTTTTAAGACTTGACTCCAAAACAGCAATTTTAGAGGCTCAGGACCTCCATTTCCTTGAAGTTGGCTAAAAAATTGGTTGTGAAAAGCTGTGCACACTCATATCCATTTGAAACCATTTTGTGTCTTGCATTATTGCCGTTTTGTACAAGCAAACTCCAAATTTTGCTTCTTTTAAGGTAATATCCTTGATTTAACTTAGTTTGAATTTTATGTAAAATCTCCATTACCCAACCCACAGTGGGTATGTACAAGAAACGTTGCATGTTGTTTCTGCTGGCGTCATTTTTGTAATATCAAAAGTGCTTTTTCATTTGTTGTATCTGCTCAACCAGACTTGACTCTACTTGGTTTGAACAGCCTGCTTTGTTTTCCAGTGCAGTGTAGACTACATTGGCAAAAGTCTTTTGCTTTACAGATGTTAGAGGGGCTTGAGTTTTAAAACAACGTTATAATGTTAATATTTAGGTCTAACTGACTTACAGATGAAGCCATCTTACTTTTCCCCCTCCAGCCAAGTTCCAGCCAAGTTCCAGCTGGGAGTACACCCCACCTCAAAACTCCACCATAATGCTGCGCTCCGTTTACATCAGAACTGGGAAGAGGGGCGTAGGAATGACGTCATATCTGAGTTATCAGCGTTCCAGTTACAAAGTCCAGATGAAATTTCCCACAACTGGAACGCAGCATAACTACACCGTTATTTGTTTCACATTTTATTATTTATTTCTCCAAATTTATGCATATATTTTTTTAAATTTCTTTACTGTAGAGTGCAGATTTTACAACTACTTACATTTTGATCTTCTTGACATTGCGTTTTTCAAAAAAAACATCTCTGACTTGCCCTTCAGCTCCTCCCTTATCTTCTCTAGCTTCAGGAAAACCATTACACCCTGAAGCCACTGACAGATAAGTGGGACCTTGCTTGACTTGCAGCACAGTAAAACTCTTCGTCTTGCTAACAGTGACGTAACAGCTCCAACTGTCAACTGATTAGAGGTAAACTGATTGTGTTCCTGAGATGTACCAAATATTGCTATACAAGGACAATTTCTAATATTCATGCCTAATATTTTGGACATGGTTCCAAAATAATTCTGCCAGGAGTTTGCTAGCTTTGAACAGCGATATTTTCTGCATTTTTACCTTAAAAAAAAAAAAAAATCAGTCCTTATCACCTGTACTACTGCCAGACACATGGGGCAATAAGATATTTCGCCTTCTGCTTTCTTGGGCAGCCATGTTTTCCTTCACTGGTTTTGTCTACATTTATTCGATCCCCTGGTTAAATACTAGCTAAAAATGTCTTTCTTGTGTCAAATCAAACATGAACTCATTCCTGGTAAAACAGTTTAGGGGGCTGCAGTTAAACAGTTCAAAATGATAAAGAAACGTAACGACAAAAAGATACCCTCAAAACCACAACGTATTTCTACCTCATATTTTCAGAGTTTGATGAAGTGCTAGGAGCCGTCTGTTTACGATCACTGGTATAGACTTTGAATGTGTGTCTTTAAGGCAGATGGGGTTGCAAAAGCGTGCGAAACCACAATCCTCACACCAATGAAGCAGGAAATGGAGGCGACAAACTGCTGCCCCTATGTGACTTTTTTGTCATTGTGAGGAGATTCGTTTCATTTTGATGGCTGCAAGCAGCAAACACAACATGCTATTTAAAGCAGACAAGGTTTAGGAAGTCACAGAGCATGTCAGAGCCGACAATTGGAGGTGTCAGCAGTGTTTTCACTTCACATTCAGTCTCAGCTCAGCTCACTTGGAGCTCTACTGGAAGTGATACAAAAAAACGGTGCCAGGTAATAGGTGCAATCCCTGATGGGAAACAAAACAACCAAGTACAGCCAAGTCGAACAAGCTGACACCATGTGATGGAAAATCAACATGACAGGAGGCAGTGAGCTGCATTTACCTTGGCTGGCGGATGTTGGAACTGGGAATTACGTCACACCAGTAAAACCAATTCAATGGTTGTTGTCACGGCGCTGTAGGAAAACGGCTGCCTTTTCCAGCAGCTCTCAATTTTAATCATTTTTTTAAAGATTTTTATCCAGTTTAAGCTACTTTTTGTATCAGTTTTAGCTTTTTCTCACCCTTTCTACATTTCTGCTCTTCTAATGAAGACATATTTTTAGTTTTAAGTATCTCCCATGGATATTTTATCATTCTTAATTCCCCTCAGGGAGTTTCCCAAAAGGGATTAATAAAGTTCAATCTAATCTATCAAAAATAATTTATTCAGCCTGGCTTTTATGTAGAACGTTATCATTTTAATGACTACTATCATTATTTGGTTATTTGTGAGTATCACTTTTTACCTTACATTAATATTAAATTTAATTTTTAAATTTTATAGTCTGTTTTATTTCATTTTTGTATTTGCATTTCATAATTCTGTTTTCTGTTAGAATCTCCTCTGGTGGAGTTTTGTATTTTCATTGTATTCATTTGCCTACTTTTACCTATTTCAGTTTATGATCTTTCTTTTCTTTTTATGCACAGCACTTTGCGCTACAAAACTTTGTATGAAAAGTGCTATACAAATAAAGTTTGGTTGATTGATGTTTATTTATTTTAAATACATTTTTAGCATTTTATTTATTTCTGTCCGATGATTCTTGGTTTTATTGCCTGGCATTTTCTCTTGTTTCTTTCTTTTATATTTTATCAGTCATTGTGATTTTACCTTTTCTTATACTTCAGCTTTTCTGGTGTGCATTAGTCTTCAAATCCTCTCGACATCCTACCTTCCATCATTACAATTACACTAGAATACTACTTAGTAGATGGACCTCAGCTGAGCGTTTATCTGCTGGGTTTTTGTAAGAAAGTTATTACGTATATCCTTTGTCAATCATTTTTTGTCTAAGTGTAAAGCACTTTGACTTGCAATTTAAATTAAGTTTGATTAATTGAAATTCTTCCATTTCTTTGTTGAATTCTTTGTTGTCATTTTAACAGACAAAATGACAACGGATAAAACTTGCAGGTTTAGTTAGAACATCTGATATTAAGATTTTGGTGTTGATCCAAATCCAGAAGCAGATGGATGAGACCAACGCCATTATCTGTTCTGCTTATCCATGCGATTCTTCATCAATTCCTGATTTTCTGCACAAAAAAGCAGATCTACAGGTTTCCCCACTCAACAACACCAAAGATAGGGTGTAGTTGAGTATCTCCTGATATTTAGAGCAGTTCTGCTCAGAGAAATGCTTCAGCTCGTTGCTGGGGTTTCCACTCTTCCTTAAAATCACACTGGATGTTGTACAGCCAGCGCAGTAAAGGGTTAAATTTAGCCACACTTCTGACAGCTTCTGCATTTAGTGGACTGCCTCTGATGAGAGCACGACATCCTTGATTTGCTATGCAAAATACTGAACATCACCATGCACAAAAGGAGCAAAATAATATACATGCATATATATTTATTTATGACATTTTTAAATCCACAGATAAAACAAACAAGTATTAAAGATTGTACAATTTAGTCAGTGAAAATGAAACCACTGACAGGCAGTGACCCACCTCCAAGGTGCATTCATCCTGGCACTGAGTTCACTGTTTAATTTGCTGGCATGACTCCTATCACTTACGTGTCACCTTTCAAAGATGAGTCTACACCTCATTGTTTTACTGTCCAGACAATAACTTCGGTGTCCCTGGCTGCCCTGCTGGGGAAGTAGGTCCTCATTTTGAGTTGAGAAGAGGTTCAAGGCAGGACATCTGAAAATACTTTGGCATGAGTCTCTTTAATCTGTATTTGTGCTTTCAATCAGGGAAATACTCACTTATGAAAGAGGGAGTTTCTGCAGCGTACTGATACAATCAATAAGACAGAAAATACTTTAGAAATTAGACATAATTCAAGGATAATGAGTGGGAACTTGCTTTTGAGTGTTGTTAAGACAACTGATTAATCACAAGACAGGGTGTGTTTATGTGACAATGCTATATCTCATACACTGACATTTAAACACGTCTGACGGGCTGAAGCTTAAAGAGTGAAGTATATAAGGAACAACCTTCATATAAGTGGTGACAGGTCCTCATTTGATTAATATAGAGTGTCAGCTAACCTAGTTCCTATTTTCCAACGCCATTTACTACTGCCGAGCGGTAAAACCACCACATAAAATCAGAAATCCAAGCAGAATTAAAGCTGCTAGCCGATTTAAAAATGAGCCGAATTTGAAATAATACTTCATTACTTCTGACAAACCCAATTTAAGTGAAGAAAATGCACATTTTTAAAGCTAGGAGAGGAAAACCAAAAATATCCTGAATTTTGAATGCAGTTCGGCGAGCGCTCAAGACGGTGCCACTTACAGCGCCAGCTTTAACAACGTTACACAATATTACTCACCACAGTCACGTAGACTAACTGTCCTTGTGCTGCAGTTTCCCCGAAGAGAAAGCCCACTGTTAGAAGTAACAATAGTGAAGGAGGCTCCATGTTTCCGTCCGACGGGCTAACATGTAATTGCTAACCCAAGACTGGGGAAAGTGGCTTTGCTTGCCGGGGTTGCCGTGGACCGTTTGTCAAGTTCGCGATCGTTATCATATATGCGACCACACAGGAAGTTATAAAATAAAATATAATGAATACATTTGTTTAAACATAACTTGCAATTATGATACAATAGTGACACTGCTAAAGAATGAAATACAGCTTATTATTATTTACAACACACCAGTAAAATTTAATACTTAATAGAGTACCCGTTTCTGGTGAAATGGACTCGTATAGTGACGCGTAAATTTTATTTTGAAAGGATATTACAAATGCAGTTGGCTAGCTTGATTTAAAAGGGGAAAACGGAAGTGACGTACGCCCAAACTGTGTGCGTACTTGTCAACAGTCCGGAATATTTCTCAGCTACTGCTGTGAAGTGTAAATAAAAATTCACACGCTGCACCTAGACTAGACTGATTGAGTTTAATATTAGTCCTATTCATTTTCTTTGAAGGTATTTAGTTTCAGACAAAACAAGAACGCGTCCATCCAGGTAAGACATAAAATACAATAATAATTAGAAGAAGAACAAGAACTGTGGTAATAAGACTACAAAATAAATAACAGAAAATAAAATGGGGGACCACGAGAGGCTGTACATAAGTGACCATTAAGAGCACAAGGTCACAGCTGGTACAATGAGTCTACATCAGATCCAATCAAATTGTTACAATTACAATTACAAATTGTTTGTAATTATCTATGAGACTACATGTTATTTTCTCCAAAGGTCAGATAGGTCAAATGGAAAAACAGCTTCCACCAGATAGATTAAAGTACCTCTTTAATCTATCTGGTGGAATCTTTTAACATTTTTCATTTCAACACATAACCATGTGACATGCAAAAAGTACCCTTGTGCAGCCACATCTAAAACACACGTGTATTAATGTTTCTCCTGGGGAGTGTAATAGAGCTAATGGAGAGAGTTGAAGAGGGTAATTCAAACCTTGAGTTAATTTTTGTGTGCACACTATCTTGGCGTAGCTTTTCCCACTAGACTTCTAGTCAGACTTTCACTTTTATTTATTACAAACTAGACACATTAAGTTTATTTACAACTTTATTTTCATAAAATACAATCTGTTGCCTGTTAAACTTTCCACACATGACCTGAGGAGATGCTAGAAAGTTCTGAATAGTTCAGTTCTAACTATTAAAAACAACATTTTCCCTTATATCAAAATCAGTAACAGTAACAGTACTATTACAAAAATAATACTGCTATTATTATTATTATTACTAAAATTAGTAGTAAAAATAATAATAGCAACAACAGTGATTATCATATTATCATAATTATTATTATAATCTACACTTACCATTATTTTAGCAAATATAATTATACTTATAATAATAATAGTAATTGTACTAAGAAGTTCTAACTTTATTTCTACACACTGTTAGCAATATATATGAAAGTGAAAAATAGATCAATTAATGAATAGCAAAGTGGGGAAAATATTGGAAAATAAAAAGAACACAAAAAAAAATAGACAACAATATTAAGGGAAAAAACAGGGACAAAAAAGTCTAATATCTGCAGTATGGACACCTTCAAAATGATTACAGTTAGTTAAGGGGGAACGTTCTCAGAGAATTCATCTCAATGGCAGATATGGAGAAAGCTGATGTGGACTTGTGTTGGTGGGTTTGATGAGTCAAACAGTTGATTGTTTTCTCTTTTTTGTTTTCTCTGCATTTTTCTCCTATTTCTTGGAAGTATTGCTCTTGCAGAAGCTTTTCTTAGAACATGAAGTTCAGAACAGCCAGGGTATTCACTGAAAAGGCTGCTATGTCTCACTTTAGCCTCTAGATGTCAGTGTTGTAGTGGCTTTCACAAATCACAGATGCTGTAAGAGTTTTCTTTTATAATCTGACCCTGCACTTGACCCTCCGCTATGCTGATCTGATTGTGTTTACTGTGGGAAAAGCAGCTTCATCGAATGCGGATAAAGTTGCAAGAAACACTAAGCCTGGATCTTCCCAGGAACCTGATCTTAAGCTACCTCTTTCATTATCATTAGAAAACAGTGTTAGTACATGGTGATAAATTTGTTTTTCTGTACTATTATAAGATGATACCTTGTGCCAAAGATGAAGGATTAGCCCTGGAGGTATTTTGGTATTTTTAAAGAAAAACAACAGGCTTTTGTGTCCCCTCTGCCGTTTGCTAAAAACACCATACATAAACAAAGCCTGTATCAAGTCAGAACAAAGCATAAGGCAAGCTAATGCCTAAGACAGGCTTTGTAACTTAATCTTTAAACATTGTGGTGTTTTGCTGTTGTTGGAAACCCTTAAGTTTTCTAAATAATAAAGAGCTCATGTTTCAAGAACCAAAACTGTACAACAGCTAAGCATGTTAAGTAGCCAAAACAAGCTAGCTGGTGAAGTAGAAGTTAATGTGCTACTTGCTTCCACTATCTTTTATATTTCTGCTACTACTACAGCTTACACAACTACTACTGCCACCATGAAAATAATAACAATTAAATGAAATAACAACAACATTTTTGAGTTTTTAAGAAGCACCATCACAGCTAGCCATGCTAACAAATAACTAGCATAGCTTAGCTCCAGACTTATCTGAAACATACAGTTTGATGTAGTTAATCTGCTTCAAAATAAATATTATAGCTAAGGTATGGATACTAGCTTTGAGTTCCTATTTACCAACATGATACTACTGCCGAGCATTAAAACAAACACAAAATCTAATATCCAAGAAAAATTAAGTCTGCCAGCTGACTTATAAGTGCGCTGAATTGGGCGAAATAGTTAATTACTTATGAAAAATACATTTAAATTGAAAAAATGCACATTTTAAAAACTAGGATGGGAAAACCTAAAATCTCCTAAATTTTGAATGCAGTTTTGCGAGCGACTGAGACGGTGCCACTTGCAGAGGCGTTTAACAGCTTTTGCCGCGTAACACAATATTGATATTTTACTCAACACAGTCATGTTGGCAAACTGTCCTTGTGCTGCAGTTTTCCTGCAATGGAAGCCCACTTACAGAAGAAAACTTGAAATAAATTACCTCAGAAACTTCAGTTTGAGAAGTGGAGCCAAAACTTTAGAGCAGCAAAAAATATTAAATAGCCAAAACAAGCTAGCTGGTAAAGTAGAAATTAATGTGCTACATGGTTCCAGTATTTTTTACACTATTTCTGCTGCTACTACTATTTATATTACTACTTAAAATAATGCTAATAATAATGATTAAATAAAATAACAACAAATGTTTTTAGTTTTCAAGAGTTTGACAAATTGACAAAATAAACATCTTCATCCAAATAGGGGGGCATTTTAAAGCTAACCAAAAAGCTATGTGTAGGCTTATGAAGCTTTCTCCAAAAACAGGCTCTCAGTTAGACTTTATTTTCTGACACACGAGCTGACACCACTGGAGCTCCTCCAGAGGATCACTGGAAGTGATTTTCTTGGGAAAAAGACAAGTGTCTGTCTGCTGGTTTAATCAGACTCGGGTTGTATAACATGTTCGTCTCTTGGAGTTGAAAATCAACCAGAGGTGGAAAGAATCCCGAAATATCCCACTGGGGTTGAAGAGACCCTAATTTACTGATGTTTGCTTTACTGGTATGAAAATATACTTGGAGAACAGGAGCTGTGGCTTTATTTAACACTAATAGAAAAAGATAGATGGACTTTTGAAACCATAATATTATTGAGTATTTTTTTCAATGGTGTTAGCGCACCTGGGCATGAAAACAAATGAAATATCACTGTAGTCAGACTGAAAACAAACAGATTATCACTGTAATAAATCCTGTGGGAACTGTCCGTAGGCATTATCCCACCAATTGCCTTCAAAACATCAAGCAGCAAAACAACATCATACGACACTTAAAGTATTTTCCTCGCCACATGAAGCGAGTCTTGATGTCAACAATAATCTCTTTGTTCTTTTGTTTTTTTCTTTGAGTCGTTTGTAATTACGCTCAAATGATATGTGCTACTAAGTCCCGGTAGAGGTGTTTATGTTTTTGCTCATTTCTCAGATTATAGGTGGAGGCTAATGCTCAAAACACATGCTGTGGCGCGAGCTTAACCCCATGTGCAAAAACAGGAAATAGGCGACGACCAAATGTCACGTCAACAATAACAATAATGAGAACAATAGTGATTAAAGGAGTCAGGGATTAGCCTTAATCTGACATATCTGTTTGTTTAAAGGGGGAGATACGCTCATTAAAGCGGGGGGACCCTCCCTGAACAATGACACCTCATCTACAGGGGTGTAATCTGCTTGTTTGAGGGGGGATTATAAAAAAAGCAATCCAAGTGCGGTGGGGGTCTTCCCCATGCTGGCATGACTAATGATTACGAAGATCACAGAATTAAATTACCCAGATGAGCTGATGAGCAGATGTTTGTGGGCTTCCTCGTGTCATCGGAGCAGCCCTTCACAGCCTAATGCAGTCACTGTAAGCGCTTGTTTTTCAGCACTGGGACGCATGACCTCTGCTTGCCATCTAGGAGAGTTGGGATGCTGTAGCGAAAACAATGATTTGAAGAAGGGCCAAGAAGAAACTGAGGAAGTTGCAGAATGATTAATAAATACCTTGGAACGTTTCACAGGTAACAGGAGACAGTGCCATGATTGGACAGGTCAAGTCACCCACAATAAACAATATAAAAAGATGAATAAAATTACAAGAACTGTTTGCACATATGGTGCAAGGCTAAAACCAACACTGAATGCCTGTGACCTTTGATCCCCCATTCGGGACTGTATTAAAAACTGTTAAAAATGTTCTATGCTATTAGCATGACTTCTGTTTGCTATCTAGATAGGAGGAAAAGATGCACAGATTCTAAAGTTGGTGCTAGCAACTCATTCCAGAAAAGTTGGGACAGGGGCAAGAAAGACTGAGAAAGTTGCGCTATAAAATACTCACATTCTAAAGGCAAGGTAAATTAAAAACACCTAATAATTTAATGATTGGATAAGTTAGGGTTTGCTTGAAAAGTGCAGTTGTTCACAATCAAAGTGCTCATCAGTTATGTCCTCAAAAGAGTTGGAGAACTGGAGCAATGTCTGTTTGTAAGGAGCAAGGAACAAAACTAAAATTGTATGCCAGTGACCTTTGATCCCTCAGGTAACATTTGGATGTCACAACGTGGCCTTGGGAACATTTGTCGATTTTGGGAGTACTGTTCACCAGATTTAAGAGTAAAAGACAATGCATATAGTTATTAGAGTAATCAAAAACCAGTATCTGCTGGAGTGTGAGAATGTCTTCATACCCTTGGCATGGGTAACTTGTACATCTGTGACAGCCTTTATCAAGGTATGTACAGGTTTGGAGCGACATATGCTTCCATGTCGACAGTGCCTGCCTCTGAGATATCCTTACTTATTTCACCAGGACTGAACTTGGCCAGATTCTGCACAGCATGGCTTCCTTGTAAGAGTGCAGATACTAGATTCTGGTCTGCATGGCACATCATGAAGCACAAAACACAACAGAAACCTCACACTATGTACACCAAGTGAGAGAATTCCACTTCAACATTTAGCTTTGACAGTCCCCAGACTCTTTCAGAGTGTTGTTAGAGGAAACGGTGATGTAACACAGTGGTAAACATGCTACTGTCTCAACTTATTTGACTCATGTAGCAGGCATCAAATACAAAATGTGATTACATATCCTAAATACAATAAAGCATGTCTGTTTAAAAATTAAATATGAGGTATTTTTTGCCATGTTTAGTCAGATAAAGGTTAAAAAGGGATTTGCATAGCAATATATTTTTAAGTCATTTACACTGTAAATAACATCCCAACTGTTCTGGAGCTAAGATTTGCACGTGACCCCTGTTTGCCTCTGACTGTCATTAAGACAGCGGGTTAAATCTGTCTTGCTTGATTTATGTGTGGGAAAATTGTTGTTTGTGCAAGAGGCTGCAGGGCTTGTGCAGCGCAACCAGATGATGGCAGCATTTCTGCAAGCTGGTGAGGCCTCTGACGCAGTTGCTTTAGTCACTCTCCCTCTGTGAGCTGGCTGTTTTTCATTCAATATGAACATTTTGTAAATATGCGGCACAGTGCAGTAAAGGCACAAGGGAATATTACATCAGAAATCAGGCTTTGATGCCTCTTTGGGCTTGGTTTTTACACTTAAAAGAGCCATTTTCTATCAATTATCAAGAATGTTACTTTAAAATTGAGTCAGTGCTTTGCTTTGCATGTGAGAATGAAGAGTGAAGCGCTTAAATAGGGCACAACGGGGTTCAAACAGAGGAATACCCGCATGCGTAAAAATAGGCCACAACATGACTTATATAACAAGTGGAACGATGGGGTTGTTTACAGTGTGCCTTAGAAATGAATGGTTACAATGAAGTATTATGTTGCACATTTTAAATCCTCAGTAATCCATCTGAACTCAATGGGCCTGTCAATCACATTAAATATTAAATCAAAACATGATTGTGATATAAATCAAAAGAGGAAAATTCCATGTCTTACTAGAAATGTACCAAACACGTGACCAGGTGGGCTTGTTTTTGCACAATGCTTCAAGTTTTTTACAATGCACCATAAGATTTTCTTGTTTTTCAATGGGCTTCTGATAATTTCAGTTTCTATGGGGGTTGCCAGATCGTGTGACGGAAACAAGGTGTTAGTTTTATAAAGACAAGTGCTGAAAAAGATGCAACTTGTCACCTGAAATTGATAATTGAAACCCCAAAATATGTAACGACTTGGTTTGCAATTGCATTAGCACCGTTTTGTAATGTGGTATTTTACATTTTCAACAATTTCCTGGAAGAAATACTCAGGTTACTCGGGCTTTAATATGAGTGAAAACTCTTAAGTGTTATAAATAAGACAAAAATGAAGGTTCTTACAAGGGAAAGGCAGGCTTAAGGTATACTTTGTATCAGAGGTGGGAAACTAGCAGCATGTGGGCTACATGAGGCCCCCTTATTCCCTGAATGCTGTCCACGTTCAATTCTATATATATTCCCCTTTTAAAAACAAAAGTTCAGAAAGGTTATTTAGGGGCAAAAGATGCAACTGACCAGTACCAGTTGATCAACTTATTATCTTTTTTACTAAAAATCCTCCATTTTTTGTTACAAAATGACATAAAATTCATAAACTAATATGCTGTATTTATAAAACCATTTGTGTTGTTTTGCCAGCTGCACTGAAGTAATAGTTAAAGCCAGTCCAACAATAATTTTGTCAATTCACATAAATAAAAACAAGTAATAAATGAGTCATTTCATTGTGTAATTCAGATGCCCTTTCTATAGAATACTAATGCATTGCTCCATGAGATCTTTTTTTACTGCCTTGTTGAGCAACACCTAACCAGTTGTCAAAACAAAACGTGATTGGTTTTGGCAGATCTCTCAAACGGAAAAGAAAAGTTAGAACTGGGCATCCATATTAAAAACACTGAAAATATGAATATTTGGGAGAAAATTGAGGCGTGTCTGTAGATTAGTATGGAACATAAAATTCCTTTTGTTCATAGAAAATTTAATGATCAGAAAATACTCTATTGCATTTAGAAAGTCAAAGAATTAGAAGCATAGCTGTTTACGTTTTAATTCGAAAATGCTGATATTTCTCCTGTTTAAGTTCCAGTTTTGTTCTTTAAAATTAATCAGTTCAGTTTGCGACAATTTGGTAATAACTGTTAAATAACCAAAAATGTCCATTCCTGCTTTATATGAAAATAAAGACCCAAAAGCCAAGGACCTGTCGCCCAAATTCGCTTATAATGAGCGAACCTGGCAACCCCGCTTCCTCCATGAGCGAGCTGATTGGAAAGCATGGAGGCGGGGCCTGCCAGGCTTTGAATCATCGAACCAGCCAATAGGAAGCGCCGTAGCCGTTTGACTGACAGGCACGGCCCCTGCACAGCACGCCCCGCCCCCGTATGACTCTGTGTTTTATTCTGTTTTTAGAGCAGCAGCGTCACATGTTGTTTTTCTCCAGGATCAGATCTGCTCCGGTCCTCACTGCACTGCTTGCATCTCCCGTGGCTGACGGCGGATTCAGAAGTCGGTCTCTGCCATGGATGCGATCTAAAAACGGATTACATGTGAGTCTTTTCTGCTGAGAGTTTATTTTTTTCCCCTCTTGAGGACTTGGTTTTATCTGGAACTTGAGAAGTGGAGCGAAAATGGCAAGTCCTCCAGCGACGGGGGGACACCTGTTATCTAACGGGACGAGCGGTGTGAAGAAGTGCGGGTACCTGAGGAAGCAGAAGCACGGACACAGGCGCTTCTTCGTGCTCCGGGAGCCCACCGAGCGGTACCCGGCCCGGCTGGAGTATTATGAGAGCGAGAAGAAATGGAGGAACAAGTCTGCTGCGAAGCGGGTCATAACTTTGGACTCCTGTCTGTGCGTAAACAAACGAGCCGACGCCAAACACAAGCACCTCATCGCCCTCTACACCAAGGACGAGTACTTCGCGGTGGCTGCTGACAGTGAGCTGGACCAGGAGAGCTGGTATTCTGTGCTGACTGATCTAATAGCTGAGGGGAAAGTGTATGACAGCCCAGCTTCTACTTCCTCCTTGGTGGGCTTTGAGGAATCCAGCTATGGACTTATTGCCCCTGCAACAGCTGCCTACAAGGAGGTCTGGCAGGTCAACTTGAAATCTAAAGGCTTGGGTCAGATCAAGAACCTCACTGGAGTCTACAGGCTGTGTTTGTCCAGCCGCACCATCAGCTTTGTGAAACTGAACTCAGAAACAGCTGCTGTGAGTTTGCAGCTCATGAATATCAGGAGGTGTGGACACTCAGATAGTTTCTTCTTCATAGAGGTGGGTCGGTCTGCGGTTACAGGGCCCGGGGAGTTCTGGATGCAGGCGGAGGACTCGGTGGTGGCCCAGAACATTCACGAGACCATCCTCGAGGCCATGAAGGCCATGAAGGAGCTGTCTGAGTTCAGGCCGAGAAGCAAGAGCCAGTCCGCCAGCACCAACCCCATCTCCGTGCCCACGCGCCGCAACCTCAACAACCTCCCGCCGAGCCAGACCGGCCTGGTGAGGAGGTCCAGGACGGACAGCATGGCAGCCACATCCCCAGGGAGAAAGTTTACTTCCTGTCGGATTAGGACGGCGAGCGAGGGGGATGGGAGCGTGACCCGGCCTGTGTCCATGTCCATATCTGTGAATGGGAGTCCCACAAGTCCAAACTCGGGGAATCTCAGCAGGTGCCACACCCTCAGCAGTGGGCGCACTTGCAGGATGCTGGAGTCGTCCTCCAACTTGCACCACAGCCGGTCCATGCCGGTGTCCAACTCCCCTCCGGCCACCTCCAGCCCCATCAGCATGTCCCCAAGAGGGGGGGCCAGCGTCAGCACTCCAGACAAAGCGAGGCGACCCTTCAGCTGCAGCGCCTCCATCTCTGGTTCCCTCAGTGACACTGGTTTCATGCTATGTGACGACTACAGCTCCAGCCCAGGTGAACCCAAATACCTCCCCCTAACCCGCAGCGACACCCCTGACTCTCTATCCAGCACCCCTCCTTCTCGTGACATCAGTGACCCTTGTGGTTACATGATAATGGAGGGATCAAGTGGCAGTAGGAACGGGCTTAGCTGCGAGGGTCTTGTGATTGATAAGGCTTACAGGAAGCGGACGCACTCCCTCACCACGCCACGTCAACAGAGGGTGGTGGCGCCACTGTCCTCTGCCTCCCTTGATGAGTACACCCTCATGAGGATGGCGCATGGGCAAAACTCCCACTCCGCCTCACCTAAAGTGTCCTATCCAGAGGATTATGGGGACATTGAGATCGGTTCATCCAGGAGCTCCAGTAGTAACCTTGGAGACGATGGCTACATGCCAATGACGCCAGGTGTTGCTTCCCAGTCAGTTAAGGTCGACAACTATGTCCCCATGAGCCCTATGTGCGTCTCAGCGCCGAAACAGATTGTTAACCCTAGGGTGCACCCTCAGGCGGCTACCAATGGGGGCTACAAGACCAACTCCCCCTGCAGCAGCTCTTTGGAGGACAATGGCTACATGAGGATGTGGTGTGGTTCTAAATCATCTATTGAGAGCCCGGACAGGAATGGCGAATACATGAACATGTCACCTGGGAACCCGCCCCCACTCCAAACCCCCCCTGACTACTACCTGGGCCTACTCGCTGGGGACCCCGCTTGTGTTCGACCATCCTACCACGCAGGGTCCCTCACACTTCCTGCTAAACTTCAGACCCCCAAGAACGATGAAAGCAACCAGTACGTGTTGATGAGCCCGCAAAGTTTGAGGCAAAAGACGGGGGAGTCGGACTACTATTCAGTGATGCACCCCAGTCAGACCTCACCCCTGAGCCCCTCAGTCCCCTCTCCTGTTCGGCACGGCCGAGCAGACAGCCTACCCTACAGAGGAAGGCTGGGCAGACCCAATAGACTATCTCTAGACACCTTGAGGACCCTACCTAGCATGAATGAGCACCCCCTCCCAGGGGAGCCCCGCAGCCCTGGTGAGTACATCAACATCGACTTCAGCAGCACCAGATACTCCCCACCTTCCACTGTATCTACTGAAAGCCGGTCCTCATCGCTTGGTTCCACCGGTGGGGGTCCAGGGAGGTCGTCTCTGTCGGACTACATGAACTTAGAGTTGGGTTCACACTCTCCCAAAGAGGCCGACACCCCTGCTGAGCGCTTGGACACGCTACATGAGCTGTCCATGTGCCCCTGCTCGGAGGAGGACGGGGTGTACCGCCACGAGAAAGGGTCTCAGGGCCTTGGTGGTGACGTGAAGAATGAGTACACGGAGATGACGTTCGGGATGACCAGCTCGCCTCCTCAGCTTGTTCCTCAGAACGGGGCAAGGTATGTGTTTGAAAGGGGAGGGGGGGTGGCTCAGTATTTCATGAATAGTCTGGTCTGGGTGATGAGATGGGTGCCTTTTTGGTCCATATGTGTTCGTGATTATCCCTGTTTGACTTCCTGTGGGGTCCACAGGTAGAGTTGGGCATCATTTGGGCACTTTTTGGGTACAGGTGCTTAATGGAAACTTCTGAAATGGTGCCTAAATAGTACCAGTATGACTAGTAATGTGAAAAAAGAGCCTTCATGCTAATGTTGACTCTAGTCTTAATGCTGTTGTTGCCTGTAATGTCCAGTTTTTGCAGAGAAGGTCAGCATCTTTGACCCTGACATTCAGTCACCAAAACAAAGGCCCAAAATCTGGGTTTGGGAGCATGTTGGACTTAATTCTTTCTTTTGAACCTTGTGCCCCAGCAGCCAGATCAGCAGAGAAAGGAGACTTTCACTGGAGGATCAGGGGGTCCCTGAAAGCATCGGGGTCTTCCTCCTCCCATCTTCTTCAACGCTGGACCCTGACTGCTCCGCCAAGGTGATCCGCGCCAACCCCCAGGGCCGCCGCCGCCACAGCTCCGAGACCTTCTCCGCCACCGCCACCGTGACGCCAGTGTACCCCTCCTTCGCCCGTGGGGACGCGGTGAAGAGGCACAGCTCGGTTGAGAACATCTCGTCGCGGAGCAGCGAGGGCTCCGACGAGGAGTACGGCAGCCCCTTAAACCAGCAGAGCTCGGCGGGCTACCCCAGCGGGCTCAACTACATCGCCTTGAACCTGCTGGACGGCAGGGACGTGGAGAAGTGCGAGGACTTGGCCGGCTTCAAACCAGCCAGCAGCTGCAAAGGCGGCATCAATGGATTACACAGCTCGCCATATGTCTGTTTGGGATTCAAGGAGGCTGCGACTACTGCCAAAGGTGAGCGAGGTTGATGTCAGATGTTGTGCCGCTGAATTCTTTCATTTTCAGGTCCTGCAGGTGTTGTGTTGAAGCAAGTAATTGAGTATTTGAGGAATGTGGAACAGATATTTTTATAATTCCAGTTAAACAAACAGAGGTTTGATTCTACAGCAAAACAGCTGCAACACAGTTAGAGGTCAAATGGAGGAAAGAAAAACAGCAAACTTGGTTTTGTGGATTCAACAACTGGAAAAGTAGGGCTGCACCGTAAATCAGAATTTTATAGCCATCCCAACATGAGCTTTAACATAAAGCTATCACAAATGGGAACGGCATTTTGGGTAATTTTTTCAAATTTAGTGGGAAAATTGATTTATTTCAAGACTGTTGTGCAACATTTGAAGTATTTTACAGCACCTCTTTTTACTGCAGTAAAGATGTAAATGTAGACTTACAGACCTAAATAATACATATTTGTTAGTGGGCTTCATATTTAACCTTTATTTAGGCCTAAGGCTGGGCAACACCAACCAAAAATCATGACTCGATACAATTGAGCTAAGTGGTGATACACAATGTTCTTCAAAAATCAAACAAAATTGATACCTGTTTGCAAAAGTGTGAAGGCTCAAAACACCCAATATTTGGCTTTTTTTTGTTTTTTTTAGAGAAATTAAAACAGAAATAGTTATGAAGTTGAAACACGTTTAAGATATTAAATGCCTTAAATAAATCAATAGATAAAATCAGAAAAGCAAAAGGTCAACATAAACAGCACAATTAATGCATAGGTGAAATAGGGATGCACAAATTGGATTTTTGCCTATATCTAACACCACTGATTTTACTAGTCGCTATCCCAAATTTTTAATAGTGATATTTTTTTTTCAAGTTGTTGTTCCTCTCAATATGTTAAAAACAGATGTGTAACGATAGAAACAACACTTAATTCTCTTATACATTGTTAAATTATGTGATAATAGTTGAGGCGTGCCATTATGATACATTCATACACTCTGGAATATGGGATATATTGTATTTGGCACATGAAATTCAAAACAAAAATTAACTGTTCTGATAACATTGTGCATCTACATTAAAGTTAATTGACTTTTTTTTTTAGCAATCATGAATTTCTGATTGTCTTGTTTTTATGGTTGTATGAAGTTAAGATTGTCCTTTTGTTTGAATTTGTGTAATTCTGAAAATGCTCTAATCTTGTGGCACATTTGAGAATACATTAATATATCTTAAGAACCCAGTGTACTGCCCAGCCCTATTCCAGCCTGTAGAGAGAACAGCTTGCAGTCTTGCAGTACGCTTTATATTGCAGAAGGAAACAAAATCACAATGCCTCTTATTCTCATATTGTTGAGTAGTGAGTAGGTGGTATCGATGTGGCCTTCGGGGGTTCCTCCAAAGCTGCTGTTTCTCAGTATTACACTTCCGGTAACATTAACCAAAACCTTTTCTTATCAACAATAGTCCCACAAGGTGTTGAGGTGCTCAAAAGCCGAGCACTGGACCCGTTCTGCTGTAATCAGTCGTCCTCTCGGTGTATTTTTAAATCATTCATATTTGGTAATAGCAGCGTTTCCCGCAGCATGTGAACGCAGCACGAGGCTGCCGTGAAACGTGACCAGGCTGAGAGCTCTGAAGTAAACAAGCACCATGACAGAGCAGGACGCTGCCTGCCTCTCGCTGCTGTCGTGGGCTGAGGACCGCTAAAAATACCCGAGCAGATTTTAGGATTCCACCAACGCTTGTTATGAATGAAAGCTGTTTGTGCAAAAAAAGTTGGGACGCCTGACTGCAGAGTCAAGAATGTGAAGAAGAATGTGTTAAATATAGTCAATGTGTGGTTTTAAGCTTTAATTGGGCTGGAAAATATGCAGAATTATTGATATATTGATAGATTTTAAATGAGATAGAGAGCAAGACAGTGTTTATATCAGCACAGGTTTGGTTTAATACTCTGTTTACAGTAAGAACCAAGAGCCATAATAATCATAAAGTAGCATTATCATGATCATAACCAAATAGATGAAAGCTTTTTGGATTTGTTGTTCCAGCGTTCCCTCTAAAACTAGTCACTACAGCTTGTTGTTTACAGCCTTGTGTTTGCAATGCTAAAGGAATGCCTTAAAGCTAATAGGTAAGCCCTCCTGACTGCCCGAATGTCACAACAACCCGCAGGCACTTCCGCCTGTTGTTTTTCAGTTGGGTAGGCTTCAGGATGGGTTGCACATCAATACGACCTCCACGGACCCCTCATTCCCACCATCCCGTGATCAATACCCCGTCCCAAAATAACCAAACAAACAAAACAAAAGCAGTGACGTCGCACGGTGGCGTAGACGGCGTAAACAAAGAATAAGAGTTTGACTATCTGTCCCCTCCGCCGTGAGCTCACATGTGTTTGTGAGCACATAGAAGGTGGTGGGAGTGAGGTGGGAGGAGGAGGGGGGGGATGTACGCTGACATGTGAGGCCCCAGCACAAGTGGATATGTGTTTGTGTCCTTGTAGGCAGAGAGAGAGGGAAGAGAGAGAGAGAGAGAGGGGAAAACAACAAAGTGGGCGAGTTGCTATGCGGCCATCAGGTAACTGGATGTCACGGTTCACATTCCTGGCAGAGCGAGGTTTGTAAAGTTGCTGCGGAGAGGGAGGGGGGCGGGGTGTTTTTGTCGCCCTGGCTGAATAGAGGGAAAAAGTGGTGTCTGTTTTGCTGCAAGGTGCAGGAACGAGTTTGATAACAAACACGGTGCACAAGCACACGCAAATATGATTAAAAAATGACAAAGTGATCATGCCAGGATGCTACTTTGGGTACTGATGGTAGGATGACACTGATATCAAATCTTTCCATTAGCATGCACCCACAACCCCATCGCGATGCTAACTAACAGCCAAACGCAACAAAAGGTGACCATTTTCTGGCAAAAACCTTCTTTTGTCAACTGAGAGAATTTAAGGGGGCTCCCTTAGCCAAACTACTGCTGTCTACTAATGCGGGGTAATTTATGGTTGACCTTAATGCTTAAAGCAGAAAATTCTTTACTGTCATTCATGATTTGGGTGCTTAGCTGCTATACGAGAGAAAGGCCTGTTTTTGTCACCCTAGATGAGAAAGAGAATAAAGGTGGCTCACTGTTTACCCATATGGACATTGTTAAAGCATATCTTGGTGTCAATTTCAACACAAAAACAGAGAAAACGCTTTTAAATCAACTCAAAATGTGGTAAAAAGTTTGTTTGGAGGATGCAGTAGAGAAGGCATTTTCTGACTTATCGTAAAATAAGGTGGCTCTCCATTTAGCCAAAATGCTTGGGGTTTGTGACGTTGCAGCAGTAGAGTGGGGTGTTGTTTCATCATTTTTGCTGAAATTAATAAAAAAGATATTTATGTGTAGATTTGAAAATTTCCACCAATATTTAACGCTATTATTTCAGCCTTATATATTAGCATTAGCTTTGGATCAGCTCTTAAAATGGCAGATGAAGGAGGATATCTATCACTGTTATATGGCATATTTAAGATGTTGTGACTACAGATGAAATTAGCATTGTGCTAAATCTGGCATAATAGTCTTGTATTGCCTCCCATGACTTTATATGTTCATTAATGTGCACCGTCTAACGTTGAAATTAATAAATTGGGTATTAAATAAGAGTCTAATAACATTTAATTCAAATTTTTTAAACTTTTCCCCATATTGGAAAAATAAAAAAGATGAATACAGTGCATCCTTAGTTTGCAGGAGAAGTTAGCCACTGTATGTGGAAAAGTATTTATTGATGTCTCTTTTTTAACACAATAAGCAGAGAAATGCTTTAAAAATTACCAATAACTAATAAAATAACAATTGAACAGTAAAAATAAACGACAGAATCGAATATTTGACAGTAGATAGCTTGCAGCACTCCATAAACATTCCTGAAGACGCCACACACCATCATGTGGGTGCATATTGTTTGTTTTTGTCCGAGCAGTGTGGGCCCGCACGTGTTCAACGCTCATGTCTCAATGAACATTTTATCAACGCTAATATAGCCAGTTGCATGTAAATGAGCAGGGAGAGGGGAAGGAGACTATGCAAGCACATACATGTGGACTCTTGCACGTACGCATGCAGGGCTGTGAGGGGTGTTTTTCTCTCTTAGGGATCTTTTTTTTTTTTTTTCCAGTGGCGTTGCCTGTATCCGTGAACACTTGGCAGAGACGTGCACACAGAGAGAGAGGGAGAGTCGACTGTTTTGTTTTCCAGCGCTGCTTCTTGCCTGTTTGTGGGAGAGCGAGTGAATGCGTGCATAATAGGGCAGCATGGCACGTGCACTCCGCTGCCCTTCTGCCTCATTAGGCTGTTCACTTAGCAGAAGTAAGACAAGCAGAGAGTGGAGGGAGGGGGGGTGGCGGCGGCAAAGGAGCACAGCCTGGTAGAAAAAGAAGGCCGAGGAAGAAGAGGAGGGCTTTTTAAAGCGACAAACAAACTCATTGTTGAAGCCCCTGCTCGAGCAAGGTGCATTCTGGGAGTCCAGAAGCCCAGGATGGCAGACCTGATGGCTTGTTTACCGAACACTCAGTCCTGCTGCTGTGTGGCGGAGCGGGGTGAAGGAGGTCAAACTGGTTGTTGAGGGTTCTTGGCGCCCGGCCCGACTAGCGGACGGCTTTGATTTCTTGTTTATCAGGACGTCACGCTGGGAACTTGGACTGAGCTGTCCTGACCCAAAAGCGTGCAGGTTTTATTTCCAGATGAACCCCTTTTACTTCTAGGAAGAGCAGCTGTACTGTACTGCTTGACCCCTACAGCCTCTTGGAATTTGGCATTTGCCCTCATGCCACCTTTCCTTCAAAACGTGACCGCACCTCTTCAAGTCAGCGAAACCTTAAGGTCATAAGCTCATGACAGCTGGATCCTTTTTTTGGGGTGTTCCACCTCGAGTCAGCTTAGACGTCTTAATGCCGGGCATCAGGTGTTTACCTTGTTCTGTCAGCAGAACAGGATCCCATGTGACTCAGAGCTGGTGTTTACCTCCTCCCTGACCCAAGCCACTAGCCTCCTCTCGTTGCCCTGGCTAGCCGCAGCTCAGCCAGGTGGATGTTCTGTACCAGACCCAGATTAGCCAAGTCAGCCGTCTCTGTTTGTTTTCCCTACCGCGTCTGATTAATACCTTTTATCTGACGGCGTCAAACGGCTCCTGATGCCTCTGTGACGACTAAAGGAGCTCTATGAGTACTGAGGATTATTCTGGGTACAGTGGGGCTTATGCATCCATAATCATTCATCATGAGGCATCGTTGTGGGCAAAGGAAGGAGGGCCAAGTGTTTAATTTCATTTTTTCGAGTGAGAATTGAATAAGAAATACACCGAAAATGCCCATATTGGCAGTTTGCATTAGCATATATGCTAATCAATGCAGCAATCTGATAATTCTGTTGTTGACCTGCACCCCAAGCCAACTAGTCACGTGTCCTTTTTCAAAAGATTAGCCTACACAGGAGTTAGATGTGTCATTCACCAGCAACTACAAAGGAAATTTGCTAGCTTAAGCAACTAAAAGTTTTCAGTGTCAATGTCAGCCTTTTTTTGTTCATAAATTGGGTAATTCGAGAGTAAATCCACAAAATAACTTAAGTTACAAGACTTAAAACTGCTTTTAAACACTTTGGTGTATGAAGGACCTCAGCTAATGGTAGCAAAGATTGCTTTTAGGTTATTTTTTCCTATTAGCTAGCATTTATCTTTCAGGTTGCTGACATAGAAGGACATTTTTGCTAGCTTAATTGATAACATTTCAAAGTCAGTTAAAGTCAGTTTTTGGCTTTTATTTTAATTCAGATGATTAAAAGGTGTAAGCTAGCATCTCTTCTTTGTTGCTAGCTCAAAAAGCACTGTGTATAATAGCATTGGTTGATTCTGAATGATTGTTATCAAACAGTATTTTTGAAAATTTTACATTTAGATATTAATATTTCTCCAGCATCTTTCAAAAAGCTAACACCATGCTGCTAGCTTATTGATATGCACCAAAAATCAAAGTAAAAGCAGTGAGTGCTTAGGGAAACCAACATGATATGACAAGCTTTATTTATTGTAGTTAATATTATTACAATCAAATGGAAGGTATAGCTTTAACTTTTGTCAATGTAAAATTTGAAATTTTAACATTTTTTAATAATCAGAAAGTGGCCTGATCAGAACTGATGCCAATATTAGCATGCTTGTTTTTAAATTAAGATTACTCATGTGTGCTAGCTAGCAATTATTCTTGTTGCTTAGCTTTAGGTGGTTAATATGCACTAAAATACAAAGTAAAGGCAGTTAGTGTTTGTGGAAATCGACATTTTATGAATGACTATTTTTAACCCTGCCAAGGAGATAATGTTTTTGTTGGCATTCAGTAGTATGTTTGGTAACAGGATAACTAAAAAAGTCATAAATGGAATTTGAAATATATGTCAAAAATGGGCCAGGGACCAACCGATTGATTTTTACGTTGACCTAAATCCAGATGTCGTCCAGGAATTTATTCAACAATTTGTTAATGGTGCACATTTTTAACAATAACAATACTGGAAATGCCTTGGTGGAGGTTTGGGCTCTTGGAGAACCTCTAGTTTAATGTTATTATATTTTTTTAATATTTTCAAATAGTTCAACTCAAAATGATAGCATTTGGCTCCTGTAGACGCCTTTTAGGGGACACAGCATGTAAGACCAGACTTTAAGTGTAGCTTCCAGTCTATTAGCTTAGCTTTTTTTGCATGATTTGTCACGATATGGAGCCAAAATCATTAGTACACTCATGTGGCTAGTATTTTAGCCTAATGCTTTTAAGTATAAACTAACATGTTTGTCTTTTAACACTAATACGCAAGAGCTTCTCCGTATATGCTAATGCTGGGCTCTAGTGGAAACGGTAATGGGGAAAAACATCAGAACGTCTCTAGGAAAAACATAAGGGGGCTCAAGATTGGAGGTGCCCTGCTGTGACACTCTGAGTCCCTCCTGAGTGCTAGTGGCAGATGGCCACTCTCTGGAGGGCAAGTGTGTGAGAGTGTGTGTTGTGTATTTGTGGGGGAAAGGAGGTGGAAAGAGGGCTAAACACCTGCCACGCTGCACCATCCTGACACGCACGCAAACCGTCTCATTACACCGATTTCCCTTCCTTTGCCCACTCTAGCACATAAACGCATCCATACGACCACATCTCGCTCCCCAGCAAACACACATCCCCACCTACTCACTATCCCTCTGCTAATGACAGCCCACCATCTGCCGCACCCACGGGCTACGTGGAGCATGACCATCAGCATAGAGCATGTGTGTGTATGTGTAATTTATCGGCCAGATTAGAGGCATTCGTGTCTATCCGCTCAAATCCCGCTTCCTCTTTAACGTCATTCGGGCAGTAGTATTTTGAATGATGTCATTGCAGAGAGCAGGCAGTAGATGAAATGCACCCGGAGCGTGTTACGTATAACTCTGTTATTTACATTTCCTGTGCAGTGAGCGAAAGAGGTCTTGCTGCACAGCCATGCATCCCTAACTCGCTCTGAGCATGCTCAGTAGGGGCTCTGAGGAGGGGGAATAGGAGAGGAGATTTGTTTTGACTACATACTTCAGTGATTTTTGGGTTTCATAAGATGTACTGTGGCGTAGATTCAAAAAGAAAAAAATATCCTCTATGAATATGAGGTATAATCTCCTATTGAAATGGGAACCATGCACTTCAAGCTTAAAAAGTGATAATGGGAGAGCAATTGATAAAAAAAAACCTCAGTGTAATGGTTAAATCATTTTAAAAGTGCTTTTAAGAATAGCATGTTGCTGTAAAATTCGTCCAGACTTGCATTCTGCTAAAATACACATTTTATGGATGCATTTTTCAATGTATTTAGTAAAAAAAATAGTAAAAACACTAAATGATGCAGCCTTTAGTTCAAAATTAGGGATTGTACCTCAGCTTTCACTTAACAAAGACAGCCACAACCAAGCTACCACATTAGCTTAGCTTGTAACAAGGTAAACACATGTTATTTAACTGCCCAGTGAACAGTGCTCTGCTAGCTAAACTAGCTTTCTGTAACACTCTGAACTGGCTTGTTTTAAAATATGTTACATGTTAGCTGGTAAAGCACTCTCTTTCCTTTAACTACAACGAAAAGGAGATCTAGCTAGCTGATTTAGTTAGTTGCCACCTTGTCACCTTCAATTGTTAAAAAAAAAATCTGGTTTTGTAGTCGCTAGCAAGGGGAACAGTGTGCAGCTAGCTTAGAGTGCTTATCAAAACTAGCAGAGTGCCAGCTGAAGTTCAAAATACATTATTTTCGTTTAAATTGAGATACAGTAAAAACATTAAAAATATGTAATGCAGGATGACTACAAAAGATGCTGCTGCTAACATGAGCTAGCATCTTTAACAGATAATGTCAAGCATATTATGCTAGCTGAGAATGTACCAAAACTAGAGGTGGTAGCTTTCTTTATTTTCTAGAAAAAAAAAACTGAAATATGATGGTTAATTGGAGCTAAAGACAAAATTATGGCACAACTAAGTGGAAGATTTCTGAATACGTGTTAGGCAAGCTAGCATGTATCCAAAAATTTGGATGCTGTGGACGTCCTAGAAATTGAATAATTTTTGTAGTTCATTTGTTATTTTGCATTTTCTTACATGTTATAGATAAATATCTGGAAAAACAAACTGCTTAATCAACCCACATGTTAAGAAACCCTTGAACAGCCTATGGTCAAGTGGTAGAGTTGGCCATCACTGAACCCCAAGGTCCATGGTTCAATCTCCAGCTCCTGGATTAATATGCTGATGAGTCCTTGGGCTAGACATATAACCCAAATTCTTTCCACTGCTGTGCCACTGTCATGTAAATTTGCTTGAAATTCATAATTATCTCTTAATAACCATCATTCATGGTCAATGTGTGAATTTGGTCCGAAGGTCGCACTGCCCCATTCACACACTGATGGTGACGGTTCCTCTTTAAGTGCCCATCAGTGTTTGATAATCCTGTTTATACACATTCATACACATTTACGCACTACTGACGCAGCAGTGCAAGCAAATCGAGGTTAAGGACACACCAGCATGTGGCTGACAGAACTGGGGATCAAATCCTTGACCTGATGTTGAAAGGCAGCCAACTTCGCCATTGATCCACGGTCACCTTAACTCACAGGTGTCAAACTGATCCAGTAAAGGGCCACTGTGGCTGCAGGTTTTCATTCCAACCAAGCAAGAACACAGCTGATGCAAATTATTCAATCAACTGGATTGTCTTTACACAGTTGATTTGTTGGATCAGGTGTGTTCTTGCTTGGTTGAAATGAAAACCTGCAGCCACAGTGGCCCTTTACTGGATCAGTTTGACACCCCTGCCTTAACTCATAAAAAACACTCGAAGGGCGCTATCTAAGCTCCAGTCAATCAGCATGTACTATTAAGGTAATGTTCCAGATGTAATGTTAACATCAACACCACTTTGTCCTCTGATGGAAAGGCAGCCATCTTGTCAGGCTACACTTGAGCAGCGTTTTGTTCACATTTTGTCCCAACATTTGTGGAATTAACAATAAAGGTGACACCTGATTACACCCATCAGCCTGATTGTCCGATCCCTTGTTGCCGCGTCCCCGCACACAGGGGTCAGACACACAAACTCTTCTAAATAGTTTATTTACATCCTCGCAGGCCGCGATCTGGCAGACACAACAAAGCAGAGGCAGGAAATCCAGAATTGCCATGTTACTTGATATATGAGGAACAAACATGCACACGTAACACCGAGGGCTCTTGTGTCAGAGTTTCCAAGCAGTGTTTGTGTATATGTGTGTGTGTCATGGCACAAGGGAGGAGGGGGGCTAAAGTAGGGCGGGATGTTCCAGACAGAAGCGCTAGCTGCTAGATAACTGCGTGGCCAGCGTTCCCCACATTTAGCCAGCATTTAGACGGCTCCAGATGAGATTACAATCCTCTGCAGGCTAGATTAGACGGGCAGGGGTAGATCAGCGACGGTCTGCGGCGTCTCCACACAGCAGCTGGGCACAAGGTGCGAGCATTTGTACCCCTTGACCTCCCTTAAGTGCACTTGTTCGCAAAATTGAGCTTAAATCGGCCAAAATTGGGAAAAATCTACATGGAATTTGGCTACAGGATTGTATCTGAAAAGCAGTTTAGACCATGTTACCCAAACAATAATATCCTCTCTTTAATTTATCCACTTTGTCCACAAATATCGTCTCAGATACAAGGGAATTCTGATATTTTGATATTACATAATATACGGAAAATCCTAAAGCCTTGGTCTTATCTGAGGATTAAGTGACTCAACATACCTTGTTTATTAGATCACCCTTTATCCTTTTCCTTTTCTCATTTCCAGCGATAAAATATTGTTTTTCAAGGGTCTATATTTTGAATGCACATGGGGTTACAGCTCCAAAATTGCCGCTTTTCAGAAATTAGAATCACTTTCCTTGAATATTATGAATTATGAGCTTATACAGCAGCTCTTAAAATCTATTTAATCCTCACATAAAATATAATTTCCCCTTCAAAGCAACTCAAGGCCCCTTTTTTCTTCTCTCAAGGCGGCATCTGCTACTGTGTTGCACACTGGTCCTCCTCTGCTCAGTGTGTCTATAGCAACGCGACAGGAGACCCCCAACCCCCATTCCTCCGCATCCCAGATTATGTAATTACGACCGTTGCAGAGCAGACTTCCACTCCTGGCCTTTCCCCTCCTCTCAAACCCCACCCCGCCATCCTTCAGGAGCTTCCCGGGCAGAACAGCTGGCGTGCTGAGAAATGGCACATCAAGCTAAAGCGAGGTTTAATTAGGAAGGGGTTGGAGAAAAGGGGGAGGCAGTGGAGGTGCAAGAAGGTTTACTGGCTGAAAACATAATTTCATCTGTATATAGTGGAATCACACTCATGTAAATTCATAGAGCCTCTGTAAAATTATAGTATCAACCAAATAATCTCTTTCACAAATAAACAAAATTTAAAAAAATGGCCAGGGTAGATGCAGAAATATTAGCTGGGTGATAATATAGTGTCATCTGCGTACAGTACAATCCCCATTATATGTATATTTATGAAGCTATTCTTAATTTACATCGATATCATATCAATATGGACCAAAAACTTTACTTTTTCCATGTAGAAATGCCAAAAAATTAACAAAAGGTAGTCATCGGCATACAGTAGAATCACATATAACGTATATTTTAGAGCATTCACTAATTTACTTTTATATAATAGCAATATTAACCAAAAATATCATTGTTTACCATACCAATGCAGAAAATTAACAAAAGTGAGCAGGGTAGGTGCAAAAATCTTAGCTTGACCGCAAATAGTGTCGTCTGCATACAGTAGAAACCATATAATGTATATTTTTAGAGCCTTCATTATTTTACTTTCATAGCAATATAAACCAAAAATTGTACCTTCTCATGTAGAAATGTAGAAAATTAACAAAAGTGGCTAAAAATTCAGACATCTGCATACAGTTGAATCCCATATAATATATATTTTTGAGCTTAAAATAATTTACTTCTATATTATGGAAATAAAGATCAAAAATCTCAATTTTTCATTTAAAAATGCAGAAAATTAAAATATAAACCCCAAATCATACCTTTTTCATATAGAAATGTGGAAAATTAACAAAAGTGGCTGAAAAGACAGTCATCTGCATACAGTAGAATCCCATATAATGCATATTTTGTTCGAGCCTTCATTAATTTACTTCAATGTTATTGCATTATATGGACCTAAAATGTCACTTTTTCAGGTAAAAATGCAGAAAATAAATAAAAGTGGCTGAAAATATAGACCAAAACCTTTACTTTTTACTGTTAATAATCACTCAAGAAACCCTCAAAATGACCTATTCAGAATCTCATGTTGACAGCACTCTCAGTTCCCGTTATTCAATGTGTTTTTCCAAGTGTTTCCTTGTTATTCTGGGACAAGTACAGAGCCTAATCTGAGTCCATAAACCAGTTCAGGCTGTACAGTACAGTTTGCTGTTCCCTCTCATGTTCGCTGTCTTAAAGGTCTTCATTGTGCTTAACAGTGTTATTTATGGGGGAATAATCAGTGGTAGTTTTCTCATTAAGGACAAGAGGGACCGATCATATGCTTCTCAGTTAGCCCTTATAACTTCCTCTGCTTGAGCTTGTGCTCTCATATTTGTGAAGAGCTGTAAACTTTTACGAGCAAGTTAAAGAGATAATGTATGAAACGAGAATATAGAATGAATGAAGTTATGACCACTTCTTTAGATTTGGGGCATTTTTTAATAGATAAAACTGTGTTTATGCTCAGTATCCAACGTCAATATCCCAATTTTACTGACTGACAGTTTAATTTAAGCAAGGGAAATTAAATAGGTAGAGTTCATTACTTTAAATTTGCATGCCTTTAAAGCTCCTGTGCTGTGTTTTTTACTGGTTATGAAACAGACTGAAATGATAGTAGCACTTTATTCTGACCTTTAAAAGCAAACAAAGCCATCAGCAGCTCTATTTACTTTTCCTTCTTATTGTAATTATAGTGTTTCGATTGACTGCAAAGCGGTAGGTGTAAGGTAGGGTAAGTCATAGTAGGTAAGGTCAAAGTGAGTGGCTGCAAAATGGTAGATTTCTATAGACTTTTGTAGTCAGAAATTACCACTAATAAAAGTTTAAGACAAGAACTGGACCTAAAATCAACACAAATAAAGGGTTATGTTGTAGCTTTTTTTTTGTAAATTAATATTTTTTACAGAAGTGTTTGAGCCATGAGCTTTTGTTTAGACTATAGAATAGACCAGTCGAATTTTTTAATATTTAGTTATGAAATGTAGCACATATTTAAAAAATCCAAACAAATGAACAGTAAGCTAACTTAACTCAATTTTCTATAAATGTAAGTGTTAAAAGGCTAAGACATGCATTAATAAGAATTTTGTTTAATCTTTTGTAAAAACAAATAAAATAAAATATAAAAAAAAAAATCATGAATTAAAAAATGGGGTAGCTCTAAGTTTCGACACTGTTGTTAACATTTTTTTCCTTGTGATGGGTTGTGGACCAACAATGTCTTTCGTTCTTACGTGTAAAATTTTGTTTAAAATTTTGAAAAAAATAATTATAAATATTGTAGACATTTAACTAAATTTGAATATACAGCGAAGCAACATTTTAAGGGTTACATTATAAATCCAGGTGGACATGTTCAGTCAGGAAGGTTTTTGCTGCAAAACAATTAACCTAAGTACTTTTCCTTTTTGCTGAACTGCTTACTCACATTTAGCTAATACAATGGGCCTCAAAATGATTTTTATTTTGTAAAATCTTTTGAAATATTAGTAAAACTGATAAACAAGAATGCCTCCATGTGCTCCTGTCCTGGAGTATTGATTGATTAAGTTGTTTGACTGTAGCTGTAAAGGTGCTGTGAAAATGCTAATGTGTGAAAAATGTTAAAAAAAGAAGTCTGAAGATGTTTTTACTAACGCAGCTTTTCTCTCTTGTCGTCTCTTTCAGACTGAAGGACTCCTCTGTCCTCGGACTTGGCGTCTTCACTGAACTGCTGCTCAAGAAAAAACTAAAAAAACAAAAACTCTGCCCTGCCACTGGGCTCTGCGGCCCTAAAAGACTGTCTGGACCCTCGGCGACACCCGCACACTAATGCATACACACTTTGGAAAACAAGCAGGTCACCATCTATGCATGTCCTGAATCGCTGAAGGCTGGACAGGTGTGTTCGTGGACGAGTGTGTGCTTATTGGATGTGTGTGTTGCCCCCCCCCCCCCTGCGCTTTCGGAGGCCATTTCTGCTCTGACCCAAATTTTGGCGCAAGCACAGAAGCAAAGATAGTCAATAAGAAAACTCTAATGGTACCCAGATACTATTTATTTACCTGAGGGTAGTGTTCTGACTGCCTGTGCGAGTGCGACAAAAAAACGACCAAGCTGTGTGTCAGTAAAACCTACTATAGATCGGCCCAGGGAGCGATGATACCAAGGTACACTGAGTAAATAATATATTTAGATTAGATATTTTATTTATTTTTGAAAGATGAATGTCTGACAAGACCGACCTAATGCCTTAATGTGTATACTGTCCTTATGTTTTCTATGAAAGAAGAGATAAATATTCTATTTCGGTATGTCTGTTTGGACCTGCATCTCTATATTGTTATGTTGTGGAGAGTCAGAAGCCTAGCTCACCATAAAATATGATTTCAGAATTGTACAGTACAGAGGGGCTGCTTGAGATCTGATTTATTGTATTAATATTAAAGTATTTTCTTAATTAATAATTTCTTATTTATTCTAACCTAGTTTATTTTTGTCCAATCAAAGAGCTGGACTTAAAGAGATATATTTCTAAATGTCTTTATGCATGTCTTTAGCTCAGACCCCCATGACACCAGGCACCTGAATGCACTGTACCTCCCACAGTTCCTCAGTCACTCGAGCCTGAAAACCTCACACACTCCTACCTTTAAACCTACGGCTGGACACAGGCCGCCCTGCTGTGACGTTATCATTCGAGGGTACAACTGTCGAGTTTCATGACAGCTGAGGGGTGGAGCCAGCGAGAAATGTCGAGACAGTCGAGACAATTTCCGATCAAGCAGTGAGGACTGAAGTGAAGGAGAGAAAGAAGGAATGCCAAAAAGTAGAGGAGGAGAGGCCAGCAGCCACATCTGGCACCATCATGGAGGTTCACTGGAGAAACAGCTGTCAAGAAAATATTACTTTTTCTGCAGGCAGCATAAACAAAATGTTCTAGCTTTATAGAATACCACACAATTATGTTTTAGCATAAGGAAAGCAAGAAAAAAAAACCATGAAAACCACTTAGCAACATTTGAATGCTAAAGTATGTGACACAAGTAGGCCAACACTATATTAGCTTAAATTAGCTAACTATCTGTAAGAGGCCAGTTTGCTATAAGCCCTCTTTAGCTAGTTTGCTAATGTAAGCCAATGTTAGCTAGTATCTTAAAGTACCTTTTTTGTGGCAAACACTTGTTAATTGCCAGCTTGAAAGTCTTACCTTGCTAAGATTTGGACTTTTGATTAGCTAACTAGCTTAAAAAAGCAACAATTGTGAAGCGGTACAAAAAACACATGAGCTGAAAAAATTAATAAACCCAACTATTAATTCCTTTAAATGGTTTGGAAAAAATATGTTATTAGTTAGAAAGTAACAGCTAGCTAATGTAGAATTGACTCAACTTGACAAAAGCAAGCTAATTTTAGCTTATGCTTAATAACTGTTAACATCTGTCAAAAGCTGAATCTAGCTTAATTTAGAATGGCTGTCCTAACTTTTTTGAAGCATGCTGCTTAGTGTTTAATTTTACACTGGCTAATAGTTTCTCAAGTCAACGGCTTTGCAAAGTTTTCCTTAACGTGATACAGTCTTAATGCTAAACTTTGTTCTGTTTTATGCTTTTTTGAAATGTGTACAAATATACATGAAATAACAACATTTGTAGAAATTTATTGAGTAATGCTGTACTTCATTCAGATAGAAAATGGTAAGAAGAAGTTAACTTGGCCAAAGTTAGCTAATGTAACTGCGCATTTAGCAAAAGAAAGTTGATGTCAACTTTGCTAACATTAGCCAAAGTTTACTGAACTTGGCTTTACTGGCTAATATAATATAAGCCAGTAGTACATGTAAAATTATGTAAAAGCAGCTGTAGTCTACGTCAGGTAACTTAAGCTTATGTTTACTTAGCTTGACAAAGTTAGCTTAAATCTGGTACCTGATAAATCAAGTTAGCTTAAGTTGGCTCAAGCTTACTTTAGCTAATGTTGACTTGACTTAACTTAATGACAGTGGAATCTGTCAAAAGTTAGCTTCAGTCTGCTTTTGCTAACTGGAGCTAAAATCAATTTAACTTGACCAACGGTGGCTAATGTAGCAAACGGTCAAATCTGTAATGTAAAAATAGCCTCAGATGAGTTTTGCTAACATTAGCCCTGGATGACCTAACTCAACCTGACTAAAGTTGACTAATGTTACAATTGGTTTCGAGGGAATTTGGAGCCAAGTTTGACTTTTATTTAAGAACAAAGCTAAACATATTTAATACTCAGAGCAACTTGTTGAAAATACTGAACAACAAACTAACTTTAGCTGCTCAGCAAGAGTTTGAACCTCCAACATGGCCGCCATATGTTTGGAAACCCTCCTTACTGTGTGGTCTCTTAGATTTCCACTGTGCCGACTCCAGCTGGCTCGGGACCCCTTTAGTGTACAGTAGATTGTAAAACCATGTCTGAATGTATCACTGAGCTGGTGTGAGCACCACATAATGAAAACGTGGGAATTGGTTTGGCACAGTCGAATTATATGGAGCTGCACCACAAGCGGTTGTGGTATCTATTTATCTTCAGAGTCTTGAATGTGTATATTATGTACATAAGAGAGTTTAACGAAATTAAATCTATTGAAAATACATAGAGTACTTAGATTTTACCTGTTGCAATGATATTCCTGTGTAAAGACTTTGGCTACATATTTTTAAAAAAGGGGGCGGGCTTTTTGCTTTGGGATTGTACAGTGTATTGTATGCTTTTCTCCCTCACAGTCTGACTATATGAAAAAATACTCTGTCTATTTTATTATAGAGATCTCTTTGCCTTGTCGACACACTTTACCTAATGGCATATGCAATAGTGACATAAAAACAATCTAGTTTACAACCGTGGAACCAAATGTAACATTCATTTTCTTTTTGTGTCGAGCAGAAGCTGTTTTTTTTTTTTTTTTTGCACCTTGTACATTTCTCTTTCTGCCAAGTGTTTTGTTTTGTTGTACTTAACACGTCTCAAAGCGCTCTCCCCCCTTATTTCTGTGTCCACGAGCGGACTCTTCTTTTGCAGATTGATCTCAGATCGGCTCAGTCTGAATGTGTCATTGTCTTCCATTGTACATAGTTCAATATACTGTTTATTGTGATGCTCACGAGAGATGATTATATTGATTTATAAATTCTGGTAGTTGAGTATTGCTTTTGTCTGTATTGATTATGGATAGCAACCTACAGAAATAAATGAATTTATTTAAAGAGGTACAACTTTGTCTTTGATTTCTTTACCCCCTGATCTATCATGCAGCTGCATGATTCTTACTATGGGTGTGGTTTGATATAATTTTCATTTTCCATCATTTTACTGCATCTTCAACATGACCAAAATGTACACAAGAGCTGCACTTGAAAGTTAGAGTCTTACTAAAATATAGCAGTGAAACGAATAGAGCAAAACTGAACAAAATGCTACCAAACTGGTCAAATGTGTTTTAACAATCATCAAATCATAATATTGTTAACGTTTAGGTCCCAAAGTAGAGGTACAGTTACGTCATAGGTTGGCAATGGGTGGCCCATGACCCAATCGCACCATGTTGCCCACAAGTCATTTTCAAGTATCAAAAAACTGAAAATACAAAGAAAACAAGTAAAAAATAGCATAACAGCTTTCGATGGGTTATTTAAACACCATGCACATAAAAACAAAAAAATGATTAAATGTACTAAAATAGATTCTGTTAAACTCTTAAAAGCATTATTAAATATTAAAAAAGTGTAAAAAAAAAAAAAGTTAAATATTTGATACAATATATTCTATGTCTAATATGCTGTTTTTCCAAGTTAATGTTCTATTTGTAAAACATGTATTTAAGTTTTGATAAATGCAAATGTGAACAGCGAGAAAATCTCAAACTTTTGTCAAAGTTTAAGACTACCATGCCTAATGCATAAAATCAATCATTACTGCAATTAAATCTTGAAATATGAACTCTGGAATAATACATACCTTTAGAACATAAAGTTGATGCCATTGAATTTCAGTTGCCCGTGCTTGTGCCACATGACCCTGTGCCAACTTTTCTGAAGCATGTAGCCAGCATTTAACTCAATATGTGTGCATAACAATCTAAACTTAAAATGTTTCTTATTTTTCTTCTGTATTTTTTATGTTCACTTGTTCTTTAAAAAAGTTGGTCTTTCAAAGTTTCCACAAATCTCCATGTTCATTGCACAGTCTCCACATATTTTTGGAAACATGGTCATGGGACTAGCTAAGATTTGCAACAAGATAGCCTTTGATAGCTTGATAATGTCCCTAACTATTTCAAAACATGTTGCTGGTACCAAATTGAAATTGATGTCAAGTCTCCAAAATCAACAGCATTGTTTAGCTTTTCTTAACTTAATGAATTTCAAATTTAATGTTTCATGCTATCTAACATCTCACACAACTTCCCAACATTTTCTGAAATGGGTACAAATACAGATATAGTTATTGATCTGTGATCACAGAATTTTATATGGGTGTGCTGTACTTTGTTGGGGTTATTTGGTAATGAGAATTGGCATAAAATAGCTCATTTTAACTGTTGATATCTTGGGTACAATTGGTCCAGGTCGTGCCCTGGTTAGGTTTTGGCCCACGATGAGCTAGTCCTCTAAGTGGGGGATTTACTTCAATATCTGCTGTCCTGTTCTTTCTAATTAAAGGTCAAAAAGCAAGGATAAATGGAGTTACAAACACTCCCGTCTGTAACACCCTGCCTTCATTCTTTCCTTAACCCTCCCGGTATATATCATGTGTTTGGCACATTGTCTAATAACTTCCCGATCACTTCACAGAAGCGAGGATATCCGACCTCCGTCCTGCGGGGAGTAAGGAGCTGAACTTTCCGGCCAGCACTTTTTCGCTCCCTGTAAGTGTTTTTTATTTCTGTCAGAGTCCAAGTCAGGAAACTCATACTGAGCCAATGACTTCCTGCCAAGCCACGCGTCTCCAGAAAGCGCTGTGTCGTAAGAGTCCAGGGGTCAACAGGTTCAGTGCATGAAGTAAACAAGTTATTTCACCTGTTTGTATCTCAGACACATTCTGATACGAGAGGCTGAAAGTGTCACAGGGGAACTATGTGGTTCTGTAACATGCAGTTATCACATATTCATTGAAGATAAAGGGACATTTCACATGATTAAAGTTAACTGTTTTTGCTAGCTGTTTATTGATTTGAATGAAGCATTCATGATATTTGACAGAAATCCATTTTAGTGCTCTTTAGATCTTGCATTCACAAGCAAGGGATGAACATGAGACCCATTGACCTTTACCATCAATCAATGACCATAAAAGTGTACCCAGTGCACCTTGTAGTCAGAGTGGATACTTGTACAAAATTCCAATAAAATCCCTAAAAGCATTCTTGGGATATCAGGTTACCAAAATTGTGTTCACAAGGAGAGGGTAAACATGGGGCTTAATTACCCTGACCTTTGACCTAATGTACTTGCTATTGTCTAAACAAAGAGTTGTCCCTTGCTCTGTTGTTTGCTGGTACGCTCCTTTTTGCTTCTTTGTTGAGGTATTTATCACAGTGTTTGTTAAACCACACATGGCAATGATATAGTCATCATGCTAGCATCTTAGCTTGTGGCTAGGTATCCCAGAATGCAATACAGAATAAAAGGGGCATGCTGGGATACCTGCCCATGAACTAAGAAGCTAGCATTGACAATCTGAACACCTTTCCTCCTCAAAACATGCCTGTCAGGAGCTGGTGACATTTTGTTGTGTTAACCTTACTGGGTGCTGTTTGGATTGAAATGCCGACTTGTTCAAGATGGAAACTGAGCAGAGCTGGTAAAAGGACATGAATGAACCACGGTAAGAGCCACAAATACTATGTGTGAGGAGTTGTCTTAGAGAAAGATGAGTTCCGTAGTCAATGAAGAGGTGTTTTAATGCTTTGTGGATGCATGTACTGAAGAGCAGGAAACTTGGCATCCAAAGACTAAAAATGTTTGCTAGCATGTTCTTATGTTTTCTTTTATGAGCTTGGTGTTTGCTACCACACTCACCTTAGCTAAAGAGTAGGTGTGTCTCCTAAAAGGTTTTACACAGTTGAATCTGATCAGTCAGATTTTTTTTTCTCTAGATGACTAAACAACAAACTACAACATGAGCCAAAAGACCATGGATTTATTAAAAAAAAACCTGTATATGATCCATTGTGTTATTGGCTCAAGTGTCTTGTGTCTTTAAGAGTCTCCTTGCACCAAAAGACACAAGACAGCAAGGGTTTTAGGTGCACCATTGACCCACAGCATAGCACAAGTGAAAAGAAATATTAACTAAGTCACTAATTGCCTCCAGTGTCTTGCATCTCGTGGTATTATTAAATACTAAAGATATAGGATGTCTTATGGTTTCATATCACTCCAAGGGTGTAAGATCCAACATAAACCCTCGATGTACTGATGTGTCAAAAACCCTATGATGCCTGCTTAGCCTTTTATTGTCTTCTTAGTCCTTTGTTTCATGGTGTCTCCCCACACCAAGGGTTTTAGATACAAAAAAACCCCTGACACATTAATGTGTCAAAAGTTCAATAATTCTCTGGCCTCTTATTGTCTACAGTGTCTTGTTAGTCATGGCGTCTCAGCACTCTGTGGTACATGATGTAACATATTAAAATAGTGTAATAAAGTGTGGAAAAGCCCAATAATGTTCACATAGTCTACTGCCTCCAGTGTCTTGTATCTCATGGCGTTTCCAAACACTAAAGATTAAAGATGCCGTATTGATGTGTCAAGACCCTATGATACCTTTTTAGCCTTTTATTGTCTCCAGTGTCTTTTCTCCCGTGGTGTCTCGAAACACCAAAGGCTTCAGATACAAGATAAATCCTTGATATATTGATTTGTCAAAAACTCTATGATACCTTTTTAGCCTTTTATTGTCTCCAGAGTCTTTTGTCCCATGGCTACTCCAAACTCTTGATGCATTGATGTGTCAAAAGCCCAAAAATGCCTTTTTAGCTTCATGTTGTGTAGCCTCATGGTGTCTCATAACATGTTATTCTGGTTAGGACACTGGTCTCTATTCCAAACAGGGGATGCTAATGAAATGAGTCAAACAAACCCAGTATACGACATCAGTGCTATCCCTGCATTACTTTGCCTCACAACCTCACTAACTACTACTTAAAGATACTAATGAATCTCCACTCCAGTCATTATTTTATTTAATCATTTGTCCTAGCATGTCCCCTTGAAACACCAAAAATACCCCTTCTCACAATGTGATTATAATACAGCTGTGACCCTTTAATATTCTTCATGGGCATCACTTCAACTCTCCAAACAAACACGAAATCCATCACTGAGGGCACACCTCTAGCTAACGTGTATTAATTAGCAGTATGACAGTGTCAGTGGGGCTCTGCTCTGCTGCCAGGCAGAAATCGGCCTTACATAAGAGCCCACCACCAAGCCACCAGGAGGGACACAATGTTCCTCACCCCTCTCTGCACTGCAAGAAAAAAACAACCTCCCCCATTTCACTTTTAACAAAATCTGTACGGGCACATTTCTGCTCTGAAGGCAAATGTGCACAAAGTCACGAAAAAAGAAAGGAGTCTTTTGTTGCTTGATGCTTTTGTTGTTTTTCCTTGTCGGCGTGATGGACAGCTCGGTAAACAAAGCGTGTCGGGGAAGTGAATTTCTCAGACTGGTGCAGCTACAGTTAAGGGTTCCTAAAATACAGAGTACAGGATGCTCCTTTGAAGTAAAAATCTGAGTGTTTGTGTTTGTCTATCGAGGCTATTCCTGGATGGCCTCAATTATTCCCAAATTTAGATTCACAGTCAAAATCACATGCTTGGCTTCGCATGCAGAGGAGCAGGAAAGAATTCATTGTGGCTGAGGTGCTGAGGCCTTGAAATATGTGTCATCATAACAGAAACTGTCCACCTGACTTGTAAAATTTTGTCACCATTTCGACAAAATGAGGAGGGGGAGTAGAGTCCGCCCTTGATTTTTGACAGTTAAAAGCAATGGCTTATTTGAAAGCTCTAAGATTAAGTGTCTGTGACTGCTGTCCAGACATTGCCAACTTATTTGTCAAATTTACACAGTGGTATTTGTGTACAATTTTGGTAGTGGGTGTAATTGTCAAGGAGCAACCTCCACCCACTTTTCAAAAGGTTGATAACCTAATTGTGCAATTTGTGCAAGAATTTGCCTTCTATATTTCAAATGAATGAGAGTGAGAACTGTCTAAATTGGAGAAAAAAGTTTGTCAATGTTCAATAAAGTGGATGCAACAGGCAGAAAGCATCGCCCACCTAACTTCACAACTCTTACATGTCTATTTGTGCAAATAAGACACCAGGAATTTAACTGAAATACATTTAATATGAAGATGAAGCCATGTCTTAATTGCACAACTGTGTTGGCAATTTTCAGGGTAGTCATCAGGCACCAGTTTCACCTACTTGTCCAAACATTGCCAACATATTTGATAAATTTACGCAGTATCTGGCATTTGCATGCACCTTATGTAGTGAGTTGAATTGACGAGAAGCAACTTCAGTTCACATTTCCAAAGGCTGCTAACCTAGTTGTGCAATTCAGACAGAAATTTACCTGCAATTTAACATGAAGAGGGAAGCAATGTTTTAACTGCACAAACATGATGTTGGTTTGAAAAGGGAGTCATTGCTCCTTTTCAGTTTCAACTTGTCCAAACATTGACAACTTATTTGTGCAATTTGGGCCATGTCGGATTTCTGCATGCTCTTTAAAGTAGAGGGCGGAACTGGAGAAGAGCAATTTCTACCCACATTTCCAACGTTTGCCAAACTCATTCAGCAATTTGGGCGATGAACAGAAATTTGCTTGTAAAAAATTAAACAAATCAGAGAGAGTACTGTGTAAATTGCACAAGAATGTTGGTATTCTGGAATGGTTGCTCTTTGCCCATTTTGCGAACCTGTCCAAGCATGGCTATCTTTACTGTGGAATTTATATGCTTTTGTGCAATTAAGTTTACAATATATGGACAAGTGGGTGAAAGTGGTGAGAAGGGACAGTTTTCTTTGCACCCTTTCCATTTACTTGTCCAAACATTGCCAACCTAATTGTGCAATTTAGTGTGAAATACATGCCGTGCTCATTGAAAGTACTTAGAAATATATAAGTATGTCATACTTGATGGTGCGTTAGGCCCCTTGCCTCAAAGTAAAACTGTCTTAGCATATAAACACTTAAAAAACATGTTGGCTATATTAGCAGCCTTAGGTGTGTTTGTTAATTTGATTTCACACTGACATGTGGGAACGAACTGCGAGGAACGCCAAATATTTGACCATGAAACCAGTTATCCTATTACATGGTTATTTTGAGGGGAATCCTATTTTTTCACCAAGGAGGGAGTCTCCCAGTTCAGCTCCCTTCAACTACATTGATATTTATAGGCTTACAACTGTGCAGAAATCAGTCATGGTAAATTTGTTGGATAAACAGGTCATCTGCACTTATGAAACTGGGAGTTAAACCCGTGACCCAGTGCTGATTCGTTCATGCCTTGACCTGCAAGGGGCGAAACTGGAAATAATCATGTGAAATTGAACTTTAAACGCCCCTCATGTACAGTATGGACCCAATGCACTGGCTCTTCTGTACAGCAGAATAGCATGTGTGGTATGCGCGGCAGATTAGGGTCTTAAACAGCAAATAGCCGTTCTGTCTTCGACCCCGTCCACCCTGCGCCACAGTGGGCCTCCCCGCCAGCTTGCTGCCGTGCTGCGCCGCGGCTCTTGAGGGGATTGGGAAGTCGCTGGCCCCATTATTTCTCCCTGAATCAGCCTAAGGAGGGTTTTAGGCGGGCTCACTGAGCTACCCTGCACAGCGGCGGGGCGGAGCTGTGACCCACTTACAGAAGCCAGCGCTGGCTCTCTGCTGAGAGACACACAGAACTCGTGATCCCACTTCAAAACATAACACACTGACATATTTTCACCAAATTCCTTTCTTTATCAAACAGTAATAAGGAATTTTTGTGCTTTAATCAGATCAAGATGTTTAAGCTGCTTCAAAGGACCACATGCTTTTTTCTCTGGTCTGAAAACATCTACTTCTTCCCCTCATTCAAAACACCATACACCACAGTTTAAGAGTGACGTGATTCGTGTTTTATGTAGAAGATGAAGACCAAATCATTACCAAATGTTCTGAACCACAGTATACTTTTTCTCTGCTAACTGAACAGTAAACCAACTTGTGCATAGTCCAAGAAGGAGGACAAAAAGACAGGGAATTGATTAACAAGGTTGATCACATCATTCCTCTTGTTTTGGCTTCAATTTCTCTCTTAGATAAATTTGCTTGAAAAGGTGGCCATAAAATGCAAGTTACATACATTCAGGACACTGCTACGAGTTTGTCACAGCAGTCAGAGTGGCAGGAAAGTGACAGTAAGATAAAAACAGCTTGCTCCCCTGGCCCCCTTGAATAGACCTACCAGTGTGATGTCATATTGTTTCTTCTGTAGTTCAAGCCTATTGTTGGTCTTGAAGCCCAGTGCAGAGCAAAGGCTGTAGAAAGAATGCAAAGTTAAGCAATGCTGAATTGAACAATCACAACAGAGCAGATCAGTCAATGAATCAGAAATAAGGCACATATGGGTTCCTAATGTATGTGCAGGTTACCCATGCCATGGGCCAAATAAACTCCCTGGGAATGAAAGAAGCGGGGAGGCCCTGAAAAATAATTCCTCAAGGTGGAAGCTTATGTCGCTCAACACACCTTCACACAGTTCTTAGGAGTCTTTACAGATGTGCAAGTTACCCATGCCATGAGCACTAATGCTTCATTCCATTTTATCTGGGTGGTCAGAAAATCCTAGTTGCGCATTAGGTAGTGTCCTCTTAGGTCGAAATTTCTACTCAGGTGGTTGGACGAGCTTGTAAATGTAACGTGTTTAGCTGGGATGTGACATACGTAATTCCTATCTCCGACATCTGAGTTCTGAAGTGAATGCAGACACAACAACGCCGCACCAGAACAAAAACTGGCTTTTGAACTTTGCGTTGATGTCAGACCACAACTCGTTTTGACTCTCGGTCTGTACATCTCAGAAGACCTCATGTCCGAAGAAGTTGGCGCAGCTTCTCGATGGGGTGACTATACGGCTTTAACTTTGCTCATTGGAGTCTTTGCAGATGCAGTGACACAGTGTGTTAACTGTCAATGTTTTTTTTTAAGTATTCCTGAGTCCATGTTGTATTATCTATATCAGAATGATCCTAGCTTTACATGTAGTGCCATCTGAGGGATCAGAGGTCATGGCATTCAATATTAGTTTTCAGCCTTGCCCATTAATTGCAGAGATTTCTTTAGATTCTCTGGCTGGCAAAATCTTAAAACTCCTTGAAACTGCATTTTAAGGACCACTTCATTTAAGGCCTTTACAAACTGAGTTCATTTAATTTGTCCAAAATTGTCGAACATTTTAAAAGAAATATGTTCTTGTCATGTCTGCTCAATGACACTGACTTATTTGTCCATTGTATTTTTTTCGACAGGTTTTAATTTCTGAGTTTTTTGCATCTCTCTTCTCTATTTTGAGTGCTTGTTTTCCAGTTTTGGGTAGATCGCTTAGTTGAGATTGATGCAAAGTTGTAGCAGGTCCAGCTGAACTTGCTACTTTCTGCATATATCCAGCGAACCAACGTGGAGCTGTGCTCTGGCAAACGCTGGAGACGGATTGATGCGTAGGTTGTGGATATGGACTAATTGAAGTGATGGTGTTAGGAGGCTGAAGATCCGCCTCAACTCACCCTTTTGTAGGTTACTAGTTTACCAAAAGTTAGTTTGAGACAGCATTTTCAACATGGCAACAGATGTGGATTGGACTCAAAAGCCCCCTTAAGTAACAAATGGCAGGCTTTCTCCATTTTTACCTCATCCATGGTCCTGACCTGATCTTGCTCTAGGGAAGGTTGGGCCATCTCAGGCTCTACAGAGACCTTAAAAGGTTCTTAAAAGTTACGGTTTTGGAAAACAACAGCTTTATTTCCGGATGTGCCCATAAAATTGTTCTGCTCCCTCTCTTTTGGTCTTCCTCCTGAAGCAATGGCAGTACTTTAAGTTCTGTGAGTTCAACAGGTCAACAAGCCCTGATGTATTCTCTCTGAACCTCTTCAGCTTTTATCAGCCATCACCGCTACATGCTTGCTAAGACAAAAAGCTGCCTCGAGGCAAACAAATCTGGATGCTTGGCTCGGCATCTGAAGAAGGGAAATTTTTCATATTGATTTAACGTTCTTGTCTCGGTGCCAATGAAACTTGCCGTGTTGATTTTTCTGTAAGCAGAGGTAAAAACACTGCACGTTTCTCTGTGCACGAGTGTACATGCATGTGAGTTCTGTGTGCGAGTCAATGGAAAGCTCAAGTCTCTGCAGCTTTGTATCTCTTTGGTCCATGACATTCACACTCCACGTGTTTGAACAGCATGTGGAGACCCGGTCCCGCCCACTGCTCGCAAACACTCCTGCTGCTGTTTACCACGCTGGCAGTGGATTTGAAGACTCCAGCCTGCCGGTCCACATGCCGCCTTATCAGCCTATTCGCTTTCACGGCTCGTAAACATGTTTTGCAAAAGGAAATTCTCTGGGAAAACACTGTTGTAAAAAAAGGCAAACATAAGTCAGCACATATTTTCGTGTCACGGATGAGATGCTGAGGTGTCTTGTGGGCTGACAGTAGTTGACGTGAGAACTGTGGTGCACTCGAAACAAAAACAAAATCCTGTTTTTGTGACCTGTTTGGCCTGGAGGTTTTTTTTCACAATGCTCTCTTGCTTCTGTTCGTGCAAATCATACTTAGAAACAAAATTTCTAGGGCAAAACAAACACAGAAAGGTGCCAGATTTCAGATTAAAGCATGAATTAGGCAATTACAGCTCCTGTGGGAAGTTTTTCAGGGATTATAAAACAGGCTGAAATTAACAATAAGGCCTCTTCATGACCTACAAAAGCAAACAAAATTTTAAGGGACAGGAATTTAAGTTTCCATATGATCATTTTCTTTACATATTTTAATGCTGCTATGGGGTAGGTGTCACAAAAAGTGAGGTAGAACATCTTTCCCCACCAATAATCATAATGAGGGATTTTTGTCAACAAGGGGCACATTATTAAAGAAAGCTTGGACTTTTTTGTACAGGTGCTTTCATTTTCTTTCAGAGTGAAATAATATGAAGGTCTTATGATTTTTAGTCAAGTCAAGTTTATTTATAAAGCACTTTTAAGAAGACAGCAGTTGATCAAAGTGCCGTATGAAGCATACATAAAAAGAAGTAGTGCATAAGTCAGATGCAACTAAGTTAAGTGCCTTAAAGCCAGAGTGTAACCAAGAGAGCTAGGCTACATAGCTATGCAGATGAAATGGTTTACTCCCACATCCCACAGCAAATCACCCCAGTCTCTTCAATCTTTCCACAGCCTGCAGCTCGATCCGTCTGCAGTGTGTGCCAGCAGCACAGCTCCACACTGGTTCACTGGAAATACGTGGCAAGTCCATTTTCAGCAGGAGTCGCTTCAACTCTGCATCAATCTCCTCCAAGCAGGTTGACCCAAAGCAAGGTAACAAGTGCTCAGAGTTTGCAGGTCATTTCAAAATATAGTGGAAATCGTGGAAATAGTATCGATGAAACCAGCAAGTCAACGCCAGGCAGAAAATATAACCTGTTGTTCACATGGTGCTCATCCTGTGATCTTGTTAGAGCTATTAAGTCACAGTTTGGTATTTTTAAGTGAATATTGCAGCTTGAAGAAATGGCCGAATCACAGCGTTACCAGCCAAACCATCGGGGAAGTAGCTAGGCCACCTGGCTATGTAGATGACAATGTTTACTCCATGTAATGTGACCAATTTTCAGAAAAAAATGTGCTATAATGGTGTAAGGATCAATGTTTCTTATACTGTTTAAGTTCTTTGCATGTCACTTTTATGCTAGCAAGCATAAATGTGTTCATTTGCCTACCCAGTTAAGCTAAGCTAACATATTATTGTGTCACTGCCTTTTACTGATATTACTGATTATTTTCCATCTACATTAACAGTATAAAATGCAAAGTTCTGTTTGTGAGAGTCATAGTCTGACCTTTGTGCCCTGTGATTTACGTGATACAATAAATACAATGCTGAGTACAAGACTAGAAGAAAAACAATGGCAGTCCAAGCTTTTGCTACATAAAGTCATAAAATTGCTGAGAATTTAGTTTAATACAAAATTTGTTGAGGGAAAAAAGTTGAATTGGCACAAAAAAAAAGCATGGACAGGCTAACTGTTGCCACTTAATTGCAGTCGTTATGCTAAGCTAACCTAAGCTACACTAACCCAAATCTGCCTTCATAAGTGGATTTAAACTTCAAATCTCCTATAACAATCAGATTTATATAAAGAAAATGCACCAGATAACTAAATAATTATTCATTAAAATTATTTATTAATATTAAATTATCTGAATCATTGACGATACTACAAAACAAGTACATGATGGTGTCATCTGCATAGAACAATTCATTTCTACAATTACAGCACACCAAGCTGAACAGATTTTGTGCAAATAAACAGTTTAGCGTGCAATGTCCCAAATTTTGAACCATAAACTGATTTACAGCAAATTTTGCATGTTTATGGAGGCCTTAAGGGGACATATTTGAATATTTACTGAGTTTTCCCTTGACAACAAGTCATTTCGCGTTTAGTCAGTATAATGATGCTGGTTTTCAGTGACACTGAGTAGTGTTATTTGATTATTTTATTGTTTCTACAGAAAAAAGGGGGTTAAGTGACATGTCTGAACCACCACATGCACCTCCATATATTCTCACTGATCTGCTTTTAAACCTCGAATGCATCACTCATCAGTGTCAGCAGGGGTATCAGCTCATTTGAAATCAGATCTCGGTCTATTTTATGTTTATGTGCATTAGATGAGAAGAACAGGCCACGTCCTCTGGTTCAAGCATGCCGGCCTACTTGACTCACCGCAGGCCTGGGGCTGAACATGGCAGACCAATGAAATACAGGCTCATAGCTAATATGCAAATCCACCATATGACAACAGTGCTGTCACCTTTAACCCGCTTTGCATACATAGAGTTTGCACAACCTTTAGATGTTGATGATGTGTTCTTGGTGATTTACCTAACACCCATAGGTTGTTGAAAAGGAATCCTGATGTTTGATGCCTTGCACACTTAGGACTCTGAAATATTAGTGTTAATATCTCCAGTAGATTCTAGGATTGCTGAAAAATTCTCAGGTTTTCTTCACCTTGCATGCACGCACCTATTAGGTCTACTTATTTATCATGTGGGGATGTTTTTCTGCATGACACACATTCATCTATTGTTAATCTGGGACACTTTGTTCCCGGACTTGCACAATATTTCTTGTTTGTTAGCTTACTCAAAGGTTCAGGTTGTTTCAGCTGTTTCACTATTTAGTCAGTAAATACCTGCAACAGACCACAGATTTTAAATAGAATGTTATTGTCGTTTGCCAGTTGGGTTATTAGGACGCTGTGCTAAGAGCAGTAGGCATACTTGCTCTTAATATTGACTTCATATCAAGATGGATGATGCCTCTCCACCATCTTACCTGGTACAAAAGCAAAGCCAAAACACTCAGACCACAAATTCTGCTGTATTGCTCTGATGGTGTTTGATGGAGCATGAATTGACTTTCATGTTGTTCATGCTCCTTCCAACCCTTTCAGCCTCTGTGGGCTCCATGCTATGTGGCTTCCCTGAGTTATGTTGCTAATTATGCAAGATAATTGAAGACTGATGAGCAAAGGACATTTTGTTTGGATGTCTTTGCTGATTGAGAAAAATCTAAAAAATGGCAGGCATGTTTATTTTGACATAAAACCTCTGTTGTATCAGCAAAAACATGATACATCAGCCTCCTGTAAATTACACAAGCTAAATTATTGCTAACATGTTGATTTATACATAAAACATAAAGCAAACATTTTTGCTATCATGTCACACAGAGCAAGAGTCACTGCTAGCATGTTATCACTTATGCACATTTAAAACAGAACCAATTATTTAGCTAGCCTGTCGTTGCATAAAAGTAATATCTAGCATATATTGCTAGCTTGTTTTTACATATAGGACTACAACTGAGTGTAGCATATATCCAATACTAAGTGAATGATATTGCTAACATGTTGTTAAACAAGTATAAAATAGACATAGTATAGGTGATATTGTGACAATGTTTCTGACCAGTGTTAATGTAGGCTACGCTTCGTACAGCTTGTTAGATATTCAGTGTGTAGCTAGCATGCTAACTTTTGGTAAATAGCAACAATAATCTATATATTGCTAATATTTTCTTTAGTTAACATAGGTTATTTTCATAGTTAGCTTGTTTTTACATTAATATGGGTCTACAATGGACATCAGCCAGCAATTTATTTTTTTGCAAAAATGTAGTTGTAAGGGGCTAAATTAGCATATTAGCAACATTTGTAAAGTATCGCTAGCACACAATATTACCCCTTTCAGACTGGCCAAAAAACCCGCTTAAACCTGGTAACAATTTGAAAGGGTCCAATCGGCATTTCAGCCGACTGACCCTGTAAGCGACACGTGTTTTTATCGGCTCGCCTTCAATCGGCTTCAGTGGAAACATCACATCCAGGTCAACCCGCTAATTTACACATGATGTCAGCTTAACGTGCCCACGGCATAATATCACACTCATCCCCTCCGTCTGTAACTTACGTGACTCTTTGCCATCTCAGCAACAAATTCCATCCGCCTTGGTATCATCAGCGCTCGAATGTCGTTTGGTCTGCGGCAAGTTTGTACATTTTTAAAGAGGGACAAAAGTACAAAGTACAGAAAACAGTTAGCCGCGTCCACGGTTTACATGCTCCTTTCTATTGTTTACATGGTCGTGTTTCGTCGCACTGATGATGTCATCAACGTTATGACATCAACTTGATGCACCAGAGGAAAAAAAAGCAGCCACGCAGCTCGTCTGCAGCCGATTAGACCTGGGTCTGCTGGTTGTGGGAGAGGAGTCACTTGCCGATTGTTAGCAGGTTAACCCACGTTGAAAAAACCTGCATTGACCCGCTAATTTTAGTGTGAAAGCGGTTTATGACTTGGTTATATTCCACATATTGAAAACATTGATTGAAGACAGTGTATTTGCGTGCTAAGATTTACTTTTTAGCAAGCACATATGCTAGAAATATTCCTGATTTTTGATTGCTGATGTTTGCATATTAGCATCCTTACATTTGCTAATAAGCTCTGCCACACTATAGCCAGGTTTGGGAATGTTAACATTTCACCTTTATGAGTTGTGATGGACCAAATTTTTAATTTTAGCAAGCTAACATATGTGAATAAGTTCCACCATGCAATATGGGTTTGTATAAGAGATGTTATTTTATATTTTAAAATCGTTGACAAAATTAGGATGTGTAAGCACATTAACATTTGCTTAAACAAACTTACACTGTGAGTTTGATATATTCAGTTTTTAGTGTATTTGAATGCTAGCATGCTATGTAGCACAAATATTCAACATGGCTAAAGTAATCAATATTGCACATAAGTTGTAAGCCATTGATAGACGTAATAGTGACTGATTGCATTAATTTTCTCATTCAAGGATCCAAGTGTCATGTCAGTCCATCATTTTGGGGAAATTCCATTTTCTCTGTTAAACCCACTGACGCTGCTTGAAACGGGCCAAAGATCAAGTGCTTCTAAGTCATGTAAGCCATTATTTTTCATGAAAAGCAGACTTCCTGCTTCATTTCCTGTAATTATGCAAATCCCCTTTAAATACAGGGAAAAGCAGCATAATTTCAAAATAAAATCCATCACAGACTCCGACACTTAATCCACACGTGTCAGGAAGCACTGCGCCTGCATGACATCAGAGTTTTAAGCACGGCATTCTCTGTCACAATCAAAAAGCGATACACGCAAGAGAAGATTAAGGGTCATGGCGACTTTGATGCACAAATGCAGTCATGCACATAAACCCTGTGAGCTTATCCATGTTTCCATCTGTGTTTCTGACCTTTGCTGCCTGATAGTAAACAAAGTAAAAGGCCCACTCGACTGTAAACATGCAGTTCAGGAGCATTTTTCATAAAACCTGGTGAAAACGACTCAAATGTGTTGCTGAGAATGACCTTTATCTTTATTTTTTACACAGCTGTTTTTGAGCGTTTATCCTGGCTGCAGCTGAGGCTGGAGGCATATGTGTTCAGGTTTTCCATGAAAACGTCCCTTAGGTTCTCATGAATTTTAGATCATGAGCACTGTGAGGGACTTTCCTCAAACTTTGCACAACAATCCATCTGAATAACGGTGAACTTGTGTTTCAGAGATGATATGTCTAAGAACAAAGTAAAGGAGCCTCATGTTCACCCTCTGCTTTGCATACAAGTAAAAGTTATGCTTAAAGTAATGTCCATCAGATTTTACAAAATTATTTAGTCTGTCTTATAAATGAACCAATTAGGTTTTGAAGGTCAAAGGTCATTAGCCTCATGTTAATCTCTTGCTCGTTAATGTGATATCTCAAAAATGCTTTGAGGGATTTCTATCAAACTTTGCATAAACATCAAATGCTGGATTAAGATAAACTGACATTTTCAAGATTAGAGGTCAAAGATCAAAACAATTAGGTCTTATGCTTATCCTCTTATTTTGAATGCAAAATGTAAGGAATGATTGACGGAAGTACAGTGGTCAACTGAAGGTCAACGACTGGGTCAATGAGCCTAATATTCATGATATGCTTTGAAATATTATGTTTTCCCCCAAATATTTCACAAATTTTCACTTTTAAGGTTTTGGTAGCACAGTGTCAAGTGAAACTAGCTCCTAGTGCTTGTGAATGTTGTGGTTTTGTAAGTCAGAGATTAAGATCAATGAGCCTCATGTTCATCCTTTGCACCTGAATGCAATATTTCCCCAATGGATGTTTGTCCAACTTTTTTTAGATGTCTAGTCTGACTCCAGTGTTACGTGATTAGACTAAAAAGGCATGAAATGTAAAACTTCTGACTTAAAATTGTACTCATTAGACTTTAGAAGAGCAATGTCAAAGGTCATGGTGCCTCATGATCGTGCCTTGATTGTGAATGTTACACCTCAAATGTGCTTTGAGGAGTTTTGTTCAAGTTTGGCACGAATCTCAAGTCTGACTTTAGTGTGAACTCATTAGAGTAGAAGGCACAATATCAAAGGTCATGGAGCCACATGATCATGCCTTGCTTGGGATTATGAAATCTGGAGAACACTCCGGGAAATCACTGGTTTGGAGTTTATACGTCAGAAATAAAGGTCATGGAGCCCCATGTTCAGCCTCAGCCTTGGGATTTGAAGGAACAATCTTAAAGAGCCCCATGATCAACCCTTGCTGGTGATTATATCTCAAGGACACTGAAAAATTTCTATTAAACTTTGCACAAATGTCCTTTTTGACCCTTGGCGGATTCATTAAGTCTGGGGGAACCATGTTAGAGATTATGGAGCCTCATGTTCACCCTTTGTTTGTGATTATTATATGTTGAGAACTCAACTTGTCCATTCTGCTTTGAGAGTGAACAGATTAGATTTTGGATGAACAGTGTCAAAGGTCATGGAGCGCCTTGATCATGCCTTGCTGGTAGATGTGATATCTCGCTTTGATGAGTTTCCGTCAAACTTTTCGCTGATGTCCCCTTTGACTCAAGGATAAACTGATTTCATAGGTCAAAGGTCATTGGGCTTCATGCTTATTCCTCCCTTATATGAGTTTAATGACTCAAAAAAACGACTCTTGCACTTCTCATCTGCATTTGTAGACCTTGTGTCGCTTTAGGCTCTTGGCATGCAGCAGCTTTCAGGTATTTTGTAATTCGGTGCTGTCTGTATTTTGGCATTGTTCTGGCACAGGAATTCAAACCATCACACGAAACATGTTTGATGCTGACACACCCTAAAGTGGCAGAACTGATCATTAAAAGTGTGGTTACAAAACCATAGCTGATATATTCAACACCAGGCCAACATTTTTCACTCGGAAATGCACTGTGTTGTACTTTTTCATTTACTTGAATATGCAGCTGTGTTCCCCGGTTTGGCCCACATTTACATCATCTGCACATCCTTCGTGACGTGACCTCCCTTTCCTCTCGTGCATAATGTGCCTCAGTGTCCTCCAGCTCCGCGCGGTTGGCAGTGATGCTAACAGGTCCTCTGTGGTGGAGAAAGGGGGGAGGCTGTTTAAGAGCGGAGTCAGTGAGACACTGATGCTAATGAGGCATTAGCTTAAGCCTATAATGCGGAGCATGGCAGTTTAACATCGAGGGCGGGCGGCCCTCTGCACACAACCAATCTGACTCACTGGATTTGGGATGATACTGTTGCTGACCTAAAAGCCACAAAACTCACACTGAAACACAGATACACGCTGGTGCATTGTTTACATGCATGCAGCATTTGATGAAAAATACATTTATTAAACCAATTCTACTCACATTATCACATTTATCACAGCAGTATCACATCACTACCACAGCTACATCTGTTGAGGGGACTTAATGTTTGGAAAAATAGCTAAATATTAGATGTTTTTATCATATATCAACCCTCACCTCTTTATTTATTGAACAAAAATGGTCCAAAAAGCAGAGGATGACCAGAGTTTGCATTTTGGACTTGTTAGTTTGCAAACCAAAGAGAGATGGTAATAAGGACAAACAAATTCGTCACAACTGTACTGACAGAATCACAATTTTTACCAGGAATGTCAAATTGAACTTGTTTTAAATGCACTAACTTCAAAGTTTTGTTCATTTCAGGAGTTTTTTTTTACACATGACTAACATGCACTCATCAAGCATTGACCCAGTCCCACATATGGCTAACTGACCGAGTAGAGAGCCCCCTCCCCTCACCCAAAGAAAGACTTAATGACAAACAGCAGCAGCAACTCATGATGCCTGTCTTTTTTTTCTATTAAAATACTTTCAGACAGCTCAGTGGATGAGTCAATCATTTCACCCATTTCCTCTACCATTAACTTTTTGATTGATTTTACTCTAAGGTTAAAAACAGAACAAATTGCAAAGGTAAATCTCAAAGATAAATTTAGTAAGAAAATCTCATATTGTAACAGCTTATTTTCACTGGTTTACAAACAAAATCATATCACCCAATATTCTTGTGAAAAGTTGGCCTTATTTCCATGTCAGAGGTAGGACTTGTTAGCCAAAATCCTTCCATGAAGACTTCTTCTTGGCCAGACTTCTCTGGACAGAACGCATATTCCTGGATTCCACCGGTTTCTGCCACTTCAGACGGGACATCGTCTGATTTGGAAAGGATGTAACTGCTTCTCACTTCTTTGCTCTTTTTAAACAGAGCTTTAACATCTTGAAACCCCAGTGTACTTTGTAATGTTCGCCTGGCAGAGACCTTGCTGGTGTAGCATGACTACCTTGTGTTGCTAAGTCTTGATATAGTGTGTGGCCTGTAACTTGCAACTGCCTTCCACAACCTCACCTTTGTAGAGGAGTTTGACTGTTCCTTAAGCCTCCTGTGTAGCTGTTCCTGATTAGTTTATGGTTATTTCAGCCTACTTATGAAAGGGATGCTCATTTGCATATTTTTGGGATAATTGGTAGATTATACATCTGAATTTGCATGAACCCACAGGAAGTGATGCTGGTTTATGGTTTGAGGTGATGAATGATCACATTAAGTGCCGATCTGATTAAGCCTTGTCTTCTCAATCACTTTGTAAATCAACAACTTTAGTCTTTCAAACATTTTTTTTTCATGGCAACTCGGCCTCATGCAGCCCTCAGAATATTTGCTTTTTAAATGAATGACAAATGACTTTAAATAATGCATAATGATTTCCCTGAGGGACGTGCTGAACCACATCTTCCTTGAGTTTCCGGTGTTCAAATCTTGTTTTCTCATCTCTAATCTCATCTCTGTAAATCTATTAGTGAGGGTCCTGCATCTGTAACAACCATCTTCTTAGCTCCACAGTTGTCTCTGAGCCTATTCTCAGCTGCCGGGTTAAACAGAGCAAAGTGATTTGTGTCAGCATGTGTTAAAGCCTTAACACTCGGCATAATGCTTCAAATGTGGATGTGTGCTTTAAGTCCATCAGGGCGTTGAACATGAATGTAATCAACATGTAGTCCTATAATGTTACCTGTGTCTCTGTAAGCCTTGTTCTCTTTGACAGCTGCGGCTATGCCTCAGTTGACTTTTCCCCGCCCCGGGGTACAATAAAGTATTCTTACCTTATCTTAGCATTAGCGTGACTGTGTTGCCTCATGAATGAATGGAGAGGAGGATCATTTCATGCTCGCTCCTGTCAGTCTGTGGGCTCTGTTTGCATCTTTTAAATTCCTTCTTAAACCCAGACTTTATTGAACTTCGCTCCAAACATTTTGGACTCACCACATTGCCAAATGAGGTAAAACTATCTAAACTTATCTCCCTTTAAGTCCAACATAAACCTGCGGCAGTAACTCTTCCTGTCTCTGCACTTTAAACCACAGAGCATGATCAGGACTTTCTGTTGCAATGAATAATTGTAAATGCAAAGACAGACACCATTGTCAGGAGGCTATTTGCTTAGCCTGGCTATTTGCAATTTCATGCCATTAAAATTGGGCTAATTGGCCATAACCTGTATAAACATGGAAATAGTCTCAGGCTCACTTGGTTTGGTTTTAATTCAGACTGCAGACCAAAGCCTGTCACATGACCTGTATTAAGAGGAAGAAGAAAAGAAGGTATACTTTATGTATCCTTCATGGGTAAATTCAATTCTTTACACTCCGTTGTTGAAACATGCTACACAAACATGCACTGAAATACACATGAACATGTACAAACAGGTCCTACGATCATGCATTAATGGAGAGATGTCAGAGTGATGGCTTGTTGCTCTCGAAGAAGCGCTACCGAGCAGTTTGGGGTTAAGTGCCTTGCTCAAGGGCACTTCTGCAGTGCCCAGGAAGTCAGCTGGTACCTCTCCAGCTACCGAACCATGTTCCAAACATGGTTCAGTTGGGACTTGAACCGGCCACCCTTCAGACCCCAACCCAAGTCCTTTTGGACTGAGCTACTGCTGCCCCATTATAGACACTTGCCTCTAGTTGGGACTGTAGCTGCTGGTTTAATTCCTTCCAGCCGGCCCATTGTTGTGATATGAGCCGGAAATATACTACCAGCTCTAAGTGACAGCATTGCTCAGCTCAAAGCAGTTTCTGGAGCTGTGTCAGGGCACACTTGCCTATTGACCAGAGAGATGTGTAACTATATTCAGCATGGATTTGCAGATGTTAACCTATAAAAAAGACCAAAGGCTGGCAGTGCTAGCAATGCTAACATTAGTTGCACTCTGCTTGATATTGTCAATGAATATGAAGTTAGCTTGCTTGTTGTTTTGATCGACCAAATTCAACCCACAATTTGCTACTTCTTGGTTTGCTTGCTTTGTTTGGTCCTTGTTTGGTTTGAACTGAACTCTGGTTTGCTTAGCCGGGCAGGAGTTTGGTTCTTTGGCCTGTACCAAAGTTCATGTGAGCAAACTAGATTTTGTTTGATCCAGACCAAACATGTTACGTGTGAAAGCAACCTTAGGGGGTGGCCTTAGACAGCCCACATGGATTTATGGTGCAGTCTTTTAAACACGATCGATTTGGATCATTTGTCCAAGTTGCATATATCATTGTGAACACCCCTATGGTCAAAATTTCATGCACGAAGTTGGTTGTTTTTAAGGTACCCTGACTGTACCAGCTCACAACTTGAACACATTTAATGAGGACGTGACATGATTCCCAGTTCCCTCTGAGATTAATGGAGTCCATCGTTACACAAAAACAGCATGTTCTGTGCAGGGCTGAAACAGCGGGGTTTACAGGCGGGCTGAAATCCAATATTTTAGAATATTTAAGTCAAGTCACGTTAAAAATATGTTCTGGGGACATCTGTGATCAGTGTTAAGTTGACGAAGAAGAAGAATATGTGGTTTTCAAAAAATGGGATTTTAACATGGAACCTAATTGGGAATGCTTGACTTTGGGCTAGCCTCTAGTGGACACTTAAGGAACTTCTTTTTTCTTTTTACACATTTCATACACCGCATGTTGTATTACAGAGGATTACACCACATGGACAAATGCTTTAAATTGTCCTTATGTGACAGAATGTTTTCAAAAAGTAGAACCTTTTAAGACTTTTTAGTTTATTTGCTGCATATTTCAGTCTTACAAACATCCTCCCAGCATTCCTGGACCTCTTATTGAGTGTATCACTGAACTGCACCAGCAATTAGATGACTTTGCAAATGTGTGCCTACAGCTCTGGATGATAACCAAGCTCTCAGAGCCGGGCAGGCTCTCTGTGAATCCATGTGTGCGCCTTTGTTTTTGACCTTAGCCCTGTCGCTTGTCTACCTGCTGAGTGGAACGTGGAGTTATGTAAAGCTTAATCTGTCAGACGGTACATGTTCCTGTGCTACCAGTGCCTCAGTCTGACACTCACGGATGTCCACGCTGACTCATTGACAAACAGCTCAGTAATATGACCTTTCTGATATGGCATCCATATTAGGCTCCAATAAGGGAACATAGCCCCTTGTACACAGATGCACACTCTGCACATGAGTGTTAAGAGCTCTATTGAAGCTCACTGTGTCCTGGTCGTGCACTTTTACAACCAGTAAATCAGCTTTTATGGCCCCATGACAAAGATAAAGGCTCAATTAGCCTACACATGCTGAAAATATACACTCAGGGAGTAGAACAACATTTACTCTATCTCACTGTGTCACGGCAGATCGCTGTTCTCCATTAAGTCTGTTTCTCTTTACCAACTGCTTTCCTCCAAAAAAGGTTACATAGAGTACAATGAAGGTCTTTTTCATTACGATTGTGAGCAGAACATTTTAGCAAAATCTGCACTAACTGTTGTGGTTGAGTGATTCGTTGGAATCTTATAATCCAGAGATGGTTATGGGCTCCAAAGATCTTTACCATAAAAGCCAAAAATGTATTATTTAGTCAGACCGGACATTTCTGCAGTTTTGAAGAAATCCCTCAAATCGTTCCCAAGATAATGCAATCATGAGCAAGGAAGATAGTGAGGCTTAAAAACCTTGTCCCTCTTCCTTTGACCTCAAAAATCATATCAATCGATCCTTGAATCAGAAAAGACACACATGCAAATTTTTGCTATAATCAATCAAAGTGTTCTTAAGATATTCCCTGTCACATCCAAAGAAGGAACCTTTGCCCCAATTATTTAAACCTGTGACCTTTGACCTCTTAAGTCTCATAAGTTCTTCTTGAAGTCTGAATAAGTTATGGTCTGGAGTTAAAAAGAATTTCATCAAAACTTTGGTTGATATGCATGCAAAGTTTCAGAAATCTCCCAAAGCATATATATGATATTGGATTTCAAACTATCACACAAGGAATCAGTGATATTTGAAATGACCTTGACCTTTGATCTATGACCTCAAAAGTCCTATCAAGCCAGCTTTAAGTATGACTGGACATAAGTGGAAAGTTTGATCAAAATCACTTTGCATTGCAAGAAGCACTCAATCTACGTCTCAGCTCTGCAATGGGCTGAAACTGACAATGAAACAATGGTATGATGTCACATTGGTAGGTCTATTTAGGGGGCATGGGGAACGAGCCATTTTAGACAGTTGGTGGTGATGTCAACATGGGGGGAAAGAGGATTCCTGATGCTGTGGACTTAAAATAATTAGATTTTGGAGGTCAGAGGTCAAGGTCTTAGGCCTCATGTTCATTTCTTGCTCATAAGTTTCCACAGTTCAGATCCTAGCCCTCCTTTCTCAACCATCCCTGTTTTTTCACGATTACCTCACAAAGGCATCAAGTACTTCTAGTTTGTCATCATAGTATCATGTCATTATATGTAATTTTCCCCTCATGATGCTAAAAATACCCTCTGACGTGTTTCTGCCATATGTTTGTGTGTTACTGACACACAAACACAGTCAATACATCTTTCCGGAGGTTTCTATTCATTGGTCTCACTGAATTATTTTTCTGCTCCGATTCATCTCCACGGTGACCTCATGCTGGAGCGGGACTGGGTCAGACTGCTCATAAACACCCTCAGAAAGTCTATTACTCACCACAGCGGATATCAATGAGCCGTGGCCTGTGAGGTTTCCACATAAACATATCGGAAAGTAAAAATAGACGTCGGCCGTCTGCACACAGAAAGCACATGTGTGAGGAATATGTGTGCTCACAGAAAAAGACGTGTTGCAATCTTTTCGCTTTGTGTGCCGTGTTCCAGTTCGACATACACTTGGAAAGTACATTACACAACCTTATGTTTGAGCAAGATGATTACCTGAGATTCCTTCTTGGGTTGGTGTTGCAAGACTAAAGCTGTTCTTTTTTAAGACTGATGAAACCTCAGTGCTACTTTTTTCAGCTTAAAACTAAAATATTTGGCTATTGTTGATCACTTCGGGTCCAAATCTTGACATTTGAATTAACAGAATTAAAATTATACATTCTAGGCCCTATTTTGATGGCATAACATGCAGTATCCTTTAGCAGGGAACACAATCTCAGCACAAAGCCAGGCACAAAGCACAAAGATGATGGATTTATGCCTTGATTTAGCATAGCTGTGTTTTCGATAAAGCAATTTGTTGTTTGGTCTGAACTCTTGTTGGCTTGTTTAATTCCTCTCATTTTATTGTGGCGTAAAACAAACTGACCACACACAGGACACTGTAAGAAATATGCTAATGCTCAGATTTAAGTTAGATTTCACTGAGGCAATCCCATAACATCGGAAACCATTAAAAAAATCTGAAGGGCACCATAAGTGAAAATGTAACCTCACTAAGTACAAAAATGATTTGCTTAACGGTATTGGAAAGGTAGAGTGTGAACATTCACACTAATAAAATGCATCCAGTGTGAAACAGTCCTTAGAGGAGTTTGTTTTTGCATGTGTTTTTTGGAAGTCCATCTTGAAGATGGCACCACAGACCTTAGACTTTTAGACTAGGTTTTTGGTTATTTGGGCTCAGTGGTTTTTGGTGTCCTTGAAATGCAGAAAAAGCAGCTTTTACAAGACTCGTGACAAAAACACCCTTGGATCCTAACGAGAGCACATGTTCATTTGCTATTTGAGTGCTAGGCATGGAAAATAGGAAAGACACCTGCGCTGCCCACTATTGCGCTTTCTGCCGGTTGTACAATAGGGCACATTACATTTGATATTTGCATAGCAATGGCCTTGTATGTATTCAAATACATATACTGCTGTTGGGTTTTCTCAACTTACTGACCTGATATATGTGGTGCTAGTGTTTGCTAACAAAGAGCTCGATAGTGAACGCCCACTTTTCCCATTAACGTTGACTTCACCAGTAACTGGAAGTTTTCAGGATCAGGATCTCCGAGACCAATTCCTGAATTTTGGGTTTATTTTTAAAGGTGTATCCACCTGCCAACCCAGGATCACCTGCTTCCAAGATGAAACGCAACAAGCCACAAGAGCTGAATTGTGGGTAGCAGCCATCTCCAACAATTACGGATAGTGCTGTGACACCAAAGGATTGTGGGTAGTGTAGTTCTATCACTTTAGGTCACAATAAATCATGTTTTAACATCCTTGATTTACAATTTTAATCCTATGTTGTGGACATTGATCCTGGGTTATAGTGGTCTTTACAGTTGGAGACATTGTCTTGAATTGTGGGTAATGTAGTTTCAGTTCAACCATTTGCACCTCAAAAAGTCAAATCATGGGATTTGGGGATTTTTATGAGAAGATGTGATATTACTTTATGCTCAGGTAGCTTGTGGAAGGCTTATATTGGATGAGTAGTCTAGAATATCAAAATAAATGTATGTTCATGAAAACAGAGCTTTAGTTTTCTGTAATTGCTTCTAAATTTTTTATGCATTTGTCAAAATAGGAATAAGATTGTAAGAAAATACTTCAGTAGCTTGTAAATGCTATTTCACTTTCATTAAAAAGTAGCCTAAACTGGCTTTATATTATGTTAAGTCCATTAAATTAAGTGTGGCTAATTCGTATTTGAATTATTCGCTCATATTTGTCTGTCTTAATACACTCTGAATAAACAAACTATCATAATGTTTATGAGGCCCTCTTGTTAACCACGTCCCTGCTCTAGAGGCTTTTACTCTTCCCCCAACCCTAAACCAAACCTAATAGACCCTATAGACATCCCTTATTAAATAAAAGAGGACCTCAGTCACCTACTTTCCATTATCTGGCATTCATTGGACTTCCTGTACAAACAGAGGCCTCACTCTGAGGTTTAACTGTTTCCTATACATCCCATATGAACTTTTCACCGGCAGCTGTCTGCAGGAGTTTGAAACCCTGCCCAATCCTATTAGCAGGACTGGGTTAGTGCCTATAGGAATCTTAGTCAGCAACACAGAACCCACCAACAAACCGAGGTCACACTGGGAGCATGTTTGCGTGCGCAGTAGCCAAGTAAATCATCCGTCAAACATGCCAGCCACGAGGCTAAAGCTTACAGAACAGGACAGAGTCGGAGACACACATTCAGAGGGGCTTAATGTGGAGCGTTTGCACGCAAAGATGTCGCACCCAAAACCTTATACGGACCAACCAAATCCTGCAGTGCACGACCTGCATGCATGCTCATCGAGCTGTTTGCTAACAAAAAACCAACATCAGAGATTCCATTAAATCAACAGCAGGTGCAGACGACTCCTTTCTTCCCGTCAAAGCTGCAGCCAGGTGTCCAACAAGCAGAAATAGCCGGGAGATTATCTTTGTATTAATGGCGAGTGTGTTGTAAACACTGCATGACCTTTCATTTCGCGCCTCATGCTTACACAACTAAGTGAGACACGCCTGCATGTGTTGTGAGTGGAGCCGTTGGGAGAACTTTTCAAAGTCTGCTTGTTTTTGCCCCACAAAGGAGAAAGTGAGAGCAGGGAGGAGTTTAGAGGGCTTATTGTTATCCAAACGGTTAATGTGGCTGCGGTCCAGGAGAGCCATTCTCACTGCAGGAGGAAAAAGAAGCTGAAAACAATCAGATGAAGAAGTTTGTGGTGCCTGTGCAGTGATTTCTAGTTTAAACAAAAAGCATTTCTCTGACAGTTGAAGGGTGATAAAGCAAATCTGTAGTTTTTCATTTATTTGTTCATGTTTATGAAGGTGTTTCAAGATCTAGCAAAATTGTCGCCTAAAATTTCTGCCATTAATCAGATGTTTCCAAGGATTTTGAGAAGTGTTGTTTTAGAATATAAAAGTCACTGAAGGTCGAAGTAGTTGAAGTAGTAGTAGTACTTGTTTCTTTTAAAGCAATCAATCAAACTTTATTTGTATGGCACTTTTCATACAAAGTCTTATAGCACAAAGTGCTTTACACAAAGACTAAGAAGTAAAATAAAATAAAATAAAAAGTAGAAAATTGAGTACAATGAAAAATACAATCCCCCAACTGTCGCATCCACATACGGCACACACACAAAGACACACAGAAAACAGAACTGGAGGACTGAGGAAACGCTATCTTGAATTAGAAATCAGGAAACACAGGAGCTAAGACTAAAATGACGATAAAAAAAATCATGACTACTTGTGTAAGGTGAAGGGGTGCGACCAAATAAGTTTTGACTTCTTCCTGCTCCTTTTGAACTTGGGTTGTTTGGGTTTTTATTTTGTTCTATGTTTAATTATTTGTTCATGTTAAAAATTAAAAAAGAGAAAGAAAGAAGAAACTAAAAGGAATCACCTATTTTGTTAAAGCAATTATTCTGCTGTCATGCCGTCAGTATCAGTGAGCCCCGCCTCCCTAAACAAGCCAACTTCTAACCCTTATATGACGAACTTGATGGTTCCTGTACTTTATTTTCTTATATAAAGATGCTAACTTAGCAGTTAGCTCGCCCATTAGGCCAAAAGCAAGTATCCAAAAATAGAAATGCAGCTTAAGGTCTTGAGGAGGACCTTGATGGCTCCAAAGGCTGAAGCCAAAGCTGCATCCCGCAGACTCGCACCCCCGTGTAGCAGATAAGCACATACATTCAGACCACGCTGCTCCAGACCACACAGACAGATTGACCAGAAAGAGGCTATGAGTAAATGTTTGTTTACAAATGAGCAGATTGTAGTAGATTCGGTTGCTTATTGGATTAAGGAACATGCCAAGTGTCTCGGATTGGCACGGCGCACCAAGGACCAAAGTCCCTGCCCTGAGGGAAAAACAGAAAACACGCCAATAACGCTGAGGAGTAAACAACATAAATGAGGTCGTATCTGGGATTTATTGGCGGCCCTTGAAGGCACCTTAAACGCTGCATTAGAGAAATCAATCCTTACTTGTCGATAAAGTTAATAGGGGCATAAATGATCTGGACTGAGGCCTTTATGGTGGAATAAAATGGGTTCTATGTTTGTTTAACCACTTGACTAATGAAGGAAGACGACGGTCCATGGTCCATGTCTAATATAACCCTGTGTTAAATTAAACTCCTCAGCTGTCCACTTCATTTTGGCCAAAGTGCGACCCCTCCATCCATCCAAGATGTCACACTACCCTCAAACATCGCCGTGTCATTAATTTGAGTCTTATGTAATCTGCTGTTTTTCAAGTCGAGCTGTGTATCTTAAAGAGGAGACCGTGATAGCACAACGTTGCATAAGATGTTGTGTTTTCCATGCTGGCCGATGCCCCATGTTTTCAACAGTTGATGTGACATGGGACCCATCAGGACGGCGGCCATTATCAGTCATCGAGTTCAACGAAAACACTCAGAGAATGACTCGGCAGCAGATTACAGCAGTCAAAGTGCCCTGAAGACGACGTGCTGGATGATTACCTTACTGGAAGAGGCAGGAAGTGTGTAGTCGCAGATATATGGAGGCCCTGATGAGCAAAACACAACAATAAACAAGAAAATACAACAAAAAAAAACAGTCTAAAACAAACATAACAAAGACACATACTGACAAAATCATAATGAAAACACAAGAAAAAGCACAAAAGCAAAAAAAAATTTTTGATTTCTAGTTGTTTGTTTTTCCATTTGTTGTACAGTGTACGTTTGAGTTCTTGTTGACTCTTTGAAGTTTTGCTGATGTGTTGTTCATTTGTTCTTGTGTTTTTTTCAATCTTTCTTTTAATTGTGGTTGTATTTTCTGTGTTGCTGTGTTTCTTTAAAATTGGTTGTGTCCTTTAATGTGTTGATGCTTTTTTTCTTGTTTGTTGTTTTTGTTGTGTTTTATGATTTATTGTAATTTTTGTTGTAATGTTATAAGTTTTGTTTTTGTGCCTCTTGATTTGGTGTACTGTTTCTGATTTGTTGTGTCTTGTTGATATGTTATTGTGTCGTTTGCTTTTCTGGAATATTTTTCAAGTACTCTCTTGCTTTTTTTGTTGTATTTTGCTCCTTGATTTTGTGTTGCATTTCTTATTTGTGGTGTTTTACTGATTTGTTTTTTTCTCAATTAATGTGGTAAGTATTGATTTGTTGTTGCGTTCTTTGATTTGGCGTTGTGTTTCTTATTAGTTTTGCTTTATTGGATGTTCCTGTGTTCTTTTATCTTATTGTTGTGTCTCTCGATGTTTCTTTAGTTGTGTGTTTTAAACGTTTTTGTCATATTTTATCATTTTTTTCACATAACTCCCAATATCTGTTGTTTTTTGAATCAATTCGTCATTGGTGTTTTAATGTGATATTTGCCTTTTGATTTGTGTTGTGGTTTTCAATTTGATTTTGTACTCACTGTTGGTTTTTTTTTTAATATGTTCTGTTTAAAATTGTCTTTTTTGTTCTTTTTTGTTTGTTATTTGTTTTTTTTTGTCTCTGTCATTTTGTTAATTTTTTTGTGATTGTGATTTGATGTTGTTATGTATTTTTATTTCTGTTAGTAATTTTTATGTGTTGTTTGCACTTCAGGGCCACCATATAAACACCTTTAGGAGTTGCATCTATCTGAGATTTTAAAAATTGATTAATAGAGAGGAAACAAACGTGAAATAATGAACTAAAAATGATAGTCATGCCTTTCCAATCTCTCCCCCATAAATGCACCTGCACGTCTCTACTGTAGAAATACTGCACAGATCAGCTCAAGAACGAGCTTAGAGGGTCAAAAGTGCGCCTGGATTAACTCACTTGGAGGTCCGAGTTCATAAATAAGCAGTTTGCACTTTTTAGCCCCCCAACTCCTGTGACCCCCTTGTATTTGTGCCAGATTCCAGGAAACCATCCTCCTCCGAGTACCTCCCTGACCCAGATTTACTGTATGACGTTAAATTTGTGCTAATTACATAGAAAGAGCACCATGTTAGCTTAATGAAAACAATCATTTAAATCCTGACAGTCTATGAGTGAGGTATCCAAATTCCACCTAACTAAATAACGCTTCTTTTTGATTAACGCAATTTTGTGACTTAAAAATAGTACTGATCCCTTTTTTAGTAAAATGTTCAACTGTCTCACTTTCACATATGTATTTGAAAATAATATCAGTGTTAATAAAGATGATCTAAGGTGTCCCACAAGGATCAAAACTGGGACCACTAGTTTTCTTTTCTCGAAATGACATTGATCAGCCTTTTAAACCTGTAACATTTAATGCTATGTAGATGACGCTAGTTTCTATTGTTGAGGTGATGGTCTTTTCATTAGCATGCACAGTTCATTGCAGCTACAGTTTTAGCTTGATAAGGCTATTTAACTGGACTTCTGCCCTTTCCAAATATATTAGCATGAGGAATAATCAATTTATTGATGTTAGTCCACACAACTTCACCATGGTAGAAGATAGTATGCCCCTTTTTTAGCTAGTTACTACTCAACCTTCATTTTACCCTCTTTTCCAATCAACGAACAAACAAGTTAGCAATCGTCAAATTAATAAAAAAATACAGTCAAATGTTGAAAATGGACTTTTATGTAATTTAACACCTACATACGCTTTTGGTACAAATAACTAAAACTGTCATGCTTATTGTGATATCTGGAAATAGAGGACACCATTATCTAATTTGTGGGTCGAATTCTGGAGCAGAAATCGTGGTATGCTCAAAACACCTAACTGCATTACGTAAATGCTTTTGTATGACAGTAAACAAACTTTAGTACAACTTCAGTTGAGCTAGCATGCTAATTTATATCGAAAACCAGACTTGATTTTTCAGCATCATGTAAACATACTTAACTCTTTGCAGACAATGCTGTTTTCTATCATTAGGATGACATGTAACCAGTTTATTTATGATTTTCTTATGCTTTTTTTTTAAAACAAATTACATTTCAGATTGGTTTGGATTGTTGAAATTTCCTGTAGTTTACATAATAACATGATGAGAGCCTCTCAGATGCACATCCATAACATCCTCCCATCTTCAAACAAACACCTAAGCTCCTGAACGCCCATTTGGACAACAACAAATACAGTAGAATTTCATGTTTACCCGGCCAACAGGTGGGGTTAGTTTGTAAATGACAGCAAGTTGACTGATTCAACAATGACTCATTCATGTTTCAGCTTCTAGAGGCTAAAGACAGTGTTTTCTGATTTATGGATCAAAGCTGACGCAGAAGTTGGACAGCATGCCATATTTAAATGCCTTTTTACTGTCCAGTTTTTGTTTGACAAACAGACTGTATTTTTTAACATCATGTTAACATACTGAAGAACGAAAGGTGTCCCACAAGGATCTATTTTAGGGCCAGTCCGCTTTGCTGTAGATGACATAGACCTTGCTTTTTAACCCTTTATGTCCAACTCTATGCAGATAACAATGTTTTCTATCATTAAGTTGATGCTTAGTCTGTTTACATCCACAGTTAAGTCAAGTTACAGTAAAAGCTCAGATAAGCCTTTTGATTAAAGTATAATCTATGGGGAAAATAATGTACTGAAGAAAATATGTTGGATTTTACTATGCTAGCTAGTTGTGATTGGGTAGTCTTCTTGATGTCTGATGAGAAGGGGGAGGAGGAGGGGTTACAGACTGCATAGTGAACTTAAAAATGGCATTTGAAGGGGCATTTTCTTTAAAGGAGCAAAGCTCATTCTCCTTTAACTAAGAGTTTAGTAAAAGGTGTCATGTTCTTCTTTACACACCCCTTTCTATAAACATTAAAGTTTGTTTTGCAGGACATGGGACCCTTAATATTATTATGAGGAAACTATTGAATGCCCTAAGGCATCCCACAAGGATCCATTTTTGAACCACTTTCCTTTACTGTAAATGACCTGAACCTGTTTTTTGAATACTTAATATTTTGCTCTATGCAGACAACACTGTTCTGTATTGTTCAAGCTACACTATGTAATATAAAGTAAACAATCTGAAGGCAATATGCCAATCAAAATGTTTTGTATCATTTGACCTAATGTGACCCAATTATCAGATTTAGATGTAACACATTAGTATCATTTCACAGGACTGGTTGTTGCTGTAGATTCCTAGAAACAACATAAATCTGTAAAATACTCTTATGGAGTTTTTGCACCATATATTTGTAATAAGTTGTAATGCTTTAGGAGGCTTTATGCTTTAGTTTCAGCAGGTTTGGTCCAAAAGTCTGGTTCAATTGTAAATGTGACCTTTAACGCAGCTCCGTTGTAGTGATTATTATAATGAATTAGATCGATTTCCAATGCATTCAATCCAGTTAACAGTACTGTTTGTTGAAAGAGAATACATAAAACATGCATAGATCAAAGGGACACATTGTCTTATTGTTGTTTTCTGGTTTGGGACAGGCATGCAGGACATACTTGTTTAGACTAAGGTACTTACTGTGAATTTTAGCTGATTTGCTGCATATTTTGTCTGCACACTTAGTTTTAAATTGGAAATCCTTCAAAAAAGTCTGAATAACACAGCCTGATCTCCAGGCTTGCTTGTTGAAACCCCAAAATGGATGAGATATAAGCTTTTCCACATTTTCTGCTTTTATATACATTGATATTTCTTTAGACCTTTCATTTTAATTTGTTTTGTTTATTTCTATACAGATGACGCTGTTTTCTATCGTTAAGGTGACACAGTCTATTTATATATTTCTTTTGCTTTTTTAAACACATAACATGTCTTATTGATTTTAATTGTAGTAAGTTGATGTAGTTTACATAAAAAACGGATGAGAGCCTTTTAAATGCTCATCCACTACATCCTCCCATCCTCAAATAAGCACTAAAGCTCCTGAACGCCCATTTGGATAACAACAAATACAGTAGCACTTCATGTTTACTCGGCCAACAGGTGGGGCTAGTTTGTAAATGACAGCGAGTTGACTGATTCAACAATGACTCATTCATGTTTCAGCTCTCAGATGTAGGCGACCTTTAGCAGAGTTACAAGTGCAGATAGAGTTACATGCAGTTGTATGAATGTAATGTTAAAGATGCATTAAAGTTCCTGTGGGGAGATTTTTCACCAACAATGAAACAGACTGGAAATAGTATTGTGGCTTTCAAATGCCGTGTTAAAACAGTCGAAACTTTTATCAACATGTTTAATAAGCCCTAAAATATTTTTTCCAACTGAGGAAGTTGTTTTTAATGTATTAAACTGCTGCCAGGGGGTAGGTGTCAGATATATTTATTGATTGCAAAGATTCAAAGTGATCTCACGGGGCAGAGGAATATTTTCATTGGTCCACAGGGGTTGAGAAATTGGTTTCAACTGGTAACCATGTAAGTTGGTGATTTTCAGTTTACCTCAACCATGGCAGTGTTTGCATTAGCATAGATTCTCTGAATGTATTTTCTCAAATACATGGCCCTGATAAGTATACTGTATCTTTATATAAGAGAAAAAAGCTGCAAAGTTAGACTTTAGAGAATATAATTCTTGTTTTCTCTGGTGCTTTAGCAACGTCATTACCAATTAGCAATTAGCTAAAAGTCACCATTTAACACAATGGGTTCTAATTTCGTAGACCAGGCGCAGGCGCGGCGCAGCGCACCTGCCCTGCACTGTGCCTGCGCCGCGCCAACGGAGTGTGTCCAGGGCATTTTGCAAGTTTCGTTCACGGCGCAGTCTGGCGCAGGGAGGCGCACCCACGCCTCCGTCTCTCCCACCGGCGCAAATGGCAGAGAGGGAGGAGAGTAGGGTTTAACACAGCCGAGTGTGATCTTCACCAATCAAATGAACGCCTCTCCTCGCCTTTAAATGCGCCGCGGGCGAGGCGCAGTGACAATTTCACCTCGGTGGGGAAGAAGGTCAGAGCCGCTGTCACTTTTGCAGCAGCTGGGAGAGCGCAGGGGCCACTGGGCCGCGCATCGGAGGACCCGATGCACGTCACTGTGTGGACCACCTCGCGGGACAAATGTAATCTGTTCCTGTGTCATAATAGGAGTACAAAATTAAGTGATAATTACATTTGAACACAGCAGCAGGCTAATCCATTCATCATGCTTGTGATCCACCTGCATTACTGGTCTGTCATCGCCAAATAGCAGAACCTTTGGGGAAAATATATCTCCTCCTCATCCTCCTTGCAATAATGTACTCCATCTTTTTAGATCACGTTACGAATAAAGATTAAAAGAGGGAAATATGGGCAATCACAGGTAAAGCCTTATAAAAACACTGAGTGACTTACATTTATTCAGCGAGCGTCTCTCTCTTTTTTCTTTTCCATTTAATTTCATGAGATGAGAGAAGCCGGATACTCCGTATCGGATGATGTGGCTGTTTGTGGTTGGCTTGAGAGACGTGAACTCGTTAGTGATGACAAATGTCTCTGATCTCATATCAGATGTGACGGGATAATAAATATAGATACAAATGTATGTGCTGGTTCAGACGGTTACATTAAATAGTGGTTGCTGTGATTGTTTATTGCATTGAAATGTGCCTGACACTGTGGATACCTGCCTGTGAGATTTTGGTGACGTGTGCGCACTGTGCGCCTGTCAGCCAAATTACCACTGCCCCGAGTGCGCCTCTCCTGCGCCGAGAATAGACCAGGTTGGAGCTGGCGGGCCTTCAGCGCACCTTCCGCGCAGTTTTTTGGCACCAATTTGTCACTGCGCCAAGCTGAATCTGTCAACACCTCCCCCTGGTGCGCCGTCACACCTATCTCGCCGCAGCCGGTCTACCAAATTGCCAAATTGGCTGCGCATGGCGGTGCGCCGGACGAAATTACCACTGCGCGGGGTGCGCCAGGCTGCGTCACCCCTCACCACCCTGAGTTGCACCAGGAAATTAGAGCCCAATAACTCTTTTAGCCATGACACCAAGACAGTTACAGCAGTGCATAGACAAAAAATGTTGTTAACAGAGTGCAGCAGGTGCCAACAGTATGTTCATACCATTCGTTATCAGTTTCCAACTCATGCCCAGTGGTGACATTAACAATTTTTGTTCCCTTTGTTGGTTTGACTCCCAGAATTAATTTAATTGTTGCTGTGACTGTAGATTATTCTCACTCAAAAAGTAGCTGTATAGAGCCTGAGCTCTCTCATTTGCCCTTTAGCGGTAACATGCATTTTGGATTTTTTAGTATATTGACGATAGTGTTCATGGCACAAACTCAACTGCAAGGACAAACAGGGACTATGGATGGGTTCTCATGCCTGATATAAAAGTCTGGAGAGAGTCTGTATCATGGGGGGCTTGTGGTGGAGTGTTTTCAGATGGAAGGGCTACATAGCAAAAAGTTGATAATAACTTAATTAAAGATGAAACAAAAAGAGCTATGAGCATTAAAGCCAAAAAAAAAAAAATGTAAAAGACTATAAACTATAAGAGATCTAATAATAGAAGTTTACCTGAAGACCTGAGAGCAGCACCTACTGTTCATAGTTTTAAAAGCAAACTCAAAACCTATCTTTTAGTCTGGCTTTTAGCTGATTATATTTATTATTATTATTTACTCTTATTCATGTATTCATTTTAACCCTCTTAATATGTTTTATATCTCAATTTCAACTCAGATTTATTGCTCAGAATTTTATTCTCCGTTCATTGATTTTTTTTTTCCACTATCTTACTTAAGTACATTTTATCTCATTTTACAATATTATTATTTAAAATTGTATTTTATTTACCTATTTATTTATTTTCCTGTAGTATATTTATTTATTTATTTAAATCTGATTTCTTATCAGGATTTTTTATTGTCATTTTAGTCTTAGCTTCAGTGTTTCCTGATTTTTAATTCAAGATAGCGTTTCCTCAGTCCTCTTATTCTGTTTTCTGTTAGAATCTCTTTCTCATGTCTTTGTATGTGTGTAACTGAGTGTGTGTGCTGTATGTGGATTGCAAGGCTGGTGGTGGGGGGTATTTTTCATTGTATTCAATTTTCTACTTTTTATTTATTTTATTTCTTCGTTTCTATGTGAAGCACTTTGTGCTGCAAAGCTTTTTATAAAAAAGTGCTATACAATTAAAGTTTGATTGATTGATATAAGAGGCCTAAGAAGGGAGCCCTGAGGAACCCCATATTCCAGCTCGTATCATATAGTTTCCTTTTAAAGCTGAAACAAACAAACAAACAAAAGCCAGTAGGTGATCTTTCATCCCATCAGACGTAGACAAACTAGCCATGATGGCGCGACCTCGGGGTGCCAAGGCGCCACTTAGATTAAACACCAGCAAAATGGACATTGGCCAGTCTGGACAGGCTTAGGTGTCTTGGGAAAGGAGCTTTGTTAGGGGAGTGTGGTGCTAAGCCCACACCTCCATCCGATGCACCATGCTGATCAGGAACCCAAACACAATGTTTTGACTTTCCTTTTAATTAGCCAGCTGACTCCTGAGCTTTACTAAATCTGAGCTAATTGAGCCAGACGACGTGCCATGATCTTTAGCGGGAGTAAACAAATCAATCTGATGAACCAAGGCCGCTTTTATTCGCTTTGACCTTGACCTTCTTTGCGGATCCATGATGCATGTGCTGTCATCTTAGCCCAAACCAAGGCCGCTAATGTGCTGCTGCAGCCACCTCTCCACCCGTCTGCCATTACGCCACATGATGTAACCGAGCGAGACCTGTGCTTAGGTCAGCCGGCGGTCCAGTCCGTCTGATGAGAACAGAGGTCAGGGATTTATGGGGAATTCAATTTCATAACAACAAGACAGAGAGCTGTTATGACACAGCCTGTTACGGCAGAGAGCGATGGGGGGGAGAGGGCTGGATGGCTATGAAGCAGGTACAAAAAAGGGGGCAGATCACAGTGTGGGATGGCAGGGATGTGCGAGGGGGATCTAATTTTAGTTGAAGGTCACAGGGCGCTGTCTGGCTCACCCTGCCTCGCACAATATTTCTCACTCGTCGATTTAGGTGAACAGGATCTCCCTGTCCTCATCTCCCCTGATATTTGTGCAAGATTACACGGTGAGGAGTTCAATCATGCCTTGAGGCTGCCGAGTATCGAGAGCGGCTTTGGCAGGTGTACAAAGATACATTTTTTTGGGACTCTGTTTATGAGACAACCGCTGGGAACAAATTGAGTGCTGCACGAGCAGGTACATAGTGTTCTGAAAACACATTCTCATATTGTTTGTGTTTTTGTTCATAATGTGTGTCAGCTGAGACCTTCGGGCAACAATAAGCAGCTGGTGTGCAATACTGCGTCACAGCAGAGATAGATATGGCACACTTCATCAGGAAAACAAACATAAGGGTGGACCAGTGATCACCTGAGGGGGAATCTGAACCATAACCAAAAACAATTAGAAATAAATGTAAAATAAAAGAATAATACACTTTTTAAAAACCAATCTTAATTTTTATATTGACATCTGAGTTATTTAATTGCATGTACTACATCGTATTTGATAAATAAGTTGTTAAGTATTATGTTTAAATGAATAATAATGTGAAACTTTGAAGCACATTTGTATATAATCAAGACCTGACATTGTAAAGCTGCCCACAGCTCAATTTTCCATGACTTAAAGCTCCTGTTAGGTGTTAAAAGTTGATAATAAAACAGACTGACGTTAATAAAAATACTTCTGTACAACCTAAAAAAAACCCAACAAGACAATTAGGGACTTTTTTTTTCATTTCTAATCAAATATTCTACATGCTTGTTTCCCTGCCACAGGGTAGGTGTCAGACTAGGTGTTTAACAGCCAAAACAGCCGATTGAAAAGTTGCTCATTAGATAAAATAAATAAAGAAAAAAGCTATTGTTTGCAAGGAAAGACAGCCTTTAGCCTTTGTTCAGAAGGGGCACAGGCTTTAAGTTCCTCACAGGAGCTTTAATGATGAATTACACTAACTTAAAGGATTGGGGACTTAAAGGGAGAACCCATGCCACCAGTAAATATGATTGCCAACAAAGCAAACTGTGAGCTTTGCCTCTAATGGGAGATATTTGTTGGGGTGGATGCCGACTGATATGTAGCGGTAAATAGTGCCGCCTAAACCCTCGTACACTTTTAGCTACAAACTTCCCAAAAAAACAACATTAATCTGATAGGACGCTACAGTAAGATTCTTTACAGCATTTCACTTTTCCTCGATAAAGTCTGTGTGTTTAGATCTTAAGTGTACTGAGACGTGGGGGTTATGTATCTCATAGAGCATCGAGAGTGCTGTGCTCTAATGTGTACTGTGGCTACACAGACGTGCCTAGACATGCCTCTTCCACTGGAGGTGGCTGTAGGCTTAACAAACACCTGACTCAGGGAGTTTATCCTATTTTAGGGAGCTGGTACATACAGTCGATGACATCACAAGGGGATTTTTTTTCAAAAGGGAAAGGAGAGATTATTTCTCATGCTTAGGGGTTTGTGTACAGGCCATGGACTCATGTTTTTGAACAAAAAAACACTGAAAAGCATTTTGCATTGAATGGTATCTTTTTAAGAAAAAAAAAATCACAGGGGAAAAAAAAACTACGTTACCCACAATTCAAGAAAATCAAAAACACGTTGTTGCTGTTAAGATAAAACCTTGTATCTTCAACATTCTTTTTTCTCATAAAACAGAGCTACCGGGCACCTTCCATGTTGGCAAATGGGTTTTCAAAGTTTTAAACAAATTACAAGTACAACTAGGAAATCTCTCAGAGAGCTCAGACCTCCCCCAAGATGGGTAATGTAGTGACATAGGCTTGAAAAACGTTGACGTGTGTTTGCCAATAAACTACAATCCCCATAAGGACGTAAAGGGGGCAGAACCCTCAGAGCAGCTGAGGGAGATGAATGGGATTTCCCATTATAAAGTTCAATGTGTTTTTGTGACGTCAATCTGGATCAGATCCAGATGAAATTGACCGTGATGATGGAATTATATTACATATATTATCGTGTAAATTTTGAAGCGAATCCATCAAGTGATGTCAGAGATATGATTTTTTTTTAAAAATACAGCCCCATGTTAACTTATGGGATTTTTTACAAATTTTGGGAATATTTTTTGCATCCAGACAAATATGCCGATCAGCACCAAAATGTATTGGCTTCTTCCTTGGACCAAACCACAACTCTGGTAAAATTTTCGTGTAAATCCATCCAGTAGTTTTTGCGTTATCTTGCTAAAAGACAAACAAACAAACAGACAAACAAACAAACACACAGACAGACCCTGGAGAAAAAATAACCTCCTTGGCGGAGGTTAAAAAAAACCATTTCTCATTAGGACATTTGGTACGTTCAACTGTAAGGTGTTTTTATTTTCGTTTCCTGTAAAGCAGCAATTCTGGAGATAAGAGATTTTAGCCAGACAAAGACGAAATGCAGAGAGCAAGTCCTTGTGTATGATGAAGTACAATCACTGAACTTTTGTTTGTAGGAGCTCATTGAAATAGCAATCATTTACCATGTAACTATGGGATTGCAATGGATTATGGAATATGTAGTTCCTTTACTTCGAGGAAATCCACAGTCTTATATCTTGGCCTTTTTCTGCTGTTGAGCTTCATTTTTGCACCAAATCAAAAATATCAAGTACTTGAACAGCTGGTTGTTATGGTTACCAGTTTCAACATGCTAGTACAATCATCTGTTGTAGTTTTTCCATTTGTTGCTTTGTGTTGTGCGTTGTTGTTGTCTTATTTTATTAATTTCTCATTGTTATTGTGTTCTCTTTCATGTTTCAAGGCTACCACAGCATGGGGGTCAGATTGATGCACACAAGTATGACCTTTGACCTATGTGCTAAGGAGCTGCCAGCCCTTTTTAGGCTCTACTGAACCTTTTTTTTGCTTTGTTAGACATCTTAAACCCCTTTTCCCAAGTCTGTGACTCATTTTCTGTTGAAAGTGATGAATTTTTATTATATAAATCCGATGACTTCATTGTGACATCATTTGGGTCACTCTCAGACTTGAAAAAACAGCCTCTAGAGCCACAGAAACGGCGTCAGTAGGAAGTATTGTTTCCACAGGGTTTATAATCCTATTCCGAGTATATTGACCCTTATTTGTGAAATCATGGAGTGCTCAAAAGTCCTATTTCCAGTTATTTCCATCTTTTTTTGTGTAATCAAATGAGCAAAAAATCTGTTTAGGCTTTTCCTGGGATTCACCGCTCTGGTGTCCTTTATGAAATATTATACAACCAGTGCGAATAATCAATGGGAGCTCTTCTGGCACACGCATTTGTCACTGTGTCAGCAAGCAGCAGGGGACAGGAAGTGTTTACGACTGTCTGTGCTGTCACACATCACCAGCCCAGTCAGTCTGAGCGCGGAGGCTGACGCACCAGCTTCATCATCAACCATGTCAGATCAGAGGAAGAGGAAGAGGAGGGTGGGGGGTACCAGCTCCTGCCCAATTCTCCCTCTGTCCTCCATGCCAGGATATCAAACACTACAAACAGCCACCTTCCTCCTCCTCAGTCCCCCCGTGCGAGCTGATGCATGCCACGGAAGCAGTGACGTCACTTGTTTACTGTCTTGCTCCCTGCTCGGTTGTAGTGCAGCAGCACATCCAGCAGGGCTTATGTAACCCCCGCTGCCCGCTGCCTGCTGCCTGCTGCATGGCAGGCCCTCTGCTGCAGAGTGGGTGTTAGTGGGTGGGGGTCTCTTTTGCTCCCACTCCCACACCCACAGTGGGCGCAGGTGCATGCACGCCAAACCCGGGGGGTGCAAACACCAATTCAGCCAGCTTTCCCCTCCGCTGCACTGCATTGTGCGTGGGGGATGAAAACACAGCGGGTTCACTGCTGGAGCACATAGTAGCTCCAAGAGGGACCTCCTCTCTACAGCTCGCCCTCCCTCCACGCACACACATATCCCATAATCCCCCACTGCAGCAGCAGCAGCAGCAGCAGACAGGTAAACAACCCTGGCTGGCCTGTGACTAAGGGCTCAGAGTGTTCCAGCTCAACTGTGCAGGCAGGAGCCGCCCCCTGCTGGCTGCAGGAAGTCACCAACATCACCAAATATGGACTGATGATGGGCTGGAAGCTGGAGGCTTTTTTTTCCTTCTTCAAATCAAAACAGTTGCTCCTATTCTTACACGCCACACATTTACAGCTTCTTAGAATACAACTGTAACTGCATGTTGATGGGAGGATCAGTACCAAAATCAAGGTAGCCTTAAAGGGAGAACAAAGGGGAAAAGCTTTTTGTGGTCCATTTTTAGTAAAGATTACCAAACAGATGAATGTAGAATAGATCTCATAATGAAGTCACAGCAGTCATTCTCTCATAATGGTGGCAAAAAAGACAGCGTAACCAAAGGGAGATAAGCGCAAAGATGCAGTTTAGATGCCCACTCAAGGAGAAAATTGTCCCTTTGTGCCATTGGATGTCAGGATTTGATCAAGAGTATACGTTGCTTAAACTTATCGCCATTGAATAAAGGAATACAGTTCTTAAGGCAAAACATAGATGCTAATGGCGTTATATATGGTAGCACAAGCTGGATGTTTTGTGATTTACGCCGGCATTAAACAGAGAATTATCCAGCAATAAGAATCATTTGACTCTTGAAACTTAGGTGTCATGCTTCAAAGTGTGACCGTGTTACCTTGTGACTCAAAGAATGTGTCAGTAGTAGTTTGTCCTTCTTACAACAGATGTTGAAGGCCCTTGGTTGAATGTCTATTTATTATGGTTACTGTTAACCCTTCAACTAACACACTAAGAAATATGCAATAAATGATTTGTTGGTAAAATTGTGTTCCTGCCTCTACATTTATCAACATTTCAGGTGTTATTTTTCAGATTACCCAATGAGGAGGCAGATATGCAGGTCAACCAGCAGGTTGACTTGCCCTTTTAGGGTTATTCTGGGCATGAATGATTTCTTTTATTTCTGTAACATTATTTCAAAAAAATCATCACAAAGAGGATAATCTGTTAAAATAGGCTCTCATTTATTTAACAGACATATTTTTTCATATTTATTAACCTAGCTAGCTTTGAGTAGTTGCATGTATGTCTTTGTGCATCTGTGAAATTTTAAATATTCAGGCAATATAAATATCAAAGCTGTATGATGTGACCATTGGTTAAAAAACAGTGCTCACCAAATGAATCTGCTATCCAGATCAGCATGGGTGACTTCAGACAGCACAATCTCAAAAGGTTTAAAGGCCACAGCTTAGATTTGTCCATTTTGTGAAACCTGACAAGTAGACAAGCATTTTGGTGAATACTTCGTTTGTGTGGCTCACAATTTGAATGAGTAGCGATGGTTAGAAAATTTATACAAAATGAGTTGCTAGTCTGAGTAAAAAGATGAAAAATCTGCTTACACAGACTGGCAACTCAACCAGGCAGTTGACCCAGTTTTCTGAGGAATCATAGATGCATATTTTAAGATCAATTTTATATTTTATGACTGAACTATGATTGTTAGAGGGTCTAGAAATTATATGTAAAAAGATTTTTTTCTTACATGAATATTTGCTCATACTGCGAGATATCTGAGGAGCTGTGCAGCACAGAGTCCGTTTTCAGACAGTATTTATAAACATACCACCCAGTGGGTATAATTGATGTTACCTCCTCTTTCAGTGAGGTGAATGAGGATAAACAGCCAAAGATAGGTTTTCAGATGTTAAAATACGACAATATGGCAGCAAAAAAAAGTCAACCATGCAGTTACAATGTCAGTCAAAGGGTTATAGATATAACTAATGTGTATTTCTGACAAGTAATGAAAAAATCCTTACATTTTAAACATCTCTTAATGAAAACTATAGCCACATAGGCTGTAAGTTTCCTGTTAACCTGGTCCCTTTTTAAACCTTTACTTTAGGCATTACAATATCCCATATGATGCATTTAAACTACATATTGTGTTTAGGTCTGTTCAGTTGGGTACATTTCTGCTGGTGTTTCAAACAACAATAGATCCAGATTGTTACACTTTTTTGGCACTCTCTGTTGAGTTACTAAACGCACCGATCCTACCCCAAAGGGTGGAACTAAACATACTGCAATCTGTTGATGTCTCAAAAGAATCACTACTTCACCATTCTTCCTTGTATTTTTCAGCTCTTTATTTCCTCGCAGCTTGCAACCTTTACTGGAACAAAGCTTAATTTCTTGTGTAATGCCCGTCCACATACCGAGAAGAAAGATCAAAATGTCATGCATTGTTGCCCTTTGTTTACTGAGTTGCGTGCGCTCGGCTTCAGATTGTTTCGTAGGGGTTGTGCTGTTCTGACTTCATGCAATAACTTGACTTACAGGCATAATTTGGCTTCCATCCCTGCCCTTCAGGTAAGAGGACTGTCAGCTGTGGAAATGAAAGTGAAATAGGAGCACACTGTACCAAAACATACAGATCTGCAAGTTTACACTGGTCCCCAGAACATATGAGTGGAGTTTCTTGCCTAAAATTCATCTCACATATCGGATTTTGAAATGCTTGAAAACCCCTCTGTTTCAGCCCTGCTCAGAACAGGCTGTTTGCTGTAAATCCTCAGAAACTATGTTCACCATGCCACCTCCCCCAGTCTAGAGTAGGAAGGGGCATTGATAAGATTTTATTGAAGCAATGCTATAACCATTTCTGCTTATCAGTCCGATTCTTTGATGATTCCCTTATTGATTCCTATGGATTTTCTTTTTGGGCAAAAGTTGTCCCAAACAGGTTTTCAGGGTCAACAATATCAAACATGTGTTTCTCCTGATATTCAATACTGTGCTGCGTAGATGAATGCATCTGCAAGTGGCTGGTGTTTCCACCCACTAATCCCTTTCTATGGCAATTCTTGAGGGATTGTTATCGATTCTCAACTTGGGTTGGTTTTTCAATTCCCAGCCCTAGTCTAAAGACACTCTCTGAGCCAGATGTTTAGCCAACCCACAGCCTGCTCAAGTGGAAAACATATGCAGCTATAGTAAACATTAGAGTACAGCACTTAAAAGTCACAGCCACTTGCTTTCCTTCGGGGGAAATGGTCAGACACAGCTTAGATTAAAACTGCCTTTTCTGAGCGGGGCTGAAACAGAGGGGTTTATAGGGAGGCCAAAATCCAGTATATGAGTGAATTTTTAGGCAAGACACTTTAAAATAGTATCTGGGACATCTGAAAGCAGTGCAAAGTTGCTGAGAAATCCTGCTTTTCCTCTCATTCTCCATGCCCTGGACTTTCTGAATGGTATTGCACATGATCTCAAAGTATGGCACAACCCTAGAACCATGAGAAACACTGGAAATTTGAACTGACGTGGACACAAGAAATGCTTATTGAAGAAACTGCAAGCTTATTTTAAAGGATAAGTGGTTGAAAAATCAGCTACATGTGTTACACATACTATATTGATGCTTTTGTGTGTTTTCTTCCTACGGCCGATCAAAAAGGGACATATTCTTATTATTTTGCATTTTGTTTGTGGGCTGTGTCCATTCGTGCCCTCAGATATATAAACAGCTAAAAGCTTTACTCATCCTTCACCTTACTCCTACTGAGGTCAAAGATCAGAACCACTGGCTGCACAACAAACATCAACAAAACATCTTTGTACAAAATCATTAATAAACTGCACAAAAACATCCATTTAAACAAACAACACCTGAGTCCATCCACACGTGTACCAGCGTTTTCCGTATGTAGGCTGATAGGAGCCTCAAATACCTTTGATCGTGGTGGAGATTTCGGTGGAATGATGATTCCTGTCACTTTGCGAGTGATGGCATGTGCTTTGGAAGAAGACCAGCTACTGCTAATAATGTGAGTGTCAAAACAAGTTTGTAATGGAAACAAAGTACAAGGTTGGAAGTTGATTGACGTTGTTAGACAAACAAAGGCAGGCAATAAAATAATGTTTTTGTGACCTTAGCAGACTGAGGGCATTAGATGTCAGTGCACTGCAGCGACTTTCTTTGAAGTTTGAGTCATTCATGGCCATATTTGGAGTTTTTTATGTTAAGGACAAACATGAGCACAAAAACATAAACAGAAATTATAATTGTGCTTCCTATACTTGCGCTTTGTTTATCTGGAATTATCTGGATTGACTGAAATATTATTATCATGTGTTGTTATTGTGAATGCATGTTTACTCTATTAACGTTAAGTTAGGGAGCTTTAACATGACAGCACTTCCTGCTAATTCTGGACTAAGGTTCATTTGTCTCATCTAATCAGGTAATAAAGCAGCGTTCAGTTGTAAACAAGTTTGAATTCCTGGCTTCTGTCCTACTGCCACTTTATTTCTGACTCAATGACTTCAGGCCTTCTGGTGTAAACAAACCCTGTGCTTCCTTATTACTCCAGCATTTCACTGCTGCCCTCTGCTGGTCGGTAAAAGCGCTTAACTCTCATGTTTACAGGGAATTTTCATGTCAAGAAAACTGCTAGATTTATGTTAAATTTGACATATAAAGTCCACAAACTGTTATTTTTGGCTTAAGTATGTTTATGGGTCATTGACATGATGCAAGAACTTTCCATTCAACTTCTTTTTTGGTATGAAAAAAAAAAAGTTTTGATACAAAAAAAATGCATACAATATTTGAGTAGTACCTCTGTTTTATATATACTCACTTTGAATGACAATAAACCCACTTTACTGGTATCTAACGTGTCAGAACATCATGTGGTGTGACTGTCCGACCCTGACTGCTGTTATCAAAACTTCTATTTTAATTTAGATTTATATGTATAGGAAAGAAAGATGCATCAGCCAGCATTTTCTAAGGACCCATGAAAGCAGCAAGGTAGTTTGTAAATTTCCTTGAAACAACAAAAATAGTCTTTTAAATTGCTGTTAGGTAGGTGCCACATTTGAACATCATGTGGTATGACCCCTGGAAAAACACAAAACAAAAAAAACCCCTCAAATATTCAGTAATTTCTGTAAGTATACTTTTTAATCTTGAATTTCAAAGTGATATTTTGTGGCAACCTCACTAGTTTTCTTTGGGTAGCTAATGCTGTGCTAATAAATTTTGACCGAATTAAAGATATCATGTGGTGTGACCACTGCAAAGTGCTTTCCATGATAAATAAATGTCCTATTTTGGTTTGTTTGTGCTGTGATATTGAATAGATAATTGATATACATTAAGTGCCTCATTTTGTTATTTTTTCTAAGAGGTTTGTATTTATAAATGGGATTTATTCCGTTTTGTAGTCTGATGAACTCACTGGATAGCCACAAATGTATGCAGCACTGTTTCTTAATTAACATTAGTTAACAAAGAAACATCTTGGTTAACATTATTTTTTTTGAAATGTATTGTTTATTTATCCATTTTGATAACGTTTTTCACACTGAAAGGCACTTCATGTCATTTGGAGTGACCACTCTTCATGTGACTATGATAAGTCGCACCTCATGACATAAATAACTATAAAAAAAACCTAAATTAAATGTCTCCCTTCTGAAGTTGAAATATCTGTCTCTGGTACAGTTTGCCTTTCAAGCATTTTGAGGAAATCATTTAATTTTAGCGCCCACATTGTCTAATTGAAAAAACCCCACTGAAATGACGTTAAGTTAATGTTTTAATATTTATTTTATTTTAATATTGGCCCGTTGAAAAAGGTCACTTCCTGTCATGAAATCTCACGTCAAACATCATGATATTTTGCATTCTAGTACTTCAGCTATTTAGGTAGTTTTTTTTACTAAATTAACACCAAATACTAAATGTAGAAAGAAGTCAACATTGTGTGGGAACAAAGGTTCCGCTCCTGCTTCCGGGGGACGGTTTAAAGCGTTGCTCCGCATTCTGACTACAGGGAAGTGTTCAACATGTAGCTCAGTCAGAGGTCTCTTTCTCGATTATTTATTTAATTTTACGGAAGAAGGTGACAGGTAAACCTACCGTTTCTTAATCGAATTATTATTTATTTTTGTTCCTTTAGAAACAGGCGGGAAAGTTACTCGATCGCTTTGTGTTGTAAGTGTAAAAAATGAAGTGGCGATAAATATTAAAGGCGTTATTTATTTAAAGTGTGTTTCATAATTACAGAATCTATGTGTAGATTTTGTTTAAACATTGGATTCGCTTAACGTAGTCTTGTTTGTTAAACGTACATTGTTTGTTTAGACGGACATGTCCGGGCAACACAGGCGTCATATGACAGAGGCTTTTATTTTGAAATTCACAACCCGGCGTAGATAATAATTTTAATTCTGTAACTTGAATCAGAATATCATACCGTCAACGTCAGTATAAAATCCTGTTAAATTTCTACACATATCAACATTTCCAAACATGTTCATATATGTATAATGTATGTTGGAATTACATTTAACATGGGCTGTATTTTTGATAAAGAAAATGACAATAAAAACGTTCATTTTAGGAGTAGGATATAATCATTTAAATATATGAAAATATTAAAAACATACACATTTCCTCATCAATAATTACTAGTAATGATGCATCAATTGACAACAAAATTCATTAAGAAAACTTACTTTCATGCAAAGGTAGACATTGTTTTTATTAGACAATATTTGGTGCTCAAGGAGAGTTGAGTGGAAATAAGTAAAGTCTTTGTTGATGTTAAATGATATTTCTAAAGTCATGCACCAGTCATAGTTTTACTCATGTCAACAGGTTCTTGCACTTTACTGTGAGTCAGTCTTTATTCCCTCACTCAGGCGAAATTTGAAAAGAAAGGAATTCATTAAACATGACCAAAAGTTAGTCAAAGGATGAGTTATTTTCCATTGATTCAAATGGGATAGAGGCCAACAACAACAGATTTTGTTTGACCGAGTAATAGTTACGAAGGAGGGTGGGGCTAAATAGAGGATCACTTCCTGTAAAAGGTGAAGCTTGACAAAGGGTCAGTCGTGATGCTGATACAGGTGTTTTTCTTATTACCTCTTATGGCATAATTCCCCGACAATGCCAATATTTTCTCACCTGTTGGCTCATGATAACAGATAACAGATAATTTTTTACTGCCCTATAAAAGGAAACTTCTCTTACTAAGCAGTTGGGTGTGTCAGGCTGCTATGACACAACAGATAAACATTTGAATCTGATATTCTTTCTTTCCAGATTTAGTTGCCTTTAGCTGTTTGAAAAAAGGCCCGAAAATCATCTGATGCTGATGCAGAACTGATGCTAATGTGCACTCTTAAATACTGATGTATGCTACACTGAGGAGTGCTATACTACAGTTCACCATGATATTGTCAGGCAGCTTTTAAATTGTCTAATAGAACTTGTTTTTTGTTATAAATCAAAACAAGAAAGGGCAATAATTTACGACAGAGATTGTATATTAATGTCATCATTGCTTGTAATAAAATAACTAAACTTGAACTCCATAATTAGAGAAATAAGATGATTTAAAAAAAACTATTCATGCCTTCCACATAACACAATCATAAGCCAATAATAGCCTTATTAATAAAAATGAAAAATGTTTGACAAAACAATGAGAGCTACAAATAATTATAATAAGCACCTTTTTTCAACGAGAAATATTTAATTGTCTGATAAAGGGAATAGTCCGTAAGAGTTGTTAGGTTGTGGGTGACATTTTATAATCCTTTATTTGTCTGACAATCACCCAGTATTCAAAAGACACCATTTGAGTATCTTGAAAGTCCTTTGTTGCTAAAATCATTAATTGTTTTAAGAAAGCTACTTAAAGTAGTTTTTGCTCAGCAATTATGTTTTATGAGTATCACTGCAGTTTTCATCGTCATCATCACTGATTGTCTTGTTTAATTGGAAATATTTACAATCCTCTGCTGAAAATTTTATAGTTGAATCATCACTTCTTTGATGATTGATGTGTTTGACATGCTTCTTACAGGTTTCATTATGGCGGGAAATTCAACAACTGATTCCACAGTTCAGCCCTCCGTTGCTGCCCAGGTTCCTTTTCTACACCTCTGCACCACTTTAGAGAAAATCCAGAAGTCCAAAGTCCGCCCGGACAAATCCAAAATCCTTGGCGATTTCATTGAGTCATGGAGGAAGTTTCATGCTGCCCTTCACAAGGAGAACCCCAAAACAACAGACTCTTTCTACTCAGCTATGCGCCTCATAGTCCCTCCTTTTGAGCGAGAGCGTATGGCATATGGCATCAAAGAGAGCATGTTAGCGAAACTCTACATCGATGTTCTAGGCCTGCCTAAGAACGGACCAGAAGCGAATAAACTTTTAAACTACCGAGCTCCCACTACATCTCAAGGAGAAGCCGGTGACTTTGCCGGCATGGCGTACTTTGTCTTGAAGAAACGTTGCACCAGCCAAGGAAACCTCAGCATCAAGGAGGTCAATGACTTCCTCGACTGTGTAGCCATCAACAACGCTAGCAAGAAGAAGGATCTCGTAAAGAAGAGTCTCCTGCACCTCATTACTCAGAGTTCAGCTCTTGAGCAAAAGTGGCTCATCAGGATGATTCTGAAGGACATGAAGCTTGGGATCAGCAAGGAAACCGTCCTCCAAGTCTTCCACCCAGATGCTAATGACCTCTACAATGTCAACACGGACCTGAACAAGGTGTGTCAGCAGCTCCACAATCCCTCAGTTTCGTTAAGTGAAGTCTCAATTGAACTCTTCTCCGCTTTCAAACCCATGTTGGCGGCTGTTGCGAACATACGTAATGTTGAGAAACAGATGGGAAATAGCCCATTTTACATTGAAACCAAGCTGGACGGTGAGCGCATACAGCTGCACAAAGACGGAGACGTGTACAAGTACTTCAGCCGGAATGCCTTCGAGTACACTCAGCAGTTTGGAGGATCCCCATTGCAGGGATCTTTGACGCCTTACATCCACAACATTTTCAAGAGCAACATCGTAAACTGCATTCTTGATGGCGAGATGATGGCGTACAACCCGACTACTGAGACCTTCATGCAGAAAGGAAGCAAATTCGACATCAAGAGACTCATGGATGACTCAGAGTTGCAGACATGCTTTTGCGTGTTTGACGTCTTGTTAGTGAAATAACCAGAAGCTTGGCAAGGAAACTCTAAAGAAGCGCTACGAGGTCCTGCAAACAGTCTTCACCCCAGTCAAAGGGAGGATACACCTTGTGCCGAAGAACGATGCTAGGACCATGCAGGAAGTTGTGAATGCACTCAATGACGCCATCGACAGCAGGGAAGAAGGGATCATGGTGAAAGATCCCTTGTCCATCTACAAACCGGACAAACGTGGCGAAGGTTGGCTGAAAATAAAGCCGGAATACGTTGATGGCTTGATGGACGAGCTTGACCTGCTGATTGTCGGCGGCTACTGGGGGAAAGGAAGGCGAGGCGGCATGATGTCACATTTCCTATGTGCAGTCGCGGAAGCTCCAAAGCCAGGCGAGAAACCCACAGTCTTCCACACTCTCTGCCGAATCGGTTCCGGCTACACCATGAAGGAGCTGTACGATCTTGGTCTAAAGCTCGCCAAGAACTGGAAAGTCTACCGCAAGAATGACCCACCAGCGTCCATCTTGTGTGGAACGGAGAAACCAGAAGTTTACATCGAACCATGCAATTCGGTCATCATCCAAGTCAAAGCAGCGGAGATAGTAAGTAGCGACATGTACAAAACCAACTGCACTTTGCGTTTCCCAAGGATTGAGAAGATCCGAGACGATAAGGAGTGGCACCAGTGCATGACTCTGGCAGAGCTGGATCAGTTCCGGAGTAAGGCATCTGGGAAACTCGCTTCGAGGCATCTCCGCATTGATGATGACGAACCGCAGAAGAAGAAGCGCAAGATGCCAGCCAAGCCGAAGAAAGTGGTTGGGGTAATCGACCACTTTAAGCCTCAGGACCTCTCTGGAGTCACTAAGGAGACTGATATGTTCGAGGATGTGGAGTTCTGTATCCTCAATGGCACTGAAGAACACCCCAAGGCTGAGCTGGAGAAAGGTGTAGCCAGGTAACCACTGGCCTCTTGGGGGCGGTGTAAACAACATTTAATCTCTTAAGCTTAACAGGCAGCTGTGTTGTTAATTTGCATCCAGGAAATTGGATTCTTGTTTATGTGATCTGATAAATGTTGGTTCAATATTCCCTCCACCAACTCCGAAGCAAATATTGGACTCTTTAGTTGCTGAATGTTCCATGAACTGAAGCTGTTCGGTGCTGGGAATGTTTCCCAGGGATGTTTTCGCTACAAACACATATCGGTTCCAGCTGAAAATGGCTTTGCTGTTGGTTGTGAAATAAATTAAAACAGCAAAGTACATATGAGTACGCTTAAGAAAATTGGCCAGCAGATGCCATGATGAGGTGTGAGGGCTGAGATGACACAAGCAGCTTGAGGGAGACGTGCTGCCTAGCTGCTGCTTTTGACTCAACGACATATTTGGCTTTCATAACTGCACCATCAATGTCTTAAATTTGTTTAATATAGCTGTGAATGTGGGGCTCTTCAGTGACCAAATATACTGTTTTGAGTATCTGAGAGACTTTCTTTGCCAAAAGCGTACATCTATTGTCTTCAAACTTTACATCAGTGACAGATGGGAATGAATTTTAAACCATGACAACACTAAGTCCAAACAACAGAGAAGAGATTCTGAAATGACAAAGGATGTTTTTGGGCAAGCATCATGTCACCCAAAGAGCCTCATACTGCGATTCCAGCACCAATTCACATATAATAGGCCTTTTATTCAAATGAATTATGTAGTTTATGTTTTAAGATTTGTTTCAATAAAGGTATACGTTTGTAACTCTAGCTACCAACTGTTATATGGCTCCTAAAAATATCCTAGCTTAAAAATTTCACTGGTGTACGTTGCAGAATTAATCAAAATAGTTTGGTATGAATCAGTTAACCAACATTTTATTGTAGACAAAAAGACAGGACTCTTTAATTGTTGAATTTTCATGCTCTGAAGTAGTGGTGGCAGTGTAGTCAGTCCGTAAGTGTCCCAATTGAAATACTCAGAAGTTGGTTTGGTAGCTCAGTAGATGCAACCTGACTTGGTTGGTAACACAGCTGAAAGGGGTTGGCGTCCCTTATAATTATTTTAGCCGATACGGATGCTTTTCTAATTACATCTTTTAAAACAATTATTTACTGATCAGTCTGCCAAAATAATCATCTCAACTTCTCTTCAAAGACGGTTAGGGTCAATATTGCCACTGAAGCAGCATGTCCTTTTAGCCTTTGCTACCTAGTTGCTGCATAGCTGCTGCCCCAGGCATGACGTAAGTTACACAGAATTGCCTTTTTACGATCGCATTCTTTTTTTTCTTAATCTGAAATATAAGTATCATAACAGAAATGTTTTTTGCTACAAATGCAAACCTTTGATTATGACGTTAATAGTAGCTACGATAATAATCAAAACAGTAATGTGAAGGTCACTTTATGCAATCATTTTAGCATTTTTAAGCATTTACTTTGTTGCTTTTATAAAAATGCTGAGTACAATAAGGTGGTAAATTTGTTATCATAAATGCCACTAGCTTCTGGTGAGACCAAATAAGGTAGTGAGGCTGTAGCTGATTATCCTGTTGGTCCAGAACTGAGAGGGGGCCCTTTTTTGCTTTATTTTACAGCAAAGTACAAGACTTTGGATTTTTTTAAAATCACCTCTTAAAAAGGATTTTATTATCACTCTTTGAGTATCACATCTAACTGATTTCCCTTTCTCCTCAGGTGTGGAGGTATTGTAGTCCAAAACCCAGGACGGGACACCTACTGCGTGATCGCCGGGGTCGAGAACATGCGTGTGAAGAACCTGATTTCATCCAACCAGCATGACATAGTCTGGGCCACCTGGCTGCTAGAGTGTCTGGACCAGAAGGAAGTTGTCCCATGGCAACCTCGCCACATGATCCACATGGCGCCCTCCACCAGGGAGCACTTCGCTAAAGAGTACGACAGCTACGGCGACAGCTACTATGTCGCGACAGATGAGCAGCAACTGAGGGAAGTGTTCGACAGAATGAGTGGCGCAGAATCGTCCGGAGGAGTTGATGCTAGCCAGGTGGAGCAGCGGTACGGATGGGAGGACCTTCCAACCAGCATGTTCAGACCTTTTGAGGTTTACATGGACCGCTACGCTGACATAGGAGACACAAAGAGCGCCTTACCTGCTACCTGTTTGGACATTAGGGCGCTTGAGTTCCGCTACCATGGAGGGAAGGTGTTGAAGAGGTTGGAGGAAGGAGTCTCTCATGTCATCATCGCTGAAGAAACAAGACTCCTTGATTTGAGGACTCTGAGGCGCTGCTTCAGGAAGAAGTTTAAGATTGTAAGAGACTCATGGGTGACGGACTCAATCAAAGCTGGGTATCTAATGAACGATGCTGACTACTTGGTTTAAACGTTTTTAGCTAACACTGGAGACAAACCGTTAAATTGGCAGTATTTTAAATCAGTCCCAAAGGTATGAGCAGCCAAATATCAAAAGTTAGAAAACTTCATTTTCAAAACAGTAAAATTACCATAAAAACATGGAAATTAGTGCAATTCAACAGCACTATTTAATTCTCAGGATGCTTTATATGGTGTTTGGTTTTTTATTAAAGATAAATATGTTTTGCATTAGATTTAAATGGACAATATATTGTGAAAAAATAGAGGTCGAGATTGTTTTTCAATTTTAAGGGTTAAATTTGAGGTATGAAGGAGGCAAAATATCCATCAACACCATGATATTTTAATTAAATGCTCTTAAATTTTTAGCCAGATTGACTCTAATGCATTATTTGGAAGCTGAATGCATTTTATAGTCATTAGAAATAGAAAATAATACTTATTATAGGGGTATTTTAAAGCTTTGTGGGACTAATTATGCTAAATATGTCATCACATCATCTGCGTAAAGGGTTAACTGACATTAGAAAAGGGATTACTGTGTTGTTTCTGCTTTTGTCCTTTGATTTTAAGTCAAATTCTAATAAATATTTTGAAATGTTTTACAGTTTATAAACTGCTGTTTTGTCTGGAGTGTGTTATAAGTTTAGACATACTCTAAGAAATATCTTGTGAAGTTTTTAAACTCAGGAGTGACTCAAATATGTGAATGATCTTAAAGTCTATTCAACCTGGATGTTAAAAATTAATTTTTTCTTTCTACTTTTTGTGTGATAAATTAATAACACTAGTTAAACTTCAAAAGCAATATAGGCAATTGTGCCAATTCTAGAACCTCTTGTCATGTCTGTTTTATTTTTTCTAATAAATATGAAAATATGTAAAACTGAAAAGGACTCTTGTGTCTTGAGCGACTTATTTGATGCTGAAAACAAGATTGAACTGAAAGGGAATATTTGAGCAAATTGGAAATAAAGAGACAATCTAACCACACAACATACAAACCCCAGTTCCAATAAAGTTGGGACACTGTGTAAAACGTTCATTAACGTACCTCTTTGGCTCGAAGGACACGACATTCATGTTTTCCAAAAACAATTAGAAATGTGGACTCATCAGACCACAGCACACTTTTCCGTTGTGAAGCTCTCGGTGTTGTTGATGTGTTGCTTTCACTTTGCATGGTAGAGATTTTAACTTGCACTTGTAGACTTAGCGATGATGTTTGTTCACTTACAGTGCTTTCCAAAATGTTCCTGAGCCCATGTGGTAAAAACGATGTCTGTTTTTAATGCAGTGCTGCCTGAGGAATCAAAGGTCACAGGCATCCAACACTTGTTTCTGGCCTTGCTGCTTACGTGCAGAGCTTTCTCTGGCTTCTCTGAATCTTTTCATGACATTATGGACGGATGAAATCCCTCCGTTCTTTACAATTGTAGGTTGAGAGATGTTCTTGAACTGTTGGACTGTTTGTTCACAAAGAGGTGAACCTTGCCCCATACTTGCTTGCGTCCTTGATCCTTTCCCAGTCTTTTTTTGCCCCTGTCCTTGCTTTATTTTTGGAGTCTACTGCAGGATTCAAACTCAGAATGAGTGAATGTTTGTTAAAACGACAATGAAGTTTATCAGTTTGAGCATTTAATGTCTTGTCTTTGTAGTGTTTTCAATTGAATTCAATTGAAAAGGGTTTGCAGATCATTGTGTTCTGATTTTATTTATTTGAAAATGGGGTTTGTATAACTATTTATGTTTCAAAACACACGAATATCTGATGTGTCTGGAGCGTCAGATTTGTCTTCAAAATCCCGACTGAACTGAAACGGAGACCCAGTGTCACATAATGGCCTTTGCCTCAGATCCTCACCATGTTTTTGTTTGGCTGAAAGAGAGACGGAGACCACTGAACACCACAGGGGAGGCGGCGATAAACCTGGTTCAGCTCAAGGCCCTTCAACAAAGATGGCTCCATGTTTTCCTGCCTTCAAAAATGTCACTAATATGCCTTGGGACTCGTGGATATGTTATAACCTTCATTACTGTGGCCTCTGGGGTGCAGGTAGCTGCTTGTGGCGTCCTGGGCATTGTTGTGCGTAAATGCCGCATGAATACATTTTAAAGTAAAAATGATGAGGTACCAGGTACTAATCATATACTCTGTATCACTGGTCTTTTACATTTTGTTGTGTTTCCTGTTCGAGTGTGATTTATTTCATTGTTTTGTATATTAAGCTCAAATAGGAGGGTAAAATATAGAAGGATGATGGGGAAGGTAATAAAGTGAGTGATTTCTTTTTAAAAAAATATTTTCTTAATGATGCAGACACATTCCCAACATACAGATCAATAAATGAGCAAACAGCCACAGTTATGGAGACTCTGACTGCAAAACACAACAGCAGGTCAAAAAAGAACAATAAAAAAAAAATACAACAAAATTCAAAATCACAACAATGATTACAAAAGAAATGAAAATGATGGAAATTAAATTGGAAAAAAATAAAAAAGCACAAAGACAAAAAAAGAATCCCGAAGAATGAATCAAAACAGAAAAAATCAAGAAGAAGAAACACAAATACAAATTAATGAAACACCAAAAAATTTTAGAAGACCACTATTTTCTTTCTTCATAAACAAAATAAAAACAATGAAATACAAAAAAAACACTAATTATGGACAGTAAATAAAAAAATAAGAAATAATAAGTCCAACAACAAATTTTTAAAAAACTGCAACAAATCAAAAAAAGAAAACAAATAGCAATAAATAAAAAAAGCTGAAACAAATTAAAAGTCATAACATCAATAAACACAGCACCAAACCCAAATAGACAAATCAAAAACAACGATAAATATGAACAGATGCAACAAATGACTATACAATTTATAAAAAAGCACAACAACAAAAAGGAATGTAAAAAATGTAAAAAGCCACGGCAATAGATAAAAAAGCAAATGAAAAATCATAAAAACATTAAAAACAAAGTTTTAAAAATCAACAACATATTAAATGCATCAACAAATACAATTGTAAATAGACTTCAAGAAACAGCAACAAATGAAGACATACAACATCAAATAGATAAGTAAATGCATTTAAATAAAACAACAACAAAATACTGTTATGATTCTCATTTTTTATTTTTGTATCTTTGTATGTTTTTATCTGCAATTTGTTTTTTATTTGGTCTTTTGTTGTTGTATTTATTTTATCACATTCCTTGTATGTTTCCATATCTGCTGCCCTTTCTTCATTGTTTTTATGTTTGTTTGTTTTGTTTTTTAATCAGTTGTTGTGGTTTTAAATCTTCTTGTTTTCCCTCCTTATTTGTTATGTTTTTATGATCTGATGGTGTTTTTACGTCACTGTTTTTTTGCACTTTAGGGTCAATGGAAACCTTTGTCTATCAAAAAGAGCTGGGACATCAGATTTGTCATGAAGTACAAATTCTGGTTGTTGATGTGACAGTGATATTTTTAGAGTAGGGAGAAGATTTGTTCATGGGAGGGGGTTGATCTTTACCTTTTACGTCACCTCTACCATTAGCTAATGTAATGTAGCTACTTTATCAAAAACACAAAACAGCACAAGGTAAATGATCTCTATTACTGACAAAAATAAAATCATGGTGCTTCATTAATTTTTCTGTAAGCCTCCGCCCACTCAGCTCTATTTCCAGGTGTTGTGGGGTGAGTTTTTGACTGACAGGCTCTAATTAGAGGTCCTCAACTGCTGCTTATCCCAGTGTGGCCTTTGTGTGATGTTTTGTGTCGCTGCAGAAAAGCTGAAGTCTTGAGACGTTGAACTGCTGGTCCTCTGAAAGGCCCATCGGTCCTCAGGATCTGGAGGTGAAACAGCATCTGGTGTAAACAGCCACTGAAAGGCAACATTTCTGAAACACCAACGACAAATGGGACCAACGCTCTAATTAGCTTGCCGTAGCCATTGGAAAGACTGCTCTGGACTCAAGCTTAAATAAATGCATGCACAAGCATGAAGTAAATGAGAACCTGTGGAGACCATACAGAGAATAGGGGCCACAGGGAAGGACTGTCTTCTGCACAACACAGCCCACTTCGAAACCCGAATTCCAGTGAAGTTGGGACGTAAATAAAGACAGAACAGGATTTGTGAATTTTAAGAGGTTTCACCATCTACTGGCCATGATATCATCAAAAGATTCAGAGAATCAGGGGAAATCTTTGCATGTAAGAGGCAAGGCCAAAAAACAACATTGTATGCCCATGACCTTTGATCCCTCAGGCATCACTGCATTAAAAACAACATCATTTTGTAAAGGATATTAACATGTGGGCTCAGGAACACTTCAGAAACCATTGTCAGCTAACAGTTTGTCGCTACATCTACAAGTGCAAGTTAAAACTCTATCATGCACCCAGAAACGCTACCGGCTTCCCTTGCCCTTAGCTAATCTGAGGTGGAATGACGGAAAGTGGAATTTCAAACTCATGGACATTGTGTCCTCCGGGCTAAAGATGAAAAGCACCATCCAGATTTTCCTCAGCAAAAAGTTCAAAACCCAGCATCTGTGATGGTATTGGGGGTGTTAGTGCCCATGGCATGGGTAACGTGCACATCTGTGAAGACACCATTAATGCTGGAAAGTACATGCAGGTTTTTGAGCAACATATGCTGCCATCCAAGCTACGCAGCACAATGGCCACAATCAGCCTGTGTTACAACAGTGTGGCTTCATAGTTAGAATGGAATAGAATAGAGCAGAATAAACCTTTATTCATCCCACACAGGGAAATTTGCAGTGTTACAGCAGCAAACTGCTTGGAATATAAAAAAATAAAAAACAAACTCTATAAGGATTATTTACACCTTCACAAAGTAATAGTTAAATATTGCAGTCCCTTGCATTGATAATGTGTGACACAGTATGAAGAGCAAAATATTATAACTGAGACCTCGGACTGTTGAGCAAGTGAAGTCGTATATCAAGCAATAATGGGAAATACTTCCACCTAAAAAGCTTCAACAATTAGTGTCATCAGTTCGCGAAAGTGACGTAACAGTGGTAAACATGCTCTTGTGCTAGCATTTTGGAACCTGTGGCAGGCATCAAATCCAAAGTGAGTTAAGATTTACAAGAAAAGAAAATGATTTTTAAATCACAAGTTTTAAACGTCTCAACTTCACTGGAAAAGGGCTTTGTCCAGTAAAATTAAAGTGTTAAACCACAGTACATGGTGATTTACTGTGGAAATATTACTGTAAAATCACAGTTTTACACCCTAAAATGACTTCAGTGATGTTTTAAGACTTTTTTCTTGTGACCTCTAATTTATGATCCTTTCATTTAAGAGACTATTTGAATGAGCTGATCCATCATAATAAGCTTAACATCTCATTAAGGCCGTTTCTGGGCGGTAATGGAGTTGTAAGAATTTACTGACTGAACATCTGGATCACATTATTGTACAATAAGCACTTAACTCTGACAAAACAGGCAGAGACTGTTCTTATATTTATTACCTCTTTCAAACAAGGGTAACTGTATAACTTTTTTCCAATGCAAATACTGTATATAAATAAAAAAAAAACCATTTTATTACATATTATTCTGTTATAACACTTCAGAAACTGATATATTTGAAAACAAATAATAGTCAATAACATTATTAGAGTATATCTTGCCCTAGTACGAAACCAGGGGAGAAACAACCTGTCTGAATGGTTGAAAGTAAAGTTAACCACAACATATACAGGCGTGAGGCTCTTAAAGCGGAAACTATCAAAATAAAACACCTAATCTTGTCTTGTTTCGCCTGACATGTTTTATAGCTCTGTATCTTTAACACAACTGCTTGTTTGTGCTAAAAGTTGCTGGATTTAGTTTCTTTTTTATTTAACCGCAAGACTCGTTGATGAAAGTGTTTGTTTAACACGAAATTAAATTAATTTTTTAAGTTTTTGAGTCAAATTCAAACATTTCCGGTGACTTTGTTTATGTCCTATGTCTGACTTGACGCACCTGAGCACCGAGGGATGCGGTAACTGCGGTGCGCGCGCATAACGTCAGAGATGGAGATGTGCCGTCGAGTTGGCAGGATTGAATAGCGCGAGACTTGATGTTTGTCAATCTCGCCTTCAAAATAAAATGCACCGACTGTTTTCTCCTTTTTTGTACTTTTTTTTTACTCTGGTAGATTGCATGTAACATTTTGTGGTTCAACGGAGCTTAAACATTTTTATATTATCCAGTGATGCACTTTTTTTATTCAAATATGTTTTATTAACGTCACAGTCAAGACAAGGCCATCTCATTAAGCACAACGAGCTTTGAAGAAAGCATGCATGCAGTATGTCTTTGTATTTTTAGTTAGTAGATGCACTCGGGGTGTGTATTAGCAAGAGCCCAAATAAAGACGTGACAGCCAGTATATAAAGACATATCACAAACATGAAAAGCAGAGGAAGACATCCCTCTTTTCAGTCTGTTGGTAGATATTTTAAAACAAAAAAATGTATATAGTGCTAAGAATCATAAAATCACATGCACTAAAAAAGCAGTTTCTAGTTTATTCAGTGTTATTTATTAAAAAGCTTGGTCATTACAACATAAAAACTAACAGAAAATATAATGAAATGGCTGACAGCCTGCTGACACGTAGCCAGAGGCAGATAACTAATAAAATATTGATAGAGCATTATGAGATATTGATAAGATGAGATTTATGCTGCAAAATAATGTGATGTGTTGGTGTAAAAATATTTGCTTTCACCTCTATTATGTATGGAAAAACCTTGGCCCTGGACCAAGGCTCTGCCAATCATATTTTCTCTGAAGGAAACAAAAGCAGCTTCAGTTATGTTTTGTCAGAATATCTCATACCAGATGTTACCATTTTCCACAAAGCAAGTTGAAACCAAGCAGAGTCAAGGTCCCCTAGGACCTATATGAAAAAAGTTAAACATTACTAAATAAAAGTAACATCAATTTAATTTTTTTTTCACTGACAAAATCCAAATGGAAAAGACCTACACACAGATTCTACTCAGGGGACCTATTGTTAATATCCGTAAACCTTATTTTGACAACTTTTGGCAACTTCATGGCTAACAAGACCATCCATCCATGATCTTTCTGGGGTCCCGGTGGCTGGAGCCTATCCCAGCTGATACTGGGCGAAAGATGAGGTACACCATAACCTGGTCACCAGCCAATCGCAGGGCCACACAGAGAGACAGTCAGCCAGTCATGCTCACACTCATACCTAAGGGCATTTTGGATTCACCAATCAACCAAATGAGCATGTTTTTGGTCTGTGGAAGGAAGCCATTGAGCCCAGAGAGAACCCATGCATGCACGAAGAGAACATGCAAAGTGCACACAGACAGGCCCACTCAGGGATCGAACCAGCAACCTTCTTGATGTGAGGCATGTGCACTACCTGCTGCGCCACTGTGCCTCCAAAATCTTATACCAATGTTTTTATTTTCTAGAGTTCAATACAAATGGTAAGTCTTCATTATAAGATTTAAGTAATCAATTTTACTTTTTCAAAGGATAGTTTTACTGGCTGTGTAGTGTATTTACTTCTTTTTAGCCTCGTTTAATACTTAATTAAAGAATTTTACAAAAATTTTCACAGCCAATTAGTTGTACTATTTTCTTGTTCAAGAAAATATTTTTGAACTGTGTTCTCTGTTTTTTGTGGTTTATTTGGTGTTTTTGCAAGGTGTAATGGTGACAAGTAAAAGTCCTGTTCATTTGCTAGGTTTGCTTTATATTTGATTTTGGCATTGAGTTAATACGAGTTCGTACATTTGGGCTTCCCCACTGCTCTTCTGTACAAAATGTTTGGTAAAAATAGATGATATTTAGTAGTGTTCATTTGGTTGACTAAAAATTTTTGTCAGTTTTTGTCACCAACCTTTTTCCCAAGATGAAAACTAGACAGTAACTAAAAACCAAGTGTACATGGACAAAAACTGAAACTAAACTAACTGAAATTTTCTTCAGCAGATAAAAAGTAGACAGAGACTTAATCTAATCAGACCTAATTTCATCATGTATAAAGTAGGGACAAGTTAGTAATATATACAATCACAGCTATTTTGGTTGCGTGGAAAGGTTGGATGAGTTAAGAGGGACATCCAATCACAACTGCCTTAGCTTCATGGTGGTGGGATAAGTGCGATCCAATCAGAGCTACTCTATTTATGAATCGATGTATTCATGTAGAGCAGGTTCACTGTTTGTGGTCAATTCAGGTATTGTAACTGATGCTCTGCCAGGTAGCCTAAATAAAGGTGACTGCATTTCACACAAAAGTTAAATTCGTATCTGTTCATTTACTTTACTAGCACTCAATAAAGGGTTATTAGCTGTTTCATTTTATCCAAGTGTAAAACATGACTTAAGAAATTCAAGGAAACATAAAAAATGCCTTACACTTTACACTTCATGTTTTAAAGGACTAAATGTACGGTAGATTTTGTCGACTAAAATGTGAAATTTTATCAAGTAAAAATAGACTAAAATCAAAACAATGTAGATGACTAAATTATGACTAAAACTAAATGATTTTTAGGCAAAAAAGTTTATTACTAAAACTAAATTAATAGGCGTTGTCAAAATTAACACTGATTTAGAAGAAAGCAACAGTAAGCCGGTTACTTTTATTTTGAAGTGCCCAGCCGGAAGTGCCGCGGCTAGTTTCCGCCAGCTCGACGCAGCTTCCTGCAAACACACACCGTCTCTGGGCGAACATGGCGGCAACTTGACAACGGCAGCGAGATGAAGACGGCGAGGGCTTGAAAAAGAAAAAGGAGGTCTGTAACAGGCTGCGGGCCCCAACCGCCGACACAAAGACGGACAGCTCCGCCATGTTGGAAGAGGAAAGCGCCCTTGTCCCTGCACGACCGAGGCCGGGGGAAACGTAAACGCGTCGGCGAGTGTTTGTGAAAACGGAGGCTACGCAGAGGAGGAGCGGCGGGGTAGGACAGCGGCTTCACCGGCGGTCAGCCATGGAGGATGCGGCCCGTGGTCGCGGTCGTCTAATTTGCCACTTCGATGGGAATAACCGCTGAGAGGGACGCCGGCACCGCCTGACACTTGAGGGGAAGGGGAAGGCGACGCGGACCCCCCACGTCAATGACTGTTGCGGCAGAGGAGCCCCCACGGTGGAGTCGGCCGGTTCCCAAAATATGACCAGGGGTGCTGGGACGTGTTGGCAGCAAGAAGATGACGACGGCTTCCAAATCTGGCTAGAGCCCCCCCGCGACAACCAAAAGCCATTCACCGACTCCGAGAGGGCGCAGAGATGGCGACTGTCCTTGGCATCCCTCTTGTTCCTAACCATCCTCCTCTCTGATCACCTGTGGTTCTGCGCCGAGGCCCGGACCCGGGTCAAGTTCGCACCCTCCCACCTCGTGTCACCCCAGACCCACTCAGCACACAGCAGCCTCAGAGGAAACCCAGATATTTTTATAGGAAACTCTACCAAACATTTGTGGCGCCTTGAAACTTGCCACCAGGATAGTTTATCTAAAGACTGCTTCACCCTCGCGGATGCCGACGACCTGTGCGAGGGCCTTTCCGACAAAGAGGGGACGCGGGCTGTAAATATGAGCGATTTGTACCTTTCCTTTTGTAACTCCTACTCCCTGCTGGATTTGTTCAACGGGTCCACAAGTCCGGACAATTTGAACTGCAGCCTCGAATTGCTCACCGATGACACCAACAGATGCAGCGAGTGCGTCCAGGCGTACCAGCGCTACGACCAGCACGCCCATGAGAAATACGAGGACTTTGAGCTCCTCACTCAGAAATATGAGCCGGGGGCTTATTCTGTGAGGACGTGCATGGAGCAGTGCAAGGTAAGATGAAGAGGAATGGGGCGGGGGTAGTGCTGGTGCTGCTGGGGTGGGTGATGTGGTGGCCATCTGTTGATTTGGGCCCGGATAGATGCCAGTTTTTTGGTCCTCCTCCTCCTCCTCTTGTCGCCATGGAGACGGATGACAGATTCAAGGAGACTCCCGGCTTCAGGCCTCATGTTCATTCATCTCCTCATTGTGCTCAGGCCCCATGCTAATGTGCAGATGGAGGCCCTATTTTCTTCTGCACGCTTCTCTCTGACATTGGAGATCTGCATCATCAACTTGATGGTGTTGTCTGGTTTAGTGTGGTTTGGTGCATTAACACCAAGAAATCAAGTTAGGTTTGGTACCTAAAAGCTATTTGCACTCATGCAAGCTCAACCACATTCACACATGCATTGAGAACCCTGAAAATTTCCCTGCAAGAACTGCATGTACAACCACATTTGGCAGTTTTTATCCACTCAGACCTCACTTCTGAAAATGTCTTGCCAGCCTCTGTTATATAGACTTGTCCAAAAACAATTCAGGGTTGCATGTGTAAATGCAATAACCTCATTAAAACATGCAAAACAACCCTAAAAAATTTCCCAAATTTACCTGTGAGTGCTGCATGTGTAAACACAGTTTGCAGTGTTTGTTTTCACTCAGACTTTACCCCTGAAAATGCCTTGCAAGCTCCTGTTATTCAGGGTTGCATGTGTGAATGCAAAACACCCTGAAATTTTCCCTAATTTACCTGCGAGAGATGCATTTGTAACCACAGTTGGCTGGGCTTTTCTGCTCAGAATTTACCCCTGAAAATGTCTTGCCAGCCCCTTTATACAGAATTTTCCAAAAACAATTTAGGGTTGCATATGTGAATGCAAAACACACTGACATTTTCCTGAGTTCACCTGCATTAGCTGCATGTGTAAACACAGTTGGCAGTTTTTTCCTCTCTGAGTTTACCCCAGAAAATTCCTTTCTAGCCCATGTTATTCAGAATTTTCCCAAAACAATCCAGGGTTGTGTGTATGATTGAAAAAGCACCCTGAAAATTTCCTTAATTTACCTGCAAGACCTGTATTTGTAACCACAGTTGGCAGGGTTTTTCCTGTCAGACTTAACCCCTAAAAAATTCCTTGGAAGCTCATGTTATTCAGAATTTTCCAAAAACAATTCAGGGTTGCATGTGTTAATGAAAAAACTCACTTTCTTGAATTTACCTGCCTTGTGAGCTACATGTTTGCTCTCAAATAACAAGACTGATGGTGCGTTTCCGTCGGGGAGTCTAGTTTGGCGTGGTCTGGAATTATTTTGGTGCATTAAAACGTAGAAATCAGGTTATGTTTGGTACACAAAAGCTATTTGCACACATGCAAGCTCAACCACATTCACACATGCATTGAAAACTGTGAAAACTGCCAGAATTTACCAGGCGAGCTGTTGTGTGAATGTTTAAACTCAATTCAAATATGCACTAAAACATCTGTTTGTCAGATATTTTCCAGTAAATTTCAGGGTCGTAAAAACAATATCAAAACATGAAAAACACCTAGAACATGACCCAAATTTACCCGGGTGAGTTGCATATGTGACCACTGTTGGCAGGGTTTTCCTAGCTTGGGTCATACAGAAACTTTGCAGAAAAAAAATGTAGAATTGATGCATGAATGCAGTAGCCTCATTAAAACATAAGTAACCACCCTGAAAATGTCCAAAATTTACCTGGGAGAGCTGCACCAAAAACAGAACATTTCCTGAATCATCTAGCTGAGCAGCATGTGTGAATGCACATGTCAGCACATTTTACCCTCAAATTTCCTGGCTCACCCCCAAGTATCTTCCCTCTTCCCCAGCCCTCTGTTGACTGACATGAAAACTTCCTCCTGTTTAAGACAAGTGAAAATAAGCAAGTTAGGATAATTTAAGACTTGTGAAAATGCATCCTTAACATATTTCTGTGGTAACTTTTACAGAAAATTTTCTGACGTGCTTGTTCATGCTTATCCCTTATGAAAAGGCTAGGTGATTACCCTGATGTTTGTGTTTACACATGCAGGTCACAAGGTAAATTCAAGAAACTTTCTGGACTTTTGTGCCCATTGAGCCCTTTTCACACAAACAACCCTGATATTTTGGAGAAATTTTCAGATTAAGCTGCTCAGAAAATTTCTTACGCAGGAGGAGGATCTCTTAAAGTCTGCATGTCAGTCAATGAAGGAATTGGAAAGGGGAGAAATGCCTTCTGTTTGTGTTCACACATTGTTGCAGCTCACTCAGGTAAATTCTGGAAATTGTCAAGCTTTTTGTGCATGTGTGAAAGGGATTTTCGGTGTTGTTTGGTATGAGAAACCAGCATCTTGCTTGGTTTCCACATCCTACAAAATATTTCCAGCAGAATTTAGTCTAGCTCCACTTTTGGGTCGGATATGTACACCTTGTGCCCCAAAAGAAGGGTCCCAGAAAAGTTGTTTATTTTGGTACTTTTCCTACGTTTACAGTGGAAACACAAATATTCTAGATCAAATCAAACTGAAGGTAGCAGCACCCAGACAACCAGCCCTATCTGTCTTAAGTTTTTGGCAAACTGTACAGAAACTTTACTAGCTTAGGTTAGAAAACAGTTGGCTAATTTTCTAATTCTTTAAAGCACATTAGAAATGAGAGGAAAAGCAAAATGTCTTGGGAAATTGCCACCTGGAAGGCCTGAATTGTCATGGCTCTTCTCAACTAGTGGTGATAGTTTATGGACTATAGTGAAAACAATAGGCTACATGCTAACAGTTGCACTCGGCCTGAAAATTATAACTTCAGAAACCTGGTCTAATGCATAAACTGAATTGTGGGATTGTGTTTGTTTTTATTGTTTTTAGTTAGGCAGATTCAGGGCAGGTTCTTCCTAGCTTGGGTCATACAGAAAATTTCCAGAAAATTGGAGAGTTGCATGCATGAATACAGTAACCTCATTAAACATGAATAACCACCCTGAAAATGCCCAAAATTTACCTGGGAGAGCTGCATTTGTAACCCCAGGTGGCAGGGTTTTCCACTCGGACCTCCCTGAAAATGCCTTGCTAGCTATGTTATTCAGAATTTTCCGGAAACAATTCAGGACTGCAAATATGAATGCAAAAACACCCTGAAAATTTCCTGAATTTACACGCAAGAGGTGCATTTGTAAACACAGTTTACAGGGTTTTTCCTCTCAGAATTTACCCCTGAAATTGCCTTGCCAGCCCATGTTATTCAATATTTTCCAAAAACAATTCAGGGTTGCATGTGTGAATGCAAAACACCCTGAAAATTTTCTAAATTTACCTGCGAGGGCTGTGTAAACAGCGCTGGCAGGTTTTTTCCACTCAGGCTTTCCCCCTGAAAATGCCTTGCTAGCTCATGTTATTTAGAATTTTCCCTGACATTTTCTTCATGTTGCCTGCCTGGTGAGCTTCATGTCATGGCTAAAACATTATCTAATGCATAAACTGAATTGTGGGATTGTGTTTGTTTTTATTATTTTGAGTAAGGCAGTAAAATAGTAAAAGCTTGTCACATAGTTTTTACTATTTTGTTTGACAAAACCAAAATGAAAATGAGTTTTACTTGCCAAACCATTATTGTTATAGACTCATCTGAATAAAACTAAGTACCATAATCACTACTTCACAGAAAGGAACATATTGGTGGATGGGTATTATGCGTTCAGTCATACCAGCCAAATTGCCACTTCCTGTAAAATGTTGATAGAGAAGAGTGGGACTCCTGAATTACCTTAGCTTTTACAACCTGGCGTTTACAACGTCTTTAATGAGCAGGAAGAAGGCTGCTGCCATATGCAAACAACTCCAGGAGCCAGTGTGTCCAGTACTGCATGAGTGTGTGCTGTCACAGTCCGCCAGGTGTTCATCATGGCCGCCCACTTAATATCGAGAGCGTTTCATTAAAGTCAAGAGGTGGTTTCCCTGCCTAATGTGCCGGAAGGCTCTTTTGGCGTTGACATGTGTTTGCTCGTTGGCAGGCCCTCACCTAGGCTATACAGGCCTCGCTTCAGCCGGCCCCTTGTGCCACTGTTTACCCGCCTCTAAATCGAACAAGGAGGGTCAAAGTGGGCTGCTGTGTGAATCAGTGAGCTGCTGCAGGAGGGAGAAAGCAGCATTCAGCACGACGGACAGCTCCACAGCAGCAGCAGTGCTGAATGGTGCTCCCCCTGCTCCATTCACAGAAGCCCTGGCCAATCCCAGATGGCCTCCATTCACCCAACCAGCGGCTGAGACACAAGCTCAGGCGTCAAAATGCGTTTCCAATAAGGCCATCTGCCTGCTTATACAAACTAGATGCGTTTAGATAGAGCTACATTCGTTTAAACAGAGCCTGGTGTACAAAGCTAGCTTGATTTTGAACAAGGTAAAAAACACAGCTGACTCCCCAGTCTGTGTGTCTGTGTGTGTATTCATCAAACAATGATTCACTCTCTTTCAGACTCTCTGCCGGTGCATGTCTCACTGCTAGGAAAGAACACAGCCTTTTTTTGTTTGCAGGATAATTCCAACATTCATTTTGTAGGCCTGATATTCTTACTCATAATCACTCTCACTGACTCTTTATTTACAAAGGAAACAGTGCTTTACTTCAGCTTTCAATTTGGGTTTTGTAGGCGCATAAAATCAGGTTTCACAGTTAAATGGCTTGTGCTTTTAAAGGCACAATTTGAGGCCATGCTGTCAATCTGAAGGACATATGATATTGTAAGTATTTCAATACTGAAACAGACCTTTATTGGGCTACTCTGAAAGATAAGTTTGAGGAATCGATGAAGTGCTGGCTATTTTCAAAACAAACCAGCCTTTGTTTATATTAAGTACTAATTTTCAGGTAAATTATTCAATATTAAGTCCAGATACCAGAACCGGAATCATTGATGGCCAGTCGTAAGCCAAAGAATGCTAATAAACATCCTAATAACACACAGTAACCTTTCCTGTTCCCATGAATAGGAAGAAACCCTGAGCAGAACCAGAATCATAGATAGAAAGCCATTATTGGTAGAATATGGATAAAAAAACATCCATATAACAGGTAGAAATCTTGAACACAACCAGAATCATAGATGGACCGCCATTAGCCGAAGAATACCAATAAACATCCTAATAAAATGCAACATAGATGGACAGCCATCTGCTGCCAACCAGCAATTTAAGAATTTCCTTGTAATGGCAGAAACCTTGTCTAATATCAGATTCATACGAAGACAGCCATCAGCTTCCATAGAGTACTAATAATCATCTAAAAACAGGCAGGGACTTTGAGCAGAAACCTTGCCCAGGACCAGACCCTTAGGTGGAAATCCATCATCTGTGGTAGAAAAGGGATACAAAAGAAATCCTTATAACGGGCAGAAGCCTTGTGCAGGACCAGAATCAGATGTTAGCCATCTGCCATGACATAATAGTGAGAGAGAGTGGCTAGATAGAGTCGAACAGGCAGATTCATGGATGGATAAATGAGCAGTTGGACCAACACACAGCCACAAAAATGATTAACTGAAGAATTAAAAGTGTAAATATCAAGAAAACAGTGGCAGTCTTTTCACTCAGAACAGTACCTTTTAGCAGCTTTATATCCAAATTCTGTGTCTCTGAACACTTCCCTGCATACCAATGCCTTTTCTAGTGTATGGGTTAAACTTGACCAGAGCAACCTGTCTTTCTTCAAGGTTGGTGAGTGAATACAAACATTCTTACAGAGTATGAAAGGTGATGGCAATGGCCGCCTCTGAATGCAAGAAATAGCCATTCCAGAATCCGACCAAGCTTGAGGAACACCCGCTTTCATATCATCTGCAGCAGCCTTGGCACTGCTCTTTACTCTGTCTTTCTCCTCCGCTTTACTGAAGCACGCCACATTCATGTTTTAACCGCTGCCAGTCTCAGGCAGACATTTCTGCACTCGCAGAGCTAACCTCTTGACACTTAAAGAGAAAACAGTAATTTAGTCAAGCTTCTAATTCCTTTAAGAATGACCCCTCTCTATCACTTCCTTGATGATAGGTTTGCCTCTGTCGTGTGTATGTGGATGTCTGGGGTACAGAAAGAGCAGTGTGACTCAAGCGAAAATGTCAGCCTCTTGTTGAGTTAATGGCTACCTGCCTTCGGGGAGCCTAAAAGTGCTGGTTACAAGTCGCCAGATGAGGATGTATATGTGTAAATATGGCAAGATTATAGCATCCAGAGTGAAAACATTCACAAAATAGATTGTTTCAGCGTCCAAGTTCACAAAGCGTTGGTGTCTCCACAGCAAGAGGGAGATCCGTGACATTTCAAGTGGGCTTGTTTGACATGGAAAGTGGCGTTTGTTGTGCAGGAGTGGCTCGGTTGGTCCGCAGGTGGTGCTTTGATTTCCGTAGCCTCAGGTGAAACATCACACGGCAGACTTGGCGCTGTTTCTCACGATGGGATTCTCCATCATCCATGTCGGCGAAAAAACCCCTTCATTCATCTTGACAGCAGAGCCGGTGTCGAGACATTTGAACCCGCGTCGAGGCGCCTAAGGTTGACTTGAAAGCAGCGTTCAGAGTGTCAAACAGAATGTCATACTAGCTTGTAGCTTCAGAGGAAACAATGAAGCAACCTGACCTCTACTATAGATGGATGAATGCTAAAGCTAAACTGTCATTTACAAAAGCGTGTGAGCTTCACTTCAGTTTTATAGACGTATCAATACTTTTTAAATGAGATATAAGACAATAAAGTCTATATTGATGTAATTTATGGTGATGTGAGGAATTATGTTCAGTTAGGTTATTGCTTATGGCAACAGCCGCTAACAGTAGTATGCTTATTGACACGAGTTTATATATGAATATATGGTTTAAATTTGATATGATAAGTTTATTTAATTTATTCTGTTTTGGATTATTTATTTGTAAAAAAAAAAAAAAACAACAATAGATGTTGATACCTGTTTGATACTGTGGCAACCAAAATAACTGCCCAAAACAGCTAAAACTTGGCAGTTTATTGTTTTTTCAAGTATAAAAAAATTGCTTTTTTTCAGTTTTGGTTAAACATTTAAACGAGGAATATGGTCACTCTAAGGTTCAGAACACGACAACAGGAAAGAGAACTCAACAAGTTAAGTAAAAACATGACATTTAAGACAACAAAGCAACAAGCTAAAAAAATCACCAACAAATCAGATAACACAACAACAAATACAAAAATCACAGCTACATTGGGAAAAAATGAATATGAAAGATCAAGGCCTAAAAACAATTTGAAGACCAAGTCAAATGAAATCAAAAATGAAAAACACAACCACATATAAGACTTTGTGTTTTTCATGTTATTTTTATTTTGCTTTTTGATTTGTGGGTGTACCAGTAGTTTATCAATATTGGTAAAGGTTGCAGATTGGGGTTGATCTGAGTATTTTTAATTGATCAGGGATTGGAATTAATACTGACCATCTCACCCTGATTGTTTACGTCAGTTTCCATAAGTTGAACACACTTTATTTGAGGCAGTAAATGATTGGATGATGTAGCTTTAGCACTAGAGGCTAAAATACTTAATATTTAAGAATCAGAGTGGGATCGGGGGCCAAAAATGCTGATAAATACAGTACATAAAAAATGGGGTTTTTTTTGTTTTTTTGGTCAAGTTTCTTTGTGGTTATTGTCCATTTTTTTTTTGTTTTTTCTTATTTATTTTTTCTCTTCGGGGCTCTCATTTTAGATCATTCTGAAACACACGCTATGTAGTCCTAAAAGATTGACAAAAGTTTTCCCAATGTTTTTGTCCAGTTTTGACGGCTGTGAGTGGGAGTTTGTCTGCAGTGTTTGATTATAAAAATGAAAAAAAAAAAAGCAAATGTTTGGTGTTTAGGACATCCTTTTTGTTGCCTTGGTAACAAAAGATGTATTGATGCCATTTCATTTCCAGTGGCATCAAAGTTTATAAGTCAACCATCAGTCATTTTTGTTACTGACAAAATATAAATCTAAAAATTGCATATCACCACCAAGTCAATAAAAACTGAGACAAGAATTCAGTTTTTTTTTTTCATTTTCAGAAGAAGTAGCTGAACATTGAATTTTGTTTCCTCTTCATTTTCAGCCATTATCTTCTGCTGATGCCTGATTGGTGGATCATTTGATGATTCAGAAGGTCAGCATAGGGTCAGTTAGAGAATTTTATTTTCATGCCTAAATTGAATTAAGCTAATCAATAAATCCATCGATCAACCAGCTGTTTCCGAAAGCTGCCATGTTTTCCTCAAAGGTAGAAGCCCTCTGATTTCCAGGCCTTAGTGTGAGCCAGAGCATGCAGACCAAACCTGCTCCTTGTCAGGGTTTCCCCCCATAAACGATGACTTCGAGGCCCTCTCATTTTTTGATCCTTCACTCGAGAAAACATCCGAGATCCCAGCTGACATTATCACAGCGTGGGGCAAAAACATCTACAATTTATCCGACCGAAACGCTACAACTTGACAGGAATAATGAGTGAGGATCACGGGGGTCTGCAGTGATGCTTCCTTGATGCAATGTGACTAACTTGTAGATCTCATGTAGCCAAACAAACATGGCGACTACATCTTTGACCCTCTTTGACCTCTACAGCCAGAGCGAACTGTCAATCCTGTGTCTTCTTTCATGGCGGTTGCTGTGATGCAAAATCATTTCAAAACACAATCACTGATAAGTCTGTGCACAAATCTGCCCCCCTACCCTCCAGGTCCAATTGTGAATGTCTAATCTTAGCCGGTGTTGTGTGTGAGCGGAAAGGAGGACAGCGTCCACAGCGTGCTCCCTCTTTAGATCCTTGTCGACCGCACACATCTGCATTGATCTGAGCCATTTTTTGAGCCAGAGGGACGGGTGGCAGCAATACCAAGAGGTTGATCCCTATTGATTCGCACCGAGGCCCCTCCGCATTTACTTGTCCTTCATTTGATAGTAGGCAGCTCCTCTGAAAAACTGAAATAGGGCAGCGGACGAGCTCGGTGAAGACATCACGGTTCAATCTGGACTTGCTATTGTACTGTAGCTTCTGACCTGAGAACGTGTATTTGTGTTCTTATACCTCTAACATGGTGACAGCAGTGTGTTCTCAGGCTGTCCATCCACCATAGTCAAAGGTCACAGGGCTTCGTGGTCATCCTTTGTTTGTGAACGCAATATTTCACAAGTACTGTCCAGAATTTTCTTTAAACTTGGCACAAATGTCCAAACTTAGCCATGGATCAACAGATTTGATTTGAGGGGTCAAAAGACTTTTATGAGTATGTCAAGAGGACTTTAAAGGGCTTTCATTGAACTTTGCTCTAGTAGAGTGGTGCAGGGAGGACATGTTTTTGTAGGCCATACAGGAAGTTAGCAGTAGCATTAGCATGTCTATGGGATTATTCACTGTGCTCTTGGATTACTGCTGATAATAAGGTACAAAATGTAGGGCCCTTTAAAGTCTGTTTTATTTTTCCCATAGTCTCTTTCTTTCAGGTGGTCCTCACATGTATCTTAACAGGTCCAGTCAACAGTATGTTGACAAAATTTGCAGCCCATTTGATCACCTGACACGTAATAATCGTTGGGAAACTGCTCTGCCCTGTGCTTTGGAGTTAGCCCGGAGTTTCGTAGCTTCTTTGCCGACTTAGCCGTTGTCTCAGGCAGCTGCTTGGACATGTTTGCATTGTCAATGAGGGGAGGACGTGGGGGAGGGGGAGGGGAAGTGAAGCGTGCATTGACTCCCTTGGAGTTCCTTTCTATTTCGAGAGAAGACTTTTACGTAAAATGTCGGCCATTTCCGTGATATTCCGTGATTTCGTCCGCAATTCTGTGATCGCGGATTTTATGGGCCCTAAAAATGTCATGATGCTCTTTGTTCATCATGATAATCTTGACACATGAACTCAACCTACATGTTTTTTTATGCTTAAACGTAATTGGCAAGAGTAAAAAGCTACCACGGGACTGCAACATGGTGGATGGATTCAAAGCATACTACCGTGTTGTGATCTCTTGTTTGAGAATTTCCTCTAAATCTAATGATCCCATCAAGATGGTGCCCATGACTGTGGCTAATGTGTGTGTATTGTTGTATATTACAGCGATCAGGAGTGTATGCAGTCAGGTCCCTGGACATTTTTGTAGTTTTTGTTTGCAGTTTATTAGCAAACATCCTTTTAAAAACTTAGTAACACTTCCAAACTCAAAAGTGGGGCAATATTAGATGTGTTTTATGTTGCAAAACGAAATGTTTGAATCTGGTTTGAATTTTTTCATTGTGGGCCTTATTTTAAGTATTTGCCTGAAAGGCTACTGTAAAATCCATAGACTTTTGGCCTCTGGAGCTGGAACTGCTAAACCGTTAACTCACTTGCTTTTTTTGGACTTATTCCTACACTGCTTTTTGCCCATGCTAACTTAATGGAATGATTAGATATTAGAGGTCAAAGGCCATGGGTTAGAAGGATCATCCCTTGAGCGCTGAGACGATAATTAAAGATTGTGTTGAGGGTTTTCCGTCAAACTTTGCACCTTAAGATATTTCACGCTATTCTCAAATGTCAAATATGCTTGTGAACCCAATATCTTAAGAATGCTTTGAGGGGTTTACCCTCCACCCCAACTTACGAACAAACTGACAATGTTTGGGGATACAAGCTCAAAGTTCTGTAGGTCTCATGACCATCCCCTGCTTTTAAATGGCATGACGTAATTCTGCTGTGAGGTAGTTTCATCAAACTTTGCTCTAATGTTTACTTTGACTCCGAGATTTACTGATTACATTGACCCCTGAGGTCAGGGTCTTTAGTCCTCATGTTTATACCTTGGTCACAGGATTTCTACGAATGACGCCACCACAAAAATCCCCACAGCCCTTCTTCTGGACCCATTACCGCACTCTCGTTGGCAGACAGTTGTTGGCCTCATGAGAGCATGAAACGGATGGCCAGTATTTGTAGTTGAATCCAAATTTGTTAGACAAGTTACACTCTTCATCTGTTATCTGCCTTTCTCCCCACAATAATGACAGTTATGCAATCCTGCAGTAAATGATGTGTAACCACGAGGATATCAGCTGTCAGATGGGGGGCCTGAAACAGAATCCAAACACAGATGGAGCCTCGTGAGACAAATGCGTATTAGGGGTATTGGAAGAGGCTTGAGCTCCTCATTTGGAACAACAAATCTGTCTTTTCAACAGAAATCCTACCATAATGCTCACAATGTGTGTCATTTGAAGCATCGAGTATTCGAGAAACGGAGTTAATAAATGCTCTAAGATGGATGACATTTGGTAGAAACACACATGTAACCCTTCAGAGTGTATTTGGAAACTTTGGAGACTCCCCTTAGCTTAATTTGCACATTGTGTGTAGTTGGATTTTCAGTAACTGATAATTGTTTTCCTCCTGAATAGCATCAAACTGACACTTTGATGTAGCTTGTTTCATTTTGCTATTAAAAGAGGCCATTCAAGTTAAATTTTAGGCAAGAGCTAGCATCATGTAGCTCAATAACTATTCTACTTGTATTGATTTGTCAAGATTTAAGGCTTAGCATGATTAGATAAGATTAGCATGTTAGCTTAAGCTTGTGGAGGATTCAGCAAAATGGATGTATTAGATGGATAGATGTATTATGTATGATGTAGATCTGTTATGATGTTGTATTAGTACTTAGAATTCCAGTTTTTTGGTGAAAAAAATGAGTTGGTGATGTTTTATTGGGTTATTTGTTGCATCTAAACATTATTAGAAAAACATCAGATGTTGAAATGTACATGTAATATCTGATTGATTTTTTTCCCAAATTTCGTTTTTAGTTTTTTTCTATGTTCAGTTTTTTTTCGGTTTTAATTTCTTGAGTATTAGGTTTTTAGTATTAAACGCAAATTTAACCCATCCTCACATGTATCTTTACGGGTCCACTGCAGAACATTTGATCGCCTGACACGTAATAATCGTTGGGAAACTCTCTGCCCTGTGCTTTGGAGTTAGCCGGGAGTTTGGTAGCTTCTTTGCCAACTTAGCCGGTGTCTGAGACGGCCGCTTCGACATGTTTGCATCGTTAATGAGGGGAGGGGGAGGGATATTGAAGAGTGCATTGTTCCCAGCCTTGGTTAACTTTTCACGTAAAATGTCGGCCATTTCCGTGATATCCCGCATTTATATTGAATTCCATTTTCGATGTCCAATTCTGTGATTCCATCCGCAGTTCTGTGATTGCAGATTTTGTAGGGCATACAAGGGCCGTTCTTGTATTTTTGTGTGGCCCTGGAAGTGAGAAGTTTAGGCACCTCTAAGTTGGAGCACTAGATCCTGGATCTAAAGCGTGGTTGTATGCATGAATGCAGGATTTCATACACATCTCATAGACCAGCGAAATTAACATCAGTGCCTCAAATCTTTCATAAATCAGGGATGCTACCTGTTTCCTTTGATCAGTCCACATCTTCACATGGAGGCTGCACATCAGTGTAATTTTCTTGTATTGCTTTTTTGTTTGTGTACATTAGACCAATTTTTATCATATAACTGCCCTCACGAACGGGCTTTCTCATGCTTTTAGTCTCAATGTACTTTATCTCATCTGCATGAATATCCTGTGATCATGCTTTTTAAATTGCTGCCTTTGTTAGCTTTTATCCATTATTCATATTACCCAAAACACCGTGTGTGCTCTTGTGCATTAATGAACAACAGATGATTGCACTGCCTTGCATTGCTTGCTCATTTACCGCCGCACGAAACAGCGAAAAAACGGAAGTGCACGTGTGGGGATTTCCGCCATAGTGTCTTCCTGCGGCGGCTGGATGCTGACCTTGGAGAAGGGTTTCATCCCTTCGAGAAGAACCGGCCCACTCCACGACAGCCCCTTTTATGAATGGGCAGGTCCGTGAGCTGAATGCTAATGAGGCGGAGAGGAAAGGGGGAGAAGAGGATGCTAGCTGCTGCAGTGCACAGCAGCGCTTCCATATTGTTTTTAACAGGGAAGTGATTCACACGCAACGTATCGGATCACAAGATAACAACACAGCTGGAGGAGGGAGGGGAACTGCACCAGGAAGTGGTGGGTTATAGCAGGTTACCCACTTAATAGGCCTCGTTTAACCTCTGCTACATTTCTAGGATAGGTGATGCAGGGGTGTAGTTTATGAAGGCAGAGGAATATACTTGAAGTGTTATCTTTGATGTGGTTTTTGTTGTGTTCTTGTTAGCAGTTATTACCGTAGCCTGTATGTTAAGTCAGATTGTGGCCATGAAAACTCATCTGCCATATTAGCATAGCAACCTAGCATCAGTTTAAAACTGTGATGCTGTCTTATGGAGCTGGTTGTCACTTCTCATGCTTATAATTATGAACACAAGCTTACTTTGGGCCCTCTTAACGTTGTGTTTAGGGCACTCATTCTCATATTTCATTGATAAATAAAAATATCATTTCACATAGGATTATAATTTAGTGATCACTAGTTTGATAGGCCTAATTCTCTGACTAATTTGGGTTATATGACACTAATAGGGCGTCCAAGGGGCCTCCATGAAACAAGACAATACATTTAAAGTGTTAAGAATGGTTTATATCAATTAGTTGACAGTAGTATGAAGTAGGTTCAGTTAAGCATACAATCATTCTTTTTTTTTTTTTTTTTTTTTAGTTTTATTTGCAAAATATTTAACAAGACATACAAAGGATAAGGTACAATAAGAAACAGTACAAACCAAATAACAAGAAATTTGAAAATACAGAAGATAACAAGACAATTTCAAGACACAAAAATAAAAAAAAAACCAAATAAACACACCATGAAAAGAACCAAAACAAATTAAAAAAACAAGACAGTGATAGTAATAATAAAAAGGACAAGGACAAGTAATAAAATACAAATTATATAGGAGAATGGGGCATCAGTCACAAGTGTTCATATGACAAAGAATACTGTTGGTTGAGTGTGTGGGCGAATAAAATTTATGTTGTTTAGGGATAAAACCTTATATAGAATAATATGGATAAATAAATATGAAAAATATATATAAAAAAACAACAACTAACTAATAAGCAATTGTGGTATAAAAAAAAAGAAAATAAAAGGAAGAAAGAGGTAATGGCAAAAATATATACTGTAAGGATAATTAACATACCATTATTCTGTTATTAGGTGAGATTTTATGAAGCTGAAGCAAAAAAAATCCATAAAATGTTTTAAAATGTCTTCATCAAAGGCTTTAACTAAGGATGCACAATATTCAATTTTTGCTGAGAAAGTTGTTTCCAAGTTGACACTTTAAAGGTGCTGCATTTTGGTTTAATTTGATTTACAGTGCTGATTTGCTTACCACATACTGGTGGACAGTTTAACACTACACACTCAAAGCTTCATTTTAGTTTGAAAAACCTACATTAAACTATGAAACCAACATTGACAAGTGAATTTTTCAATGTTCTCTTTGTCCTGATGCTGTTAAATGAAAAACACAGCCCCTAAGATCACACACAGATGAGTTACCATGACGTTCTTTAAAGACCCCCTTCCTCCTTGGGGATGTGTTGCATTTAGTTGCCAAGCTGTTCTCCTGTTTCAATAATGGAGCAACCAGAATTTAATTAGAGTAAAAACATCCATTACTTTGGGCTTTATAATTGTGAGAAAATGAAGATGTTGCAAGCAGGATGTGTGTGTGTTTTTTTCCTGCGAAACACCTAAGGGTCAGACTAATACCTCCATTCATTTATGGGCATGACATCAATTAGTCTAACAGTCCTATTGTCTGCATAGGTATTTGAATGGATTATCTTTACAGGGACAGCCTGAATGCATATCCCAGCTGCTGTGTGCTTTATTGAGTTTAAGTATTTAACTAATGCAGAAAACGCAGGAGCAGGCGGCAGGTTTTGTGCTCACGTTTATGGGGAAACTAGCAGTATTGTGTGAGAGACAACAGATGACCCAGTACCTCAAATATCCTTTGTGCTGCCTCCAGATGATCACATCAGAATCCCACCTCCACTTGGCACTAACAGGATTATCAGACTCCCTCGTAAGTCTTCAGTAAGGTACCCCTCTTCCCCCTAGTGTCCTTTTTAAAAGCTTTTTGTCTCCAAACCAGGTCTGCATGTATACAGTGGACTAGGTAAAAGGTTACGTTTCAGTCTCTGTTAAGCTCTGTGTGGCCCATTAGGATGATTGAGGATGAGGTTTGTCCTGGTAAATGAATTGTCCGTATGAATTTTGTTTATGAAAGCACAGCATGACGGTTTGCCTAATAATACTATTTTTTCAAGAAGAGGAGTTTTATGCTTAAATGTCCATAAAGTCGCTCTTCCTTGATTGCACAGATCTGCCATTTGCATAAAGCTGTTCAGAGTTTTTAGCACAATAAGATGCACCACCTTTGGACACAGTGAAACAGAATTACTCCATTTCACTCTTGCATTAATACAATTTGACAAAATTATGATCAATAATCTATTAAGGCAGATGGCTGCTTGCCCAGAATCTGGTTCATCTTAGGGTTTCTACCTCGTAAAATTAAGCACATTTTTGGTTCTGATGGCACACCAATCTATAAATCCAATGTGCCACAAAGTCAGATTGGTACAATAAATATCAATCACTGTTTTAGGCAGATGGCTACCCATCTAGAGTCTGGTACTCCTCCGGGGTTCTGCCTATTAAAGAGCATCCGTCACTTTACATTTATGCCACATTAATACAGTAGTAACACCTACAGCAAGGGAATGTTGCTAAAATGAAATTAATGAGTGTTTTTGGCAGATAGCGATGCACGTAGAGGACAGTTCTCAGGCTTTCTGCCTCTGAAATGGCAGCTTGTACTTGCTGTTGATGCAGATTTAACCCAGACTTCTACCTGGAGTATCACAGATTTTTAAATTGAAATCATTATTGTTTCAGGCAGATGGCAAACCACCTAGAGTCTGGTTCTTGTCAGGGTTTGTGGCCCTTTAAGGTAAATTTACTCTTGCCATTTTTGCTGAATGAATACTTTACCCCCTCTTGCAGTAAGATGATGCTGCAAAATGTCACTATTTAGGCAGTTGGCAACCTACCTAGCATCTGATTCTTCTCTGTTATTCCTGCCTCTTAATGGACACCCTATCCTTACCTCTGACACTAAATTAATGTTTTGTCTACCTACAGAGATCAAGCACTGTGGAGCTGAAATTATTTGTTTTTAAGTCAGATGGCAACCCACCTAGAGTCTGGTTCTAGTCAGGGTTTCTGCCTCTTAAAGGTCAACTTAACCTTGCCAAAGACTGAAAATGACATATTGTGTATAAACAGCAGGATTTTACACAAAAAATGAACTGAATCAGTACTCGAGGCAGATGGCTGCAAACCAATACTCAGGTACTCTTGAAGTTTTTTCCTTCCCAGAGGACAACTTAATCTCATATGTAATAATAGTAATAGAAATAATGACTTATCTTAGCCCCTGATGCCCGGTTTTCCTATTTACTACCAGAAGCAGCTCAAATGGGAACAGTAATTTTAATCGTTAACTGTGAGGCGGATGAATGCCAGACAAAAGTCTGGTTCTGCTTGGAGTCTCTGCCTTTGAAAGCGGAGTGCTTGCCCATGGGAAATAGTAATTTCACGGTCTCAGTATATAGTATTAAATTTACAAAACCTTTCAGTCAATAATTACAGATGCTAGCATTCTTCTCCTGAGGGTATTCTTGAGCAGCAGCTGTTATCTACTGTAGCAAGGATGCTAGCTTACAAGCGAGCAAGGGTTAGTCACAAATTAGCCCTCTGAGTTTCCTCTCTCATCCACCCTTTCTGTCTTTTTTTAAAGGGGGTATTTTTCAAAATTTCCTAGATGATTAGCTTCCTTGTTGGCTATGAGTGTGAGCATCCTTATAGTTAGCTTGTTAGCTTGATCACTGTTTGAAGAAAAAGTGAAGTGTGAATAGCTCTCATGGCTCTTTAGCAGCTCTTTTGATGAATGTAGCATTTTGAGCTTTTTTACCTCAAAGGTCAAAGCTGTCAGGTTGGTTTGGTGGATGTTTTTAAGTAAAAATTGGTAGTCCTGACCAAATTAGGAACCCATCTTTTCCAAATAAGCCTCTCTTTGCTTCTTGCCTCCATGACCGTGAACATTATTGTTCACTGCTGGCTTAGCCTGGTGACTGCTGACGTCACATATCTTTTTTGTCAATTGAGCCTACTGAAGAGTTGCAATAAATATTGAACCTGGTGATTCAGACTTCCAAAGAGTATTTTTCAATGATGTGATGCCCTGGAAAAAAATGTCAGAAATTGCTTTTTTTTGTGTATAACAAGCAACCTCAGTGCTTGGACTCACAGTAATGTTTTCATGTTTTGCAAGTTGTGTGACAAGTCAAGGGCTTCAAATGGGCTTTATAAGTTAATTAAAGAGTTTTTAAATGTGGATTTTTGCATCAGTTACAGAAGTTTGAGTCAGTGGTACATTTGTTTGGGATGATTCTCAGTTGTGTATTGATCCCCATTAATCCTCATTGGTGCTGTCATTAGTATTGTTGACAGCATGGCGGCACATGTTGGACTGAGTCAGAATAAACAACAGTGTTTGTGTCTATCTTAAAGTACTTATCTCCACGTTCGACAGAGTTTCTCAGTGACGTATTTCTGACAACAATTGGGTAAATATGTGAAGTCCCAAGTGTAATTCTAACAGTGAAGATTCACAGCATTAAGCTACTTCTTGTCATTTTAAAGCAGAATTGCATCTTTTTTCTTTTATTTAGGTGCACCCTAGTTAGAATTTGTAAAAAAAACAATCAAGATTTAGCAAATTCTTAAGTTTATGTCATGGCACCTTCCTATAGTGACTGTTTTTCCTATGGTCACTAATAGACCCTATTTAAGTTCTAGGGTTGTGGCTGCACTGTAGTCCATGCTTTCTCTCTTTACAGTAATAGTTAATCTCAAGTCATGGCCTGTAATTGGAGGTTGCTTTTGAATAACAATTACCCCACAGTGATTGAAAGCTGAATAGTTTCTTGTAATAAAATTTCAAAACAAAATGAGGGAGAAAAGCTGTTAAAAAGTCACTACTGACCTCTTAGCCTGTGGCTCTTGCCCTGTATAAGTAAGTCTGAAGAAAGTGACAAAATTAGCCTTGTATTTCACTGGTTAGATTGAAACACCAGCTTAATTCAAAGCAAATATAACCAGGTTAGGCTCTGCTAGCTTCTTAGCTTGCAACTTATTCATTCACCTTATTTACTTGCTAGTAGGCACATAGCACTCTGGCAAGCGGTTCCTCTTTGATAGCTTTTCTCCTTCATTTTCTAATAAGTATGCTGTTAAAGGACGATGCTGTATACTATTTGTCAAATAAACCTTGTGGGCTACAGGTCAGATTGACATACAAACTAATTTCAAAGCATTGAGTCACAGAGTGGGCACTGCTAGCCTCCTAGCTGATTGCTAATTTGCCCCGTATTATTTATACTGTAAACTGCTTCACTGAACAATGATCGCTGTTATATTTAGCCATGAGAAAAGAAGCTAAAGGTGCTCCTTTAACAGTTTTGGTCCCTCATTTTCTAATAAACCTGCTTTCAAAAGGAGTTGATATACTACCTTTAGCATAAAGAAAAACATTGTGGATGGGACTGAGAGATTAAAATTCCCATTCAGTTTAAAGCAAATTTTGACCATTCTAGATTCTGCTTGTGTCATAGCTTGTTGTTTATTAATTCTTCTTACTTGCCAGTAAACACCTGGAATTCTGCGAACCTTAACCATTAGTACAAGGGTAAATTGTGCTATTAAGCTTAAAAAATGTGTTGATGGATTACCAAAGCAATTAAAAGCAAAATGTGACCAGGCAGGGTGTTGCACGCCTCTGACCTTGTGGCTAAAACACCCCATTTGTTTGTATTGCTACTGGCACAAAACATGCTATTGAACTAAGCCATGAGTTAAGAGGCTAACGGTGCCTCTATATTAGCCTTACTCCTTTGTTTTCTAACAAATGTACCTTCAGAGAAAGCTGTGGTTTGTTATTTGGCAAATAAAACTTGTAGAGAAATAGTTATACTGAAACACCTGTGTAATTCAAATCAAAATCTGACCAGGCTGGGCACTGTAAACCTATTAGCTCATGGCTAACTCACCTCTGTTAATTTGCTTTTAGTTGATTCTTGTAAAAAATATTTTCATCAGCCCCTATTTTCACATAGTGTCTTGTCAGAACTTACCTCATTTCATAGCTTAGGTCTTTCAGCTATTTTGACGATGTGTTAGCAGCACTTTGTTAAAATATAGCACTATTTAAGTTTGGCAGCAAGCCACAGTCATCTCGGGGTGCTTATTGCTTCCGCAAAAGTTCACAACCAACTTCAGGAAGACATTTAGCCGAGATGAGAGGTAGTTCGCCCGTCTCCATGCTGTGTGCCACAATGGCTAAGGCTAGAAGATAAAAGAGAGCGGTGATGGATGAGGTTTGGAAAAAGAGTAACAGATCAAGTGGAGGACCAAGACAGTTTTCTCTTTTTATAAAGGAGCTTTGTCACCTTAACTGTTGCCTTACTTACAATTTCTCCTGCATATATTTAAACCCAATCATTTACCCACCACTCAAGGAGAAAATAGCCACCAAAGAGTCAGAATCAAAGGTAAGAATTTAAAAGAAAGATCATTTGCTGTGTTCCAGAGTTAAACAAAATGGTGCACATCCTTTCATTGCAGCTCTCCATGCCCAGCAGTAATTAGTCTGAGAGAGCTGCTCAGTTTAGCAGAAGAGACAGACAATGTTGAGCAATTGTCAGAGCCACCTGGTCCTCCCACAGTCCTGATGCTGCTCCAGCCTGACCTCCCCTCCAAATCCTCACATCTGATCTGCCAAGTGGCCACCTGAGTTGAGAGCTGCTCGGCTGCGCTCTGAGAAGCTGCACCGCTGTCACCCCGGGGGGCCCCCGTGTCCTCATCCGTGATCAGCTCTGTTACAACATTGCACGTTAGCTGTGTCCAATCTCTCATGTTTTGCTCTTTTACGCTCACAAACAGCCTTAATGTGCAGCAGAGGTAAAGGAAAAAGGTGCCTCATAGTGACTCGAGGAGTTTGGTTTTTCAAGGCCGTGATGTTGACAGTGGAGATGGGGGGATGGAAGAGGAAGAGGAGGGGGGATGTATCATCGCCGGGGCTTGTGGGCGGAATGGGAGGCCTCTTGGCTGTTTAACTTCAATTTTGTCCTTGTATATTAATCACATTCCTGGATAGCTTTAGTTATTAGATAAGTGTTTAATATACCAGAACTGTGAATAGTAAGAGCATTTGTGCTGGTTTATCTTGTTGCTTGATTTACAAATTAAGCTATGATTGACTGTTATATCTGACAAGGCAAAGTGGTTTTGAACTTTTTTGTTTTTTAAGTGAAGCTAGCTGAGCATGGTTTCTCCTATAACCCCAGCAGGCAAAGATTAGATGGGGAAACCCAGTTAGCATTCAGCTAATTCCTAAATACAAATAAATTGAGGCAATGAATCTTAAAAGTTCAATAATCTGCAATACTTTTAAATAGTTTTCATACAAAACAACAAATTTGTGCAGACCTGAAAGTTGATATACTGACCGTCTCTCCCATCTGGGCTCCCTGAGCCAGGTGTTTGTTCAGCCCACAAGTGGCTTCAGTGAAAACGTGTCAACGCCTGTCTGTGCATACACAGTAGACATTAGAGCATAGATTTGGAAAGTCAAAGCCACATTTGTTCTCACAAGGGTTGTTGTATAAGGATTTGTGAAATGGTCCGTTCTGAGCAGGGCTGAAATGGAGGGGTTTATTTCCATGCCAGAGTCCAACCTCATCACCCACAGCCGGTTTTGCTGCAGCCAAGACACAAGGCATTTCCATGAGATCATTTAACTATTTACCTTGGTGGGGTCTCTGCCGAGGAGGGCCTGGTTGCACAGGGCTGAGCACTTGTATGGAAGGCCAACAAAGTAGCCCACAGATTTGTCATGGATGAGGAGTAAACCAGCTGCTTGGCACATAATCTGCACACAGCTTGGTCTTGTATATTTTTCTAGTAGCAATGTGGAGCCCAAAGTGCTTCCACGTGGCACTTCACAGATGTTTTTATTTTCCACTTCGGGTGGCTTTGCCTGGCCTCCATTGTAGTTCCTCGTTGGGAGCGCCCTCTGTTGGATCAGGTGCTTCACTGCTCCAGGCACCCTAATGTGTTGCAGATCTGTATAGTGTACACTGCAGTTTTTCAATGTTTTATCAGCACAGTTTTGTATGTTTTTCATGACAATTTCTTTAACCATCTGTTTTTCCTGCTGCTTAAGTGCTCAGACTTGTTAGCACATTAGCATGCTAACCTGTTAAAGCAAAAGGTGTAAATGTAACGTGAAATACCTTGTCTTTTAAGTTAAGAGATGCAGGGCTAGTTCTTAGTAGTTTTACTGATTGTATCATGATTTGGTTGTGAGAAAAATAAGCTCAATTAAGTTTGGTTTTGTTTCATAAAGCCAAAAATTTTCAGTTTTATTTTACAAGAAAGGGAGGCCTTGGGTTTGCTAGCCCATTTCTGCTGCCATTACGAAAAGCCAGCCCTTTCAAACATCCGCACTGTCATGTGATTACGTATCCAGTGTTGGTACTGAGCTAAAAAACATAGTGCCTTTGTGAATTAAGAACATTCTCAGGGCTTTTGTGCCTGTGTGAATGGGACTCATGAATGTTAATGACACTGTCAATCTGAGGGAGTGACTGTCCACGCTGACAGTGTAAAATAAGGACAGCAGTGTCCACTATAGTTATCTGCCCTTCATCACTCACACAATGACCTCTCACATTAGCCCTCCATGTCAGGCTAATAAATCTATATGCTAAGTGCTCTCCCTCCTCAGGTCTCTCTTCTGTATCTCAAGGCTTTTACTGCCAAAACCTGGCTGATAATGACTGTCATTTTGAGGAATTACCTAGAAAAGGGATCACAAGTAACCTCTTTACCTCCTTATATTTTTCTTCAAACCACGTAGGTTAACTGCAAAAGCTAATGCTAAAATATGTAGGCAGATCATTATTATTTGTGAGTAGGAGCTTTTGATATCAGTGCTTGGACATGCTTCCCACTCAACATAATTGCTAACAAGCTAGCTATTTCGGCTTCACATTTTGATATTATAATGCTGTCTATTTTTTGAGACAGTGGAATCCTTAATCTTTACCCAAAATCCAACTAAGATATGCTGTTGCTTTGATACAGTAAAATCAAATTGTAGCCTTTTCATTTCTTTTTAATGATGCTAACACTTTGAAAAGCACTAAAGCGTAAAATATTTGTCTAAATGCCATGTTTTGAAAACCGAATTGGTTGGATTTGTTTAATTTCTAATGACTTATTTGTCTCTTTTTTTCTTGGAAGTGTCATCTTGTGTCATATATTTGAGTGATGTATACATAGTTTAACTAAAATAAGTTAAAAATAAATGCCTAAATTATAACAATCTCCTCAGCCATGCACCATTTTGTATTTTTGGCACATAGTCGAGCAATCACAACATGAATGCTGTAGTAAGCTCTCATCTTGCCACCAGCTCTTCCTGCTCTCATAGCGATAAAAAATAAGGAAACTGCTACTCCTTTGAATGTCTTTGTTTTAGTTTAAAAACGTACAGACAGCTGTGTGCCCAAGTCAAAGCAAAATGCACATTAAAGGGATTTTTCTCCTGATATGAGAGTGGTTTCCAGACAAGCATTGAACACATATTTTTGTATGAAATCCATTAAAACAAGTGTCATTTAAAGTCACATTTTTGAGTGCTGTATGCATAGTTTGAGTCAAAATAAGTTAGAAAATGAATACCTAAATTATACCAATCTCATCACCCTTGTACAATTTTGTATTTTTGGCACAAAGTCTAACAATCACAACATGAATGCTGTAGTTACCACTCATCTTTCTGTCCTCCTGCTCCCACAGTGGTTGAAAATGAGGACACTGCTACTCCTTTGAAGGTTAAAAATGGACCGCTGTGTGGCCAAATCAAAGCAACATGCACATGAAAGGGATTTTTCTCCTGATATGAGTGGTTTCTAGACAAGCTTTGAACACATTTTTGTATCAAATCCATTAAAAATTGTTTTTTTGCTGAATATGGGATCTTTAACCTCATTGAAAAGTGGTCCATTTGTTGCTGCAAATTAAATGAAAAATGTTGCAAGGACCTGACCGGATTTTTCCTGTTAATTACCCCTCTCGTAGTCTCATCCAGTGTTGCATATTTAATATTTTTTGGCTAAGTCGACCATGTTTTCCTGCGTACAAAAGTCATGCTAAAGTTCTATCGGACACCAGATCAAGCTATTTTAGGAGCTAGGAGAGGAAATGTGTCAAAATCAGTGCTTATCATTGGTTTTATTGCATTAATCACTGAGGGAAAAGTCTAACATTAACAGTGCACCACCGCTAAGTTGAGTTTGTTTTCTTTGCGTAAAAGTCCACACTCAGCATTTATCCGGCTTAGTTTTATCGTGGAGCGACATCTCAGAGGGGGGTGGGGGGGTTGAGTCAATACGTCCTGAGCTTAGGTCGAGCCTCCTGCAGTCAGCAGCCTCCGCATCAATAGAGAAAGCAGAGCCACCCTGACCTATACAGCAACCTCCCAGAGCTTTGAGCCCAAAATGAATTCTTTAAACCTCAAAAAAAAAAGAGAGAGAGCCGCAGAGCTGGAACTGAGCCGAGCAGGATCCTGCGACCAGAGCACAGCTTAATCTACCAAACATGAAACCAAACCTGAGATAAACATTAAACTCATCTCTAGATTGTTTTTTTCTACAGAAGATTGAAAGCTGATTCCTAGATCTACCTGTTTTATAAGCGATTCATTTCTGCACCCGCATGCTAAAACAGGCTGAAAACAAATCCGGCCATACACATTCATGACCATGTTTTCTCAGAACTGATCTACAAAACATGCTTCAGGGAAATGGATGCCATCTTTGTCCTGATAGGTGGATTCACTTTGGTCAGGCAGACCTCACCACCCCGGCGCCCTGTAATGCTGTGTGCTCAACAGGGCATTTCCAGTGAAAATATCGAGGGTTTCTGGAAGCCTCCAGAGGCCTGTCGATGCTATTGATGGATCGCTAACCTGTCAGGATGCGAATGTGCAACTTCATGCTGCGTGTGGATCAAAACAAAGGGTTATGAATAAAGCTGTATCACATGATTATTCACATAAACAAACAAATAACAGGGCTTTAACTCGTACTCTCATTTTATACTATATTGTACTGCATGGTCAAAAAGCTTGAGTAGCCTCTAAAAAATAGTTACAAGCTTTAACATAACATAAGAGCAGCATGATCTCCGAAAGCCTGTCAATATGATTGATTGATCACTAATCATTTACTCTGTTTACTGTTTTCCCCTCTAAGCATTACTCCTTTGCTTATTTTCTCTTGAGAAATTGACATGTCACCAAGCACTTTGATCAGGATTTGTATCATGAACACTTGTTCTAAGCTTAAATAAAGAGGTTCTGATTAGTGTCATAAACCTAAAACTCCCACAACTACATTTCAGAGGTACTTGAGTTTCCAACCACATTAATAACGAATAAGGTTAAATTTTGAATCTCATATATATATAACATCAACAAAGAAGTGTTGAGGAAGAAGTATAGGCTTGCAGGACAAATAAGGCAGTCAGTGTGTGGCTGTATTTGATCTAATTTGATAGTCTGAGAAAATTCATTATGTCTCTGTAGATAATATGCTTATACTTTCTTTTTAACAGACAAGTAAGGTTTTTTGGCTTCTGACGAAGGCGGAAGAGCTCCGTCGAAACATGTAAAGGTATGAGCCAAAAAACCTTACTTGTCTGTTAAAAAGAAAGTATAAGCATATGATCTAATTTGATGCTAATGACGCAATGCAAAGTCAGGTTGTCAAAATATGTGATCTTTTGATACCTTTTTATTAGTATTTGCCCAATAATAAAATATCCGTACAGTTTACCTTCCAAAGTCCAAAAAGTGTTTAAATTACAAGACTAGAAAGCACTCTGAGAGCACAAACCTCCGCTAAGGTAGCTCACATATTGTTGTTACATCTAAAAGCAACAGTTCTATGATAAAGTTACCATCGTAATATGATTACTTGACCCTGAAAACCCACACCTAACACTCGAAATCATGTTGATATCATTATTAGTTAGACAGTTATTGAATAAAAATGATTGTTCGCTAATGGTGGTTATCTGAATCACCACCAAAAACAAATAATTTCTAAGTTGGGCCATTAACAACATCTCCTGACAATTTCAGTAAAATCTGTCCAGTAGTTTTTGCGTAATCTTGCTAAAAAACATACACCGGCAAAAACATAACCTCATTGGTGGAGGTAATAATTTGACTCTGTCAATCAGAACGTTATGAACTTAAGTTAGAAAGATTCATTTTTTGTAAAAATACAGTTGGTTGGTTTACATCTTGTCTTTGGACTTGAGACTAGTTTGGTGCAAGTTTGGTGGGTAGTCCCCAAGGGTCCCCTCTCAACCCTCTACATTTTAGTCAGTTGCAGGCTGGTTTTCAGTTAAAATACTTCAATCACTCATCCTTTGTCTGATTGCAGTTTTTCTCCTGCCTTGACATGTTGGTACTGATTTGGCCTACAGAGATTTTTCTCTCCAGAATGCAAATATTTATTCCAGTCCCAATCAGTCAAATCAGTGCACATTTAGTTTACACCTTTATGCAGATGATGCAATGGTATACTCTTCTGCCAAAGCATAATACATATTCTGCTATTGTCATCTTGTGCTGTCTTGAGTATTTGTATTAGCAGATTGGTGTGTCCATGTAGTTTTACTCCAGCTTTGACTTACTCCCTGCTTGTTCTTCTACTAAAACTACAGAGACGGTTAAACAGAGGTTTTAATGTTAGAGTAAAAAAAGATGAATGACCGGAATAAAAAAATCTGATATTGTGACCATTACAGTCTAATGTTAAGTGTCTTTTGCTGTTTGATTTCCAGAAAACATTTGTCAACACAGCTTGGTATTAAATATTTGGATAAAGAATTGTATCACTAGGCAGAATCAATAGTTGCATTGTAAAATCTTGTCAGCTCCCAACTCTACTTTTTATCCTGCCTCTGCCCTAAATTATCTATTCAGCACCACTCTTTTATTTACATTCTGTAATTAACCTTCTGTGCAGTAGTTTTCATTGTTTGTGTTTAGGTTCATCACTTTGAAACACTCAGAGGGATTCACTCAGAATGATGTTGCATGTTTTCAGCATAATTTCCTTTGGGCTTTGTAAATAAACTTGACTTGCTTCACCTAAGGAAGTAAGTCTGTTAGTGTGATGCACATGCTCACAGGGTATTTTTTTGTCCAAATGCTTGTATAAGTAAGAGAATTACTGGAGGTATCAAAACAATGTCCAGAGATCAGATACTTAAATGTTGGTAGATGATAGTGTCCCACTCTTTGAGTAAAAGCAAGAAGTTTATGGCGTTGTTTACCTATGACCTTTGGAATTTAAAGAGTTTATACTTAAGTCAGAACAGAACAAATATGTCTGCAAAGTTTGGTAGGAATCCATCAAAGAGCTCTTGCAATAGCATGCTTACAAGAATTGATGACTACAAGACACCATGACCTTGACCTTTGATCTGTGACCTTCAAAATGCAATTAATTTTTCAATAAATTTAGTTGGATGTGTGATTTAAGTTTAAAGAAATTCCCTTGACGACTTTCAAGTGAGTTTATGCAAAGTTTGAAGAAAATTCTATGAGGCAGTCTTGTAATGTTGCGTACATAAAATTATCTTCATGTCTCTGTGACCTTGACTTTTGACCTATGACCTTCAAAATTAGAAGAGTCTATCCTTGACCAAGAGCAAATATTTTGGCAAAGATTTATGGAAATCCATTGATGGGTTCTTGAGATTGTGTGCTTTGAAGTAATGGATGACTATAGGACACTATGACCTTGACCTTTGACTTGTGACCTCCTAATTCTAAATGATTTTTTCTTGAATCTAGTTGGAGATGTGGTTTAAATTTTAAGAAAATCCATTGTGGGCTCTCTGAGATATTGAGCTCACAAGTTTTGCCTGAATGATTGTTTTGAAAATGTAGTGTTGTGACAGCACTAGAACTGGTGTGACAGTTAAATTGACTTTTTAAGGTGGTACTCTTGGATTGAGTCGTCCTCCAGTCCTGAACCCATCGAGCCACTGGACCTCAAACAGAAAAGACCCTTAACACCAGACACAGTTCCTGCCATCTGTCACTGCAGCCCTGTTTTTTCAAAAGAGTATTCCCCGGTAAAAGACGACACAGCGAGTGTACAAACAAGGGTTGCACTGAAATTGCAAACCGTCTAATTTGATGAGAACGCTCTGCCTCCGAGTGTCATTTTCCAGACGCGCACACCACACAGCGCCTGGATCCGTTACATCACCGGGGAATGGGATGTAATAAGTACGGACATCAATGCAGGAAGACAGACTCCAGTTTGCGTCCCTGTCCTGCTGGATTATGCCACTGTTGCGTCATTGACCCGAGGCCTCCGCTGAGACCCGAGCTGTGAGTGCATCAAAGTCTCATCAGCGGAGTTTTGCGAGGATTGGCGGTTTTTTTTTTGTAAGTTTGAGAAATTCCCTTTCAACTTAAGGACCCTTGAGTCCACCTGAAAGATCTCCTAATCTGGGAGTGTTTATCCACAGCAGCTGGGTTCAGAATTCTGCACACTCAGGACATCACAAAAACAAAACAAACACATCTGGAAACAGGCCGTGCGGTGCTAGAGTCGCTGCCTGCTCTACTCCGGCCATGATTTGTGTTCGTGGTAATGATCTGTGTCATTCAGCTCCTAACTGGGATCTCACTCTGCAGCTGACTCATACGCTTTTTATAGCCGTCTCTGTCATTCCTCTTTACAGCGGCGGAGTGTGCGTGCCTGTGTGTGTGTGTGCTCATGTGTCAACACCTTTCTGCTGAGATGAAAAAATGTTGATACAGTATTTTTTTTTTTTTTACCTACCAGGGAGCTTAACCCAACAGGAGTGGAGTAAACTCTGAGCCACATCAGTTAAGGGAGGCTATCATTTGGTACATCTGTCCTTTTGTGACTCTGGTTTGGCCCCACACAAAACTCAATAAACACCACAGTGACCATAAAAGTCCAGGCTAAATATGAAGCTAGTACAAGCAAGTTTTTAGCGTATTTAGCATCAAACCATTAATAAATTGTGCTCTAAATTTATTGTAAACTAAAAAAACATTATCCTTCCTTATGGGCAAAAAAAAAAAAAACCCACCACAATTAACATGCAGGCAAGCTAAATACAAAGCTAATGCTAGAATGTGAGCAGTTTAGCATCAAGGCTGTTTACTTTTTTCTCACTATAAAAAAATGTCTGTATTAGCTTATTTAGCATCACATCATGAAGAATTTGTGTTTAAAATTTATTATAAACTAAAAAAGTTTGGTTTAATGTGGCAACATGAAGAAACTAAGCACAATTATTAATGCTGTGTTGTAATTTCAACAGAAGTCACTCTTTTCTTGTTAAATACATCAGGACTCAGACAGTTTAATACAAAATTTGCTAGCTTTTGGGTAGCTTGACTAGCATAAAAATGTGAGAAATCAAAAAAACAATATGCTTTGCTCCATTTTTTGACAAAAAATGTCTTTTCTCAAATACAACTTTCCAAAAAAATATGATAATAAGATCCACACCATTAGCATGGTTAAAGGCTAAATATGAAGCTATTGCTAACATGTTTTTATTTATTTGCTACCAAAACATGGAGACATTATGCTTTGTTAAGCAAACTTTTATTATAAACTGAAAAGAAATTTCTTAATTTAACATTTTATTCATGCATGAAAAAGGTAAAGATATGCTCCATTTACATGTGTAGTCTAAAAATGAAGCCAGGGCTAGCATGTAGTTAGCTTGTTTAGCATCAAGACTTAAAAAATCTGGAAATTCTAAGTTGTTGAGTAAGAAATCAAAATGTCCAACTTTGTTGTTCTTCATCTTTATTGAATACAATCCAAGACTGTCCATACCAGTTATGGACCCTAAACAGCTAAAATTAAGCTAGTGCTAACATACATGTAGTTAAAAGAACAAAGATGTAACAAAGCTAAGCACTTTTAACTAGCTTTATTGTAATGTATAAAAAACACCTGTCAATGAAATGCACAGTGTGATCCACTTTACTCACTTGTCAGTGGGTTTGTAACTAAGCTTGCTAGCTTTCTGTCGGCTTCATTAGCAAAAAACAAACAAAAAAAACAAACAAAAACGAGACATCCAGTACCTGTAAACTCTACTGCATTGTGAAGTAGAGGTAATCTTCCTATATCTTAATGGAGTCTTTCTTTCAATTAAAGTTAGTAATAAGTAACATCAATTATGTGTCTTTGGGCTAAAAATAGAGCTACTGCTAGCATGTGGTTAACTTGTTTAGCATCAAAACATGAAGATGTTTTCGTTAGCCTTGCTTCATTGTAAAGTCTAAACATTTTTTTTCCTTAAGGTTTTTTTTCTTTTAATGAAATAGATAAGATCTGCACCTTTTATATGCCTTCAGCCTTAATATCTAACTAGCTATAGCATGTTGTTAGCATAGTTTAATATAAAGACATGAAGAAGCAAAGCACTGTCAGTACAGCCCAAAATCATAATTTACTTTTTAGAAGACCTAATATATGACTATCTTTCGTCATTAGCATTAAGAGAGAAAGATTCTGCATGGTGCTAACTGTACAGCTGTGAAAAATGAAAGTCATGCCATTTTTATTGGATATCTGAAGAAACAGCATTCACTTGTTTAGCTTAGATAGCTTAGCAGAGCATAAAGACTGAAGCATGAACAAATAGCAATCTTCTCTTTGGACTTACTTTACTTGTCAAATGGTAAGCCCTTTGTTGAGAGGTCAAAGTTTAATAATTTTAAGCTAATTTCAAAATATGTTCAATCTGAGGCAGAAATAAAGCTAGCCTGGTTTAGTTTAGCATCATGACGAATAAAGGAGAATAGGACTGCTAGACATATGAGATGCCTTTTGCTGAACAAGGTTAGCTTGTGTACAAAGTTAAACTTTCATGAGCTAATTTCCAATTTTCTAATGGGAAAATATAAATATTGAGTGAAAACTTGACTTTCATGTACAAGGTTGCAGGATTCCTGGTGAATGCTATCTGTGTCAGCTTCATGTGTATATGGGAGCATGATTGCTTTCACATATGCTATAAAAGTTTTATAGGGGTATAGTGTTTATTGCTGCTCAAGCTCATGGCTAAGTGGCCTATAAAATAAACACCTGTTGGTCAAAACCTTCAGCAGTTACATTTTTGGATTAAATTGCTGCTTATATTTAGCATTAATGGTCATGTTTATGGCTAACAACCTAACATATACACTGTTTGTATTTTATTATACTTTATTGAATCTTATTTATTGAAGACCATGTTGCTGTATTGTAGTTCATTGGTGATGTGTTTATGCTAACCCATGTAGCATACAAATAAGCCTGTGACTACACAAATTTAGCGTCATCACTATTTAGCTAAAATACATCAATGTTTTGTCTTTTTTTAGACTATAGTTTGTTACCAAAGAAGATACATTTTCTAGCAGCTGCTTTAATTTATTGACTATATTGTGACAGATGAAGGCCTGTTTAAAAGCAGATTAGGAAAGCTCTGGTTGATTCGAAGTATTATTCGATGTGATTTGATTTAGCAGCTTCTGTTTAGAAATGAATCCCGTTTGGCTTTCCTTATGGAGCTGTTTCTCTGCTCCTGAATGAACGGCGTATATTTCTCTCCAGCTCAGTGGTTCCTCGAGCTCCCCCACAGCCCTCTCTGTGTCAGTTGACAGGCATGTGAATGGGGAACGGTGAGGGGAAGCCCTGCGCCGGGGTGAAACAGAATGGAGGAAGAGCCTGCTTAGCATGACAGATTTACAGGAGCTGTCAGCCCGAGACGGCCCGAGCTGCGGGATAACAGTGGAATGACCAAAAATGACCTGCTTTCGCGAGAGAGAAGTCACAGCGGGACGTATTATCCATCTGAGCTTTTCTGCAGATCCCCGTGAAGCCGAGCGGAGCACATTCTCCGTCGTATTACAAGGGTCATCTGATTACATCATAAACATGAGATTTCTCTCTCTGCGGTTGCTAATTTATATTACATCCAGCACCAAAATAGCTCTGTAATGCTTTTCATCCTTTTAGTTGTATTGCGCCTCGCTACCTGCTGCTTGAAACAGCGGTGCATTATGAAATAGTATGACCACCCTGCGCACACACACTCCCCGTGGAGACGTGCTCAGTCCACTATTTGATTTGAGAATGTTTTTCACTTGACGATTGATTGATGACAGCATGACAGCGCACAGGCAGAAACACCCCCCTGAAGGCTTCAGATGCTCTTTTTTTCCCCAAGAGGTCAATGATTTTACTTTCAAGAAGGAAACAGATGCTAATGGATTCACTGTAACCTAAACAGACTTGGTAAAATGAGCATGTATTCCCAAAAATACTTTTATTTTCTTTATATGATGTTAACAACTGCCTTAATGCAGCTGGTTGTGACAGACAGCTGTCCACCAAACAGTTTGGTCCCTGCTGAGGTTTCTGCCAGCTAAAAGTATCCGTATGATTCTTGCTAAGTGCATGCACTTTGGTAGGCTAACTTTTGTCTCTATTAGTACCACTACAAAGACTGTAGTGTTGGCCTGCCTGATACGCAAAATGGCTGATGACTTTTAAGTAGTATGTTCGGTTTGGCTCAAGGTTTCTGCCTGTAAAAGAACATCTTTCCCCATCATTGCCACAAAGTGCTTGCTCATTGGTTTATTGAGTTTGCCTTTTAATAACACAAAAGGAAAGTGTAAACCTGCACGTTGAGGGGCAGATGGCTTCCCAGTGTGTCTGGTTGTGCCTAAGGTTTCTACCTGTAATGCAGTTATTAACCAATGCTTGCTATTGGTCGATTAATTTTGGTCTCTGTCAATGCTAGTGAAAAGAGCGCAAGGCCTGTACAGTTGGCAAAGCAGATGACTTTTCATTGATATGTTGGCTAAGCTGGAGGTCTCTGCCTGTAAGCTATTTAATACAAAGAGTGCAGTGCTGGCCTGCTTGATATGAAAAGTGGAAGATGACTTTCTTTTAGTATGCTTGGTTTGTCTCAAGGTTTCTGCCTGTAAAAGATATGCTCTTTTAACTGTTGCCCACTGTAGAGGATTTGCCTCTCTTAATACCAGTTAAAGGAGAACAATCTAGGCTGGCTGGTTATAGTAAATGTTAGATGGCTTTCTACCTATGTTTGGGTGTGCTTGAGGTTTCTGCCTGATGCAAGAACATCTTTTCACATTATTGCTTCAAAGTTTCTGCCCATTGGCTTCTAATAATACCAGTTCTAACAGGGAAGTGTAGACATTGAGGGGCAAATGGCTTCCCAGTGTGTCTGGTTGTGCTCAAGGTTTCTGCCTGTTCTGCAGTTATTTACAAGCGTTTGACTAATTGTAGATTAATTTTGAGATTGCAAAAAATGTAAAGTGCAATACAAATAAAATTTATTATTATTATTTATTAGTATTAATTTTCGCCCCGCCAATTCGAAAAAGAGTCCAATTAGTGCCTGCTCAGCTTGCAAAGCAGATGGTTTTTCATTTATATGTTTAGCTAGGCTGGAGGTTTCTGCTTCACTTAAAAACTGCATTTTGTATTTACTCAGGTTATCTTTGCATAATGCTAAAATTTGTGTGATGATCTGAAACATTTAAGTGTGACAAATATGCAAAAAGATAAGAAATCAGGAAGGGGGCAAATACTTTTTCATGGCACTGTATAATTGCTTTCATTGATAATTGATTATAGAGCAGAACTATGCATTCGATCAAAGTTTGCGAAGTGAGGTTGTTATTGGCACTTTAACTCTTTGGTTTTGCATTATTTGTGGTTTTTGTAAAGCAAAATGTGTCTTTTTTAAAATAATTTTTGATCCAGCAGCCGCAGTATTGTTATTATTTATGTTCCCTGAGGTGAAATGTGAAGATCAAATTTAAGTTTAACTTTTGCAGTTTTTCCACACTTCAGATGCTTTTTCTGATTCCCAGGTTGGATTTTAAAGCAAGGTCTGAGGTTTTTGTGATTCTTGGCTAAGAAGATATTGAGGTTTGAGGTTAATTAGCAACATTTTAAAGGAAAATGCGAAGTGGTTTTCCTTTAAAGAACGTTGCTGTGGCCGCGGAGTATGTGGACTGCATGCTACAGAGAAATGAGAAGCAGTCCATCACTTGCTCTACAGACTGCTTCTTATATAATAGTAATCAGTGTGGTGAAATTCAGATGCCAGCACTGCTGACACTTATCTGCCAAAGCGTCAGCGTTTGAATCTTAATTTTCAAATGTTATTTTTAGCCTTCAAAAGATGTGCATGTAAGCACTGAAGGAAAATGTCATACTGTCGTGTTTTACATCTCCATGTTCATGTGAATGTCTAATATCTTTGATTGTATCTTTGCGTTTTCATATCAGAGGCTCCCTGATGTGGAGGGAAGGCGGACGGGAATGGCGTGTTTTCCAGCTTGTTTCTCAGCCTCACTATTGTTTGAAGCTGACTTAAGCTGCGTGGCGGCGGAGGCTTTTCGAGCGTCAGGTTCCCATTCACACTGATCACACATTAGACTGATCAAATCAGACTCCAGACCTGCTTCCTGACTAACTCGATTTGCTCTCATACGCTTCCCTTTTCACGCTGAGCACACATTTATGCACACATACACACTCATGGAGGGGGGGTGGCGTGCGCGCTCGAAAAAAAACGTGTGCACGCCACACAACAGAGAGCGGGGCAGCACCCATTGAGCTCTAATGAAAAGCAGAAAAAGCCGTTACCTTGGCAACTGCCTGCATACAGTACATCTTCAGGAGGACCCAGATTTCCTGTCTGACTGCGATCATATTGTTTTGGTTCTCTTTTGAGAGGCGCAGCATCCCTAGACAGATTATCTCACCGCTGGCAGGAATTTATGCTAAATCATCGCAGCAATTCGCGCAGACGAGAAGCCGCCACGCTGAAAATTACAAACCCGGAGGACAGAAGACCTCAAACTCGTACATGTAATCATTGATGTGGGGGGGTTTTACCCCGGCCTTGAGCCAGATCCTGGCTGGAGCACCCTGGACTTTGCAGCCTGGGAATAAACCAGCATCCAAATCAGCCTCTAACATTCATAGAGGAGTAAATGAACATGATTGTCTCATTGCAGAAGCATTTTTCACTGTTGGACTGAAATAGAGACAGATATCCCATCCGACTGTTGACCTTTTCTATGTTTGAAGGATGAGTGTGTTTCCTGAAAGCCAGGTTTGAGGATTTAACCCGTTAACTCGCTTCAAACTCAACACACAAACCAGCAGGAAGTCATGCGTGTCTGGAATACATTCGATTCGCCAAAGCACTCCAGTCCATGCTGTTCTCGCCATTATCATTCTCATTACCATAATCAGATTAATATAATTATTATAATTGCCTGTGCTCTGTTTGTTATCTTTGTATGTTGGTTTAAGCAAGAAACAAATCAGAGCCCCTGTGTAAATTCTCAGTGGTTGACAATGCCATGAAGGGGGCAGATTTAGCTTTTTATCCATGTGGCGTTTTAAGTGTAATTTAAGCAAACATACGCAGCACCTTAAAGCCGCAGTGATGGCTAACTCGCCCACATCTGAGCCATTCGATGGTTGAATAACACAAAGGATAATTGGCTGGATGTGTGCAGTGTGTTCTGGGATTTATACATTTGTTGAAGTCTCTGTAGGTGGTGTCATTACAAATGCCTAACTAAGCCTCAGCAACAAATGGGGTATGTATAATTAAAGAGATTATATTAATTAAAAATACTGTACTTTAAAGCTACTGTGAGGAGTTTTTAATCAGTCTTTAAACAGACTAAAATTCATACAGCTGAGTCTTTTTGAGCTAAAAGTACAAACAAGACCATCAGGGTAATTATAAGCTATTTCTACGGAGCTCATTGTATGCCTGATATTGCTGTAGGTGGGGTAGGTGGCGACTGAAATCTACATAATGCTAAAGCTATTGCCATTTTAACATTGTTAACAACAATAGCAGCAAAAATTCCCATTAAGTGATCAATATGTCTGCAGAATATGAATTATAGGATGAAATCAGCAGCAAAAATGTTTTTAAAGGAGCTTTAAAGGCTATAAATGCAGTTTTCGTAATCACATTTTGATAAAGAACAGAGTGAAACAACATTTAAGTTACATTTTTGAATAAAACAAAACATTTTGAAGATATTTAATTGGCATACTTCAGTGTTATAAAGTACAGCAAGTAGCATAGGTGTTTAAAGAGTTTTTAATCAGTCTTTGAACAGAGTAAAATTAATACTAATGAGTTTTTTTGAGCTAAAGATACAAACAAGACCATCAGGGTAAAGAAAAGTTTTTGCTATGGAGCTATTTTTATGCCTGAAATTGCTGTGGGTGGCGACTGGAATTTACAGCACGCTAAAACTATTTGAAAATTTTAAACAACAATAACAACAAACAAAATCTCATGAATTGATCAATGTGGCTGCAGAATATGAATTCTTTAAAGGAGGTTTAATGGCTATAAATGCAGTATTATTAATCACATTTTAACAAAACAAAGTGAAACTATATTTAAGTTACAATTTTCAAAAAAGTTAAAACATTTTGAAGATATTTAAGTTGCATACTCCAGTACTAAGGCAAATGCACATAGGTGTTTAAAGCTCCTGTGAGGAGTTTTTGAGCAGGTTCAAGCAGGTATGAAACAGGCTGCAGTTAATATTTATCACTTCTTTTAAACCCCAAAAGCAAATACATACATCAGCGTAAAGATACCGCTTTGGAGCATTTTTTTAGTTTAAAACTACTGCTGTGGGGTAGATGTCGGATGAGGTTTAGTGCATTCTATAGAAATGGCCTCTTTCACACTGTCTAAAAAAAAAAAAAGAAAAAATACAGTGTGTGATAACTGATGCTGCCAAAGTATCATCAAAGACATTAACAAAAGTTTCTTACTGGAGCTTTAAAGGTCATAAATGCCGTTCTCTCAATCATCACAATGGGAAATTGTAAAATGTTTTTGGACTGAGTTTGTGGTTTTGTTAATATTTAAGTGATTATGCTCAAGTATCAAAACCAAGGCCATTATGTGTAAGTGTTTAAAGCTCCTGTGAGGAGTTTTAGAAGTGTATGAAACAGAAAAATGTAAATATATATATTTTCTTTTGTGCCACAAGAGTAAACAAGTACATCAGTGAAAAGATTGACCGTAGTTCTGAGTCTGTTTTTTGATGTTTAAAACTGCTGATGTGGGGTAGGTGTCAGACGAGATTTACTTCACACTGAAAAAACTGTCTTTTTGCATTTTTATTAAAAAAGAGGACAGTAAGTAATATATTTGGACTACTACAATAAATCAGGATCACATTTTAACAAAAAAATGAATAAAGACACAAACCCAAAGCTTCTCACAGAAGCTTTAAAGACCCCGTAGATGTAATTATGCATTTTTTTTCCAATTTAACTTAAAACATTGAGGAATTAAAGTTTAACAACAACCTCAGACAAAGTTTCGCCAGTTTGTTGATGAATAAGTTGGAAACTCCAGTATCAAAAATTAAGTCTAGTGTGTATTAGTGCAGCAGACTGCAGTTCCACAAGTGTCCACTTGAGGCTGGTAGCAAGAGGAAGCATATCCCCATAAGGTTCCATGTAACAATAGATTTTATACCTTTTGATACAACCAATTATAAAAATAATGGAGACTTTTTATTTCTATACTGAAAAGGTGGTTTGGAAAAAAAACAGAAGATGTTTATGTTTTGAACAATTTAGACGAAGTGGAGGACGTTTTTTTTTTTTTTTAAGGTTTTAACTGTATTTTTTTAAACTTTGTGTGTGGTTGCCCGATTTATTTGTTGCTATGTTGTCAAACATACAAAACTGTTTATTTTTTTTAGCAGAATAAAAAAACAGTCAATAGGTGTGATATTGTGACTTTTTTTCAATTGTTGCAGAAAAAGAATTTAGCCTCTAGCTAAAGATGCGATTTTTATTGTTTCAATTTTTCAGCCGTATTTACAGCCTCATACAAAAACTGTTTTGGTGTCCATAGTTTTTCTGTTTGTTGCATTGTAGAGAAACTGATTTACTCCTTTAAAGCATCCATTTTGATGACGCTAAAGCTAAAAGTTGTGTGTAAATTTGCATATTTGTGGGTGCAGCTAAGTAGCCTGACAGGTGGTTGTGTTGTCGCTCATACTAAGGAGTCTTTAGGCCTGCTTCATTTGTCTTATTTCCTGTCTTTTGATTAGAGATAGATGCAGATGGCATTTCCAATATGGCACCCATCATTGTTGGGCTTCAAAATGCAGGCCAGTTGATTACATCACTGTGCTATGTCCATGTTTTATATAGTTTAAAACAATAATATGAGAAATGGGTTTGTTTGGGATTTTTAGTTTCGCTCATACTAAAGTGGGTGGAGTTTGGCTGGATGGAGGTAGCTTCATGGACCAATCATATTTCAGTAGTTTTTTAATTCACTTTAATGGTGCCCACTTTGATTTGTGAGGCAGTATTGCTGACGGTGGGTATTACTGAATCAAACTGGTGCCTGCTGTTTTTTGTATATTTAACCTTTGATGAATTGGAGCTTAAACAACATTTTCAAAGGCTCCCAACAAGCTCAAATATATCATAATCCCTCTACTTGATCATAACTGTATTGCTGCTAATGGTTTGTTTTGTCTTACTCTTGGCAGCTGTTGTACAAAGTGTCAGGTTGTTAAATGACTGTACAACAGCTTTTGTGGCCTCACAGCAGCACATTCACTCCATTATTTAAGGGACGGACCTTCCCCTCGCGCGTCGGGCTGACTTCTGTGAGACAGTAGGTGATGTTTGTGTTGCCATCCGGTTCCAGGAGACACAATATCAGCTGCTGTGACGTTAGCAGTCCGAGTTGCTGAGGTTGACAATAGAGTAACCTTGTGTGGGTTGCACATGCTGAGGCAGGGCTTTGCTGTACATATGTCTCGCCTGGTAGGTGACAAAGAGTAACGTGTGCTCTTTCATGTGCACCATGTACTCTAGCAGGTATTTATATCAACACACTTATTTTTGTCAGAGTATATGACAGTTGCCAGCTCTGCTAGCTTTAGCTTGAGACAAATATGTATGGGTCAACTTAAAGAACAGCATAACAAAGGTGTTTGACTTTATGTACTAGCTTAGAAAAAGTAATAATTTATGTATAAAGATGGAGTGGCTTATAGCCTTGCTAGCAGTATTGTACTTGTAAATGTGCCCAAAAAGGAAAATGTTCATTAGCCAAATTTAACATCTGATACATATGATTATGTCGGAGACAAGATAGACACAGTTCAGTTACACTTCCTGTCCGTGCCTCTCAAAGTAAAAGCTCAGTTTGAAGTTCCTGCGGAGAAACCATTGAACCTCTTTATTATGTCCACCATGGAGGATGGGTCTTTATCTTTGTTTGTTTGTGAGCAAGATAACTCAAAAAGTTCTCGATCGATTTTGATGACATATAATGTTTTGTATTAATATAGTCTAAAACTAGCCGAATTCTCTCTGGGCACTCCGGCTTCCTCCCACAGACCAAAAACATGCCCATTAGGTTGACTCCAAATTGCCCTTAGGTATGTGCGTGAGAGTGAATGGTTGTTGTATGTTGCCCTGTGATTGGCTGGTGACCAGTTCAGGGTGTACCCGTCTCTCGCCCAGTGTCATCTGGGATGAGCTCCAGCCCCCCGCGACCCTGAAAGGGATGAACGGTATAGATGATGGATGGAAGAAATGTAATGATCAACAAATTGACGAACACGGTTGTATCGGTATTGTATTGATCGCTGATTAGCTGATGCTAACACAGCAAACAAGCCATATAGTCAAATCATTGCAACTGGACGTTAGTATGTTCGCTATGGTGTTGTAGTCAAGCAAGCTTTAAGTGCTATTAGCATTGCTCTAAATATCAGTTCTGTATTCAAAAACAAGGTTTGCTAGCATAACACTTTCATATGATTCTAACTGTGCTGACCATGTTGACCAGGGTCAGTAGCCAAACTGATAACCATTTGTTAGCAGTGTTTGAAAAGTTAATGCAAAAAAGCCTTATTTTTATTGTAATGGTTGTTAGCAAGTCTAGAGCATGCTAACATGATCAAGTTTTGGCATGTTATGCTGCAAACATTTATGAAATAAATGTTTTTGTGGACAAAACAGACTAGCCGGCAGTGCAAGCAACATTTTAACTGCTTCTGCTCCAATTATTTAATATTTCAAAACATGTTTTTCTTATTTAGCCACCTTTGAGAATACTTTTGCTGTATTTGTTTTTATTGTTTTGTTAATAATCTAATTTCTGGTAATAACTTGTGTTGTTGTTCTGTTGTTGTCATTTCAGCCATTTTTAAAAGCTACATTTCACAGTAATGTGACCCTGTTATCACCTGTGACCCAGTTTATCTCTTTTTTTCTATCAGAGGAAATTCCTTTCAAACAATTTAATGTTGCACCAGAACTGAAATAACCTCAGCTCTTGGTCTGAATAAAAATGTGCATTTTCTGAGGACCTGATTTTTGCCTATCTTTTAAATAAGAGCCTTTTTTGCTCAAAAGAAAGATTATGTTCTCCAGCTTTAATTGCCTGCCATGCTCTTAAAACTTCATTTTGGATCAAACCGCCTTGCAACAAAGATCCAGGCCCTTTAGCTGAAGTCACCAACAGTAACATTTCAATTCTTTGACACACAAACTCGCGGTAACCTTTCATCCCCCCGGGTTGTTAATGATTTTGACCGCAGGAGGTGTTCTGAGCAAATCTGTTTACGTCCTCAGTGGACTGTTGACTCTTCTGGTGTTAATCCCAGTTACAAAAAAACCCAAGGTAAAAAGAGCTCAAATAAACATGAATCCAGTCTGGGGTTTGCTTTAGGTTGACTTTGTCTGCAAGCCCGGAGCCTTTCCCATTACATGCCACCACCTGTCTCCATGTGCATGACTGTCGCTGCGTTTGTACAACATTCAGCTTCAAATTTAACCTGGACAAGGAGAGAACTCAACCAAACTTAACCAAAAACATCCTAAACTGTAGACTTGAGATGGGGACATCTAAGTGGGTTATATTTTTAGACATTTACAGATTTAGACTTGACCTCTGCAAAATGCTGACATGCATTTTCAATTGTTTTCTGATGTTATTCAAACTGAGAGTTGGGTTTAATCAAACATTGATAACATGAACTTAAAACCACCCAATGAAATAAAGAAAACAAACATTAACTGTACCATACTCTGCTGTTTACTTTTGTTATTAAGTTCTTGTTAAAATATTTTTAATGTTCTTTAAATTAACCAATCCCTGCACTTTAGTTTGCTTTTCATTGATTTGTTATTGTGTTTTATATACCCTTTGCTGTTAATTCTTTTGTTTTAGTCTGATGTGTTTTGCTTTTTCCTTTGTCATTGTGTTCTGATTTATTGTGTGAAGCACTTTGAATTGCCACTTAAAGATGCTGTGCAAAGAAACTTTCCTTTAGTGTGTTGAACTAGTCTTCTTAAACATCTCGTTCCCCTGCCCCCCACCCCCCAAAACAGACCTACCAGTGTGACATCCAACCTTTGTTTAAGCCCATTGGCTGGTGATAGCAAGCCCATTGCAGAGTGTAGACTTCAGAATGAATGCAGAGTTGTTGACAATATGGCACGGAGCTATAACCACAGTGTTGACCTGTAAACCACTCAGATATTTTTTTTTTGTTTATTTATATCTACTAAGTACGTGTAAAATGCAAAGCACATTCTAGTAAACAAAGAAGATAATGGAGATGTTTAGATTTTATGTCGTCAAAGTGTACACAGGGTTGTGTTTTTGCAACTCTGGTTTAAACCTTCATGGCAGACTTGGTCTTGTGTTCATTATGTTGACAATTTAGTGATTGTTCAAATGTCCTCTTTGGCCACATTTAGAGGGGGGCGCTTGTTTCCCTCCTTTTCCTCGGGTTGTTATTGTTGTAAATGGTCTGTATGCTAAGTTAAGATTGGTGGCATTGCCTAAAAGAGTCTAAAAACAAATGCACCCCTCATTAACGCTCCCTTCCTCTTCTCCTTTGTTTCCTCCTCCACAGACGGCCTACAAGCCCTGGCTGTGCGCTCAGTATTTCCCCACCACCCCGCATTCCTGTGAGAATAAGGTACCGTGCCACCAGTACTGCCTGGAGGTCCAGCAGAGCTGCCCGTTCATCCTGCCCGACAACGACGACCTGATCCACGGCGGCAGCCCCAGCTTCATCTGCACAGGTAAACACCTCGCCGTCTGCCTCTTGTTTACAACAGCAGCGTGGACTTGTTTTCAGCCGCACGCGTGGGCGTTTTCATGTCCTTGTATCCTCTCCCGCCTTGAGAGAAAAGCCCCCAATTCAATTTATGTGAGCATTTCATAAAAGGACGCCCAGCATTAATTCATGCTGTCTCCATATTAACTGGACAGCATCCCTGCAGGAAAACAGAGCAGCATTTCTGAAGGCTTTCTGATGACACCTAGTGGCGTGAGCGAGAACAGCAGCGCTGACAAGGACGTTTTAACAAAGCATTGATGAATTGAGTTTGGCCTGTCTCTCAATATTTACTGCAGTTTATACAGTAGTACTCACCAAGGACTCTGCCTCGGAGGAGCAGATGTGGGCCGGATGCCAAAAAAACAACAAACAAACCTGTTAGAGCCGAACAACAGGAGAAAATCTTCCTACAGAATCCACTGCTGTGGTTTTGGATTGATGTGAGCTGAGAACTGGGCCAGGTCAACATCCCTTTATGAGCTGAGGGGCTATCAGAAAGTTATTGGAGGAGAAAGGGCAGCAGGGAGAGGGTGAGATGTTTTTTTACTGGTATTTTCTGAATGAAGGGCGGTCTGACTTTTTTTTATGAAGCAGAAGAGTCGTAGTTTCAGCTCTTAATACTATGATGCAGCCTTTCATTCTAATGAAGTTTAAAGCTAGCAGTGTTACTTTAGTAATTAGACAACCCATAAACACACATGCTCTTCCTCTTATAGAACAGTGAAATCCCAAAATATCCAAAAGTGCCAAACAAGTTGGTTTTTGTGGACCAACGTACACACAGATGGATCATTCGATATATTTCACTAGTCTATCTGGGGGAGAGTCCATAGAAAGTGTTTAGGAATAGGCAGAACCTTTCAGAAGCATATCCTGCAGGTGATTGGACAGTGGTTTCGTCAATCACATTCATTATGGGCCAATCAGGTAATGTATTAGACAGGGGCTACTGCACTACACATTGTGAGCCACTTTGTAAAACAAACTCAAGTCAAAACATGTCCAAAGTGGAGTGGAAATGTACTTCCTATAAAGAAGTTTGTAGTGTTGTCTGTATAACATTTAATAAAGAAATATGGTCTACTTATCTGTTAGCATCTATGCTAATTCCTGTGAGCAGTCACTTCCTGCTTTGTCTTGCTTGTTGCGCTATAAACTTCTGAAAGGTTCTTACCTGGATTAGCGAAATATATTGAACGGTCCATCTGGTGTGCCAGGCTATGACATCAGTACAGCCTAAATATTCTGATATAGCTCACACTGTCCCAAAAAAAAAAACACACCTTTAGCTTGAACAATTGCAGGCAAAAAAAAGCAGAAAATTGCTTCAAGTTGTAAGGGTTAAAGAGCTTAATGGTCATATATTTGCAGTATTTCTGACCAAATTATAAGCTTTATGGAATCCATTAAGACTAAACAATGAAATGAAACCCCTCTTTGCACAACACTATTAACCATGCAATAGAAAAATGATATTTGAAGTGGAGTCCCAGAACAATCCTCACAGGTAGTGCAAGAAAATGTAACAAAAGTGGTGCAGGTGAAGTGTGGGAGTGTGAGGGCTGAATAAATCAGCAACAATCTGCTCATGCTTTGTTTAGTAAAATATCTCTTTGGTCTTTTAATGTGGAAAATGGTTTGTGTTAAATAAAGAATTAGGGACATCACAAGTCTATGAATGGATGATTTGATTGGATGTCATCATCCAGATTTGATTTGGTTTGTGATGTACATTTTAAAGCTCTAACAGCAACGACAGAATTTTTGAATCTACACTGTGACTCTACAAAATCAGAACTTTTCATCCTTCATCCTGACCTTTCACTTGGTGAGAACCGTCCTCAGCAGAAGACGAGTGCAGCTCCTTTTACACACCAGCAAGTCCAGACTTCCACAGTCATCATCTGCTGCAGCGGTGCGTCACCCTCTGCGTGGTCCCGGACTTCAATTTGAGTTCATCTGGGGGTCACCATGTCTAGTCCTCGGCGTCATGATTGGAGCTACAAACCGAGGTCAAGTGGTCTTGATAGGCCTACAGCTGAGGTGGTGGGACGTCCCGCATGTTGATGAGATAACCCTCACTGTTATGGGAGCAGAAGGAGTCTGCTGAGATTAGACTGCTGCTTTAAACTGAAGTGAATTATTCTCTTTAACGAAATCAAAGCTTTTATTTTGAAAATCCTTACTGCTGATCCGTCATTTAGCTGTGAACTGATAGAAACTCAGTTCCCAAAGCTGCATAAGGCTTAACGTACTTAACTATCTAAAGAAGTTTGAAGGTCCTGAGAGGAAGCTCCAGATTTTGTTGATATTAGCATTCTTAGAAAAAATTATCATTACTGTGCCAGATGTTTCCAGAGGCAGCGAGGCCCTGCCAGCTTTGTGGTTGTCGAAATAAGGTTCACAGATATTGACAGGATTCTACCAACTCAATAACCATTAAGTATAATAATAATTTTGGACAACAATGTTTCACATGTTTGTGGGGGATTTGGGAAGGCTTAACTTCTTAACTTAACTGGGTACAAGGAAAAAACGACTGATCTATGCAGTCTGATGGTTGTAAATACAGAGCTGAGAAGAACAAACCCAATAGTTTGAATTTCTTCTTTTACTGGTTTATGAGTCGGGCAGATACAATATGCATTGATAAACTAAAAAACAGTCTTCCTTTGTGTGTTTCACAGTATTTATAACTATCACTTGAAGTTGATTGTGAGAATAAACCGTTCTGTTAAGTTTGAAAATCAAAAGTTAATCCGTTACTTAAAGAAAAACAACAAAAACACTGGACAAAAAGTTACCACCAAAGTTGGAAATTTTCCATTGAGTTAAATGGGAATAAACCTGGAAATTGCAGGTTGGCTCGTAACAGGGTTTTTAAATGTAGTTGGGAAAAGTTTGTTTTAGTATAATCTTGACTTGAACAACCAAATGTCATGCAAGTATACTTGAGAATATCTCTGCTGTTCAAAACAAAATGTTTTATTTACATTTATAGTTCATTTATATTACCAACCATTTCCAGTTAATTCACATAAATTCCTATTAATTTCCATAATTTTCTGAAAAAGTTTCCTATCTGGAAGATTTCCAAAAGAACTCCTCTTAGCTTCCCATGGAAAGTTTCTGGAAAGTAACTTGATATTTACAAAAAAAAATCCACCCCTTTGCAACACAACTTGCAGCAAGAGTGTTTTCAATCTGTGTTGTTGAGGGTTTATCTTTAGTTGTTACGGAGCAAAAAGACACCCTAAAAAATAAATGTTTTATCTGAATTTGTTCTGGTGGCCAAAATTTCTAATTTAGTTAAATTAATACTATGGGGACAATATTTTCTTTTGTTGTTAGATGCTCACATCTACATACCTGACGATATCAACATACTGTGAGGTCAGATAAAGGCTGCAGTATTCTCTCTTTTTTACCAGCAGTTGAAGTTGAAGCTGCAATATTTTCCCCATTTTTACAACTTAAAAGCACTGATTTATACTCCCCTCTCTTCTTCTCTTTCCCCCTTTCTCCTACCATATATGTCTTGATTATCCTTTTTTATTTATTTGTATATTTTTTTAATTAATTTTTTTTTTAATACTGATTTTCTGCATATTTCTTACTACATATGCCACTCAATCATCTGGATACAGCTGGAAACTGCAAATGGAAAAACACAGATGTCAAAATGTAGGTTTTATGTGTGTTGCCAGAGCTGTAATAAAAATAAAGTTCACAAAAAAAGCATTGATTTATCTAAAACTGCAAAGTAGAGAGTGATTTGTAAATTCATCATCAGAAAATTAAAGCATGTATTTTCATTTTATTAATGAACATGTATTGACTCCAGTTTTATGTCTTTAAATTTCTGATTTTGTTTATCCTGTAGTGATTTACGCTGTTACAGTGAGTTGCGTGTATTGTTCCTGCCCTACTTTTGAATAAACTGGTCAAGCTCTGAAAAATAGATATGTGTAAGTAGAAAAGGCCTGAGTTTTCCCCTTTGTCATGTCTTCCTCAGGGCTCTTGGGAGAACATCCATCAGACAGCGAGGCGAAGTGCTGCGACGTCCGGTGGGACTCCAAAATGGACAACCCTTCAGGCGAGACACTAAAAAGGACTGCATCTTCCTGCCAGCCCGAGGGGGCCTCGGTCACCTCAGCTGCCACCCAGAGACTGTGCAGCGGGCGGCTGAAGATCTGCCTGCTGGCCCTTGTCCTCCTACACACTGTCATCATCATTTCAGCCTCCCATAATTCCACGCTGGTGGGCGTGGCTGCCATTTTCTCGCCTGAGGAGAGCGCTTCTAATGAGGAGTGAACCTTGGGGTCTGAATCTGGTGCTTTGTAAAGAGTGATGCCGCTCCGGTTGGGATTATGGCTTTTACAGTGTCATGGCTGCCAGGGACACGTCTGGCAACATGCAGGAATTGCCTCTCTTGAACCAACAACCACAGGAAGTGGGAGGGTTTTAACTGGAGCTAAGGGTGCTGGGATTGGACATCGACCAAACCGAGATGTTTGAGAACCACCCCCCTAAAGAACTGACCTCTTGCCACTTGAAACCTGCTCATGTTTCTATTCCATCCAAATGTTTTTCGAGCATACTGTCCCTCCTTCCCTTCTTTCCTCCCCTCCTTTCCTTCCCCGACGTTTTTCGGTGTGTGTACGGATGGCAGAGGAAAAAAACAACGGACTTTGATGAAGTGTGCACTCTCACTCATCATTACCTTTAGATTTTTGCTGCATTTATTTCAGGTGCCAGAATGTGTTGACATATCAACTGTGTTCCACTTCCTGCTCTTCATCACCTTCGAGACATCTTCTTTCTACCTTGTATGTGTTGCTTGAGGGCCTGCCAGGATCCATCATCATTCATGTGGGTCTTTAAAACAAAATGTCTGTGGTTCAATATTCTGATGTTATGCTCGTATTTTGTCCCACTTGAACTTACTTTCAACCCCTTTGTTGACAGTACAAGCCTACACATTTAGGACCTTAAGTGCTCTGAAACTGGCTCACTTTCTCTTCTAAGTTGTCGGGCCATGAATCTAGTGAGTGGCGAATGTCGCAAAGGTTCAGTTAACGGCTAAGGATGTCACAGGAGTTGAACAGGTGGTGTTCTCTAGTTTCTAAACTGTTCAGATTTACCTCATGCGGTAGTGTGGTGTAGGCAGCCCGGTCGTCCGAACGCCAAAGTATTTAGAGTAGAAGAAACGTGAGACTGCAGGGACAACCCAGGGATTCTAGAGAACAGTTGTGATGCCAAAACACCAGGGACCTCATTTATCAACCATGTGTGAACTTGTTTGTTTAGGTTCTCATTCATTCAGGTCACGGTTATCCAGTTCTTTGTTAAAACGGCAACTGGACTTGCTAGAGGTTAACAGCCTTTGACAAAGGCTTTAAAATTTCCAACTTTGGCCTCAGTCACATTAGAACTGAAGAAGTCTTTTGAAAGAGAGGCAAAACGTCTTCAAGACCCTCTAGCAAGTCTAGTTGCCCTTTTTTAACGAAGGATTGGACATGTGTGAACTTGGCCGTGGGGTTCAAACTCAGCTTCTTAGCCCCATGAGAAATTGCCAACGTGTGCTAAAAAATTTGAAATTAAAGTTTAGCTGAGCAACTTTCCACAAGCTCAATAAAAGCAGCTAAATATGATTAGTTCAAGTGCAAAACAACTTCCCAACACACTCTTGTGTTTTTGGGTTTCAGCTAGCTGTTGTCGGCTAGGTGGCAGTGCCTGCTAGCTTAAAGTTGACAGCAGTTTTAGTTAACTGTTTAGCGTGTGTAGCTTTCCTCATTCTAAGAGATTCTAGTGTCCCAAAACTGAAGAGGAAAACAGCTAATATCCAAATACAACTTTCTGTTTCTTGTTTTAAGCCGGCTATAGTTAGCTAGCCAGCAGTAACCCTTGACTTCACAATATTGGCAGGAAGCTAACATGAAGTTTTCACGTTGTAAAAATGAATTAAAAAATACAAAAGTTAGAATTTGCTTCCTTTAATTGAAAGTTCAAACCAACGCAAAGACTTCTTGTTCTACACTTGGTTTGACAAACGAGGTCCCGGATCTTCGAGTGCCTCTCTGCTGTGTGCGACCAGTGAGGCAGATTCTGGCAATGGAGCAATATGGAAGAAAAAAACAGCCAGCGTCAAGTGTCCTACTTTGTGGCATCTTCACTGGCTTTTTTTTTTTTTTTTTTTTTTTGCAGTTTGGAGTCGGAGCGAGTGACCAGCAGACCAATCAATCAATCAATCTGTCGACTCTTAAATACCCTTAGGCGAGCTGATCAACTGCTATCTTTCACAGACTAGCAAAGGGCTGTGTTAGCGTCAGCGTGCGAGGAGTGTGAGGAGTTTTCAAGGGCTGATCCATCCGATTTTATCCCCCCTTCCTCTTTTTTCTGTTTTTTGCATCGCTGCTGCCAGTGAAGTGCACATTGAGACAAGAAGCGGTCACATGGGGATTCAGAAGATTTCAACTCTTGAGTGTAAATTAGACTGTAATTAAGTTTTTGGCATAAATGGCAAACCTAAAAATTCATCTTGATATGTTAACACTCATGAATTGAGCAATTCAGAGTTTTAACCTTTATGTCCCATTGGGCCCTTTTTGAAAAATCACACATGAAATAACTAAAATTAAAAATTAGAAAACACATCACAGATTTAATGACTGATAAAAAAAACACAAACAAATCAGGATACATAACCATGACTAAGAATAACAAGAAATTAGAAAACAACAAATACAAAGATAACAAAAAAATTAAAAGCTTGTCAACAAATAAGAAAATACAACAAAAAACTTGTTTTGTTTTCTAATGTCTCATTTTTGTGGTTTTGTGTTTTTTTCCATAGTCAATTTATTGTTTTTTCTTGTTTGTTTACTTAATTACATAATTTAAAATTTAATTTGTTGTTTTTGTTGTGTTTTTTTAACTGTTTTTAAGTTTAGTTTTTTTCTGAAATGCTGACATCTTTTTTTTGAATTTGTTGTCAAACTTTTACTGTTGGTCAAGCCTCTGCTATTTAAAAAAAAAACAAGTTAGGTCCTCTAAAACGCTCTTAAAATGCTGATCAGGTTACCAGCTTGTAGTTTTGACTGTTTTCCAGCAGATGGCACTGTTTTCCATTTTAGTCTCTTAAGGCAAAAACTTTGTTAAGGCTCAAAGTTCTTGTGTTTTAAAAGTTTGTTCAAAATATCTGAAGCTAAAACAGTAGAATTAATATCACACATTAATTTTACAGCATTTTTCTGATGTTGCCACTTTTTGGACATAGCGTGCCAAATGTAACTTTTTTTTTAATGGGACTTAAGGGTTAACTTAATCTCAGAATTTTTCTTGACCGTGAATTATGGCTCCAGTGCACTCCCACCTCCCCCTGTGCCATAAACTCTTGACCTTACCTCTCTTTACATCCCGTAAGAACCATCAGGTCTCACTCGTCATAGAACCGGTTGTCGCTGAAAGTCTACGCTTGCCTCATAGACCTTATTCCAAAGTCCTCCGCCTTGTTAACACCCTGACCCCTTTTTGCTTGATATTCTCTTGTGCCGTGTTTTTCTTTTTTTTCTCCTTGGCAAACTGTGATAACGATGACTACATTCCCTTGAAGACAGCAGCGGATGTAACAGGCTCACACTTTGTGCTCCGCCCCCTTAGCTGATCTGAGTCCTGTGGATCTATGCAGATGACCCCCACCACAAGCTAACTTCCTCCCCGAACCACCATCACCACTGCCACCAAATCCCCCCTTGTCCTTTCTGTTGTAAATATGTCCTGAGGATGTGGAATCCCAAAATGGCCGCCCACTCACCGCCCACGCCTTCCCCGGTCTCCCCTATTTTCCCGTGCCTACCCCCCCCACTGTTTGGAATCTCACTGTGTTTTCTGTTCGCCTCCTTGGTTTTTGTCTGTTTTTTGAGATTTTTGCCGCATTTTCTGTTGTCTAAAGCAGTGGTGTGAGTTGATGAGTAGGACTAAGTTGGATGTTAAAAAGATGTGATGAAGAGGTCTTGAGAAAAATATATTAAAGAATGATGCTTGAATTGAGAAAAGGGTTCAAATATAGAGAAAAAATTATGATGAAGTTGTCATATTGTCATACTAGAGATGCTTTAGTTTGCTAATTTACTTTCTTTTTTTTCTACAAAAGACTTGGATGAAATTATTTATAAAATGCGTCCCACGAGTCATGATCTTTTTTGGACGTAAAACGAATACATTTATTAACATTTTGTTCAAAAGAAAATAAATATAAATTATGTTAAACATTACTGGTGTTTGTGGTTATTTCACTGTCATAAAATTTCAAACACTTGTTTTAGTGGCTAATAAACTGAACGTATTGTGAGGCACCAAAACAAATAATATATTCAAACATACATAAATACAAAGACCAAAAACATAATTTGTATGCATGTTATTTCCATGGAAACTGTAAAAAAAGTAATGTTAGCAAGTCATGCTGCATGAAAAATGGAATGTTGTTGCATGTTATTTTTTGTTTTAGTGAGAAACGGAAGCACCAAAAGTCCTCTTCCTCCAAATCTGTTTTTTTTTTGTTAACTGTAAGCTGCTCACCAACTTTAGTGGAATAAAATAGAAACCCATTTGACATCCGACAATGAGCAAGGCAAGGAGGAAAATGGCAAGGAGCACAGAGGAGTGTTAATGATTGAGAAATAAATAAAAACAAGTGACCACAATCAAGTGAATCTAATTTGAAAATCTCAAAAGTTTTAACCGAAACTAAAAACTACATCTGAAACTGAATGAAAACAGCTTCAGAATTTAGTCTGACATCAGTGAGAAAACACCACCAGCTGACTATGAAGACTAAAAATAACACGAATGCAGACGAATTAAGAAAATTTACCCAAAAGAAGTAAGACATGAATCAACAGTAGTCGCTGGGATGCTTTCTGAAATCTAAATGTAAGCATAATGTGATATTTTTTAAAGCTTTGAAGCTCATGTTGTCATTTTTCTACCAGTTACGTCACTCGCTTTTTTGCCATTGAACTTAATATGAGTGCTGTATTGCATTTCCTTAATTTTGGTATTTCAAAGCTTTTTCACTTCCTGAAACAGTTCATTTTAAAAATTTAATTATAATGGTCAAAAAATGTTGAATTACCTTCATTGCATTTTTAGGAATGCAAAAAACATTCTGTTATTCTGTTGTTTTTTTGCATTCCTAAAAATACAGTGACAGTAATTGTTACTGGAAAGTTCAGTGAATTAAATTAATTAAATTAAAAAAACTTTATTAACCTTTAAAACCCACAAAGTGAGGCTCTGAATGAACATGAATGAACACCTTGGCCTTCCCTGTGAGAGGATGAGAATGTCAACCCCTGACCGATGTTCACTCATCATGGAAATCCTGAAAAAGACGCTCCAAATATGTATGAAGAACACATGAATATGTTTTCTGCATGTTAATCTGAAAATTTGTAAAAGGTTGCATTTATTTATACATATATTTGCAAGTGAAGTTAGGCAAACAGTTATTGAGAAAAATTAACACAAGGATAAAAAAAATATGTATAAACTCCTTTTTACTCTTTTAAGCTCATATTGACTAAGCTTGTATAATTTCGGCAAATAGTGTCTTTATTTTTTCTTTGCTTGATAAACTGATTAGTTGGAAATAAGGGAAAATAAAGTAATGCAACTCCAGAAAAGGCCACACAGGGTCGCTGTTGTTTAATTTACCAATTTTAAGTTTATTTAACTGTAAACAATTAAGTCCTATTAAGGCTTTTATAACTGAAAATAATGTGAATATTTGTAGTCTGAAATGTTGAGCATGGTTTAGTACCCTGGATAATCCTGTCTCCATTTTGAAACAACAAAACAAAACTTGTGGTGTCAGAGGACAAGTCACATCTGTAATACAATTTTTTAACTTTTCTTGCAAAGACATTTCACATTTATTTATTTAATGTAAAAAAAAATTATATATATATATATATATATTTGTTGTCTTTATTTATAAATAAAGCAAAACAAAAAAAAACAGGTAAAATGATTGATGAGTTAAATTTAAATATATTCTATCCTTTTACAGGAGGTTTGAGATTTCAGAGCACTTCGAGTTAATTATGCTGAAAGGTTTGTGTTTGCTTTTTAACGAGTTTTCGTAAATGTGGCTCTTGGGATGTAAAACAAATAGCCTAATAATCCTGTTTCCGACATATTGTGCATTTTCCTGTTTAGGACGAAACCGTGCCCCGTTAATGACGCTCTTTGCGTCATTTCCGCTGGCGCTGGCCCCCGCCCAGGTGTGCTCAGGTGCGTTTAGTTTCTAATAGACCCCGACAGCACGGGTCACGCGCCTGGAGCTGCAGAAGAAACTGCTGCCGATTAAAGACTCAAAATGGAGGAAAGGACGAAACGAGAGACTTTTTAACATCATCAGAAAGAACGCGAGAGTTCAGCGGAGTGACGAGATTAAACGAACAGACATGTGGACGTAATGACGGAGGACGCTGAGGTGAATGCTAATGCTAGCGCTATGCTAATGATTCAGACTGTTATGCTAACATCAGGGTCTGAGCTCAGGCTTAAAGTTTTTCCTTTCCAGCAGTTAAAATCAATTATGAAAATTACTGACCATCTAATAAGTAATTAATTTTTATTAACTGATAATTGATATGCTCTTATGAGGGCCATCGCCGAGAAATGTTGATATTGGAGCTAATATAATGGTCGTTATTGTGTTTGTTTAGGCGCATAAAAAATTCTTTAGTCAAAAGTAATAAATAATTCAGTTTATTGAACGATAAGTAAAAACGCGCGATTTTAGACATTAAAAAAAAAAAGGTTTGTAAAAATGTAACACTTAGCAGTTAGACGCCTCCTGATTAATTAAAGAAATATGAGAATAATTTAAGTTTATTAATTAAAAGTACTCAACGAATACATATATTCAATGAAAAATAAAGTTAAAAATATTCTAAAATCATACACTCTTTTGGAATGAGTACACATTTGAAGTCCTGGTTGTCTTACTGTATAAAACATAGTTTCTTGAATTTACAGATACAGAGACATTGTGTGTAAAACATTCATGACTTTAGATTTTACTTCACCATCCCCAGAGATCACTCTGTTTCCCATGATAACTATAATTTATGGGTTGTTATCCTTGCCTATACAGTTTGATATATTTTGTGGCAACCAAGCGTTTTATGTGACAGAATATGTTTTTGTCCCAAAATATCAAGATATAAAAGTCCTCAAGTCAAAAACCTAAATTTAGTAGTGTATGAGGAATAACAACAGAATAAAATAGGATATTTGTCCTTTGCAGACAGAAAAATAGACTTCAAAGGAGATGTTTGATAAAAGATATTTAATACATTAAACTTCATTTAAACATTAGTCTGCGTTTTACCTTTAATAAAATTCAGTGACGTGTGCCGCTCCATAACATTGAGTGGTACCACAAAAGTCTGAAAAAAGTTAAATATGTTTTAAGGTTGAACTAAACAGGAAGATGTTTCTTCAGGTCAAATTTTGATAAGGTTTAAATAGTATAACTGGTAAAAATGTGTTAGAATAACAAAACTGACTGACAAAAATATCTTTTTGCACTAAACTGTGATATACTTTACTCTAATTGACTTGCTCGTTTTGCCAAACTTGTGTTCTGATTTTATTTGAAGATACATTGTCTTTGTGTGCAGCTAAAGGGAGAGGGAATGGTAAAAAGAATAATAATCAGCAGAGGGCGCCTTCTCCACTGCAAAATGAAGTTCATAGTTTAATTTAATGAATTTAATATCAGACCAGAATATATAAATTATTACAACATTTAGTCATGGACAGATGATCGAATGAATGCTGTGATTGTAATAATTTTTTCCTCTGCTGAATTAAATCACAGCCGTCTGTCATTTTGAATCCTTATTATTCATCAAGTATTTTCATTGTTGATAATTAATGTGTAGCTTGTTCTTCACCTTCTGACAGTCGAATACCTAAATACAGCTTGAAGATCCATTAACATTATAAAAGCTTCTCAAAACCATTTTTGTAATATTACCTGATTAGTATACATGTCAAGAGAATTACTGTTCTGTAAACACACTTTCTTCTAAATAGGTAATATAGAAAAGAAGCAAGAAGGGGGCTTTTGGATTCTTTTCACTTGGACAGAAAACCGAGTTTCCTCCTGTTTAACACAAAAATTTGTTCTTGATCACCACCAGAATGACTAAAAATGAGTATCAAATTAAAAAAAGACTTAACTTAGCACAGAATTATCATCCCTGTTAATACTTAGTTTCATTTGAACAAATGTTAAAGAAGTTAAAAATTAAACATACCTCTTCTTTTTTAAGTTTTGCCAGTTTTGAAAAAAGTTTCACTGATGTATAAAATACAGATTGGCATCTGTGAACAAAAAGACAAATATATTTTGCAAAAAATATTTTTCTTAAATATATTTTAGAAGTATAAGTAATAAATAAATATGTTGGAATGGAAAAAATAAAAATGTAAACTCTATTTCCTAAAGTATTTATTAAAAAGGTTTAAACTGAATCATACAACTGTATTTTAGAAACGGTATTAAAATTTTTAAATATGAGCTGACCTTTAGTCTTAAACTGGTCTCAGGATAAAGTGAAGTTTTACATTAAAATGTCACAGGGATACATTTTTATTCTTGATTGTTATTCCAAAGAATTAGTCTTGAATGTTCATTTAATTTCAATATTCGTAAACATTTAATTTAGTCCTCATTGACACTTTTATTTAGTGTTGAAATTCACTAGAATAAACACTTAAGCTGCTGCCGACATGTTAACAATCAACAGTGCTGATTTGCAAATAAAAAAAGTGCTGAAACCTTTTAATTTAATGTTTTTTAAAATTTTTTACAAGAAATCCTTTAAATTTCTAAACAAAAACAGTAACTGACGCATAAAAAACAGAATCAGAATTGGTATTTATTGCAAAGTACTTTTGCACATACATACATAATAGGTGCAAAAACATTAATATGTACTTAGAATAAAAAATAAGATTCAGGAGGAATAAAAAAAATAAAGTATAAAAAAAGGAAGAAAATAGTGCAAAATTGACTTAGTTATAAAATCAAAAACACAACCAAACAGTGTGTTTGTTTGTTTCACTTCAGGACATTAAAACATTGAAATATTGTTTTTGTAGTTTATTCTGTCCGTTTCTGATGTTTGGTTTTTTTTTTTCAGTTCAAACTGATTTTTTAATCTTTTATTGTATTTATTGGTCAGGGGTCTAATGATCGTTTGTGTCCTTCAGGGTCTTCAGCTCCAGACATCAATGGACCTCCGTCTCTGCCCTGCAGCCGTCCTCCTCCGGCGTCTTCATGTTGTTGTTTTGTTTAGTTCCAGTTCAGTTTGATTTTTACGTTTTCTAGATGTTAAGAGTTTGAGTTATTTTGATCATTTCACTTCTTTATTGTCCAGTTATCGATCAGTCAGAGTGAAGATCTGGAGGAACTTTGAGTTCAAACTGTTTTATCTGTCTGCTGTCTTTGGTCAACAGTTCAAGTAAAACTTTAACTGTTTGTGCTGCTTCAGTGTTTTTAATGTTTTCAAAGCTTTTAACTGTGAAAAACCTTTTAGCTGCAACACTGGCATCAATAGTATTTCACATGATCACAGAAAATTTAATTTATGCTTCAAAGGAACATCAGTGTCCTGAGTGTCCACATAAGAGCTTTAAAAGGATGGAAAACAAATGTCCTTATAAACAGGTACTGGGGTGTTTCCTGCCTGTTTGAGCCATAAAAAGTCATGTTTTAGCACATTTTGGTGGGGCTGAAAATAAAAAAAGTCATATGTCAGCAGTTCCATCGAGAGTCTCAGGCTTCCTCTATTAGATGTTAGCACTTCAAATGTTCAGGATTTTATACAGTATGCAGCGCCCTCTAAAGAGAGCGACCTCTAACCTCTCTTTAGAGGGCGCTGACAGTATGTATGTATTTTTATCAATAGCTTCAAGGTCATGTGACCCAGCGACTCCAAACCAGTACCTTATAGTATTACTAAACTGGACGAGTGAGACAAACCACTTTTTACGGTCCTTTAGTGCTTTGCCTATTTTTTATATGAATATTAATATGGAAAAGCTTTTTTTATTTATTTATTAGTTTTTTCAATAGCTTCAAGGCCATGTGACCCAGCGACTCCAAACCAGTACCCAATTGTATGACTAAACACGACGACTGATGCACACCACTTTTATGGAACTTTAGTGCTTCACCTATTTTTTTATGAATATTAATATGCAAAATGCCATAAAAGTGGTGTGTCTTATTTTTTGTTTCTTATTATTTTGTATTCATATTTATGTGAGGTAATTTTATGACAGTCCAGTTTCCAGTGATTCAGTTTGAGGCTCTGGGAGGTGATCTAACTGTTCTCCAGCTGCTAACACTGGACAAACTTCAGTGAAATCGACGTTGAAAGTGAAGGAACCAGAGTGAATATCCTTCAAATGTCCAACCTTCTTCGCCTCAGTAAAAAGAGATGCATTATATATTATAACTAATTCTGGGTGTGTCCTTTACACAGATAATATACAAGTTTATTTATCCAAATACACTGCTTTAAAGTTCCTGTAAAGATTTTCATCTGCTCATGAAACTGGTTTAAATCGAAATGGTTGCCTCTTTGTATCCTGGATAAACAACAGAAAATATTAAAGACAAGATTTGGTTAATTTATTCATGTGTGTCTGAGTATTTTTTAATGTCGTTATGACCAGGAATGGTGGGGTAGGTGTCAGCAGGAGTGAAGGGGCCATTCAAAGTTTTGACTTTTTCCACAGTGACAATTCATTTTGATTTTTAAATTTCACCCATTAAGGTAATTTTAAATCACTTTGTCCACTAGGGGGCATCAAATCTACACTGATTAAAGGCTCCGCACATGAGGTTTAATGTAAACGTTTGTTTTTTAAAGTTGGGGGCTACAAAATATCTGGTTTTCAATCTTTGACTGCCAGATTATGCAAGTTTTTCTTTTTTTTTTTTAGCACATTAGACATATATTTAAATACCTGTTTGCATAGCTAATATAAATATGTGCAAGTTAATATAGTAGCATAGTATGTGCAACAGCAAAATGTATCAGAATAAGTATTTTCAAGACATACAAATATTTAACACTTTCAAACCAACACAAAGTCGTAAATAAAGTACCAGCACACAGTTTAAAAACCAAGTTTTGTATGTACATAGACTTCATTTATAACACGTTTATATAAGGCTCATACAGCTACCATGTTTGTCCTTAACTGCGGCTCACAGTCCTCATACACAGTACACAAAATCACAGTTACAGAAAGATCACCAGAATTCACTGAAATAAAAAAAGGCATTGTTGGATAAGTGTCACACAGCACAGTAGAAATATTGTTTTTGTGTAACTGAGGGTTTCTAACTCCTACATTACAATTACAATATACTCTATTGCTAATGTGCTTTTTAAGAGTCAAGTCTGCACACTCTTTGTTTATAGGCAGAGATATGAAAACACTGTCAAATGCCTACATATATATAACACCATGTGCATATATGTTCAACTAAAAAGATAATAAAAATGATTATGAAGCATTTTATTGACTCTTTTTAAAATTCTGATTTAAATTAATTAAATAATATAAAGGGAAATCTGAATAGTAGCATAACGCTGCTAATTCAGCTAGCTAGGTTTGCTAATACTCCCTCTAAGTGCTGTCATTTCAAGAAAACATAAGTAACAACCAGCCTTTCCTGTTCCTGTTAGGTAGTCAAAAGCTCTTTTCACACATGCAAACCCTGATGTTTTCTCGGCAATACTAAGGTAACTTGCTTGTTCACACTTGACCCCTCACAACAGGGAGTTTTTCTGTAGTTTGCACGACAGCCAATGAGCAAGTCGGGGAAACCAGGGAAAATTCAGGGTAATGTCCGGGTAAATTCAGGAAAATATCAGGCTTTTTTTGCAGGTGTGAATGGGGTTGCAGAGTAAAGGACTTGTACAGTGCCCTAAGGTTTAGCTGTAAAGTAATTTAACTTGGCACAAAAACATTTAGCTAAACTCAGAAACATTTAGTATAACCAGGAGGCCAATCACAAAACACAAAAACATGACGTGAAACATAATTCATGCAGTGCGAAACAAACAAAAAAAAACATTACACAGCAAAAATATTGTGTTAAAATAAACTCATCAGGCAAAAAATAAATCCTGTAACACACAAACATTCAATAAAAAAACCCAAAATATTTTGACACAAAATCATTAAATAAAATCAAAAACCAACTGTAAAAAATAACTAAATTTGTGTTTTTGAATTTTACAAAAAGTTGTTGTACTTCTTAAATGTTCCTGTGATACATTTAGTATTTTTTCTTTGGGATTCTCACAATGTTTTTTACATTTTACAACCTCTTTGAATTTCAATGAATGTTGTTGTGTTTAATGATTTTTCTTTGTGTGTTTAGTTGAATTTTGTTCATTTAGAACGAGCAATGCTGTTGCCTCACATCAAGGTTGTTGGATTGGCTCTTTCAGTCTGTATGTTCTCCTTGGGCATGTATGGTTTCTGTTTGGGTTCTCCAGTTTCCTCCCACAGACCAAAACATCCTCTCTATGCTAATTAGTGACGGTTAATTGCCCTGTTAAAGTCAAATGACCTTTCAGACTGCAAATATGGTAGGCTGAGAAACTACGTTAAAATCTTGTCACTATTAAAACAATCAATTTCAATAAATATTGTCAGATTGTTTCTTTGAGTAAAATCACAGTGGAGCAGTGCTAAATCCATTAGCCTGTAAATGGAAATCTCCATGTAAATTAGCATTAGCATTATTTGACACCTTACATAAGAAAGGCATATTCCTTAGAGTACAAACAACTATCACTGCATTATTACTGCAGAAAATGAAAAACAATCATTTTAACAGAAATTCTGTATTAAAAGTGCTCTTTTTATGACTGATGGGCAAAATTTGGACAATATGCCGCAAATTCTGCCCTGTGCTTTGAGTGTGAAAATACAGTTGAATATATATGCACACAGTTGAAGTAAATGACTTTGTATGTACCACAGTATTCACTATTCACAGTATGAATATAAAAGAACACTTCAAAAAGACAAACACTCTTATAGTCAGTACCTTCTTGATATCACCTCTTAAATGTGGATTTATGTTACAGGTAGAGTTTTATATTTAAGAGAAGAGAACTGCTACAATAGGCACAAAAAGACTTTATACTGCTGATAGTTGTTTTAACCGTAAAGTTTTTGAGTGGATGTTTCTTTTAACTTACAGTTACTTTGAAGGAAGCGCTTGATTATGAGTCAATCAGTCGTCGACTGATTAGAACTACGGACTGTACAATATGACCGAAGCAGCATTTTTATCCAGCACGTTCACAGTTGCGCCACTCTGACGATGGCTCCTCCGTTACTGCACATGTTTCACACAAACATATAAAAAACTATAAAACTACTTAAAAAAGGCTCAGAGATAAGAATACAAAATAAAAGCACAGTAGGATTTGGCCTCGTTGCTCTGCTTTGATTGTCTCGTGTTTGGCTTGCTAGTCAGTTTTTTGAAGGATGGTGGACGTGAGATTCAAGGGTTAGGAGAAGTCCCAAACCCCCTCAGAGGGGTCAGTGGGGGTGGACGTCAGAGGGTGGCAGGACGGGGTCGGGGGGCAGGATATTGGAGGCTCCTCGGGGCTGGTGAGGGGCACGGCGGGGTACATGAGGCTGAGGAAGGAGTCTCTGGTGTGCCTCTTCACCTGATGAAAGAAAACACAGATTCAGCACTTGCTAGTCAAACAGAATATATATTATTTTATATTGTTTGTTTGTCTTTGAGCAAGATAACTCATAAAATTCTTGACAGATTCTGATAAACATTTCAGGGAATGTTGGTCATGACACCACGTAGGAGTGGTCTTAATTGTGGGCATCTGAACCTGGGTGCAGCTCCAGGACCTTTTTAAATATTTGAGAAATAGGGCAGTTTTTGTCAGTTTTGTTAATAACTCGAAATGTTAAAAATAGATTGTGATGAAATTTTCAGGAATTAATGGTCACGGCACATGGAAGAAGTGATCCAAATCTTAATGCAGATCCAGGAACTTTTTTAAGGCTTTGTTAACAATATTGAAATCTGGCAGTTTTCCACATTTTCGGTAATAACTCAAAATGTTTTTGGAAGAATTTGATTAAATTTTCTGGGAATGTTGGTTATGGCACAAGGAAGAAGTGGTCTTATTTTCCTGGTGATAATTTTTTAAATAATTATGCAATAGGGCAGTTTTCTACATTTTTGCTAATAACTGATAAGTTTCCGATGGATTTTAATGAACTTATTTGGCACTGTTGGTCATGACACAAGAAAGAAGTGATCCAATTTTAGTAGTGATCCAAAGCAGGTTGCAGATCAAGGAATTTTTAAAAATATTTGCGAAATAGGACAGTTTTCCACATTTTCAGTAATTACTTGGCTAACATTATCAGCAACTCCTTGGCAGGTTTGTGCTAATTGAGCACTTTAACTCTTTGCTTCATGATACCAGACAGATACGACATAGGAAAAGTGCTATAATACTTACATGTTAAACTTTTTCTATATTTTAAAATTATAATTTAATTGAATTGCTCCAGAATGAAATTGCACAGCATGTAATATACTTGCGGTTTGTCCTTGTATTCTTTGGCATCATGTGCGTTTTTGTTTATATACTCTCTTGTACACGTTACTGGAGGACACCACCAGAGAGCGCCAAAGACCTCAGGCTGTATGTAACTACCTGTTGTGTTAGATGTAAACTGCAAACATGGCAGTAATGATGAGCTCTCAAGATTTTTAACTTCACAGCATAATGAAGGACCACAGGGCAGGTAGACCAAATACTGCAACCTACCTGTTTGAAGAAGGCGTGTGTCAACAATGACGATGCTGATGGCCTGTTGAAGACAAAAAAAGGAAAGATGTCCATCTCAGGGTCATTTACGATTAATACTTAAACAAAGTTGTATTTCATGTAAGTACCTGCGCTCAGGCTGCTGCTGCAGACACATCTGGACCAGGTTGTGCAGGGTGGCAGAGTGGTTTTTAGGTCCTGGGCTCTGAGGTCGATCTGTGGGTGGCGCCGTGGCGCTATGCGTTAGGCTCCCTGTGGCTACACTCTCCCCTATGCCAGAGTCCACCCCAGAGCGAGACACCTTCAGGCCCCCCAGCTCACCCAGGGGGAAGGGAGCTACATCTAGGAGGCAGCAGTGGGAGCCGCGGAGCTTCTGAAGCAGCATCTGTAGAGAAGATTCAGGAAATCTTAGCAAAACATGACAAAATTACTTCAGAGAGCCGGGATTAATCATTTAAAATACCTGAGTGGGAGGCATGTCCTGGAACGGCACCCTGCCGCTTACAAGTTCACAGGCTACGATACCTAAACTGTAGATATCTGACTTCACTCCATATCCATGCAGGTCCTACTGAGGGCAACATCGAGGAGAAAAACAAAGTAGAAAACATTGAAAAAAGTTAAAGATTTGATTACTTCCTTCTAAATAAGTCATCAGATGCAATACAAAAGTGAGTATTTTGGCTTCACTTTTGTACAAGAGGAGCTGGGGGGGGGGGGGGGGGGGGGGTCCATCTTTATACAGTCAAAGTTCCTGACCTGCCGCAGCAGCTCGGGGCTCAGCCAGGGCAGCAGCGCAGGGCTGTGGTGGGGCATGTCGAACACAGCCCTCATCCTCTTCCCCTCGCGCATCATGCTGTACACGCTGTGCAGCCCTGAGAGGTAGACGCGACCCTCCCCTGACAACAGGATATGACTGGCCTTCACTCCCCTGTGAGAAGCAAACGTGCAGATATTACGATATAATTATTTATCCATTTAGGATGTATCTTTTAACATGTCCTGTCTCCTACGTACCGGTGTACGTAGCCCATTTGGTGCAGGTATTCGAGCGCCTTCAGCACGCCGTACAGCAGGTACGCAATAAGAGATTCACTCATTCCATCTGGGAAGTATGTTCTTAGTAAGGTGTCTGCAGAGCCTGTGGGAAAAAGAGGAGTAGCATGTAATATTCATTAAATGAGCTGTTTTGTAATTGAAATTTGATGCATTATCCCTCTAAAATTTCATAAATAAAGTTCACGGTGAGCACATGCACAAGAGATTCTCAATGTTTAATGGGAAATAATAAAATGCATCAGATGTTGCCCACTTTTGAATTTTTAAAGCCTTGTTGTGTGTTCAAAAGTGGTGGTTGCTAACTAACTGCTAACAAGGACTACAAAAATGGCCGGGGACCCAACCACAAGCATTTCTTATTCTTTTTTTTAATCGATTATCATGCACAATTGCCACAGCCATGAAGACCAACTTCATTATGAGGAAACTGTCAACAAGAGGTCACAATAAGATGTTTTACATTGGAAATATTGCAGTTGCTTCTATGTCGAACTGCCATTTTTGTAGTTCCATAGTAGCTTACTATTAGCATTTCACTCTTGTTGATTAAGTTTAAGCTTAAAAAAATCATGAAAAGTTTGTTTGGAATATCCCAAAGAGCAGAATGTGTAAGTTTTAGTTTTTTTGTTGGTTAAGGAGTTTATTATCAGTAATAATCCAAAACACAGTTGAAATTCCACCGTGGGCTTGCAGTGCGACGCTAATTTCTAATTTTGGTGTCATTTTTCATAATTATTCGTATTTTCATTATAGTGATCAAACTTTCTGGACACAAAGAATCTGATAATTAAAAAGAAAAAAAAACAAGCAATCCAGAATATTAGCAGCTGTTTTTTAAAGGGTTATTGTGAGTTTTTTTGTGTTTATGTAGATGTGACAGTGGACAGAATCATAAACTGGGGGACAAGGTCGAGAACAAGAGGCAAGAGGCCACATCACAAAGAGGACAAACATCAGTGGATGTGGATGTATGTTCTAACAGACCTCAAGGACAAACTAAATAAAGAAAATATATGAGACAACAGCTCACCATATGCCATGAGCGGCGTGAGGACCCACAGCTGGCAGCAGGAGCTGAAAACCAGGCGGGAGGTCAGCAGGTTGGGGTGACGGAACAGCCGGGACAGCAGGACCTCGTTCTGCATTTTGAAACACATTCAGGCAGCAGCGATCAGCGGGTTTAGTGACGCAGGTCTAATAATGGCAAAATATAATATGGCATACAATAATCTAACCATGAGCTGAAGCAGCTCTTCTTCTGTGCACTCGTCCAGGTTGGTTTGTTTGACCGCCACCAGCTGGCCAGAGGGGATGTGGCGCGCCATGTTCACCAGGCTCAGGTTATTGAAGCCCCGCCCTAAGCAAACGAAATGAAAATTGCAGTCAATTAATGTTTGTAACTGTCGTGACTGCTCTAATATAAAGCGAAAGTGAAAGTGTTCTCACCCAGCTCAGACAGCAGCTGGTAGTGGGCTGGCACAGGTGAGAGTCCTGTGAGGTCATCGCCCCCTGCTGGCCCTTGCAGAGTGAATTCAGAACCGTCACAGCTCTGCGGGACACACGTTAATATTTAACACATGTACTTAAGATAAGATAAGATATCCTTTATTAGTTCCACAGGGGGAAATTCCAAACTTACATTTATTCAAAAGATGGCAACTCTGAGCAGATGTACTGTCACTTTAAATCCTATTTCATTACACTGCTTTTATTCACCTCCATAATTAAATGATAACAACTTGATTAAACCATGTTGAAATAATTTATAATTTGACTTCCTTAACTTTGCCTTATCAGCACAAACTAGCAAAAAAGGATGGGGTCTAACTGTTTAATAAAGAGCAAACTAACAGCTACAGCAAAGCTAACATGCTAACAGGCTCATAATGCTATGCTAACAAAGCTACATTTTGAGACTAGATGCCAACCACTTCTGTTTGGTTTACTAGCATGCTGTATATCTAACATAGCGCTTTGTAAAAATAGCAAAAAAATAGCAAAACCACAATATTTGAATTGTTTGACCTCTAAAGAACAGTGTGGTAATTGATTGACTTGTTGTAGCGATATGTCAATCTGGACCTAGCAATCATAAATAAAGAAAAATATCAGTAAAAATGTGTTGTTAAGGGTATCAGTGATGATAAATAATGGCATTTTTAGTCACGTTCTTCACGTCTTTAAAGCTCCTGTAAGAAATTTTGGTTGGTTGAATCTGCTGCCCCCCTGTGGACAAAGCAAGAATCGTTTAAATCCCTCAAACCTTGCCCTGAACATGTTTAATATATTTTTGACAAATAAAACCATGTCCTCTATCTCTCAAGTAAACAAATACTGTTTCTGCAGTGATCTGTAGCTTAACTTATCTGACACCTACCCTGTGGCAGTATTTACAGGCACATAAATGACACAATAAGATTTAAAAAGTCACCTATATGATGGTGTCATTTGGTTCTGTGGCTCATGCAGAGGCTATAGTGCTGATTTTGGAGTGTTTTGTGACTAGTTAAAATTCTTCACAGCAGCTTTAATAAATGAACACATTTTACTTAAAGCTCCAGTGATTACTCTGTTATTTAAGTAGTAACAAAAGACTGCTCAACACAAACCAAAAGTTCACCAACGTAGCATTAATGCTCTTTAGTTATCCTTGAATGGTGAGTTAATGTATGAGGGGTCTTTGCCAAAGGGAAGGAGGGAGATGCTGGCAGCTTCACTGATGCAGACAAGTTTTTGGAGCACAGCAGCATATGGTTCTCTTAAAGCATCAGACTTTAGCGGCTGTATCTGATGCAGCTTTCATTAAAACACATTAGCTAATTGTGTTTTTTTTTTTTTGGTTTGAACCATACTGTCCCAACAGTTTGTCTGCATCACCAATAAGGAAGGGGAATGACTGACCTTTAACAGTAACAGTAAATGTGATTGTTTTATATTAATGTAACATATATCAAAATAAAATCCTGCAAATGAAGTTTATGTTTCATTAAAAGATCTTTTTGCGAATTTTACACATAGAGGTTGGTAAACCTGAAATGTTCTGTGTTTTCTCTGTATCTAAAATGACAAACTTGAGCTATAAATTAAAAATTTAAATCAAAACTTATATAAATTCTTGATGTTTGATTCTCATGAGAGTGCTTGAATGGTACAAGTGTTTTCTGCTACAGTTTTGTTTGTTAAGTGGTCCCTATAGTTCAGGATCTCTGAAGGGGGTTACATGATGTATCTGGCATTACCCTGAACATTCGCCACAGTGACACAAGCTCAGTTCTGCATCTGTACAGCAATAGACTAACCTTGCAGTGCAGGGATGTAATTTGGAGCAGGAAGCGGTGGAGCAACGAGCAAGCCTATCAATCGCAGACTTGGCCTTGCTTATGGAGCGATTAGCTCACTAGATAAGATGCTCATGGTATCTGAGCATGCGGAAGAAAGTCAGAGTCTTTGGTCTCTGGTCCTATTGTTCTTGCTACACTCTTGCAAGGCCTGGACACTGACTAGTAGCCAGAGATGCCGGCTGGACTCCTTCATGGTTACTTTCCTTCAACGCACTTTTGGGAACTGTTGGCAGGACCATGTGTCCAATGCTGACATGCTCAGGAGGGCAGGAAAAGGTCAGCTACTGGATACAAGAGTGGCAGCTGTGCTTCTATGGGCACCTGTTGTGCTTTCCTGGACCTGATCCAGCTCACTGTATGCTGGGTGACCTGGACCTGGTGGGTTGGACCAGGCCACAGGTGTGATTGTATGTTGTGGAGGGGTCAGTTCAAAGGATGGCTGAAGAGATGAAGCAAAGACCTGGCGAAGGCTATCGGGAGGCCGGTGGAGTACAGGGAACAAGTTGACAAGGCCAAGTGCTGAACTTCTTGGGCATACGGCAGTTTTCACAAATAGTAGCGGAAAAGTAAGTTGTTGTGAATGTGTTGACGCAATCACTCACGCTGTTTTGTGGCCTGTTTTCCCCCCAAACTCTTTCCTCACACGCCACTGTGGCTCATGTTCAAGCTAATGCCTTGTACGTCATACAACCTCACTTCAAAAATCTTGAACTATCCCTTTAAAATATGTCATAATAGATTTGATATAGACAGTCTTAGTCATCTTCTTTCATCAGAGTCGCCTAATGTTATGGACCATAAAATTGATGGAATAGCTCTTTAAAGCTATCAACACCTCTAAATGATGATCCAAAGAGTAACCATCTTTTACAGCTTTAAGCCAAAGATTTAGCACCTTCAGGTGGATGATAAATGCACTGACATGAAATGACGGGAGAGCATCAGTGTCAACGCCTGTCTCCATGCTGACAGGGTCTTGGCTACTGACCAGGAACTGGTGGCTGGTGTCCTCATAGCGCTCCTCTATGTCCAAGGGCTGGACCTGAGCGTGGGAGATGCAGGAACAGTCCTGGTGGAAGGGGGGGCAGGAGCACACAGGTGAGACATGCCCAGAGGGAGGCAGGGGGGAAGGAGGAAGTGGAGAGGAAAGGAGAGGAGGAATGGAGCTGAGAGGGAGTGGAAGGTGATACACTGCCTCACAGGGGAGGGATCGGGAAAGCAAGCATCAGGGAATGTGAGCCGTGAGGGCACTTAGAGAGCTTTCTTATCGGAAGTGGTGAGCGGAGGGAGAATGAGAGGGATGATAACAGGCAGTAAGAGGCAGATGATGCGTCCCGAATGAGACAGATAATAGCTCTGTTCATAATTAGACGAGATGCACAAGTGACCATTATGAATACCTCATTAATATCATACGCCATTTAAATTAGCCTAAAATACCTATCAGGGTTCCCACTCATTTTTTTTTCTTGAGATAATTTTTTTTATCATGCACAAAATAATTCTTTCTATTTAATTCTGATTCAAAAGACGAGCAGTCACCAGTTATAAGCCCATTTATAAATTTGTTATTATAAATGTTATGCTTATAAATGGCTTATTTATCATTAAACACTGCAAATACACCTGTAGATGCAAAGCACCTCATATTATTGCACTACTGTAGTGCAGAGCTGCCTACGGTGTTGGCTACGGCCCCTAGTGGCTCGACCTAGTACTGCAGGTGAGCACACATGGTCTTTCCAACTAATTTAAAATCACAAACATATGTTTATAATAAAAAACATGCTAAAATCATGTCAAAATGCTTGATTGCATGTTCATTATTGTTTTCTCTCTTTAGTGAATTTATCAGCAGTTTATTCTATAAAGATGCTTAACATTCAACTATACTGCTTGCCTCCCAGTTGTAAAACTTTATAAGAGCCTTTGGGGACATAAACACCCTCTAGGAAGGGTACAGAAAACTGAGAGACCTTTTACAAGTTCATCTTTATTACTTGAAGACACCATGCATCTTTATTACTAACTGGTTTCATCTAAGTTATATGTTTTGTTCTAACTAGAAGACTGACCAGTATTATAGATACACATATATTTGGAATATGGAATTTTTGCATATTAATTTTAAATTGAAAGTATAAGATAACAAGAAAAGAAGGGTCAATTTTCTGTTAGCAAGCTGGTAAATCACTGTGGATAGCCTTGAGGTACTCATAAAGAATCCTTGAACCTTGAAGTTAGGATATTTTATATATAAATTTACTCTATTCATTTGCCCTAAATTACTAAAAAGATCTTCTATGTAAGAAATAAAGAGCCATATACATACAATGTCGAAGCCTTACTCAAAATCACAATATTATATTTTATCTTATATTATAATCATTTTTTAAATTTTATTTATTTGTTATTGAGATGTATATATAGTCTATTTTTTTTTACTTTTAGATATCCTGTGTTCTTTTATACGCTTGTACGATACAATGCTACTGGAACCTTTATTTCCCTGAAGCAGTCATCCCAAGGGATAAATAAAGTTCTATTTAATCTAATTTGATCTAATAATACTGTAATAATAACAAAATATATTTTGGCACAACTTCACCTCCTGCATCAGAGCTTTCTTTTTAAAGGCACAAAGCTGGAGGTCAAGGGCAGCAGCTACCCTCTTCTTAAAATATTGTTCATGAAATATCATCACTACTGGATGTATTCCTTAGCATGCTTCAAGGATAATTTCACCTATTTTAAGGCATAATTCACCAAAACAGCAGGTTTTCCAGGACATGTGGGAACCCTGTCACTATTAAATTAGATGCAAAATTGTATTAATCTCTTCCTTTGCAAGCTTCCTAAGAAATATCTGACAGCTAATTAAAATGAGAATTAGCAAATGATTAAAATTAGATCAGGCACGTTTTAAATGCTGGTTGAATTTGCAGCATCCCACCAGAGGCATCAGCACAAGCCCACAGATTCGTGACTATCTCCTACCTACAGCAGGTCACAGTTGGCAGGCACGGAAGCCACACACAGAACAAAAACCATGCAGCGTGACTCTCTCACCAGAAAAGACATGGAGTCCTTTTGGCGCTGGTAAAAGCCCAGGCTGTGGCATTCATCCGCTCGCAGGCCGATGGGGACCGACGTCGATGGAGAGCAGCAGCAGCAGCAGAGGTGTAATCTGAGACAAACGGATCCCCCACTAGACTAGAGAGCAGGCATCCAACCTCAGCCATGCATCCATCCACCCGTCTGTGAGCAGGGGACCTGCTGCATCAGCTGGTCTGAGGATCGGAGGGAATAAATGCAACTCAGATGTGGGGATCCCCGTTCAGCTGCGAGGGCGTTACGTAAGCAACGGGGAAAATTATGAATGAAGCACGTAAAATAGTGTTTGTTTAGAGGTAAATAACCCCGATAAACAATTAAAATACGGGTTTCTAGCTAGTTTGTAATTATATTTTAGGGGGAAGCCCAAGCAAAACATTTTTTCTTGACGATACAAAATCTAAAACTGTAATTTAGCAACTCCACCCTCACAAACTCCACATCAAGGTAGATTAAAGCCGCCATTTTGTTACCTCAGAAGGCAGCAGATATCGTAATGACGATGGATTTGTTAGCAATTAGCTGATTTAATTTTTACACTTACAAAAAAAGTACTGTTGATATTTCGACGATATTAAAAAAAGAAATAAGGGTGGGAGATGACGATTAAAAATAACAACAACAATAATAATAATAATAATACAATAAATAAAATTGTCCAACTTTCTTGTAGAGCGTTAACAAACAGCCAGTTAGCTTAGCAGCTAGCCTAAATATACATTTTGTTTTTAAATTTGCATCATATTTTCACAACAAGAACAACAAATAAATGAATTAATAAATATAAACTAGTACTCAATTAACTCCAGTTGCAGGTAGCAAATGTAAGCCACTTAGCTTAGCTGCCTGCATACAGCTTTTTTTAATCTTGCATCAAAATTTCCTGCAACATGCGCAATAGTTGTGAAGCACGACAAAAAAATAAAAAATAATAAATAAAAAAAGCACTCAAAATTACTCCTGTTGCCAGTAGCAAACAATAAGCAAGTTAGCTCAAAACTTAGATTGCCCGAGTCCCACACTGTATTCATTTTTTAATTTATTTAGCCTTTAAAATTCTATTTCACATAATTTTACAGACATAAGTAAATAAAAAATTACTTCAATAATAAAACACCCACTAAACTGTCAAATTTCAACTGACTAACGATGTTTTTTTTTCTTTTTTTGTCTTAAGTTAAATTATAAGCAACTCATATTAAGAAGATGGGGATATGGCAAGACATGATTAATAAATTGAGTAATCTGGAAGTGTTCCATTAGCAAAAACCTCCTTCAAGGCATTTCAGCATTGTTCAACATGTTACTGTTAAAAATTGTGAAACTAGCTTTTCATTATATTTTTTTTTTATAATCACATTGTTGGTTATTGTTTAAATAAATAAGACCTTGCTAGTCTGTAGCCAAGTTTGGAGTCTTTTTAATCAGTATTGATAATCAACAATTAACTGTTAAACATTTATTTAAATTAACATTCTTGTTTTTTTTCTTTTTCTTCTTATATAAATAAACACTAGATCCAATATAACTTGGAAAAAGTACACATAGGTCATTGCTTATTTTGACTATTAGTTGTTATTTTCATCATTCATAATTGATATTACCTTGAAGAAGTATTTCCACTAAAATTTGTGAAATAATGAGGAATAAATATTATGATAAATGATGATATTTACTTAGGTATAACTGTAAATTTTCACTTCATGACGTGATAAAAATCTTTATTTTAATTTTTCAGCCTGATAGCATTATGCTTCTGTAATATCCTCACAACTGGTATTTGCTTTACGCATATGTCTTGTATTAACAGCATTACGGTAATTTATTCGAGAATGTTTAAACGATTGTTTAAATAAATTTTTTTTAATGGGTTTCAACCATGAAAAAAAACATAACACACTCCTTGAAAAGCTGCTATGTTAGTGAATGGTGTTGCTGATTGTCTGTTCTTTTATTACATGCAACTATATTCGATTTCTGTTTGATTTCTGACAGTGTGAACAAAGAAAATGGAGGTGGATCTCGACAAAATCAAAAACACACCCCCTTCACGTACCCCCATTTTGGTTCTGGTTGGCACACATAAATAAAAGCTCAAAAGCGTTTTAAATAACTCTTATATCTAGTGTATTAACTGCATTACGGTAATTATTTGTTTTACAATTTATGGCTTTATTGATGGGAGAGAGAGAGCAATAGGGGATTGATTTGGATGGGGGGTGAGAGTAGACGCTCTGCAGAGTGGATTCGAACCCGGGCCGACATAAACATGAGTACGACTTCTTCGTTTTTGCTTACCACTCCGCCAATCTCACTCTGCCGACTTACCTTGTTTTTAAATTAGATTTCACTACTCACCTTGACGTCGCTGCAGCGGCTTCGATGTAAACAAGTTATAACACAAAGGAGAGCCGAATATCCAGAAGAACTCTTAATCAATTCAATGCATATACTCTAGCTCTTTAAGCATGTTAAATATGACATGCGTACGATCCTGTGTTTTATTTAGTTCCTTTTCATCACGGAGCGAAAATTCATCCTATTCACAGGACTTTAATTTAACACAGACGTCGGCGCGCCATTAAGACGTCACTCTGCGTGCTGTCGCGCCGTGATGACTCGCTCTGGGTCTTCCTCCCTCACTCCCTTCCCTTCTATTGTTACAGATTTTTGTGGAGGACGCCGTGTGGATTACCAGAACTGCAAATGTTGTGGATTAATATGGACACAGGGTACGTTTGACAGTTAAATATCATTGTTTTAATATTATAAATCTTGTAATTACGTCTTATGTGAACGATGCTGCCAGTTTCAGCTCGTGCTGGCATTGTTAGCCAGCGCAGTGTGAAGCTGTCATCCTCGCCCATCACGGGATCGCGTGTTTACCGTCGCGTCAGACCCCCAATGACATTAATATTACCTTATCTATAATAATATTTCACTAAAAACCGTCATATTAAATCATGTAGCACGGGGTCAGCTTGTTGTTGCTATTGTGAGTTAGCCTGCCTAGCATTTCTGTTTATATGTGGGCTAACGTAACGTAATACAAAAATGTAATATTTAGAAATTTCCATTCCCACCTTTTGAAAAAGCGATATTTACACCAAGAGTTAGTAGTATTTCTAATTAGAGATTATTTCTGTAAAGTTGGTTGATAAATGATTGATAGAGAAGCTTTACATTAGTGTGATCAACGTGGATGTATAGATTTTACACTGCCAACATAGACTGAACATGACGGTAGGAATTAAGACCAAACATGGTACAATATTTTGCGTTTTCTATCCAAAAAAAAATAAAATTACCAATATTTTTCCTATGCCGAATTGGAGAGTTGACTATGAGGATTATTCTAGAACCCATAAATCTTTTTTTCCCCCTGTTGTATTGTGTTGGGAAGCAGAATATCTTAAAACAAACGTTTTTCAATAGGGGATTTGTACGTGGGGATCTTCCTCTGTCTGTGTTTAGTCACAGGTATCTGGTGATGCATTTAGCGCCTGCTGTTTGGCTTACATCACATTTTCTTTTTGTTTTAGATCGTATTTCTTTCGAGCAAGCACACAGGCTCTGTCAAGGTCATTTATTTTAATATTTGTTTGAAAATATAGAGATTTTAATGAATTCAGCAAAGAAATCTTTCTTGCTGTAGCACTAGGTAACTGTGACCAGTGTGGATCTATATATAGTACACAACCAACAAAGAAAATTAAAATGCCATAAGAAGTTCAGCCTATGAACTGTGTTATTCAACATTTTCTAAAAACTGAAATAATCAGTATTTTGCAATGCTGAATAGGAGAGTAGATTTGATTATCCTACATGTGTTAAATCTTGTTTTATGTGTTTGGGATTTGCAAATTACTGTTTTGATTATTTAGGCAAAGCATGTTTACCTTTGTCTAATGAGTGATGCGCTTAAATGCCTTGCTTGCTGTCAGCATCACATTTTCGTCCAGTTTTATAACTCATTTCTTTTCAAACAACCATTTGGCTCTATCAAGTCCATAATTTCAATATGTATTGAAAAATATAGAGAATTTTGGTGAATTTGGCACATAAAACTCATGATAATCATGAATGATGTGGGTTTGCAGATTTTCAACAGGCAAGAAAGGTTGAGATGATGTATGAAGTTTTTCAAACTGAAGAGTAGGTTTTAAAGATTGTTCATAATGTTTTATATCCTGGCACAATTGTCTGAACATTTGTTGAGAAGCAAAACATCTTAAAATGCACATTTTTAAATGGAAGATTTGTACATGACAGACCTGTAAGTTAGTTCTTAGGGCTGTGAGCTGGATTTAACCACACTGCTATCATCTTTAATGCAAATTAAAGTTATTAAAGACAAACAAGTTGTTTTTGTTGTTTTACTTGACTTCAACTAACACTAGTCCAGAACATTGGAATGACAACTCTGCTGCTGCACTTGTTGTATGTCAGACTGGATCACAGCATCAACTGAGTGCTTAGCTCAGACACGGAGGGACATAACGTCTGCGAAGAGCTGATGTAAGCAGGCAAATCCCTTGGGACGGCCTGTGACAGACTCCTGTCCAGAATAATGCTGCTGTGTTGTCTGTTTTGCACCGACATGGCTGCTGTCCCACTGTTGCGCCGACACCTTTTATAATATTCAATAATCCGTTACAGGCATTAAGTGGTGGCTTTCAGAGTGCCGTCAGAGTTCAATCCAGGCTGTTCAAAGCCAGAGGAAATTGAGCGATTGTGGGTTCATGTTTAATTTTTTCAAGAAGTAAAAGAAGCCCCTGGATTATATGAGTGTCTCTGCTTCTTTACTCCTCAAATATGGGCTATTTATTCAAGAAATGTTGGCTGTTCTCTAAGCAAAGAGCTGTCTGGCTATATTACTCATGAGCTGACTCACAAGCGCCTGGTCAAAGACAGCCCTGCCATTTTAAATCAGGGCTTGCATCAGAAAAATGTTGAATCTAATAGCTGCAGGACTCTCTCCCACTTCTAATAGGTATTGAATTTAGCCGAAAACATCAATATTTCCTTCTCTCGGCTCTTATGTGAATGCGTCCTTCATTATTCCAATAACACCCAGTCAATACCAATAGTATAAATGGGTCAGCACAGTGTATCTGCCGGCCTCTAATGGTAGAAACAACATTTAGCCTGTTAGCATTGCGTGCATTACAGTAATCTCCTTCAGACAGGCCTCGGCATCAGAGTTATGTAAGCTGCAGAGGATGAGTTGCCCAAAGACTGTCTCCATGCAGGCTCATAAATCCACCCACGTACAAAAACACACATTAATATGCATATGATATGTCTGCTCATGGGCTTAGCAGCGGGGTCAAATTTGCAGATGGCACCAGGGTCATGATACCCCCTCCGAAAGGCGGGGGTGGGCTAAATATTGATACAGCAATATCTGACTCCTCTAATATAATTTTCAAACGGCTGGTGCCAAGTAATGATGTTATGATTAGAGAAATACGGAAATTAGAGGAAATTACCCTGGATATTTGATCTGGCACTTAAAGACTTATCAAAGTTTGAATTAGGGTAATATGAATGGAAGTTAATTCGCCAAATAGTCAGACAGCAGGACAATTAGCCATATCAAAGTCCTATCATGTTATAATATTTGTACTTTTTAGGCTTTTGACTATTATGATATTACATCAAAGGACAAGCCTGTGATATAATGCTAGGCTAATTCTTTTGTATAGAACAAGAAAATCTATTAACACGTTGCAGATAGTCATCTGTCTCATTTTATTTATGTGAAGCCTCCATTGAAAACAACGGTTTCCTGGTATGGCTCTTTCGTAATACAGACATTTAAAAAATATCGTAACTTGAGCCCTTGTATGCATGTTGTTTTCTCTAAATAGATAAGAAGCCACGTTATTCATGGGCTGAAAAGACATTTTGTGATGAGGATGCAAATCTATCTAAGCCCTCGACTGTTGAAAGAACTGGACAAAGCAACAAGTCAGTAGCTAGTTGTCTCAACTAAACTTCAGATCAACCTGCAGACGAGCCCATCTGAGGTGGTACTTAATTTCCTTTTTTATTTGGCTGAAGCAATAATAGTCATGGGCTAAAAAAGACAGGTTGTTATCAGGATGCAAATCTATCTAAGCCCTTAACTGTTGAAAGAACTGGACGAAGCCATGCAATGTCAGTAGCTTATTATCTCAACTAAACTTCAGATCAACGGGGAGACAGGCCCAGTTGAGGTGGTATTTAAAAGAAGTTTACCTCAATTAAACTTCAGATCAACCTACAGACAGGTCTACTTGAGGCGGTATTGAAAAGAAGTTTGCCTCAACTAAACTTCAGATCAACCTACAGACAGGCCCAGCTGAGATGGTATTTAAAAGGTTAGTGTTGAAATCTTTAAGTGAGTGTTGTATTGGGTACATAGTATTAGCCTGGCCACTAGCCACCAGTCAGTCTGTGCTAGAATATTCTGGATGAAGGCACTACTTTTGTACAAAATAATCAAGTTTAATGTATATCAAAGGAGCATTCCACAGATTTTACATTGCTAGTAGCTAAAAAATAAACTAATTAGTCCTACTCAGCCTGTAAACTAGACAGAATATTGATTTCTTTGCCTGTTATATCTAAAATCAAACAACCCTCATGATGTTAGGATGATATTATTGGACATGTATTAGCCTGGACATGGCACTAAGCATCAGTTTCTATATTACATTCAGAAGAATGTGATGCAAGTCATTAAGCGGCGATTAGTAGCTAATGGGAGGTTTCCAGCTTTCTAGAGTGCATTATGGGAAGTGTAGTATCCTGTTTTTGCTATTAAAAACCGAGATATCGGGCTCCTCTGCTGTGATTTTTGCAGTTCCCCTTCAAATCTCTGCCTCACGATCCTCCCTTTAAACTGGAAATGAACACTAAACTACTGAAGTTCCTCTTTTTTGCACTGACTCAACACCAGAGGATTATTTTAGACTGAAACAAGGCCTTACAAAAGAGGAACTGACAGTAACACTGTACAGGAGCACTGTCCACAGCTGGTGTTTCAGTTTCCAAATTATCCAGTGGGAGCTCGGGCCTTTTTAAGAGTGTTTCCTGCCTCATTCCTCCAGAGATAGACAACAGGATGTGGGTGGAGCGATGTGTAACCCCTTGGCCCTCTCTTAAAGCAGTATGGCGCACAAGAAGAGGAAAATAGATGAGAGTTGAAGCAGCCGGCCTGTAAATTTGATACAAAATAAAACTGAAATAAATGAGACTGTCAGTGGTTTAAGTGTCCAAAAGTGCTCAGTTCAGGGTGAATGTTTTAGCTTTTATCAGGCTTTAGATGGTAGCAGCCAAGTTGAAGAAACATACAAACAATAATAAGCAACAAAATAAACCCACAACGGATCAAATTTATGCCTGATATATTTGGATAATTCGACTATGCCAGACAAAAGTATAACCTTTATTATGTCCTGACTTCTTCTTCTTGTCTTTAGGTAAAGGTGTGCAGGCACCACCCATCAATGCCAGGATGTGATGTCACAGTGGTAGCAGCCATCATCTCCTGTCCAGCTCTGTGTTTGCGAGTGGGGATCTCCCCCTCTCGCGCCAAGGACGGGACATGTACGAAGCCAAACCCCGAGCAGTGGAGAAGAAGGAGTCCAGCACTGAGACAGGTACCTCATTGTCTTTAATATGTCTCCATATGGAACAATACAAGAAAGGGAAGTGAATCTGCATTTGCAATGATGATGCTCCCTGCCCTGAAGTACAGTGCGCCCTGTCTCGGGGCCATGATGCTAAAGTTAGCTCCGTCTGTCCCAGTAAACCACATATTTACTGAGGTGGAAGAACATTGGCTTGCAGATAGCTTGAGTTGAGGATACTCATGCACACAACAATACATATTTGAGTACACGCTCTGCGGACAGTCTCAGAGAAAACACAGCAGTCTGACAGCAGTTCTTCCTCTTTTAGATCTGCAGTGTTTTAACAATATGAAAACCATCCGCCATAACTGTTTTGTTTTCACCGTAATGCATCTATTACAGTGTAACAGCAAACGTTGGCCTCGGGGGATGCAAGAATTTGCAGTCCGCATACTTGATAGTCTGATTCATCTCTTAGTGAGTTAATTCATAGGTGCCTCAAAAGCAGGGATCATTCTGGTTATCTGAAAAGCTCCTCTGATGATTTTTATCTCATTGTAAAGCACGGTTATACAACACAGATGCATATTTTATGGCTCAATAAAAACACCAGACCATCAGACACATATTTTCCAAACCACAGGTGTGGTTTTATATCAGAATAATGTCTTTTAGTTTAGAAATTGGCATTTTTAAATAAGAACGAAGAGCAGCGTCAGCCAAAGGTTAGGGATGGAAATTTCATAAACGATTCTGCTTTTCCGATCCGATTCCTTAATGATTCCCTTATCAATTCCTGTGGCTTAAATAGGTTTTTGACGGCAACAATGTCAAACACATCACTTCGCCCCTTCAATTTGCTGGTGTTTCTCTACACATAATGTGCAGTAAGTGTCGTTTTGTCTAAAATTAAGCCACAAATTTGACCAATTCTGTTTCCTTTACAACAAGATTTTTGACTTCTTTGTTTGTCATCTCTGCTTGATGAGCTTGATTTACAAGACATGCCTTTCAAAGTGGAAAGAATTGATAAGCGAGTTGTTAAGCAAAAAGACTAATGATACTGATTCCTTGAAGGAGTTGTTATAATTCTCAAATGGAATTGTTTTTTCAATACCAATCCCTAATATTGATGCATATCTCATCACGAAGTGTGTGATGATCTATGTCTGCCATGGTTACATCTTAGATTGAGTTTTTCAGCACAGGCCTAGTTAACAGGTCAACTCTGTGGTGATTGGTCAGTTCAGGGCTACTCTGCTTCATATTGTCAATAACTCTGTATTCATTCAGACATCTATGCTCTGCAATGGGTTTGCTTAAGTGAAATGTTGCACGCATACGTGAGAGTAGACACTTATGTAAAATGGGGGGTGGGTAGGTAACTGTAACTTTGAGTTACAGTTTTTGTATGAAAAGTGCTTTATAAATAAAGTTTTGATTGATTGATTTGATTATACATGGGCCAGTGAGCTTAAACTGGCTATGAAACAATGGTACGACGTCACGTTGGTACAATGTCACACTGGTATGATATCACAATGGTAGATATATTCAGTTCGAGCTGATTCAGTTGTGGTGCAACGTTAAGGGGAGAGGTCTTAAAAAGGCAGTATGTAATTTATTTTTTGTGCCATTTTTTGCTATTTGTTGTTAGCATAATATTGGTATGACACATAAGGCAAACATCAGAATCTGACTGATATCAAACTGATGCATCTGTACATCCCTATATTTTTCCTCTCCAGTTCTTGAAAGCTCTCATTATTCTGAAAAGTAAACTGAAGATAAAATAAACAAATAAGCCAGAATCCATAAATAAATCCCTTATTTTCTCCATTGTCTTGTGTCTCTGGCGTCGCCCAGATCCTCAGTGCCCAGGACTACCCCCGTAAGACCCTAACCCCTTTCTTATAACCCACAGATGAGGGGCTGGGCAGCAGCGGGAGGCACTACACCTCCGGTTCTCTGGGCTCCAGCTCGGCGTGCTCAGTCTACCTGTCGGACAGCCAGGACTGGGCGGTTTCCCCGAGCTGCTCCCCGGATGAAGCCCCCAGCCAGCACACCGCCATCTCCCCTCTGCTGGCTGAGGAGACTTTCCGCTACATGAGTAAGTACTTTTAAAAAATCCCTTTTTTTCCCTGTGATTTGTCAACATCTGGAAGCAGATGGCGCTCGTCCTGCACAATTAAAACCACAGGGATTTAGCGTGGATATCATTTGGCATGCAGACATCATTGTGCGAGGCCGGCAGTGTCGAGAGTGCGAGAGAGAGAGAGAGGGAGAGTGACAGCGAGTGAGAGGAATCCAGTCGTCCTGCCAGAGTTTAAGTGTAGCTTATTCAAAGCCAGAGGAGTCACGGGACAGACAGTGATGAGGAGGAGGAGAAGGGAGAGGGGCAGAGTTGATAGACGGAGCATGAGGAGAGGACGGTGAAGAGAAGAAGGAGAACATGCCGGGTTTAAACATCCACAATGAGGAGGTGTACGACAACTTTGCAATGGAAGGTGAGGCTTGAGGTTGGAGTGTGAGGGAGCGTGGGAAACAGGATGTCCCAGTTGATGCTTGTGTGTTTACATTCAAACAAGGCTGTTGCAGCTTTTACAGACAGTTTTTACTCATATTTCCTCTTTAATTTCTGTCATTTTGCAGCCTTATTTCGTCAAAATACAGGTTTTAATGTGCTTTGTTTACATGATTTTTGCATAGGGGGTTGTCTAGGTTTTCTTTGCACGTGTGCCAGGAGGGGTACAGTAAGGGAGCCACGGTATCACATTCCTACTGGGTGAAGCATTTGCCCCACTTCTGCGGTGATAAATACATGTAGCCTATTAATAGTGACTGATCCACGTGCAGATGAAGGCCGTGTTAATATTTCAGTGCCCTCTGACTGTCCTCTTGAATGTATAAATCATGTATGATGGTATTATTGTTAACAAAATAACAGAAAACTAAATTTTTCGGTAACAGAGAAGTTGTGACACCTCTTTATAACTTAGTTTTATTGATTTTTTTAATGTGAAAGCACAGACAGACCAATGAAAACTGGTAAGTGTAATAAAAGTAAACAAGTAGGACAGGTTAATGAATCACATCAGTGGTATTTTTATATCCCAATAGAAGGAGTTTGTTTTATAAGTTGGTTTCAGACCATGTTTAAAGTTCTTGTGCAGTTTCCTGTTTGGTCAATTGGTCTATTTGTTTAAAAAAAGGGCTCCCTTCATTGGACCACACAGTTAGCATCATTGTATTTTAGCTACAGGGCTAAAATAGAGTTCCTGGATACTCATTGTGGTCACTAGGAAGCTGAAGTATTTACCAGTGTCACTTTATAAAGGAAAAATACCAACCTGTCGCTGCTGTATGGCTTAAACCTCTTATCTCCATTTTTTACGATTTTAAGTTTTTCATAAAATTGTGCTGATCACCTTCCATAAAAGTGAGTGGGCTTTAAAACATTTTCAGCCAATTAAAAGAACAAAAAAACAACTTGTGATGAGGACAACATGATATTTCTTGGTTCAGTCTTAAAAGTAGCAATTTTGGAGGTAAGAGGTTTGTACCTGACAGCAATGATTTATAGCGTATTGGTCTGCAACTTAAAAAAAATTAAAAATACATGAAAGAGTTTAAGGCCTCCATCCTTATTTGACAATTTACATCATGTCTTAGTCGTCTATTAATCAAGTAAAAGTGTCGTCTCAGCAGAGGGTCCGCAGCTCTTTTCTGCTCCCCTGTGGAAACACCCTAACCTGGGCGGGCGGGGAGGCTATGATAATGAGCTCTGCCCCGATTGGCTGCCCAAACTATGCCTGTTGGGAAGGGAGAGGAGGGTTTACAGGCTGTGAAGCAACCTTTCAAATGGTCATGAACGTTTTAAGGGCATTTCTTTAAAGAGGTATTTCTTGAACTGAGAGTTTAGCAAAAGGTGTCATGTTCTTCTGCTCCACAAACCTCTTCAAACAACATTAAAGGAGGGAAAAATGATTTTAGTTTTTTTTATGACGCAACTAAACTGTTGGAGATAAATCAAGCATCACATATTAGAGCCATGTCACAAAATGAAAGAGGCTCCAGTCTCCTGCTTAAACAACAGACGTTACATAATAGCCTGAGTTTTTGTTCGAGTTTCCATAGAGAATAAGCTGCTTCGGTCCGTCTCACTCTCTGAACCTTTGACCCGAACTTTAATGTCTTGTCTGATACAGTCTTGTCTTTACTGAAGCCCGTCTTCTGTCCTGCTGTAGTGGGTAGAGGTAGCTGCAGAGAGTGATAGTGTGATAGGGTAAAGAGAGGGAGGATGACATGAGGCAAAGGGCTGAAGGTCGTAATGGAGCCTGCTGTCCTGTTCAGGTAAGCTCCAGGTCAACTTCTAGATCAAGTGTCTCAAAGCAACACCTGGAAAACAAGTGAAAGAATGTTAAGATGTTAAAGAACACTTATTATTATTGATATTGTAGGATATGTCTATGTTTTGAAGACAGATTTGTAGGATTGAAGTCAGAATTATGGGATTAAAGTCAGATTTTTAGGGAAAAAAAGTCAATTCTAAGATCAAAGTCAGAATTCTAAGTTAAAGTTAAAATCCTGAGACTTCAGAATTTAGAAATAAATTCAAGGCTCTTGGACCAAAGTCAGAAATTTAGGAAAAAGACAGAATTCTGGGAATTAAGTCAGAATTCTGAGATTAAAGTCAGACTTCTAGGATTAAAGTCATTGTGGGAAACTAAAATTTATAATTCTGGGATTAAAATTATAATTATTGGATTAAAGTCAGAATTTTAAGAAAAAGTCAAAATTCTGGGATAAAAGGTCAAATTTATGATTAAGGTCAGAATTCTGTAATTGATGTCAGAATTTGGGATTTAAGTCAATTTTTTAGGATTGGTGTCAGAATTTTGGATTCATGTGCACATTGTCGGAATTAAAGTCAGAATCTGGGATTAAACTTAAAATATAAGGATTATTTTAGAATTTTGAGAGAAAAGTTAGAATTTTAGGAATAAAGTCAATATTCTGAGAAAAAAATCTGAATCCCGAGATCAAGACAGAATTTGAGAATAAAGTCAGTATTCTGGGATTGAAGCCAGAATTCTAAGAAAAGGTCAGAATAATGAGATCAGCGTCAGAATTCTGGGATTAAACTCAGAATTTCAGGATTAATGTCTGAATTTTGAATTAATTCCAAATTCTGGGATTGAAGTCAGAATTTGTGATTATAGTTAGAATTCTGAGATTAAAGTCAGCCTTTTTTCTCAGACTTAAGAAAAAGGAACAGCCTTTAAAAATGTTGTTTTCAGTGGTCCTGATCCTTTTCCCTTCGTGATGTAAACATTGTGCCTTTGGATGCAGCTGGAGTCACTAGTTTAAAAATCTCTGGCCCTGGATCATTACATCAATATCTCCTCCACGCTGCCCTTTAGCTCTCGCTCTGTTTATGTGTGAGAGCATTCATACAAAGAATCCATATCAAATCAGCACACTTTACTGCTCGTTGGACTTTGCGTTTGTGCTTATTGGGGCCACAGTTCAATAACAGTCTTTTATAATTCAGTACAGCGCACTTAAGTTTATCACTGTACAGCATGTGTTCAGCGTATGACCTCCATTTCAGTCGTGTCTTCAGCCTTTATGTGGATCTTAGTGGGTTATGAGCTCACAGGACTATGGGCATTTCTCGCTGGGACAGTGGGCCCCTCCCAGCAGGTAAACATATCAAAAATCTGTCTTTTTGTGTTGACTTGAGCAGAATTGATGTTTGATTTACAGTAGCGTTCAAGGTCTTGTGTGTGAGCTGTGTGACAAAGATGGCTCTGTCGAGCAGAGGTTATTTTTAGAGCTGGTTGTTGGAGGGAAGAGCAGTGTCCAGATCCAGAGGTCATCACGGGGTTCAGATTACCGGACGGCTGCTCTCATCCAGTAGAGCAGCTGTTTTCCTTAAGGCAGTCAAGCACTGATAATTACATTTAATGTCTGCTAAAAACAGACAGTTCAACATTCAATATAAAGAAGAGTGAAGAGAAATGAAGAACATTCAAGGCAGCAAATGAATCACTTTCTTATTTGTCTAAATTGGGTTTGCATTACTGTTGGACGAGATACATTTAATTGCGCATTTTCTTACTTATACACTCCAATGTTCCTCTCCAACAGCACGGGGAAATAAGATAGTGGGCTTGCAGTTTGTCAAAAATGTCAGGTTTATAGCACAAAAGTTTCAGGAAGGTTGAGTCCTTTTCAGTCGATGTTGCCACTTTTCATCCAGAGATAGAATCCTTTCCTAGTCCAAAAGCAGGTTTATAGATCAAGACGAATGTCATCTCTGCACACATCACAGGAAATCAAGAAGGGATGCAGGATATTGGATTTTTTCCGATATCTGATATGCCTTTATTTCCTATATCATTATTACCAATACTGATGATGGTAGTATGCAGTCTTTACTGCTAAGTCACTTTGTTTTTCTTCTATTAGAGGCATTGCCCGGAGCTGCAAAGGTCATATTTGTTTCCTATAAGATTGTCGGGGACTGGACTTACAGTTTAGAATTTAGAGTTTCATATGGAAAGAGAAATATACAATATGTTTTAGCTTCTGTCTGATTCGAACACCTTGGTTTGATGGATGTAAACACTGTGCTGAGAACAACAAACCCCACGGGAGTTTGGCTTCACTCTCTTGAAGGTGTCACGTGGTAATGCCTCGTACTTTAGTGCTTAAAAAAAACAGAGTGAATTGGAAACAAGGTTAAAGATAAGAAGAAAGCACAAGAACCCACAGGACAAACAAACCAGCCTAACACAAATGAACCAATGAAAGAACCAACAGCATAAAAGAGACCAACAATCAAAGGGCCTATTTAATGTGTGCTGTATTAATGTTCAGAATGTGAGAGCCTTTTAAAGCGATGTCTCCATGATTAGAGATGCTGTTCTCTTCAAACAGGTGGAAGTGGGAGCAGTGCAGCGCTGGCGACACCCACTCAGGTGCTAAAAGCGGTTCAAACTAATGGATGTAGACTCTGATTCTCGACAAACTAATGTCTCCAAATGAAGTTGAAATATTGAAGCTTCTGCTTTCACCCCCTCCTTTCTTGTACCTGCTGCCTCTCTCTGCTTCCCTCTTCCTCCCTCTTTTATACATCTGATGACTACCTAGTCGCTTGCTCACCTTTTGAACTCTCCCTTCTTTTCTCTCTCACTAGCGTATTTTGCTTTGGAGCCCTCCTCTTATTCCCACCCCGGCTCTCAGAGCCTCTCCAAAGGTATCTTTCCCTCTCTATCTGCCCGTTCTGCTCTGCATACTCTTTCATGAGCTTTAGTACAGAAAAGGGGGCTTCAGTCTACACTTTAACTTAGATAATGGGTAAATTCAAAACCCCAGACCTGCAGCCCCTCTCTGCTTTTTGCATGTAGATGATATCAGACGAGGGATTAGCTTAGCATAGCTCTGTAGACAGCTGTAATAACATACTCATTTATGACCACTAGCAACCTCATGCCACAGTGGAGCTTTATGTGTACATGACATCAGCAGCATGCTATAAATGTTGACCAGTGAACCTCCTGTTTGGCAGAAAATCAACATTAAATGGGCCACTGTAGCCAAATGTAGCTGCAGTAAATAAGCTCGGGCTAAAAGGTGGCTGCTCATGTTGTTAGTGGTCTAAACTTGAACTACATTTTATGAAACTGTTGTGTGGTTCAGATGAGTGTCCTTTTGTTTGGGATGTTATGGTGGTTGTGGTTTTTTTGTACGTTTTGTGTGCGTGTTCAGAGCTAGTTGGATGCATATTTTGCATGCCAAAGCATAAAGACAAGTCAACTTTACTGAGTCCTTGGGGTAAACATGAAATGTCTTCCTGTCCAGTTCTCAGCGCTGACCGGGTGGAGCAGATGACCAAAACCTACAATGATGTGGAAGTGGTCACACACCTTCTGGCAGAGGTATGTGTTCACTCTTTTCAGCTATTTGTCACGTTAGACGTAGAATCTTCATAGCTGACTAACTCTGGATGCACTCACAGCGGGACAGAGACTTGGAGTTGGCAGCAAGGATCGGTCAGTCACTGCTGCAAAGGAACCACCTGCTGCAGGAGCGCAATGAGGCCTTGGAGGACCAGCTAGCGCAGGCCTTGGACCAGGTACTTTTAATGATGGCATAGGAATGTGTGTTTTAGCTCATGTTAGAATTGGATGTGTATCATAGTATCATCTGCATAGTTGTTATAAAAGGTAATGGTCCTAAACTTGACCCCTGTGGTACACCCTTTTCAAAAATGAATGGGATTGACTGGAATGAAAAGAAGCCCACAAACAAAGCGTTGGCAGATTGTTTAGTTCACAGACAAAGTAATGTTTGCTGTAATGACTGCAGATGGATTCGTTTTTTTGTTTCATCTATGTTACATGTTATAGCTCAATGTGGTTTTAAAACAAAGCAATAACTTGATCCTTGTCTTCCATACTTTGTACAAATATAACAAGACTGACGGGGAGTAATGAATTACAATAAAATATTTTTTTGCATAAACTGGAAGACCACAGCTTGTAATTTTGTATGTCTTTTGGCAAAATTTGGCGACTTTGAGTCTCAGAATCACATAAATAAAGAAGGGCCCTAAATGTGATCCTTATGGTTCAGCCTTTGGATATTTTTTTTGTTATATATAAATAAATATGAATATAAACAAGCCTAGCGGAAAAATACCATGAAAACTAAATCTGCATCACAGTATCATCTGCATACAATCGTGCAAAGGAAAATAGTAAATGGTCCTGAACTTGATCCTTGTGGTTCACCCTAAGATGAGGAAATGACTTGATCAGTGTTGGTTGTTTTGCTAATAACTGCAGGTACGTTTGTATTTGAGCTTCATCAGTTTGGTGAATACAGTTGTGCAAAGAACCAAAAGGTAGTGGCCCTAAACTGGATCCTTGAGGTACACCCTTTAAGATTTTAATGTAAGAGGTTTATATTAAAGATGCCAACTCAAGAAAAGGATTGGCAGTAAGCTAAACCACACACTGAGTAAAAACTAAATCTTACACCACAAATTTACCTAGGCAGATACTGGGAATGACATATTAAAAAGCTAAATATTCTGTAATATAAATAAGAAATTAGCTTATTTGGTGTTTATGATGGGGTAAGTATCACAGTGGTAATATGTTATCTCCCTGTCTGTTCAGGTCCACCAGGTCCAGCATGAGCTCAGTAAGAAGGACGAGCTGCTGCGCATGGTGGCCAGTGCCTCAGAGGAGAGCGAGACTGAATCCAGTGTGTCCACGCCGCTGCGGCAGGCCCAGCCAGGGGGCATAGCCACCGCCGCTGCTGCGCTCAGCCAGCTGGAGTCGCTGCAGAGCAAGTTGCAGGAGCTGGAGGAGGAAAACCTGATACTGAGATCTGAGGTACAAAGTGGACCAAAGATTTCCCTTCTGTTTAGTCTTTGTGCAGGTTTATGAGCTTTTAGAGGTGGTCTTAAAGTGCTGATGGGGCCTCTCCTCTTATTTCAGGCATGCCAGCTGAAAAGAGACACCATCAGCTATGAGGAGAAGGAGCAGCAGCTTGTGAACGACTGTGTCAAGGAGCTCCGTAAGTCTAACTCTTTGCACTCTAAGAAGCCACAGCATCTTCTCTAGAGAGGTCACACTAACCTTTTGGATGCATTTGTGTTTGCCGAACATGTTGCTTCCAGGTGAGTCCAACAGCCAGATGGTGTCTCTGACAGATGAACTATCTAAGAAGAACGAAGAGCTGCTCAGGCATCAGGAGGAAATCGCTCAGCTGCTGTCCCAAATAGTGGAGCTGCAGCACAGAGTTAAGGAGGTGAGATAAGGAAAATTAACCAACAACTTAAAAAACGAACACCATAATTAAACCTGCTGTCCTGAGAGTAAAGCTTATTCCATCTATTAGGATTGAGCTAATTGTGTTTTTTAATTTGTAAGCCTAAAAACAAAGCTTTCAAGCAGGGATGGACAACATAAAGTACCTGTAATTTAACAAAACAGTAATTATCTGCCTTTTATCAGAATCAGTATTTATATTTTCAAGCTCAAAGCCAAAAAGTAAATCCAAATTTAGTGAACTCAATGAATTAAATGTTCTTTTTCAATGTAATAAGTTAGTATATTGTCACTGTGGGGCCTAAAACTCGTTTCTCCATTTTTTTTCTTCCGATTTTCTTTTTTTCCACTAATCAGCGCTGTTGGTCATTTTCAATGTTGGTGAATGGGTTTTATTAGCTTAAATGGCAGTTTATAAATGGCACAAAACCATATTTGTTGATCCAGTCGTAAAGCATTTATTTAATTATCTGGAAAGAAGCTGTTCTGGAGATAGGAGGTTTTGGCCTGACAGCCACGATAAAGTTCTTGTTTTGTTTTTTTTATTCATTTTACCAGTAAATCCAATTGAGAATAAAAATGAAGTTACAAAAATAACTTAGACAAGGAAGCAGTTATGAAAACATTGGTTATTGTTGACTATTAAAGATCATTTGCTGCACTTTTTCTTCCCAAAGACGTTTATAATTCTTATTAAAGACCATCAAAGCAAATTCAAAATAGAAAAAATTCTTGTCAGGAATACAATCAAACCAGGTTTTAAAGACTATTCTATAAATAACTAGTGTTTTTCTGCGGTGTCAATTAGCATTTTAACACTACCGGTTTCAATGACCAACAGTCTATGAGGTTAAAAATAGGTTCTCAGAAAAAATGGCTAAAGTAAAGCCCACGGTGAACACATGGAAACAAGATTTGAAGGTTATATTTTGCAACATAAAAATGCTTCTGACATTGCCCTGCTTTTGAGTTTCAAAATGCGAGATTGTTTTTAAGTTAACGATTGCTAACGGACTGCTAACAAGGACTACAAAAAATGGCCAGGGACGCTAACACCATCAGCTGTGATTGTTTTTTAATAGTTGATAAAACATACACCATAACCACAGCCATGGGCCCCAACTTGATTAGGTCATTTGATTAAAAGGAAATTCTCAGAGCTGCCATGTTGTAGCTCAATATTAGCTTAATGATAGCTTTTACTCTTGCTAGTTATGAATAAGCTTAAAAAATCGTGAAAGTTATATTGTTCACCCTGAACAAACGTTTCAAGAATTTTTCAAGAATCACAGACTTTATCAGCAATTGTTCACTAAATGCATTAAAAAATCCCATAGACGTAATCGTGGGAGCTAGCGCAATGCTAACTTCTGTGTTGGCCTACAGAAATACATCATTCTTTCAACACTCTATTGTGGCAAATGGACAAAATACCTTTTAGTAGATTTTTCATGTTTATAGTTGCATTTTGGGGGGAATTTGAAATTGGGGGGAGGACTTTATTGACTAGCAGTTGCAACCCTGCTGTAAACTTAGATATAATACAAGTGTTTCTCTGTGGCCCTGCCTAGGTCCGATGTTAAATTACTGTTGTGTTGCTTCCTCACAGCTGGCTCTGGAGAAAGAGGAGCTGAGGATCCATCTGCAGGCTTCTAAAGATGCTCAGAGACAACTCACAGCAGAGGTGATTTTTTTTTTTCACTTTTTAGTTCATTACAGCAACTGTGCTTTCCTTCTTTTGTGTAATTTTGGGAGTTTCTGTTGCAGTTGAACGAGCTGGCAGACAGGAATGCCGAGTGTGTGGAGATGCTCCATGAATCTCAGGAAGAGATCAAAGAGCTGCGCAATAAAAACACTCCTTCTGCCGGGATGAGGAGGCACCTTTCCTACGGCCTCTACCCCATGGTGAGACAGAAAAACGTAGAATCTGTGGTTTTCCTGTGACTGTGGGTGGCGAATTTTTGAGATCTACCAGCCTCTTATTTCTTCACCATCCAAGTTATTTTAACAGAAGCATTGTGCGATAACACCTTGTTTAATAATTAAGGTTTATTGTTCCAAGTAAGTTGCATAAGGAGTCATAAGGAAACACTGACTCTGTCTTGAGCATAAATGGGTCCCATGTTTTTATGCAACAACCGCCCTCCCTAATCAGCTTTTATGTGATGTTGACTCCTTTGTGAGAACTGCAACTGCAAACAACCTATTTCCTGGTGTGGAATAACATGTCCTTTCATAACATTTTTTTAAACAGTATAATAACTTGGACTTTTTTATGGTTTCATAATTGAATTCTCTAAGTTTTTGCTGAGATTTTAGGACTTAACAGTATTTACAGCTGCTATTTTGACCACGAGCTACAGCCACAGCCCACATGTCCATATCATCTTGGAATAAGGTTTCTGATTGTTTAAACCACATTTTGCATTGTACCCTGAAAGACAGAACATATTTAGCATGGAGCCCTACTCAAAACACCGATTTAAAACAGAATTTGTGATTGTTTCCAGGAAAACAGCAGGTGAAGCTTTACATTTTTGTTGTTTTCCAGGACTCTTTAGCAGCAGAGATTGAAGGTACCATGAGGAGGGAGCTGAGTGTTGAGGAAGAATCTGCCTTTAAGGACCAAAGGTTAGGAACTTTTTAAACTATTCAACCCCAAAAACAGGATATTTGGAAAAAGAATTCAAGGTTTATTGTGGTCTTTCCAAAACAAATGGGATGCTAGGTGAAACATTTAAACAGAATGTGGTGTTTTTACTAATAATGTAAACTTCATGCCCAGTTTGTTAGTGAAACCTACCAAAAAAGTTGGGACAGGGTCTTCACCACACTGGAGTGACTTCTAACTGGAGGATTTAAATCTTTTATTGGCTGATTAAACCAGTTTCTGTAGTTTTGATAATGAAGTAAGTCCTTTTTTTGCTTTGTATAGGGCATCAGCTGTTTAAAGCGTGTTGTACTTAATATATTTTATGTGTGTGACGCCTGAAAATTTGCAGATGCTGCATTTGTAGGTATGGAAAAAGTATTTCTTTTCGTCCTCAGTGCTAAAGCTCCAAAGACAACAGTTTCAAATACACATCATCTCTCTGTCTCTAGATTTGCACAACTTTCAGTTCATTGTTTCTTGTATGTGATGAGCCTCTCCATCTGTACAGCAGAGAGAAGTCTTAACTGGCTGTCCCAACTATTTTGGAACAGGCATTAAACTCTACGTGGGCTTTAAGCTTTCTGAAACAGTATTTTTTCTCTGTTTAAACATTTGATTTCCATTCTTTGTGCTGTGTTTAATTTAATATGGTGATTGAATGTTTTGGAAGTTACACCAAAAAGTGCTGGCTTACTCAAAGCAGAATGTAAACAGTGTTGTTTAGTGGTCTGGATTTTAGCTTCTTTACTACAATTGAATCACCTTGATTGAATAAAATTCATACAGTCAACAGTACATTTAATCTTTGCATATACATCCTAAAGTTTATGACCTTTTGAAGACGATGTCAGGTTATCAGAACTTATTAGCATGAATTGTCTTTGGAACAGATTTTAATGAATATTGTTTGTGACGTCTTCTTCTTTAGAGTATCACAGAAGCGAGTTTTCCAAACTGTCCGCTCCATCAACGCCTCAGCGTCACGAACAAACTTGGCCACACCTCCAATCCCAGGCTCGGGCCAAAGCTCTCTGGTCATGACCGCACAGCCTTTCCAGTCCAATCAGGGGTGCGTTTCCAGCAATATTCTGTCTTTTAAGGCAGTTTTAGATGATTAAAGCTGAACAAATGTGCTTGTTTGTAGAGAGGAGGTGCGATTTGGTCAACCTGGCTCTCCCGGAGGCAACGACCTAACCAGAGCGCTCCACCGCCTCTCCTTGAGGCGACAGAACTTCCTGTGCGAGCGTCAGTTCTTCCAGGCGGAGCGGGAGAAGAAGCTGCAGGCGTTGGCGGGGGCGGAGGCCGAAGGGGAGGGAAGCGGGTACAGCTCGCCGATGGGCAGCGTGCTCTCGTCTTTCTCCAACCTGTCGGAGCTGTCGTTCAGCTCCAGCGTCTTCAAAACGTTCCTGCCTGAGAAGCTTCAGATCGTCAAGCCCATGGAAGGTAAAATGGCTGATTCAGAAAGTGATGTGTAGCTGGTAACTGAAATAGGAGAGCAGTAACGCCACGCTGCGTTTTTTCTAGATTAGATGAAGCAATTTCAGGCTCCATCACATCAGAGTTGGATCATTTCAGGCCAAAAACAGGAACGTAACTAATCAAAAAGGCTTCTGTAACTAACAAACAAAGAGGAACAACACCATCACCCAGAATGCAAATCTAATGTGTTTGTATCATGCATATGAAAGACACGTAACTAGGACCCAGTAGTTCCAAGTAAGGGTCTTAAAGGGCAGGGCGGTGAAAGATTAAGACCAGGGGAACAGGTTTTTGGCCAACACAAGCATAAGAATTGTCTTTCCCTTCAACATAAGAAACATATGTAATAGCCTCAGTTGAGAATTTTGAGTGTTACTGCAATTTAAAAGTTCTAACAAACAGCTAACCAGAACCACAGAGCTGGTCTTGTACATTTATTGCAAAGTAATGCAACACGAAAGGTAGAGCTTTCTAGAGCCCAGAGTCTTGAAGAAGCATACAGAGGATAAGCAGAGAAGCTGTCCATTCAAAGCATTTTTCCAACATGTTTTGGCGAAAGTTTTTTCCATGTATTGGCTCAGGTTTCGTACTGTACACCGCCCACTACGTTATCTGATTGGCTCATATTGAATGTGATTGATGGGATGATCATCCAATCACCTGATGGATATGTTTATGTGAATCCCACCAAGGGAATCAACACAGTGCTAACTTCAACTGTAGGTTGGCCTACGAAATTGCGTCATCCCTGCTCCACTTTATCAGCAAAGCCCATCTAAAGTCAACAATCATTCATTAAACCATAACACAAACAGTTAAGGAGGAAAATGTAAATGAACTGAGTGCAGCTAGTGCTGATTATGTGGTCATCAACTGCCCACACTTATCTACTGAAGGTGGTAAACATCAACAGGTAGTTGTATACAGCCTGAGCTCTCTGGTGCTCGTAACACGTGTTGCGTAGCGATAGGTGCTCATGATGCCAGTAGATACAAATATGACAAACTACAAGAAAAGTTTCCCTGACTGTCAAGAATTTTTTGATGATTCATAAGATCTTGACACCATTTTTCCAGGATCGCTGACGCTCCATCACTGGCAGCAGCTGGCCAAGCCCCACCTCGCCACTATCCTAGACCCCCACCCCGGCGTCGTCACCAAAGGTTTCTGCCCACTGGCTCAGGATGCCATCTACCGCCTCTCTGACATGGAGGAGGACGAGGAGGACGAAGAGCTCAGAAGGATCAACGATGTGGAGAAGGGGGCAGCAGAGCGGGGGAAGGACGAGGAGGACGACGAGGAAGAGGTCGGGATCACGTTCAAGGTGCCCTGCACGTCCACGCCAGAAGACAGGAGGGACAGGAAGCAGACGGTGTTGCCTCTGCCTGTCCTGCCTCTCTCCCCAACACCATCATCTTCTCCATCTGTCAGATCAGACCTCAAGCTTAACGCTGAGAACTCCAGCCAATCAGCTCAGCCTATTCCAGGTGCCTGCTCCACCTCAACGTCAACAACAGCAACAGCAACTTCCTCTGGTACAAACTACTTTAGATATTCAACTGAAAATAAGCAAAATCCTGTCTTAATGAAGCCTTCGAAGATATTTTCTCTCAAACCTGCTTTGTTTTTTTTTTAGTGCAAAATCCAGGGAAGAGCCACAGCTCCACCTTCTCCACCTACACCTTCACAACCTGTCGCATCCTGCACCCGAGTGACATCACACAGGTCACAACCAGGTTAGTTTCTAAGGCTATGTTGTCATAAGGAGATATGCCACCTCACCAAGATGGAAGATGCTCCCTTAGCCAGATTGTTTTAGTGGAAGGAACATGTCTTGGTAAGTCTGTGCAGCGGAAGCAAACATTAGAGCACAGAGCTGGAGAGCTGAAGCCACACCCACTTATTGTTCAATTCCAATGTTAATTTTGTCGACTAATTATTTTCGTCATAGTTTTCATCAACAACCTTTTTTCCCCTGACGAAAACTAGACTAACTAAAATAAAAACAAGTGTACATTGATAAAAACTAGACTAAAATGTTTGACAGAGAGTAAAACCCATCAGATCTAATTTTGTCATGTAGAAAGTAGGGACAAGTTAGGAATATATCCTGTCACAGCTTCTTTGGTTGTGTGGAAAGGTTGAATAGCAGAATCCAAGTGTTAAACATGACTTCAGAAATTCAAGGAAACATTAAAAATGCCTTACCCTTTACACTTTATATTTTAGTCGACTAATTTTACAGTAGATTTTGTCGACTATGATGTGAAATGTCATCAACTAAAACTAGACTAAAATAAAAATAATTTAGATGACTAAATTAGGACTAAAACTGAAAGATACTTTAGGCAAAAGACTAAAACTAAATTAAAAAGTGCTATCAAAATAACACTGTTCAGTTCTTTTCTTGGCATATGGTATAAAATTATATTTTTATTTTGCTTTATTATGTCTTTATTTTTGCGTAAGTCTGCTAGGGCTGCATTTTGCATGAAAATGACCATAGGTTGTTATGATTATTACTAATCATATGTTTATTGTTGTTGTTATCTTTATTATGAAAAAAGGAATTGTTCAAATTTAAACTACAGTTGTGATGCTAATTCTGTTAGCCTGTTAATGACGATTTTCAATATGTGTTAGCATCAAGCTAGCAACAATAATTTCAATTTTATGTGGGAGGACTCTTCTTTACATTACTGTAACAGCCACCACTGGACCCTGTGCGTTCTATATAATCAACTCTATATTCGTCAGAATGTGTATTAAATTCCTACATTAAATGTTGATATACTGATAAATACCTCATTTCTCACCTTCCCCCTTTTCAGCTCTCAGTCCTCCATCATGGCCAACACACCAAGCTCCATGAGAACAGGTCCCAGCACCCCTGTGACCCCCTGCAGACTGAGCCTCGGTGACTCCTTCCCCCCTCGGCGCTCTCCTGTGCCTCCCAGTGGCTTGGCCAAAATAGTCCTTGAGAGGGGAATCTCAGCACAACTCTCCACTGACACCCCGCCTCCATCCCCAAAACCCACCTCTCGGCAGCCTCTCTTCCGCCTTCTCCCGAGCACTCCCCCCAACTCCCCTTCTCACTCACCCACTCCCTCTCCGGTGCCCCCCGAGTCCCGCAAGCACTCGGCCGATAATTTCCTTGCTTCGCGGCCGGCTGAGCTTTTTCTCCAGGACGTTTACGGGTTGAACCTAGGCCGCGCTCCGCATCCCGATCTACCTAGCCCCAACCAGGAGAGCCCAGGCCTTGTCTCGTCGCCTAAACCAAACCGATCCAAGCCTGACGCGGGTAACGTCGGCCTCTTGGAGAAGTTACGCCAGCTTGGTTTCTCCAAGGTTCTCAAAGGCAAAGAGTCGGACGCTTCGATGCAGCGCCAGGACTCTGCAACTTTTGTATCAGCAGGAGGGGGGAGCCTTCTGGACGGCTTGAGGCGCAACCAGAGCCTCCCTGCTATGATCGGCGCCCGGGCAGGAAAACCAACTGCCAATCCGACGCCGCCTCCTCACCCTACCACCCTCGCCCTCCCTCCACCATCATGGGGGAACCTGAGAGAGCGACGGCGGCATCTTGGCTCAGTCTCGCATGCCCCGTCAACCAGTTCAACCAAACACTGAAGGAAGGCGCTAAATGAAACGGACTCAATAACTTCTCTTCCTTCGGTTTTCTGCCTTGATAAGCAAAGAATCAGGCATCTGGTGGGCAGAACAATCCCTCCTTCTAATGACTTTATTTTAAAGCACAATTTAACTGAACTGACTGTTTTTAGCATTAACGCGGTGTCTATGTGTCTAGATATGTGTAGTTTTGAGGCCTTAGTTTGCCTCTAAGCAACTCTAGGTACCTTTTTAGTCATGTATGAATAGGTTATGTAGTTTTCTGTGAGACTCTGGATGCTCTGGTTAAGGATCGGGAATGTTGGGAAAGAGATTTCGTAAGTGAAGGAAGGTTTGTGAATGTATGGAATGGTAACAAGCAAACGTAACGAAATGATAGGTCTAAGTATGTCATGACAAAAGAGAGAGAAAGTGAAGAAGAAGGGCAGAGCATCCAGGGTTTTACTTTCAAGGGCTTGTTCTGTACGGGTTTAAAAAGCTTTTGATGGAAATAGAAGAGCATCATCTGCGTAGAGAGTTACTGTCTAAAGATTAAGGATTCTACATGCTTTTATGACTTGAGGACTAAGTGCTAGCTGGCTTTACAGCATACTGCCAGGCTAATCTTATCATCAGACCATGCTATTAACATGCCAGTATTAATACTCTAATGATTTTAATGTAGTGAAGCATCACACTGACGTCTGGTGATCGCCCATCTTCTTGCTTGCGTGTGCATGACACATCAAAAGCAAACCCTGCCTACAGGTCCCAGCATGCACCTGTAGGGCGGGGTCAGACTGAACAAAGAAGGTCCGTCTTTTCCTTCAGGTCCATGTGTGTTTTGAATTGTACGAGGCCTTAAGTGGAAGCCAGCACTGTTATGGTTTAAGCTCCTGTGAAGCCATTTTTGTATATATTTGTCGCACTCTGTGGGGTTTTGAGGTTGGGTTCATTCGAGGATCACGGCTAGGTTGAAAATTTCTGATCAGCTGGGAGTTCTTAAAGGAAAAACAGGAAGTTTATTGTTTCAGTTTCAAGCTAGCATCCGTATTGAGGCCAGTGGTGCTTTCAAGTTTGGGCTAATAAGAGGAAAATCCATTGACATTTAAAATATGTGGCTAACATGCAGTTTTTTATACATTTTGTTTTGTGATTTTAAAGCTCCAGTGAGGAACTTGAGTTTGTGTTGATATTGGTGCCCCCTGTTGACCTCTTTTCACTTTGCTAACAGTATCTGCTACAGATGAATAAAAATGAAAAAATAAAAAGGCTTATTTGGCAACTGATTACTTTGCCTCACACCAACCCTGCAGCAACATTTTGTTTCTAACAGCAAAAATTAGCTCATAGAATAAGTCAGTCTTTACACTGATGATCTTGTGTGATTTTTTTTTTTTTTTTTTTAGCGTATAACAATTAATTATCATCAAATTTAGTCAACTTTACTACCAGGTTAAAGTTTTTTACAGGGCCTTAATTATGTCTTAATGTTATCACAAGAATATTTGAAGCTCCCCTGAGGAACTTTTTATTTGTGCTTATTTTTGCACCCCCTGCAGACACATTAATTCCTCTTTAACATTTGCTTACATGGTCCTTCACAAACGTGTCTTTTCTCTCGAACTTCTGTGTCCGACACCTACCCCACGGCAGCATTTTTTTCCCAGCAGTAAAATTGTGTTTTTAAGTTTATAACCCTTTGTAATTTTTTAGCTAATTAAAAGACTCGTGTGAGACTTACTTCATTTTACAACCAACTAAACATGTCAAGAGGAGCTTTAAAATATGTATAAATGTTATTGCAAGGATATTAAGTGTGATTAAAGCTACTGTGAGGAACGTTCCTTTTTTTTTTAATGGTCAAGAGTCATCAGTGTCAAGTTTAGTCGATTTTAATAAACAGCTGTAAAGACCTTTAAAGTGTTTCTTAATGTTATCTCATATGTTAGCCCATTGTGTGTGTTTAAAGCTCCTGTCAGGAACATTTGCTTCATATCAACCGATATAAAATCAGTACGTTTTTAAACATTAGCTCACAATGTCCTCCACATGTGTAAAAAAACAATATATCAGTCATCAAGTAGTGCTATTTTAGCACTTTGTTTCTTGGTCTGACACCGACCATGTAGCAGCATTTTTTGTAACAGTGTTAATTAGCATACTGAAGTAGATGATTTTGACGTTCATGATCTTGTTTTCTTTTTTAGCTCAGCAAGAGCCATACATGTTGACTTTAATAAATTTTAAATACGTTTTATAAGCAGCTAAAAAGTCCTCACAGGAGCTTTAAAATGTTTCTTAATGTTATTTAAGTTTCGCACACTTGTGTGCATGTTTAAAGCTCCTCTGTCGAACTTCTTTTTTTACGCAACTTTTGCATCCCCTGCAAACTATTTTGTACCCTTTAAATTGTCCCATATGTATGTAAGAAGTGGTTTTAGTAGCATAAAAATGTCATGGCACCTACTGCATAACAGTCTTTTTTTCATCGTACAAAATAAGCGTAGTTAAACTGAAAATCCTAAAGCTGATGACCTTGTGTGCTTTTGGAGCTTATTACGAATCATCATTGTTAATATTTGTCTATTTAGCAACCTGCTAAAAAGTCCTCACAGGAGCTTTAAAGCGTGTTTTAAAGTTGATGTAGTTCCCATATTATCCAGCAGGTGGGAGTATTGACTCAGAAATAGCAAGAAGCATATTTAATCCTGATTAGGAAGCCTCAATCTTTATGATTGATCCCTGTGATCCCCAGTCAGATCTGCCTCCCCTTGAAACTCACCTGTCCGGCCAGAGCCTCCCAGTCCGATACTGCACTTTTACTTTTTTATTCTGAAGTTTGTTTTACTGACACCACTGTTTGAAATATATTAGTTCTAACGTATTAAAAATTTAGCTTATGTGTGCCTGTTTTAACCACGTCTGCTAACATTTGACATCAGATTTTAATATATGTTGCACATTTATTTCGTTTATTTTTTTGCTTCACAAGGGAATTCAAACAAGCCAAATGTTTTATTATGGAGAATTGGAATACTTGGATTTTCACATGTTCATGTGTGGTGCATTTTGTGCTAATAAGCTATGCCATATTTAAAATTCTGATTCTTTTGTTTGTATGATTAGACGAAAGGAAGGAAGGCACAGTCAGGCTGTTTTGTATTTTTAGTTTTCTTAAAAGGTGTTGAATCCACTGTATTCAACAAGACAGGAAGTTCAGGTTTGTTTTTGTTGTTTTTGGCACACATGTAAAATGTCCTGTAAATTTTTTGTGCCTCCCTTCCAAGATCATGATCCTCTGTAAACTACTCATGGCTATTACTCAGTTGCCTCTTTTTTAAAATAAAGTGATTGAAATAAAGTCACTGACTCACTGATTGGTTTTTATTTTTTTTTATAGTTTTGCTGAACCCTGTCCCCTGAAATACCTTACAATAAAAAAAAATTTAACTTCTTTTTATTTAATGAATGACAGCAGTTAATTTTTCTGTGAAATTTGATCGAAATGTCATGAATTTTTGGTCTAAAACTCACATAATGCACACATTCATATTTGCCTCTTACATAGTATAAAGCACAGTGTTTGTGTATTAACAGATTTTCTCTGTATTTGTTGATACATTTTAAAAATATTTTCAAACCTGAAGCAAGATAGTAAGATGTTGAAGACATGGTGGCACCACTGGGAGGCAACGCAACTTTCTAATCATTCTGTCCACTTTCAGTTTTACAGTGTTCAGGTCCAGATCATCAGTGTCAGAGTCCACATCGTCTAGGCACAGATCATCTGTGTTGGGGTCCAGAACATCAGTGTCCAGGTTCAGTTCTTTGTCTTGGTCTAGATCATCAGTGTTAATGTACACAGTGTTCAGGTCCAGAACGCTGGTGTCTGCATTTAATTCTTCAATGTCAAGGTTTGGAAAGTCAATGTCCAGGTCCAGATCAGCAGAGTCCAGATCCAGATTGCATTGACTGGGTTTACTACATCAGTGTCTAGATTAAAATCACTAGGGCCCAGGTTTACTCTTCAATGTTCAGGTGTAGATAATCTTTGTCCAGGTCCAGATCATCCAGGCACAGACCACTGGGGTGTTGGGGTCCAGAACATCACTGTCCATGTTTCATTTCTTCAGTGCCCAGGGCACTATGTTCAAGAATCATCAGTGTCTAGCTTTATCATTAATTTTCCAGGTCCAGATCATTGCTACATAAGTCCACTTCTCAAGTGGTCACCTTGCATCAAAGCCTGCATCTTTCTTACCACCACCATTTCTAAATATCTGGTCTTCTCAAAGTTGGAGTCTAATCCTGCAGTTGGCCTCACTACCCTTTAAAATCCACTATGGAGTCTTGCAGTTGATTTAATTGTATTTTTCCATTGTACAAAGTATCTTCTGATTGAGTTGAAAATGAAATATTTAATTAATAGCTGCCACGCCTAAGTAACACCTGGTTACATGCTTGTTTACATCTATGCAGTAGAGTTAGGCAAAATCATCAGGACTACAGCTAGCTTATGGCTAGCCCTGTGGGTAGAGGTAGGTGTCTTTTAACAGGTTTAAAATTAAGATGTAAATGCTGTGCTTAATTAACTAATTAACCTTTCTTCATTAAGTGCTTTTAGATATTTAAACAAAGATCAGGTGCAGTCAAAGTTTACAAAAATTTGAGTCAGTCTGTTTTGAATGATTTAGGTTTTGTGATCAAGTGACCGAAGGTACCTTTGTGTTTCTACATGGGGCAGATCTTGATGCTGTCGGAGCTGGAACTGAACTGTCCCAAGGCAAAGTCCAACCCAACGCCGACTCCACTTCCAACCCCAAATGCAGCATAAAGCGGCTGGGTGAAGTTCGCCCTGAATGTATGAAGGTGCGTCATGCTTTCCGCCACACTGTAGAACGACAGCGTCCCCACAGAAAGGTCCGCGTAGATGCCCACACGGGGGGAGTATGTCACCGGTATGTCCTTCTTCTCATTGTCGTGCATAGCTGAGCAGCAGGTGTCCGACAGCTCCAGGGTCCAGGACTGGGCGTTGTATCCAAGGCCGGATCTTGCATCGGCGCCCTTCCTGCTCAAGGATCCATAGGCTACACCGATAGAAGAGCCACGTCCCCTCCACTCCACCTCCCAGTAGCAGCGCTCGGAGTACAGCGGGCCTGGAGAAATCACCTGGGTCCAGCCATCGAAACGTTGAGGGCTGTCGAGGTAGGGTTGCGCTGCTCCCTGCAGGGTGGCTTTAGTGTCGCCCTCGGAGAGAACCAGGCGTCTGTGGGCCGTGTTTGGGTCAAGTGTCAAGGTCACAGAGTCTGGACAGGAGAGAATTTAATTGTCATTAATGGAATGTCAGAACAATTCTTAAACCAAAGTTTTGACGCCCCTTGTGGTCAAAGTGAGGTACTTTGTCTCAATAAGTCTTACTCTGTACAAAAATGTAATTTCTACACATTTTATTGGTCCAACATGCATTTTTTAGTCCATTTTTGACACAGAAAATTTTCAAAATGCTTTCTGCCTTTCTGTTTATTCCCTCAGATGACGCCTACCCCACGGCAGCAGATTCAAGCATTAAAAATAATCTTTTATAAAGCAAATTTCTTTGTGGTAATTTTTAGTGTGTCTTGGGGTCATTAAGTGATACCAGCTCTAATCTCATACAGTTTCACATTAGCCTAAAAATTCCTCTGTGGAGCTTAAATCTTCATAAGAACGATTGGAAACCCCCAACATTAGTAACAGTGACCCAGTTTACTTTTTTACTGTTTTTTTTTCATACAGGACGTGTGTGGGACTACCTATTCCCGGACACAGCTGCCAGCATGGGACTTCAAGCTTTCTACTTTGGCCACAAGGGGGTGCCAAAATCCCCACAAAATCAAAGATCCCATAGACAAAGTAATCCCTTCATGTCTTTTATAAGTTTCTTTTTCTTTTGAGAGCTCTTTTCTTGCACTTAATACTAAAAACATGTCTGTTGGCTTTCTGGCAAATAAAAGGCTGTGACAATCCATGTAACATTTAGATTTGTCTTAAAATATTGAATTTATTTGGACATTACGACTCACATTGCAGGAACTCCTCTCTGTCCCTTGGCTCTGGGGCCTGGATGCTGTCAATGTTGATTTCTCTCACTGGAAAGCCAAGCAAAAATTCATATTGATAATCGCCTTAAAAATAAAATTATAATAAGGATAAAGCAAATTAACTTACATGCAGGGAAAGAAGGAGTTTGGATCATGGTGTCAGTAGGGGTGTCCAGGAAAAGACTGGGGTTAACTAAAACAACATAAGGACCATCATTATTAGCATATAATCGTTATTGAGCTTAAAGCTCCTGTGAAGGTTATTTTTAGCTGGTTATGAAACAGCCTGAATTAATACAGATGCTTATCTATGACCTACAAAATCAAAAAACATCATCAGTATAAATACAAAACATTTCTATATGGGTAAATTTAGACTTAAACTGCTGGTGGGGGGTAGGAGTCAGATACAAAGTTTAACTGTAAATAACATTTGATTGCTTAAAGTAAGCATGTTGATTTTTTTCTCACATATTATAAATACAAAAACACTTCTTAATCATGTTAAAGACAAGATCAAAAACATAAACATAATCCCTCACAGGAGTTTTAATGTGGATTTAAGCTGATATTTAATAATAATGATGATAAACTGAATGTTTTATTAAAGAATATCTCTCACCAACTGTTGGTGTTTCAGGCAAAGCAGCCATCGACCCTTTTGAGTAAAGACAAATCTCACAGTTACACAACTTTAAACATTATTGACAAACATTTTAACAACATTAATACTAAGAGTCCTTACAATGCAAAATATAGTTGAACAGAAACTACCAAATTCGACATTATAAACTTCCTTTGTTCTAAAAGTTTGTCTTACATGGGTTTCCTCCAGCAGATGGGGTGTTGGTTGCCGGGGTAACTGGGGTTGCAGGGGTGGTGCCACGTCGATGAGAGCGGAAGATGCTGCTGATGGACGCCATGCGACTGAAACCTGATCCTATGAAGAATGTAGATGAGAGATTGTTTGTTGAAGCTGCACCACACACGTTTACCAGATGGTGGCGGCAGCTGTTAACATTTTAGCGGGTGAACATGGTACCTCCAGATGAAGCGGGTGCAGCTGCTGGAGCTGGAGTGGCAGGGATTGGGGTTGGAGTTGGTGCCGGAGCTGCATGAGGGGCAGCCTGGATCTGGCTGGACCTGCTCCAAAGGGATGGAGACTCTCTGCGGCTGGGGGTGGGGCTGGGTCTGGGGCTAATCCTGTGGTTGCTCTCTCTTGCTGTTTTGGAAGACAAGTTAGGTCAAAGCTGGAGACATGACGACTGACCAGATTTATGCTTCTTTAACCAAAATTAACCAAACTGACCATGAGGCTTAGAGTTGCCTTTAAAATGGAGTTACTGTATAAAACTAGGTCCAATTAAAGAAGCATCAACTTCTTGACTTTATATGTATATAAGAGTATAACCCAGACTGCATAACATTGTATCCTACATTTCTCCGAAAGCATCATTTCTATACCAAGTTTGTAGTCCACAAGCCATAGCTCATATAAACATGGACATAGTCTTAGTGACATCACCCACTGACGTCTGAGGAGGCATTTTGAGGCCAAACAATGATAGTCACCATTTTGGAAATTTTAATATATCAATAGCTACCACTTATTTTATAGACTGGAGAAGAGGTGGAGCTTAGGCAGGCATCAAGCCTCATGGAAAACAGCTAAAACACCCACCTGTCAGTCAGTGGAGTCATATATCTAATCATGCACGTTTGTAAAAAAAAACATATATAGGGAAATTATATTTCCTGTCGTGTGCACCAATGAAAAAATAAGACAACAATACCAAATTTGATTTTGTAACAGGTTTTAAACATACATATATTTCTGTCATAATGGGTATTTTAACATGGGTGTTGATGGAAAGCTTGGAGCTTTTGCTGCCAGCCTCAAGTGGACACTCATGGAACTGCAGCTTTTAAATCTATTTCATTGACTACATTTTTTAACACCAGAATATATCAAATACATCAACCTATGGCTGATCCAAACTGAGGCAAATGTGATGACAACATAATGACACCATCAGTTTTATTTTATCAAGACTTCTTGGACTCCTCCTCAGAAGGTAGAGACTTTTTTTTACCTGTATTCACAACTTCTATGTTTTTCAGGGTTAACCTTTACGTTTAATATAAAAAACAAATTCAAATACAAGGTTTATTGTAATTCAAAACCCAGATCATCACAATGATGACTGGTCTAAAACCTGGCATCTAAATTTGATCATTTTTATTTGTAAAAACATATGTAAAATCAAATATGATAAAATATCTTCTGGAAATGAGATGAGACCCAGATGAGTACCTTGTGGCACGCCAAAATGAATTGGATATACTAAAACACGTTTTTACTTAAGCAAAGAATTGTTTTGACAGATCTAACCTGTTGATATTAGTTATGATGTTTGCTATTGTTACTCCTATTTCCTGATGCAAGCTAGGCTGCTGCAACTAAGAACAAAATATGACTAAAATGCTCCTCTTTCACTGTTCTACACTTTGGAATCAAAGGTGTTGACATGAGCATAGAAAGGAAATAGCAGCCACGCTATTACCAGGAAGTTTGGGTTTTGAAATCAGAGCAAGTTTGACCTCCTGCTTCTCAAAGGGAAAAAAAACCTACCAGTGTCTCTTTCCTCTCGTCTCAGCCTGTCTCGAGGTCTGGGTGAGTTTGTGTTTCCTCGATCTGCAACACAGAAGAAACAGAATATTTAAGTCACATTTTATGTTCATTCATGAAGGAAGAAGTTAAGTTAGGCTAACACAAAAAAGTCCCACCTCTCGTGTCTCTACTCCTGACATCTGGAGATTTATGGCCTATACCTATAATTAAAAAGAGAAAATATTCATGTATTGACTTCTGTTCCTTCTTTTCATGTAAAATAATCAACAGCATTGGATAAACAGCATTGAATAATACCAAGTCCACGTCTGTCTGCACCCCTTGATCCACCTAAGAGATTCTGTATGGGAGCTGTAAACATGAAAAAAACAGATTTGATGTCACAAATTACTAAATAAAAATATGCTAAAAAGATGTGTTGACGATGATATGATAACATACCTGCAGAACGGTTGTTTGTGTTGCGAGAGCCCAATCCAGAAAACACTAGAAAAGAAGCAGATCAGGAACTTAATCTTTGACTGGGGATTTTCAGGATCATGGGATATGTAGTCTTCTTGTTTATTCACAAAACAGACCAAAAAATTCCAACTTACATTTCAAAATTCCTCCTGTTTTTCCAGACCGACTTGCTAGATGAGATAAAAATAGTGGAAATTAATCAAGACGGTTTACAAAGCTCCACATATTAATGCTAATGTTGTCAAATGCAATGTCAACTTACCATCTCCCAAAGTAAACAGCGTTGTGTCATTGACTGGAAGATGATAGAAAGAACGATAAACAAAGATAACATTCCACAAAGGCAGATCTAGTCAAGATTTCAAGAGACATAAACTGATATGGGAATTATGTAACAGACCTTGTTTGGTGATCTTGCTCAGCTCAATATTGCACATGTCCTCGATTTTCTCCCTGAGGTTCAAGATGGCGTCTCGTACAGGCTCAAAGGAGGCTTCTTGGTTCACCACCACCGGGGGGAGGTCTCCGGACTCAAGGGGGCTGCACATGGACTCACAAGTCTACGGGAGAAAGTTTTAGTTTGACTTTTTAGAGGACAACATCGTCTCTTTCTTGAATATGACCCGACCAGTTAGCATCCTTTGAGAAGGAAGAGATAGTGGCTAAGGGCTTGATTTAGGTAAGCTAGGAGGCAATATCTTTGGACAATGGCTCCAATGAAAAGACAAGGGTGGTGCTGTTACAGATTTTAAGAACAGATGACAGTTCTTTTTGCTCTTCTCTTGACCAGATTCTGCACAATTTTGACATCCCATGGTCATGTGAAATAGTCTATTTAACATGTAAGATCAAGGTATAACAAGAATTTGTGTCATCCAGGATCAAACACTATTGTTTTATACCTACGTAGCTTGTGGCTAGTCTACCTTTGATTGTTATAGTACACTCAAACCACCTATGGACATTATGAATGGAATTTTAACTTAAGATACCACACAGTTAGGCTCTATTCTTTTACACTACTGTTAGCATGATGCTGCACCAAAATGGCTAGCTTGGTTGCATTAAAATGACTGATTTTGTGATGACAAGCGTAACAAAATGTTGATGTTGTGTCTTCAGGTAGGTCCCCTATGCCAACAACCAAAGCGTACAACCATGCTAAGGCTTAAACACCTGCAGGTAGTAGATGTGGTCCTCGCAGCGGGCCAGGTCCTTCATCTCCGTGTCCCTCTTCCTCAGCACCTTGAGCTCGGCCTCCAGGCTATCGGAGACCTCCTGTGCTTGCCCCATCTTCTCCAGACTGGCCTGATCCAGTATCTCCTCGAGCAGGTCCTGCAGACGCTCCACTGACCGCTGCAGCTCCGACAGAGCCTGCTCCATATCGTCATGAACCCTGTGTGTGGAGTTCTTTACAGAGAAGAAGACAAAATGGTGGTCAGGTGTAAGGATGCTTTATACACTCATTTGAAGGATTTGGATTGTGCTACAAAACAGGGGTGCAAATTAAACCAACCTTCATGACTTCCATCACCTTCTTCAGGTCTTTCTGCTCCTGCTCCCTCTCTTTCAGTCTCTGCTGATTTTCTGTCTGCAAGTCTGACAGCACTTTCTAAAGAAGGATGAAAAAACATTAAATCAAAACACTAGTCAAGCATAAGCACGAGGAAACAGCGACACATATGACAAAAAAGACAACATCAGTAGGTGGAGCAATTTGTATGGACAGGAATGTAGTTAGGAATGTCCTCAACCTGGATGGAGTCACAGTTTGGCACAACAGAAGAGAGGACTTTCAATAGGTCATTGTTTTGAACAATGGACATTAACAGGAGGAGTGTTTTACTGTATGCAGCTGTTGCTAATTTTGACAAAAATGAGTTTGCCTTGATATAAGGCGTCTTTTCTTTCACAAAAACCACATTTAAAAACATTATTTTGCTATCCAAGGACATAAAAAATGATTGCATTTTTTTATTCCACTGAATGGACCACTGTTTTAGCTGTAGGCTGGCTAGAGAGCTAGCTATCAGTGCAAACTAATGTAGGGTTTATGTATTCAATTTGATTTTTCATTCAACAAAAAACTTGAACATAAACAAAAATAACTCATATCTTGATCATGTGTCTCCTCCACTGTAGCTAATTTTAGCTCATGTTAATCTATTTTAAGCTTGTCCGAATGCCTTGGTTAGTCGGCTAACAGAGATTTTTGGTCAATTAAGTAAAACTCAATAACTTTGAATGAAGATTCTGAAAAGTTTTACCTTTTTGAACAGTAGCTCTCATGTCCTTACTTTATTGATTGATTTGCAACTGAATAGACTGTGAACAAATGTTAGCTAAAGAGCTAATGTTAGCTTTGAACCATTTTTAGCTAACATAACCATTTAACCTACACGTCAGGACAGAGAAGAAAGCATTTTAAAATAAATGAATAAATATCTAACTGACTTTATTATATGACTTAAAAATTATGCAGCGTTTAGCCTCGTGAACATTGCAGTCTTACAAAAATGTAATAAAAAAGAGGATATGTATAACCTACACCCAACAACAAAAAATTGTGGTTCAAGCACATGTAGCTATAGAGTGGCGCAGGGATGACGTATTTTTGAAGGCCAGCCAAAAAGTTAGCATTGGTTGGTTCCCTCAACTAAATACGTGATTTTTCAATGTTGTCTTGGATTATTGCAGATAATAAGCTTGATGGTGAAAAGATGTTCATTGAACATTCATGTTTTGTTCATCATGACAACCTTTACAAACGACACCATCTAACAGGCGGGAGTTACAAGTTATTGTCCAGCTATTGTGGAAGTACAATATGGCGGTTTGACTTATAATAACTATGAATTAACCATAAACCTTGGGCCCACCTGTTTCTCCATTCGCTCAGCCTTGGTGGACACACACTCATGACCTTTGTGCATGTCATTGGTGCACAACCAGCAGACGAAGATCTTACAGTTGCGACAGTAGAACTCTTGCAAGTACTTGTGCTGGGTGCAGATCTTTTCCGCCAGGTTGCTGGTGGGTCCAATGAGCTCATGCTGCTTCAGGCTCTTCTTGGTCTGGTGGGGCTTCAGGTGGACCTGGCAGAAGGAGCACATGCACACCAGGCAGCTCTTCACGGCTGCCCGCTCTTCCCCTTTGCACATGTCGCACAAAACTGCCGCAGTGGAGAGCTTTGGTTTGGGTTTGGAGGCGCCCCCACGGGCACTTCGCATGGACTCACGGACTTCACTCTTGAGGGCCCCTTTGCGGAGCTGCTCCACGGCCTCGGCCAGCATGGTGTTCCTGGAGAGGGAGGGCTTGGGGCAAAAGGTTTGGCGGCATTGTGGGCAGCTGAAGATCCCCTTTGGGTCGTCCTTGCTCCAGTAGTCCTTGATGCAGGCCATGCAGTAGCTGTGCCCACAGGGGATGGTGACGGGATCATTTGGTAGATCCAGACACACGGGACAGTTGAACTGCTCCTCTGTCCACAGACTGGAACTCATGGTGCTACTTTGCAAAAGTATCCACAATAAAAACACAGCTGTGTAGAAGACCCAGAAGTGTCAAAAGAAGGTCTACCCTGAGCTCACGAAAAGGAAATGCTGTCTGATTTTCAGGTGAGAGCAGGGAGAGGTGAGCGGGGTGGGGCCAGAGCCACCAGGCAGGTCGAGCGGGGAAAACGGGTGTCGGTGGCTTAATGCCACAAGAGAGGAGGTGTAAGTGGACTGATCATTTCAACATTTCAACAAAACACAAATGACCAAAATGTGTATTAATCATTTGTTTTATTTCATTTTTTTCCATTTGTCCTACAAGCTGATCATGTGGTCCCCTAAAGATGAAAAACCCAAAGTATTCTGAGTAAAATGAAAACTTTCTTGGTGCTGCTAAACTCACCGTCTTCACAACATCTAAATATGTGATTAGAGTCAGATTTTTGTGAAAAGAAGGTCAGGCTTCTAAGACTAAAGTCAGAATATCTCAAATTAAATTCAGGACTCTGAGATTAAAGTCAGATTTTGTGAAAAAAAAATCAGGATTTAGAGATTAATGTGGGAATTCTGTGGAAAAAAAAGTAGTCAGGATTTTAAGATTAAAGTCAGATTTCTCAGATTAAATTTAGTATTCTGAGAATAAAAGTCAGGAATTTTGGGGGAAAAAACAGAATTCTCAAGTTTCATTCAGGATTTTGTCCATATATTTTGATATTTCGTAATTTCCCTGAGGGAGTTTCCCAAAGGGATTAATAAAGTTCTATCTAAGCTAATCTAATCTAATCTAATCTTTGAAGAAAAAAAAAAGTCAGAATTCTGAGATACAAATCAGAATTCTCAGATTAATTTTAGAATCCTGAAAATAAGTCTCAATTCTGGCTTAAATCTGGAAACAGATTTAAGTGTTTTTCCTCAGAATTCTGATTTTAGTCTCAGAATTCTGTCTTTTGTCACAGAAGTCTGACTTTAATCACAGAATTAAAATGTTAAGACTTGAAAACAAAAACTTCAATGTCCTATTTTTTCAGTGGCCCAAAACCTTGGGTTTACTCATATGTTAGGGGAAATATAATGGTTTATTAACTTTTTACATAATAATGTGCACATTTACATCATCTATAACCCATAAAATTCGTCAGCACTTACAGCTTTAACAAGCTAACATGTGAAGCAGTGACCTACACAATTGAGTAAATATCAGGATCCACACTCCACACCAGAAGGTGGCGGTAATGCACCAATATGTTGCTTGCCAACCGCCAATGAAATCCACAAGAAAAAGAAGAAGAAGAGGCAGTGACGTGAAAACAAAGCGACACCGGAAGTACATATCAGGACATCCTCTTGTACCTCCTCAAATGGTGCTTCCTTGCGTTTTTTGGCGAAGTTTGTCACGGGGAGAAGTCTTTCTCTAAACTTCAAAACATGTCAAATAATGTCGTGAAACGTCCAGGAGTTGGGGTAGGGGTCCTGGTGACAGACTCGGCCCACCCCGGCTGTGTTCTCCTGGGGAAACGGAAGGGCTCTACGGGCAGAGGGATGTACCAGCTCGCCGGCGGACACTTGGAGTTTGGGTAGGTAGCTAGTTAGCTAGTATCCATTCATACCCTCATTAATAAAACTGTCAGTGTTTAGAAGAGTATGTTTGTGACGTAGGGTCATTTAATAATGCTTTACACGGGGCTTCATTCTTAAAATTGTGCAAATAAGGCTCCTTGTTGCGAAACAGACTGATTTTTCATTCACTTTGACATTATGTGTTATGTTAATATGATATAAAAAGGAATAAAATGCATAAAGTAGGCAACAAAGTAGCCGAATTATTCAGAAGGCTTTAAAGAATACTTATAAATGTTTTAGGTGAGCAATATTATAATATTTTTCATAAAAAGTGGAGGAAATGTACAATTGTCAAAAAGATGAATGAGGTTTGGTCTGTGTCAGGAAGTCGACGTCAGATGGGCAGCTTTGGTTATTGCAAACTATAGGACACTGTTTATTAGACATTTATAATTAATTTTACTGATAAAATGCCCTAATGAAAAGCCTTAGACTAATTTGTCGTCAACCTATTTATATGTAATATTTTAATTTAGATAAAAATGGGTAATTAGAAGTAATAAAGACATAATTAAAGACATTTTAAGCTACTTTTTTAGGTCAGTGCATCAAGTATTTATAATGGGTGCACTGTTTTCAGCAAAACGCTGGTATCTACAGATAATTACTTAAAAAGTTGTTTATTGGTGTCAGCATTATGAAAATATTCTGCCAATATTTACAACCAGTAATACACCCTTTTACTGTGTGTTTCATGTCAGTTATAATAGCTGCACATAGCCAACCATAAGTCTGTCTTTTTCCTTCTACAGCTAAATATTTGACTTGTTATCCTTTACAATGCAAGCGAATAACAGAAGAATTGTTGTGATAACCTCACAGCTTATTAATAATTCTAATTTCATCACTAAACTTACTTTACTGTGGTGTACAGGTGTGCAAACTAGTGCCAAACACCACAGCAAAAGCTTTTAGACTAAGATTTCCTGTTGAAAATTTAAGATAATTTGGAATTATCCGTGATATCTCACTAGCAGAATCTCCTAGCTTCATGCTTGCAATGCCACAGCTGTGTTTAACTTCACCCTGCTTGCAGTCCGTGGTAGAAAAAAAGAAACAGTGCAGATGCTCTTGGAGTTTCAACTCCGCCTTTTTTTCTGTACTTGCAGCAACTTACAGGGAGGTCTATTTTTATTACCTTTAAGTTGATGTTCATATTTTATTGATGTCTAAAATTGACATACAGGCCAAAGGCAGCCATGTAGCACCTGGACTACTAGTAGCCCAGGACACGTGACTCCCATTTCTCTACCTCTGCCAGTGAGACGTGGGAGGAGTGCGCTCGCAGAGAAGTCCTAGAGGAAGCCGGGGTGCATTTGGTGAATGTTCGCTTTGCATCAGTAGTGAACTCCATCAAACTGGAGGAGCAGTACCACTATGTCACTGTAATCATGCAAGGAGAGCTGGACAAGGAGCAGTCAGGAGAGCCGCAGAACCTGGAGCCCGAGAAGAACGAAGGTACGCAATGTTGAGCAAGTGTTGGCAAACAATACACCTCTGCTAATAAATGACTGTGTGGTTGGATTTCTGTCAGGTTGGACGTGGACACGGTGGGATCAGTTTCCTCCTCAGGAGCAGCTCTTTTTCTCACTGGCTGGATTGAGACAACAAGGCTTCCAACCATTCAGTGACAAAGTAACAAACACAAAAACTCAACACTGATACAGTGGAACCGTTAATCCTTGCCTAAAGGATCAAGGAAATTGAAAATTTTATGATTTGATATAATTTTAGGAGAGGTTGGCCTGCATTTTGGCTTAAATGAGTGGGTAAAATAAAATGCACCACTTATTTATGAACTTTTATTTACAATGATAAATATTTGCAATAGAATAAATACTCCTGAAAACAGTTAATTTAAAGAGTTGAACAATATAAGCACATTTTCACCAATAAACACATTTAAGCAATATTTATCATCATTTAAAAAACGTGAAAGTGCTACTTTAAATTATGTAAAATGACAAAAATTACAAAAAGATCTACATAAAATCTAGATCAGTCCCTACAGATTTGATCAATTTTCACTAGTGCTCCTCACATCAGGTTGTTGCTGGTGACAATGACTGTTAATATTAAGGTCCAAACGGTTGCAGCAGCGGCCACAGCACTGTTGAAGGTCTTGTCATAAGCGTAGGTGATGATGTACAGGGCTCCCTCGTAGGCCTCCTCACAGGCTGGCTGGATCTGATCTTCTGGAAGTTCAAAGCCGTATGTACCGTTGTCTCTCAGCTCAAAGATGAAGGAGTAGGGGATCCCCTGCAGGCTGGACCAGTCTTTGGAGGAACCAGACATTGGATCTGTGGACGGAAAATAACAATTTACTCTTTTAGCTTAATAAATTAAACGTGGTTCAGAACAAACCATCTTGATGCTCCACTGCTGTTTGGGCATGAAGGACCTCTGTGAATTTATGAAGGGAACTCGTCTCTTATGGTACATTGGCATCAAGTGTTGGTACCAACAAACATTTAAAAGAACTTGGCTTAAACAAATACTAGTGGTCATCCTTTGTAACATGCTTTACTGAAGCTAAAGCTAATAAATCGACAACCACTGATGCTACAAGGACTTACACAATGCATCTGCTGAAGATCCTACGATGTAGTTCATCCCATGGACCTTCCTTATGGCGTCTGCTGCACCCAAACCCACCTCCATCTGGAGATCAAAACATCGAGCCTTTGTTAAACAAGAACCATCCAGAACCACTTCCTTGCACTTAAACTGGAGTGCAAGCTAGTATCCATGATACGACTGGAAGAAAGATGATTAGTGTAATTTCTCAGATTTTGACATTTAAAGTGTCGATGCTGTTTTGGCGAGTTGGTGGTAATTGTGCCACATTATGCTAAGTCTGAATGACCTCAAAATAAACCATTTGCTAACATGTTGCAAACACTGGCTTTGGTATTGTTGTACAGCAGTTAGTGTAAAACCAGTTAGTTTCTCATTGGTTATGGCATGTTTACACTGGTTCCAGAACATTTTTTAAGGTTTCTAGCCTCAAAATCTACTCAGAAAATGGATTTTGTAATGCCTATAAACTCCTCTGTTCCAGCCCTGCACTGAACAGGCTGTTTTAGCGTAAGTTCTCATGACTACAAATACGAATCCTCAGCTTGCTAGCACTGTGCTCTAATGTTTACTGTGTCTGCACAGAGATGTTCCTTTACTAGAAGTTGGGGAGAACAACACTTTGCTCAGCATATATCTCTGATCTTTGGGAGGCGGCACATCCCCAAATGATATCATGAGGTGAAATTTTAAAACGTACTGTTTTCTGAACAGGAGAGGACGTATGAAGGGAGAGGGGGGATTTTTTTATAGACGTGCCAATGACTCACATTTTTGTATTAAAAAACATTAAAAAGTGTATTTTGTATATTGTGTGATCTTTGAGTGATACAAGAAGCCAATACAAATACTGGTATCAGTATGTTAGTGGCCAAGAAGTCTATGTATGTATCTGGCATTTTTTATTTATATAACGCACATACAAACCCCAATCCCAAAAGAATCGGGACACTATGCAAAATGTCAATATAAACAGCATATAGTGATTTACAGGTAATTTTCAACACATATATTTAGTCGATTACAGCACAAAATAGGCATTTAATTTTTCAGGGGGTTTACACATTGTTTTCTGTAAATAAACGCACAATCTGAATTTAATGCCTGCAACCAGTTTCAAAACAGATGGAGCAGGAGCATGTTTATCACTGTTTCATTTAACAGCAAAATCTGTATAGACAGATTAACACTATCAGAGTTATTATGAACACTTCCTGTGTCTATGAGTCCACACCACAAAGTGTTGTTTTCACTCTGTTGGGAGAACTGGTGCTCTGTGTTTGTTTCTTTAGCGTAACTTTCCCGTTATAGCCGTTTCAATTTATAGTATAAAAGACCTTTAAAGTTACTGGTAGGCGAGGGAGAGTGAATTTCTTAAAGCTTCATCAGTATTCATGGCAGACGCTGACACTCCTTAATGCCAGACACGTGGGAATGTAAAAGCAGGCATGTGATCATGTTCTTGATAAGGTGCACATGCTCTGTGTCGGGGGAGTGTGAGATGACCTGGGCAGATCACTGGGATGTGATTGATAGAGACGTTTTACTGAGCAGACACTGCAATACAAAGTGATCACTGTTTTTTTTGTAAATGTGTGATGTACTACTTTTAAAGACCCCTCTACTTCTGGAAGCAAAGCCATTTATAAAATTTAAATCCTTTCAGTTTGCAGTCTAAAGTACACCAGGTTCTTTTTCTTTAAGAGCATATTAGAAAAACAAAATCCCTTTACTGGTTTTGGAAGTCCTTATCGTATGCGTGCATTGATGCTCTGCCATTGTGCTTCTTTTATTAGCATCCTTGTGTTGATGGGGCTTTTCTCTTACATGGTGGCATAGCCAGGGCTGAGGAGTTGGGGGTTCACATGGAAAAACATTCATAAAACATTTTTAACTTTACCAACCAAGTTTACGCATAAAAACGTGTGAAACAGAAACGAAGGTATCAACCAAAAAGCGCAAGAAGAAGAAAAGGACTTAGGACATTAGATGTGAAGACACAAAAAGGATTCAGAAAGAAAGGAATCAGAAATTAAAGGAGTCAGTAAGAAGGGCAAGAAAGGATTAAACAGAGTCAGTAAGGAGGCGTCAGAAGGAGGTAGAAAGTAGGGCTTCAAATGAAAAAAACAGCAATAAAAGGATTTAATGAAGTAGGCAGGTCAAAGGGAGTCGGAAAGTCAGTCTGACAAAAAGGCATCAGAAATAAAATGGTTCAGTAGAAAAGGCATTGACGGGAATTACGACTCAGAAAGGGAGGCATAAGAAAAAAAGGCTATTCGAAAGTAGGGCATAAAATGAAAAGACAGTGAAAAAAGGAGTTGCAAAGGAAGGCAGACAAAAAGGAGTCGGACAAAAATGGTCAGAAAGGCAGACATCAGGCTACAAGGCATACAGAAGCTCCTTGACCTCTTTTTTTCCTTATGCCCCTTAGCCTGAAAATAACCCTGTCCAACTTCTATTTTTGGCACTGTTTTGTTTTTACGTCAGCCTTTTGGACTCCTTTTTCCGACACCTTTTAGCCTTCTTCTTTTTGACTCTTTTTTTTATCTGATATCAACACTTCTTACTCTTTTCCTGACACCTTTTAGCTTGATAATTTCCTTTTCCTACGCCTTTTTTTGAATCAATTTTCTCCCATGTCTGCCTTTTGATGATTACTTTGTCTGATGCCTTTTAGCCTGATGATTTCCTTTTGTATCTCCATTGTATCTTCATTTTTTTTATCTGATGTCAACCTTTTTGACTCTTCTCCTGATGCCTTTTAGCCTGACAATGTCCTTTTCCATGCAGCTCTTTTTCGTCTGCCTTCTTCTTGCCTTCCTTTTTTTAATTTGCCTTTTAGCCTGGTTATTTCCTTTCTCATCACATTTTGTCTGCCTGACTTTTTTCTGATTCCTTTTAGTCTGATTATTTCCTTTTCTAACACCATTTTGTCTGCCTTCTTGCTTTTCTGACGCATTTTAGCCTGACCTCCTTTTTCTGTTGCCTTTCTTACCAGTTCCTTGCTTTCTGACTCCTTTTGCCTGTTGACTGACTTTGACACCTTTTTCAGATGCTTTTTTGTCTGATGCCTTTATTTTTTCAGTCTTTTTGCATGAGATTTGACAGATGCCGCAGTTTTCTAAGGTCTGACACCCAACCCTGAGGGCTGAGGATGTCCTATCACGTGCACCGTACTGCACATTGTAGACTTTGCTGAACACAGACTGATTCAGCACATAGGACAATTGTTCCTTTTTGTCCCTCTGGGTGACAGTAATCAGTAATCAGTAATGCCATTTTTACCTTAAAGTTACTTGCACATTAGAGTTGTCTTTAAATTCAGTGTCTGTACAGTGTTATTTATTCAAACAGAATATGAAAAACAACCCTGTAGGATGTTTTTTTGAGTATAAGCTTGCCTCCTCATCCATGACAGTCAGATGTGACTCAACGTCAAAGAGGCTTGACAGTTTAAGTGACTTACAGGAGAAGGCTTAATAGTCGACGCTAAAGCCATGCTAGAGCTGGGGTGACGAATAGACGTAATCCTGTTTTGCATAATTATTTCTGCTTTGGGACCCCACTGGGTTATACAGCAACAAGCACTACATATCCTTCTGTCTGCCTCCCCTGCTCTGCTCTGCCTTTGGTGAACGGGGTCTGCCTGCTGATGGTTGATGGATCTTTGGGGGTTCAGGCCTCAAATCACGACTTTTGTAAACAATGAGAGGTGACATTTAGTCTACCTTGATGTTTATCATTGGTGATTATAATTTCATTTTCTATTCAAATGTATGATATGTGACAGAAGAAGGAAATACCAGCTCTTCTTTGTTGGAGACCGTGTGGTTGGGGTGTCCATAGGGAAACAGCAGAAGCTGGCTGTAGCTGTGGATGTTGAAGAAACACAGGAAGTCTTCCTTGCGAGTCCCAATGAAATAAGTGACGGCCTGGGTCTCTGGCTCGGATATGGCTTCTCTGCCGCAGTAGAATATGCTGCAGCAGTCGAATGATACTCCCACAGCTGTAAATACAGACATTGCAAAAATGCAATTCATTCTAGTTCAAATACAGACAAGTTGAGACTGTTCTGCCCTTACAAAGCTGTTTTTATTTTCAATTCTGAGGCAAATCGCTCAAGGGAGACTACGTTATGATTATTCTTGATGAAATTATGTTTAGAGCTGCACTTAATAGTTTTGGCCACTTGAGGGCAGAAGAAACGAGCTGTAAGCACCGGAGTGAACAAATAAATTTATCAACATACATTCAAAGTACCAGATAAACTGTATTATTACTTTCAGTATTATTTTATCACTATCTGACAGGAAATTCAAAGGCATGCCCCCCCCAGTTAATGCATCACCACATATTGAAACTGGAGCTTCTTTGTGCTTGTGTAGTAGTTTGTAAGACACTTTACTATTAGTTAGAGAGTAAGAGACGGTTGTAAAATGCAAAGGGTCAAAATTGAACTCAGTTGAGGCCTCTAACTGCCTCTACACAAGGTCTTTATCCAAAAATGTTGCCATGGGAAAGTGTTTTTCTCCATAAAACAGGAAGTCAGACACTAGATTATCAGTATTGGCAGATAGTGGCCTAAAAAGTTGAAGATTTCGGTGTCTGCTGGTATTAAAATTTTTGCAGATATTTACAACTGATATATCTGCAATTTATATGTTGGCTGTAATATCGCCAAAATATACGCATATGCCATTATTATCACTGCATGGGCACATTTAGAAACGTAATAGTTTCATTATTCCAAGAGTGAAAAGTTGATTTTCTTGTTTTACATGTGTTCCTTTCACAAATAACCTGTCATATTCATAGTCATATTTTGTAAAGTAGACTTTTTGCTCTTGATGGAAAGTATCATTATTGGTGATACTTTGTTCGGAAATAAAAATCCAGTATCGTGCATCCCCACTGGATATGGCTCAGGTATGCCAAACACGTGTTAAACATTCAGACCATGTGCATCATGATAAGATGCTAAATAAGTCTTTCAAGCCAGTTGCCCGAAATTCAATTAAAAGTCGTCCATAGTGATTTCATATTCCTAAAAAAGCTAATTTCCGCAACTGACAGGGTCCATATTAGTACAAACTCTGGCAAAGTGCTTCAACTTATCCCTAACCAAATTGGTCAACTTATTGTAGACCCCTTAAAAATAAAAAGTTATTAAAGGCATGAGTTTATATCAAAAGGCTTGGCTGTGGGTTGTAGTCAAAGTTTGCTCTTTTTTGCCTTATATGTGCCAAATGATAGAAGATTTTTGTATTTTCTGTGTACAATGTTTGATCATCCCGCCCACTCCTGATAGGAAATGACAGATTTTACACCTTATTATATCAAAAGCAATGTAGGGAAAAAATCAATTTGCCTCCTATTGCCAAAGCAGAAGATGGAATAAATAAGAAGATGGAGAATCACAACATTACTCACTTCCCCAGTAGGCGTCATAGTTGCGGTTGAGATCAGTGCCGTAACAGTCACAGCCTGGTGGTCCAGGTGACCTGTTCTTCCTCCACAGTCGAGTCTGAAGGGGTCAGTATGATCAGATTTTGAAACTGTCTGGGTTTATCAGTATGTCAGCTTATTAATGCACAAAATGGACACAAAATGTCTCTTGAATGTATGTAAATGCTACTTTGGTTTGGTGCTTTTTGGATTTTTTTCGTACTCTAATATTTTATTACATTGTTAAAAAAGCACTTGAGGCCTTTTCCAGCACCATTCAGAACCCTTCAAAAGTGATTTCATAAATATTGGTTCAATACAAGCCCAAAGAGCAAGGGATGGACAATGGTTTTCGTCAACTCAATAGTCATTTTGCTTTAAAACCATATTTTCTTAATTATTTGTAAGCCTTGAGCTAACAAAACCAGATGTGCACCATGGTACATCTCTTTTTCTAGGAGTAATTTTTATTGCGATACATCCTTACTTACTGATTCATTTATCCAGGTGTAGACGTAGCCATCAATGTTCAGAACAGGGGTCACGTAGAAGTCCATATCCTTCATCATTTCTTGCATTTTTGAGTCCGTTTTATATGTATCCAGGACCTATATTGGTAAACAAAGACATCCCGACAGGTCTAGTCTGTATTTTATCAGATATGCAAAAGCTAAAATGTGTCTAGGGTTGTTGGCAATGACTGAAGGATAAGGTTGTCCCTAACCTGCTTGACGAAGTACTGACAGAAGGCCGGGGCGATCCATTCTCTGGCGTGAATCCCACAGTCCATCCAGATAGCTTTCTTCTTCTCTCCAGTATCAACCCCAATCTAGAATATTTAAATTGAACCACTTGAAGCGACTTGTAAAAATAGAAGCATGTAAAGTAACAACACACTACAGTACCATTTAAGTATTTGTTATTACGTGATTTATCTGTTCCAAGTACAGCTCACCTTTAGCATGCTAATAGTCCTCAACTCATAGGTTTTTCCATAGTCAAGGATTTTCACAATATCACGGTTATCCTGTGCAATCTGATTCATCCATTCAGTAATCTGGAAATATTTGAATTGATACACTTAATAAATCATGTTTTTAGCTTTTCTCATTGTCTGTGTTTGAGAACAGTGGTTGGCTTTCTCACCTCTGGCATGGAGTGGTATCTGAAGTAGTCATACTCTGCTCTGTTGGAACCACAAGACACATGAGAAGAAAGGTTTAGGCAGCTTTGTGTTAGCTTAGTCATTTAAGTTGTCAAAAAATGGTTATAATCAGCTGCGTATGATAATTGACACTGCTGCAAAATAAGAATAGTAAACACTCGGAGAGCGCAGGCCTCCACCAGGGCAGCTTAGTTTAGAATAACCCTTAAAAAACATAAAAACAAAGTTAGAAATATTAATGTATTTTATTACAATTTTGACATTTTTAGATCTGGAATATGTCGAGTATTCAGATCAATCATAAAGTTATCCTGTATTTTTATTGCCAAGCATTCTGAGCATTATTTCTGAAGGTACAAGCTAACATGTTGAAAATCGCCCTTTACCGCAATGATGAAGGATGCTTTAAAAAAATCCTGGATCCAGATGATGATTCAGGTCAACCTCAAACTCTAATGCACTGGTTCTTGGCCCATGTCTAACCTATTCTGGAAATTTCATCTAATTCCATACATAACTTTGTGATTTATCCTGTTAACAAACAGACAAAAACAGACCAACAGTGGTCCTAAAATGGAGCCTTGTGGTACCCCATACTGTAGTATAGGACCACACTGGCAATTTAGCCCATTAACAATAATAAAGGATAAGTACAAATGCTCAAAATGAAGAAAGAGAAGATAGAATTTCAGAAGTTTCCCACATTTTTGTAAATAACTCGCCTGACAATGTTGGAAATGCCATTGCAGAGGTTTGTGCTCTTGAAGCACTTCTGGTTTACCCTTACTTTGTCTGGATTTTATACAAAAAACGGATTAATAAATTGGTTCTGTTGCTTTTTAATTGGCAAAAGTTCCAATTTCTTGTCACACTGATGATGGTCTCATTTACTTTTCCATCAAACTCCTCACAGGAGCTGTTTGTAGGCACGTTTATCAGTCCTCTACCACGTGGGAACTCCTCGTGCCAGTAATTGAATTAAGAGAACACCTTTAAAATCTGATACAACTGAAATTATCAGTGCATTTAATTAACCTTAAATGCACTTTAAATGTTACTCCACAGCAGATAAATGCTACCTAGATTATCTTAGTCTCGTATGTTGACAATGTTGACAGCATGACACTCACCTTTCTACTGTAGCTGCTCCAACCGCTGACAGAAACACCAGAACAGTCAGTCCTACAGCTTGAGCCATGGTCCTTTTTTGGAGTATAATCCTTGTTTGCAAGTGGCAGTGACTTTGAGAGCCTTATTGTAAGACAGCCTCAAATCAAGGTAAAGGTAACAGCACGCCTTATGTTTTGGTCTCATCGCCGCCAGTTCCCGCCCCATCATTGTGTTAATGTTTAACCCAAGAGCTATGATTATTAGTAATCCAATCAAAACATAAATATTCCATCATTTTTGTTTTGTTTCATTGCTGGCAGATAATTCACGCTGTGTTTTTATCAGTCAGTTAGCATGGAATAAAACATTGACATTTGGACTTTGATACTGTGAGTGCACAAGATTGCTGTGTAGGTTTCTTTGTTGACAGCTCTTATCTGTGGTCGTTTCACTTTTACACATTCGACATTTTCCGCATGACTTGTTGAAATGAACTTTATGATGCTTGGTACAAACCCCAGTTCCAATGAAGCTGGGACGTTGTGAAAAACATAAATAAAACCAGAATACAATGATTTCCACATTAAATTTAATTTTCAAAAACATATTTAATGTTCACACTGTTATTGTTTTTTTGTGTGTAAGTATTCACTTATTTTGAATGTGATACCTGCAACAAGTTCCAAAAAAGCTGGGACAGGGACATGTTACTCTTTCCTTTTAACAACACTCAGTAAGGGTTTGAGAACTTGGGACACTAATTGTTGAAGTGTGTAGGTGGAATTCTGTCCCATTTTTGCTTTATGCTCAACAATCTGGGAGTCTCTGTTATGTATTTCATAATGTTCCAGACATTTTTAATTGGAGACAGGTCTGGAGTACAGGCAGGTCAGTCTGGTACCGGCACTCTTCACTACAAAGCCATGCTGTTGTAACACGTGCAGAATGTGATTTGGCTGTGTCTTGCTGAAATAAGCAGGGACTTCCCTGAAAAAGACGTCCCTTAGATGGCAGCATATGTTGCCCTATAATCTGTATGTGCCTTTCAGCATTAATGGTGCCTTCACAGATGTGCAAGTTACCCATGCCATGGGCACAAACACACCCTCATACTATCACAAATACTGGTTTTTTAACTTTGCTGGTAACTTCTTTAGCCTGGAGGACATGATTTCTGATAATAATCTGAATAGTGGCCTCGCCAGACCACAGCACACTTTTCCATTTTGCATCAGTTCATCTCAGATGAGCTCAGTCCCAGAGAAGCTAATGGCATTTCTGGATGTTGGTGATGGACTGATCCCAACTCCACTGGAATTGGGGCTTGTAAAATCACTCAACAACATAAAAGCTGAGAATTTTTATTGAGAAGAACCTCTTATTTACGATTTTTCAGTATAATATTTTTATCTATAAATTAACTGAGCTGAAGGCCAAATGCACCAAACAATTGTGAATATTTATTTACAGTTGAAAATATTTGTCACCATTCAAATTGTCTTTACAACACTTATACAGCAATTTGAAAATTATGCACATTTTTATTTAGACATACATGCCAGCAGTTTTTTATCATTATCTTTTGTAAAAATTCCCCCTTGAAGCAACAATCAGTTATTTTTACACCATGAAATAGTGGTATCAAAGCTGAATAGTATGTTTAATTGGGGGGTAAAATGTCCAGTTAGTACCGTTTGCCTGCTTTCAGCACTATATAACTTTAACATCAGTCCACAGCTCTTTCAATAAATGCGTACTACTTAATGTCAGTGGTTAGCACCCCAGACTTATACTAAAAGGAAGCCAGTTTGAGGCCATTCTTACAGCTGATTTTTAATTGTACTTTTAGATAAAATATGAAACCACTATTTCAAGGTGGAAAACTTCATATTGTACCTTCGAATGAATAAAAACATATTACAAAAATAATATCCTCAAAACAGGAATTCTGTCTGAAACTTTATTGAAGTCTAGTTTTTCTTATACACAGAAAAAGATTCTACTGCTCGCCCCTGGTGCTATTTTTTTGTCTCCTCACATCAGGTTGTTGCTTGTGACTGTGACAGCCAGCAGTAAGGTCCACATGGTTGCAGCAGCAGTCACCACAGCACTGCTAAAGGTCTTATCGTAGGCATGATTAATGATGTGCATGGCTCCCTCGTAGGCCTCCTCACAGGTTGGCCTGATCTGGGCCTCAGGAAGTAAAAAGCCGTACGTCCCGTTGTCTCTCAGCTCGAAGGTGAAGGTGTAGGGGATGCCCTGCATCCGAGACCAGTCTCTGGATGAACCAGAGTTCGCGTCTGTTGTGAAAGAAAAACATAATCTTAAAATTGTCTCTTTGGAGAAGCCGGACTGTACCAGATTGGCTCCATAATGCCCTCTTAAAGTGATCAAGCATGAAACCTTCAAAGTATGAAAGTTGGTATGCATATTTCCCAATAAAGCAGTACTCCTTAGAATAAGTAAGCTAATTTAATATGTCTTCAGTATTAAAAGTTAAGGATTTTCATGTTCTGTTATAGGTGTGGCAGTGATTGGGGGTTTAAGTTTGATGGGGTTTTTTTTAGGGAATTTTAAAAATACAGAAAAAGGGTTTGTACATGAAAGAGCTCCAGTCCTGCTGGGTTCATGCAGTCCTCCTCAAAATTAGTTGGCTTGTAGTTTACACCCAGAGTAATGACAGCTATAAAAAGGTTAATGGTTTGTCACAGAGTTTGGCTGTGGTTGGGCGTCAAAGTTTGATGTCCATTGATCAATTTGGGAAAAACAGGACTCAGCTCTCACATTTTTATAGTTCTGCCATCCCCTGTTTTTTAGTTCCTTCATGTATGATTGTGTTTCTTAGCCTAACTACAACTAAATACACATTCTTTACTTCAGTCACAGTGCCCCCAACTGGTAACAGGAAATTACATTTTTTGCACTTTGATGCTCGTCTTGTCTCGCATGGTTGAGCGTATTTAATGAAGATCCGTTCAGAAATGCCATAAGACCTTCAAGATGCTCAAGATCTTTCATCGGATTGCCTGTCCATGGTATAATTAGCATGAATAAAACATGGCTGTCATCTTTACAGTCATGCTTGCACTGTTAAAGCTCTAAGGACTTACACAATACAGCTGGTGAGGTTCCAACGGTGTAGTTCTTCCCATGGACCTTCCAAATAGCTTCTGCTGCAGCCAATCCCACCTTCATCTAAGAGTTAAGAATTAAGGCTTTAGTTTAACAATCAGAAAGGTTTCAGCATCCTCTTCCCCCTTTGTTACTTATAATTACAATATATAAACCTGAGTATTGACTTGTCTGCATATTGATGGAGAAATGGCACTTAGTGTTATTTTTCTAACTCTGGCATGCAAATGGTAAAATTTCGCCCTTTAGAAATTGAAGTTCTGACAGAAATAAATGGTTTACACTAGCAGAAATACCTTTTCTTGAGGCTGTATATGAACTGTTTTAAACATCTCTACCACCTTTGCATGAACATAACACTGTATTTTTCCTCCACAACTATCTCAAGTTATAGTTTTAAAACACAAATGTAACAGGAAACAAATGAGGAAACACTAATTCAAATTATGTGATGCTTCATTAGTATTCATGACAGATATTGACTCTCCTTCCTTATGCCAGACACGTGAAGATATAAGTGCAGACGTGTGATGGGGTTTTGATATGGTGCACATGCTCTACGTGGGGGGAGTGTGAAACACTTCGGCATCAAGTCAAATCATTGTGATGTGATTGATAGAAATATCAAAATATACCACAGCACAATGTTATTCTCAAATTCTCATTTCTGAAATAAAAGCATTATTAATTTGTTGACTGTACATGTTCTCTTTTGTTTTTAAATTGGACAGAAGACTAACTTTTGAGCTTTGGCCCCCAAAGAAATAATGATAGGCTTTGAGTTAGGGTGGAAATTTATGTCAAGTCTGAAGAAAATCAGTTAATGTTTGTTAATCTTAAAATATTGGTTTATAACCAAGGCATGAACATGAGGCACAGTGACCTTCAGAAATTTCTTTCAACCATCCCGTAAATATTGCGTCACAAGCATGAAATAACCATGAGGCACCATGACCTTGACGTTTTCTCCATGACCTCCAAAATCTTTTTAGTTACAACTTAAAACAAGTGAACATGTGTGCTAAGATTAGAGAAATTCCTTCGAACCATTCTGTAAATATTGTGTCACAAGAACAGAGATCATGAACCACCATGACCTTGAGCTTTTACTTACGACCTTCAAAATCCAATGAATCAAGACTTTAGATCTAGTGAATATTTCTGCAAAGTTTCAAGAAAATCCTTCAAAGGGTTCTTGAGATATAGCACTCACAAGATTTGGCCAAACTGGCGAATGGACAGTCAGTTGGTTAATTGATGGCACTGGTTATTTCTGGCAGTGAGGCAAGACAATATCAAAGGCTTATAAAGATATACAGTCAGACCTTTTAAGAACTCAATAAAACCTTTATTGGACCGCTAAGATCCAGTATTATCAACCTTAAAAAAACATTTTTGCTGAGTTCGAAACTCTGTAATCCTGCTGAACCTACTAATTTAAGACTCTATACTGAAAACCTTGATACCTCATTCATGACAGTTCGATGTGGTTTTACACCCAGCCCAGTCAGAGAAGCACTGACACAGTTTGGTGGCTTGCAGGAGAGGGACGACTTCTCTCTGCTAAAGTCATGCTAGAGCTGGAGAGACGAATGGACGTAATCCTGTTTTGCATAATTATTTCTGCATTGTGGCTCCAGTGGGCCTCTGCTTCTCTTCCAGCAGTTTTCCCTCTATCAAGGTTTCACAGCCTCCCCTTGTTCTGGCTGCTTTTCATCGTTGAATCTGTCATTTGTTTTGCCTTATTGTATAACAGGGTTTCAGTTTACTTTGTAAAATTCCTCATGTCTTAGTTTCAGTATTAGGTTTGTTTTTTGGGAAATCCCTATATATAATTTCAAATATGGCTGCCATTTTACGACCTAATAATGTCCCACCATAAACCAATGGGGAACATCAGCAGGACTAGTCCATGTTTACAGTCTTGCTATTATTTGAAACTCAGATATTCTTCCCAGAAAAGCACAAAACATGCATCACTCTGCCAGCAAACGTAATTACCAGCTCTTCGTAGTTTTCGGCTGTGAAGTTGGGGTTTCCATAGGGGAGCAGCAGTAGTTGGCCGTAGGAGTGGATGGTGAGGAAAGCCAGGAAGTCTTCGCTCCGTGTTCCAACAAAATAAGTGACCGCCTGGGCCTCGGGTTCAGACGTTGCTTGGGTGCCACAGTAGGTCTGGTCGCAGCAGTTGAATGAGACACCGACGCCTGTTGGTGCAGATAAGACAAAAACTGATAAGCATGTTCTCAGATTAAGTAGAAAGAGCAATCCTAAGGGTCACATGTTTTACTCCTGTTCAGGTTTACACTAAACAGCATCAGATTTGGATTTTGGCATGCCTTTAAACCCCTCTTTTTCATTCCTGCTCAGAAAAGGCTGTTTTACTGTAAGTCCTCATGAACTGGGTCAGTTATAATTGTTGAACATTAAAACCCTTACTAAGACCAGAAAGCCCAAAATTTAAACTATTAAGCTTAAACATGAACTTCATCATGTAGCACTGGTACACTTGGAGTTACTTTTCTCTCATGCTTTTGGTTGTTATTTTTTTGTTTCGTTTTTTTTAAAATTTATTTTATTTTATTTATTATTGTTGTTATAATTTTTATTTGTATTTTTTTGTAATATTTGTAATATTAATTTGTTTTATTTTTTCTTTTCTGTGCCTGTTTTTATCTTCTTTGAAGCACATTAAGCTTGCACGTGTATGAAATGTGCTATACAAATGAAACTGAATTAAATTGAATTGAATCAAATTACTTTATAAGCGGGTCTCTTCCCTTGTTTAGGCTTGACTGGCAGCATTTAGTTACACTAAATTTTCCTGTCCAAAATACTAACCAACTCAATCTTAAGTGCAACAGAGAGTGCGGTAAGATGGGGCCCACCTCAGGGAGGTTTCCTACTGTCATTGCAAATTTTGCTAATTTTTAGGCACTACTTTATCTTAGAGCTGTCAGCTCTCAGATGCCTTTTATTGGCCTGGGCTGCCCCTTTGACAAAAATCGCAGCATTTTTAAAGTGGTTCTGAGGGATATTTGGCAGCAGAAACATGTGAATGAATGAATTTGTCAGTCAATTGTTCCAACGTACAAAGAAGCACAATATAAAGCCCTAGTTAGGTCCAATATTCGACTAAAAAGTCATTATGAGAAAAAAAGTAGAATCCAAAAAGCTTAAGTTGTATTATGGGAATTGTTTGACCCAATAATTTTACCACCCTTTAAACATCTTTTGAATCCATAACAGACTTACTTGCCCAGTTGGCATCAAAGTTGCGGTTGAGATCAACACCGTAGCAATCACAGCCTGCTGGTCCTGGTGACCTGTTCTTCCTCCACAGTCGAGTCTAAAAGGGTCAGAATGATCAATCAATAATCAATTTATAAATGAAAAAATGTCTGTGTATCATCTCTGTTTGAAAGTCTGATTACCCCTAATTTTGATGTTTTTGTACTTAAGCCTTGCCGAGTATAATTTACTGACTAAATTGAATCTTATTTTTATATTCTTCCATATCCTCTCCACCTGTGTCTTGCAGGGCACCAATCAGAATCCTTGAAATGTAATTGGACAAATAACCATTTAATTCAAGCACTCACTGATTCATTTTTCCAAGAGTAGATGTAGCCATCCAAGTTCAGAACAGGGGTCACATAGAAGTCCATATCCTTCATCATCTCTTGCATTTTTGTGTCTGTTTTATATGCATCCAGGATCTAAAATGAAGGATACTTTAGAATTTAAATCATTTTGATGACTATGTTGTGCTGTTTTTTAAAATATTTCCTGACAGTTTATTACCTGTTTGACAAAATACTGACAGAAAGCCACGGCGATCCATTCTCTGGCGTGAATCCCACAGTCCATCCAGATAGCTTTCTTCTTCTCACCGGTATCAACGCCAATCTGGAATATTTCAACTGAGTCTCTTTAATCTCTCAAAGGGACACATAATATCTATATACTTATAGAAATATCCTTGTTTTGTGTGCTAGCATTAAATAATAGTTTACCTTGAGCAGACTAATGGTCCTCAGCTCGTACGTCTTTCCATATTCAATGATTTCCACAATATCCGGATTATCTCTCACAAGCTGAGCCATCCATTCATCAATCTGTGAAGAGTTGCATTCATTAGAGATGATGTTTTCATATTTCATCATGATCAGTGGTTGAGGACTGCGGTTTGCTGTCTCACCTCTGTCATTGGGTGGTATTTGTAGTAGTCATACTCGGCTCTGTTTGGATTAAAAAACACAAGATGTTCAACATTTCGTACATTGAAAAGAAAATACAGAATTACTACAGAGAATGGTGGCCACGTAATGGTGAAAGACTTTGAGATCATCTTCAGTTTTAGTAAGATTTTTTTATAACTTTTAAGAATGAAGTTATAAGAGTAAATTGTGAGAGGAGAAACTCATTATGTTACAAAAATAAAAGGGTAAAGAAAGACAATTGTAACATTCATAATGTAATAAAATTATAAAAAAAAATACAGTTTTTCATAAATTAATGATTCAAGTAATGAATTTAGCAACATAAAATCAACAAAACTTGGAAAAAAGGTTGAAATGCAACTAGCTAAAAACCTCATTTACATTTAAATAATTGCAGGGAATTCACAAAATAAAGATCAAACATTTATTAGGTTAAAGTTGAAATTAATATTAATGAAGTAAAATTGACAAGATTAAAGTTGTAAAATAACAAGTGTTAACCAAATTTTTACCATTGTTGCAGATTTACAAGATTGCTATAATTTAGCTAGTTGTTGACCTTACATTTATGATATGGAAGCTGTAAATTGATAAGAATAAAGTCATTTTACAACATAGACATAATTACAAGACAAGTGTGTTTTAAGTTTACAAGCTCAAAGTTCTTGTTTTACAAGATCACTGGATGTACTTGAATAAAATTAGTTATTCTGACAAAGCCCCTACAACCAGTTCAATGACATGATATTTTAGCACATTTATTTTAAGTTACAGGTTTAGTATTGGTCACTAGTAAAACATTATGAATGTGGCCATGAATCCTGTAGTAATAGTGCAGCATACTTAACTTTGAACCCTTAAAAGCCGTTTTTTCTGACTCATAAAAACAGTCGTACAAAAGATAAGTGGGCATTCTTGTTAATGTACAACTTTAAAATTGTAGAATAAGAACTTCAATTATGGCTATTACCCACTCAAAACTTTGAAGAGGCAGAGATTCTGCTTATGAATAGGAACACCAGACCCCAAGCCAGCAGAGAGCCTCTAAAGAATTATAAACATCAAAACACAGCAGTATTTAATAATACGCAAATTTTGCAGGGACAGTAGGAACCCCCCTCTAATGGGGCCCAGTTTGACAGCACTTACTCCGGCTTTGCTGAGTGTTTTATGCAATATTCTAATTAAAACCCATATCTTGTGATTGTAGTCACTGTCAGAAAACAAAGAGAACATATCCATTAAGAAGACAAAGCATAAAAATATTGATGTATCAGATATTTTATATTTCAGTATTTTCCCATAAGATTTTGATTGAAAAAATCAAAGTTTATGCACTTAAGTCCCTATTTGTTTGTCATTTTGGATGGACTGTAATTGCAAGCCTGATTATGTAACACATTCTTACCTTCATGTCCCTTACCTTGCAAGATTCTCCACATGTAGATCGTTTAAGCCCCTGATATAGAATTTTATCAGTCAAACTCACCTCTCTATGGTGGCTGCTCCAACCACTGACAAAAACGCCACAATGCTCAGTCCCACAGACCTATACATTTTCACTTTTTAGGTATAGCTCTTGTTTGCAACAGACTTCTCAGATGACAGGGACTTCAGGCTGTTACAAGCCTTTATTGTCGACAACCATCAGATAAAGACACACCTTTGGTTCATTCATGGACCATCAACAGCACACACCCCATCATTGTGCTTGTTAATCTGTAATCTGAGAGCCTTGATAACTGTTCACCAAAATAGAAAATAAATTGCCTGTGACTACTGTTAATATCATCTAATTGTGGGTAATGGTCACATATTTGTATGATTGATACTCATATGGGTTGCAAATTGATTAAAAACATTACACTGTTATTCCACAAGATTGCTGAGTAAGCATTCGTTGTCACTACTGTTATCAGCCCTTTTTTTCATTTCCCTTTGCTGTGACCTTTTGATGCTCACTCAAGCTCATTGAATATTTCACAGGTTTACAACAGGCCTTAAATGTAAAAGAGACAACTACCCTGACCTCAGGGCACATCAAGGTTAAAAGATGGAAATTAAAGCCAAGCGCTTGCATAAGTCTTGCCTGTTAAGGGGAATTATGATTGTAATTACCTCTCTTGTCTTATTTGTTTGATTTAAGGCCCCATCCAGAAACTTTTAAACACACCTAAATGAACTTAAGCCATACTTGATGTAACACTAGCTCAAATCTTTAGTTTTAGCATGCTAGCCTAGTGTGTTGTACATCAAAGAAGAGCCTGTTTTTTTTATCATAGGTAAAGTAAAGAAGATAAGATAAGCTAAATAAAGACATGGATGTACAATGTGAGCAAAGTTCAATGCAGTGTTGGGTAAAAAATGCAGGTACTAAAGTTACCAAAGAATCAATGAAGCTAACATGCTAATTTTAGCCTGGACTGCAAACAAAAGCATTAAATCTCCATCCATCCATTTGTTATCTATACTGCTTATCCCTACTACAGTTGCATGGGGTGGGAGCCCATTCCATCCAATATGGGGTGAGATGCAGGGTACACCTTTGACTGGTCACCAGCAAATCACAGGACTGGCATGTAGAGACAGACAACCATTCATACACACTTACACCTAGGGAGAAATAAAGAGTCGCCAATTAACGTTATAAGCATGAATTTTGTTGTTGGAGGGAGCCAGATTACCCAGGAAAAAACCCATGATGCATAAAGCTCCACACTTTAAGGCCCTGACAGACTCAGGGACCACCATGCAGGCCCTCATGACAGTATATTTGATATGTCATGCCTCTCTTGGCACGACTGTAGCTACCTGAGGTGGCCGGTTCAAGTCCTGATTGAACCATGGTTGGAAGTTGGTTTGGTAGCTCTGGAGATGCAAGCTGACCCCAGGGACTCAATTGGTGACACAACTGAAGGGGTTAGCCTTTGGAGCCTTGGGTCGTAGTGTTTGGACCCTTGCGCCCTAAACTCTTCTTTGCTGGTGGTGTAGATGAGTCGTCTGGATTGATGAATGGCGTAGTGCTAACCTGGCAAGTGCTCCTAAACCTGACTTGACCTGTGCCCCCTTCGAAGTTAATATTTTTTTTTAGCACTCTACCACCCAGGAACCTACCTAAAACTATTTTTTCCATTCATTACTAGTTTGTTAACACTTAAATTCATGTGATTTACCCATTAATTATTTCTATATTTTAACCCCAGTCTTACCCAAAAAAGACAGAAACATCTAAGTGGCAACTCATCTAATTTTTTGAAGACTTAAAGTTAAGATTGAAGTCCATAGTCACAATTTAAAGCTCTAACAAAATAGACTTTCCATTTTTAACAACAGTAAGGCCTAGTTATACACAGTCCACGTTGATTTTTACATAAATGCTATCTCTAACATAGTTAATAGCCAATCACAGTGCAAAAAAATGATGGGATGGTAAATCAAATTTGACAACGCCCCTACTTGGATAAGCCACTATTTGAGAAACACTGATATGACACCATATAAGCCAGAAATATCTTAACTTCCTCCCCAAATATATCAAATTATTTTTGAAAATATTTATCTCAAAGTGGGGCATCACAGAAAGTATTTGAGAACCCCTGACCTAAATAAATTCTTCGTATGAGCACACACAGTGATTTTTAATGATTGTTTATTCAAAGTGTGACCAGCAGATGTCACTACAGTGCTACTTCAAAAGAAACCTGCAGCACAGTATTGCTTGTGTGCATATGTAAAGGCTTAAAACACCTGTGCACACATTTTTTCCGCTAAAATGCTCAAATTTGATCACACTATAGTAGTTAATAATAATAAACCATCACATGAAAATAAGAGTAGGCCTGTCCCAATGGAGTATGAAGTAGGGATTCAGTAATTAAACCACCAGCTCTCTGCTGTTTCCACTTCCCATAAAAGCCTTTTCAGACAGCTTTTGTGAATTTCAATATTAAAATTTAAAACGGCTCATTTGAGGCATGTGCATAATTTCTCACTGATGTCCACACACTGGTTTTTAGTCCAACATTTTTGTCCATTGAGATTAATTAGCAGTAAGGTTCAGCAGAAGGTTCTTTATTCATACCTCTCTCTGTGCTTCAAACTTGCATTCCTGCTTGCTAACTACGCTGCAGCACCTCAAGTCTTTGTTCCTGGTCCTTTGCTGACATGTGCATCATGTCTCTTTATTATCCCCTCATAAGATTCAGAGACAAGACCTGTCTCTGCTTCTGCTCCGTGTGCATAAACCTCTGATGTGTGCGTGGGACACAATCACGGGCTGTTTCTTCATAGTGATTGATGAAAGGGCTAATGCTTTTAGATGAGAGAGGCGAGCCACTGTGTTGCACTCAGACTCTAACAACATCTTTAAAACTGTCTGTGGGAGCGTGTGCTTTGAATAATACTAATAATACCCTTGAAGATTACAACTAAATTTAGTTTACTTATCAATGTTGTGCTCGAACCTTTTATTTTTCATCTGGATCCCAGTTTTGACATTGTGTAATACGTAAATAAAACCAGAATACAATGATTTACAAATTATTTCTACCTCTATTCAATACCTCTATCAGTTTAAAACAGAGAAACTGTATTGTTTCATTGCACATATTCACTTATTTTGAATTAGATGCCTCCAATATGTTCTAAAAAAGCTGGGACAGGAACAAAAAAATGTCTGGGAAAGTTGAAGAATGCTCAAAAAACACCTGTTTGTAAAATTCCACGTTTAACATCATTTCTCAACTTCCAGAAATCCCTGCAAAAAGCAAAAGACTGAAAACTATCATTTAATGTCTGTGACCTGCAATCCCTCAGGCAGCAATGCATTAAAAACAGACATCATTCTGTAAAGGATGTTATCATGTAGGCTAAGGGATACTTCAGGAAACCACCGTCACATAACACAGTTTGTAGCGACATCTACAAGTGCAAGTTTGGCAAAAACAAAGGTAGATAACAGCAACACCCAGAAACATTGCCTGCTTCTCATCTGAAATGAACTGACGAGTCCACATTCCTGATTGTTTTTGGAAGTCATGGACGTGGTGTCCTCCAGGCAAGAGAGGGAAAGGACCATCTAGGCTGTCATCAAATTCAAAAGCCGGCATCTGTAATGGTATGGGGGCATGTTAGTGCCCATGGCATGGGTAACTTGCACATATGTGAAGGCACCATTGATGCTGGAAGGTACATACAGGTTTTGGAGCAACATATGCTGCCATCTAAGTGGCGTCTTTCCTAGGAAGTCCCTGCTTATTTCAGCAAAATAACATCAAACCACAGTCTGTACGTGTCACAACAGCGTGGCGTCACAGTAAAAGAGTGCAGGTCTAGACTGGCCTGCCTGCAGTCAAGAAATGTCCCAACTTCATTGGAACCGGGGTTTGTATCATTACGCCCTCAGTTTATTTGAGTTTTAGATTCTGTGGTTTATGGAGTGAATTTCACTTAGTGCTTGGTGTGAGGAAAAGCTGTGTCAACATCTGGACAGCCCACAAAAGCCGAGGGTTCCTGCCAAGTTTTGGGTGCAAACATTCCTAAGGGGCCTTTGGACTGCTGTGGGTCATTCAGCTGGAAATGCAGTCACATTAGAGGGACAGTGTTTGTATTTGTGTTAGTTTGTGTCTCACTGTTCTCTCAGAAAGTGTCCCTTAATGGTAGGTATTTTTACTTTTATCATTACAATTCAGTTTTATGATTTAAGCTGCATTCACACACTGATGTTATTCGCCAACTTTCACTATTGTATAGGGAAACATTGAGCTAAGTCAGGCCACACAGAACCAAGTTAAAGCTACACATGTTAAATGCCAAGAAGAGTTAATCCTTTGCTTGATAACTTTTTTAGCAAAAGAATATTTTGATGGATTTTTCTCAAACTTCTCATAATGGTCTGCGCTGATTTAACAATAAGTTAAAATGACTTCGAAGGTGAAAGGCCAAGGCGATCAGGCCATCTGTTCACCCCTTGCTTTTGAATGCAACATCTTAGGGATGCTTTGAGGGATTTTCTTTAAACTTTAGGCAACAGTAAAATGTTACTCAAGGATGAATTAAGTGGATTTTGTAGGTTAAAGGTTGAGGTCCATGTCAGTGGATTCAAGATATTTGAAACACTTTCAGAGATTTCCTTTCGGGTTAACTGAAATTTCCACTCTGATTCCCTTCGACAACGAGGCTGTTTTTGATGAAATTTGTCCAATTCTTTGTCTGTGAGCAAGATAACTCAAAAATATCTCAATCGATTTTGATGAAATTTTCAGGGAGTCTTGGTTATAGCGCAAGTAAGACGTGTTTCAATTTTGGATGTGATCAGATTCCGGTTGTTGATTACGGAATTTATTTAATGGATTTGTTAACATTGGGAGATGGGACTGCTTTCCACATTTTCGCAAAAAATGTTTTCAACGGATTTGATTAAATTGATTTTAACCAAATCCGGATGTGGATCCAGGAATTTCTAAAAGGATTTGTAAACGGTGCGAGATAAAGCAGTTTTCCACATTTTTGCTGATAGCGCAAAGAGTTCTCTACAGACTTTCATAAAATGATCAGGGCCTTTTGGTCTTGGCTCAAGTAAAACGTGATTAGATTTTGATGGTGATCTAAGTCTGGATCCGGATCCAGCAATTTTTTAAGGATTTCTAATCATTGTACAATAGGGCAGTTCCACATTTTCTATGACAAGTCAACTAAAACTATCAGAAATGCCTTTGTGAAGGTTTTTGCCTTCTGATCACTTCTACTTCAAGTATAGAATTAATTGTTTTATGAGATTTGAGGTCAAAGGTTCAGGTCACTTGGCCTCAGGTTCATCCCATGCTCATAAAAACCACATATCAAGAATGATTTGCAGGGTTTTTTCTTTGATTACATCAGGATTTAAGGATTGGTCAAAGTTTGAAGTTATTAGGGTCTTCGGTTTATCCCTTGCTTGTGGACACAACATTAAGGATGCTTTAAAAATTCCCTCCAAACTCAATATAAATCTCCTCTTTATCTTGCGTACAGGCATAACACGTCAAGGTCCTGGTCAGAGTGACCTCAAATCTTCTTCCAGGTGTTCACCTTCACTATGAAAGATGATTTCTACCAGTAACATGACCACAAAAATAAACCTCTTTAAGGACAAAATGTGCTTGGTTCAAAGAACTGTGCCTTTCATTAAAATAACAAGCCATGTACTATCTCTCGATGATGGATCAAGCCTGCCGCATTAGAGACAACATTCAGTCTTATTCATCGTCAAATGCAGAGGGCTGATTCACCTCACTAACCATGTAAAATTGTGCAGGACAGACAAGTTGGTGTTGCACATGACAAGAGGATGACAAGAGGGCATTAAAAAATAGAAATGCAAATTACTTGTACCAATCAAGGTGCAGCTCTAACAACATTCTGTACTGCTGTTCATAAAATCAGAAAAACTCAAACATGGCTGATGATAATTGTCCTGTTGTTGATAATTAAAGGTAAGATAAGTAATTTATTCAGTGCATGGCAGGCTTAGAAAGAATCCTATTCATTTTTTATTTTTAAGTATTTGGACAGGCTTTTCAAGAAAAACATCAACATCCCCATGAATAGATATATTCATACAAGATGAAAGCCGAAGCAATAAAGCACAGAATTTATTCAACTGAATTCACCACAAAAGGCAGATAATTTAATTTCTTTTTGCTTTTTTGCAAATATTCACTCATTTGAATTTGATGCCTGCAACACGTCCTGAAAAAGCTGTGACGGCGACATGTTTACCGCTGTGTCACTGTGTCACATTTTCCTTTGATAACACGTAATTGTTGAAGTTTTGTAGGTGAAATTCTTCCCCGTTTTTTCTTGATGTATGACTTTAGTTGCTCAACAACATGAGCATGAGCTGGGCTTCAATGGGGGACAGGTCTAGACTGAAGGCAGGCTTGGCATAGCCTTGCTGAAATAGGCAGAAAAATTCGTTGCTTGGATCCAAAACCTGTATGTACTTTTTTATCTTTAATGGTGCCTTCTCAGATTTGCAAGTTACCCATGCCATGGACACTAACACATCCCCATACCATCACAGATGCCACAATCTGGATGGTCCTTTTTCTCTTTACCCCAAAGCCCATGATTTCCAAAAACATTGTTTAAAATGTGGACTAGCCAGACCACAGCATACTTTTCCACTTTGCGTCAGTCCATTTCAGATTAGCTCGGGCCCAGTATGGAAGAGCTTTAGTGAGTAGTGATGATCTGCTGTAACTGACAATACTTTTCTGAAGTGTTCCTGAGCCCACGTGGTGACATTCTTTATAGATTGATGTTGTTTTTTAATGCAGTGTTGCCAGAGGGATCAAAGGTCAAAGGCATTCAGTGTTGGTTTTCAGCCTTGCCACAGACGTGCAGAGATTTCCCTGAATCTTTTGATGATATTATGGACTTTAGATCACGAAATCCCTAAATTTCTTGTAACTGTATGTTGGAAAACATTGTTCTTAATATGGTGGACTGTTTGCTGACGTAGTTGTTCTCAAAGTAGTGAACCTCACCCTGATCCTTGCTCAGGGATGCTCCTTTTATACCCAGTCAAGACACTCACCTTTTCCTCATAAACCTTTACACCTGTGGAGTGTCCCCAACGGGTGTTTTTTTGAGCATTCCTCAGCTTCCCAGTCTTTAGTTGACCCTGTCCTAGTTTTTATTAAACTTTTTCATTCAAAATGGATGAATTATTTCATAAAAGGCAATAAATGTGTAACATTAAATATCTTTTCTTTGTGGTGTTTTCAATTGAATATATGTCTAAAAGGATTGGCAAATCATTGTATTCTGTTTTTATTTATGCTTTACACAGCGTCCCAACATCATTTGAATTGGGGATCGTACTCTGTTGATGAGTTTGCAATGCTACACCTTAGGGCTGAACAATTTATCGTTTTCTGATCATGATTTCAGACAACGTGATCATGTGATCGCCAAAGCTCCAATTTTTTGCAGCGCTTCTGACTGACTCAGGATCTGGTGTGTCAACTATTTGCTAGTGGCGATATCAGCGCTCATGTCAAAAACCATCAAAGGTTGACATACTGGTTTGGCTTGACTGGCTTTTTCCCTTATTGGAATTGTTGAATTTTGTTTTTTTATATTTATTTAACATTGGAGTTTTTGGGGAATTTTTATGCATTTTATTTAACCTTTTTAACTTAACACAATTAAGGATTTTTTGCATTACATTATTTTAAGTTAAGAGAGTCAAAGATGGCTCTTTTAGTTTTTCAGTTGTAATAACCGCTGTTGGTCAAGGACTTTAAAGAGTGTACATGCATGTTTCTTGTTAATAAATACATTTGGAAGCAGTTCTTACTTTTAATTTTCATCCTTGCCTTAGAGTAATAGCTTTTAATGTTTGATGGTATGATATAATTTTCTGTCATGTTTGTAAATGTTACTGTACAATTGTTAATATTGCTCTGAAGCTTGATTTGAAGAAAATCGTGAATCGAATTAAAATCACAATATCTGCCAGAAAAATCACAATTAGATCCTTTCCTAAAATAGTTCAGCCCTACTACATCTGTCTATAAGGGTGAGGCAGGTTTTGAGACATATACAGCTGCCAATTTGCAGATCTTTTCAATCATTTTGCTTAATTTTTTTGCTTTGGGCTGCCCGTTTTTTTCAAATGTCAATTTCCAAAATTCACTGATTTTAAAGCTTTACCTTTTAGTATTTTTACCCTCAGGGTGGTATGCACAATATCTTCAAATAAACAAACACAACCTACCATTTCCCTCCTTTTTAATCTAGAATAAATAACCTTGCAGAGTTAAAGGTCAGAGTTCATTGGCGAAGGCTCATTGGTATTCACATAGCATTGTTTAGGGTGTCACACATTTTTAAAATGGTGGACTAACCGTCTTTCACTGCTTATGTTGCTTTGCCTTCAGCAGATTTTTACCCAACAAGTTTCAGCTGTTCTAAAACAAAACACTCACAAAGTGTTTCTACTGGAGCCTGATGTTCTGACACCCTTGAGTATCTCCATCCCAGTTCCCCTCTCATCAGGCATGCTAGTCTTGACCTGCGCGAGGACCTTGGTACAGTGAAAATCAATACGGAGCAGCTGCTGAAATCACAACACGGACGGTTTGTGAGAAGGCTGAGGGGGGGAGACTTTTTTTTTTTGCTTTTTTACTTTGAAGGCTTTTATCTTAAAAAATGTGGAAGAAACGCCAGCGCATGTTCGCCAAAGCTGGAACAACACACACATACAAACACCTCCCACACAAACGCGGTATAAAAGCAGAAACAAGAGCAGCAGCAACACTTGCAAAAACCATCACAAGGACTGACAGCAAGCGGCGAACATATGACAAACACAAATAGTTAAACTTTCCTCCCTCACAGTGCAAGCTCACACCCCCACCTTCTCTCCCTCTGCAGCCTCCAGACATTTGTAAAGCATCGGTGTAATTTCTCAAACTGTAAAACAAACTTAACCCAGAGGCGTTCTGAAGATTGTTCCCATAAACAAAGCCATCACGCTGCACATCAGAAGTCCATGAACCTCTCACCTTGGTCCAAATAGCCAAATGGAAAATTTACCCATTGTTCCACTCACTCAAGACTGGCTCTGAGAACAGTTCATTTGAAAAAGAGTCCAAGAGTAAACAAGACAGATCTATTCAAACAAAACACTTCTGACGAAATAAAAGGAGGAGCAATATTTATTCAAGTGTCAAATTAGAGCTACTGCGAGGCGGTTTTATGCCTCTGTTAAGGTTTAAAAGTGCAGCAGAGCCATCCTCTCAGGGTTTTATGTATACCGTGGAAGTACAGCGATGAATCAAGACAAAGGCAAATCATCCAAAGTCTACCTTCCTTGGAACAGAGTTGACATTAAAGTCAACAAAAAACCCTTGTAGCGTTATTCCACAAGCAAGGGGATGTTGATGTGACCAAATGATCCTTGACCTCCAAAATCTAAACCCTTTACCCTTGAGCCAGAGTGGAAATTTGTGCAAAGTTTGAACAAAATCTCTCAAAGCAATTTCGAGATATTACAACAAAAAGCTGTTGCAATTTTTCCCTTCCAGCCATCTACCAGTCAACTTCCAGCCACAGGGAGTCCCCCCTACCTTTATAAAATGCCCATTCATGCAGTTGCAGGGTGTCCTCATGAGATTGCACATCCATTTGGATCCCAGAGGTCAAACTAGATAGCCACTGAGAATGCCCCCTTTTGTCTGAATTTATACTTGACAGGTCAGACGGTCTTTAGGTTTCCCGAGCTCGCGACTGGAAAGTATCTGGGATGTGATGTAATTCCCAGTTTCCAAATCCAAGTTCTGAGGTAAAAGAAAAGCACCATTATTAGGGTAGCGTTAGCTAGTCACTACCTATGTAAAACCAAGGGATGAGCATGGGGGGCCATGACTCTGACTGTTGACCTATGACCTCCAAATTTGAACCAATCCATCCTTATGTTAGGATGGATATTTGTGTAAGTTTCGAAGAAAATGCATGAAAGGAATTAAAAGATATTGCGCTCCAATGCAAGGGACCGTAGACCTCCATAATCTAGTTAGCACATCCATAAATCAAAGTGGTCATTTGTGCAAAGGTCAAGGAAACCCCCATTAAGTTGTTCTTGGGTCCTTTATTCTCAAGCAAGGGATGAACATGAGACCTATGACCTTGAACTTTGTCCCCTGACATTAAAAATTGCATCACTTCCCCCTTGAACCAGCGTGGACATTCGAACCAAGATTTACCAAAATCAATGGAGGTATTCTGGAGGAACTGCATTCTCAAACAAGGGAGGAACATGAGGCTCTAAGGCCATGACTTTTACCAATGAATTACAAAATTAAACCTGTAAACCCATTGGTCAAAGTGGACAACTGTGACCAAAAATAAGGAAAATCCATCATATTGTTCTTGAGATGTTGAGTTTGCAAGCAAGATAAACATCAAGCTCCACCACCTTGACCAAAACTGACTTACTTCATTGCTGCATCAGAGTGGACATTTGTGGCAAGTTTGATGGAAATCTATCAAAGGGCTGTGAAGATAAATGTTAACAAGAATCAGCTGTATGAGTGTCAGGATGGATGTAAGTACCTGAAGTCATGCTTACAAGGAAGCAGAAGAATGAAAGCAACCGGAAAACAACCCCTTGTCTTTAATCACCAGACAATCCAGGAAAAAAACGGTGTACTTGCTCTTCTCGACCTTGTAGAATTGTAGCTCTTTGTCACACTGATGATACCCTCTGACAGCCTGCGAGACCTGAAGGTTATCTCACCAGAGCAGAGAAAACAACAGCATCCATTTCTCAAGAAAAAGAGCTTGTCCTGGGGTTAGTCTTCTTACAATCGTAAATAAAAATGAAACAGTTCTTGGAAAAAATTATGAAACTAGTGTTACTGAATTTGTTGCCAGGGTTTGAAGACTTTAAAAGAGTTAAATGGAAAAAATGTCCTGTCTATAGGGGTGGCCCAAGCTTTAGCCGGCTCCCATTTAAATATGTCTAGACATATCTGTTTGGCCACAGCAAACATTAGAGCACAGTAACGGGGGCATAATCAATTTTTTCAAATCTATACGACACTATCTATATTGATGTGATTTTTCTTTTACTGATACTGATACTCATACTTGATTAAAATACCTACAATTTCTCAACAATCTTTCCAGTTATTTCCCAGATGTTTACAGGAAATATTGGTCATGGCACAAGGGTGGACTGGTTAGATTTAGGTATGAGTCCGTATACACATCCAGCTCTAGGAATTTTTTCCAAGGATTTGTTAACATGGTGAGATAGGGATGTTTTCCACATTTTTGACAATAACTCAAAAAGTTGTCTACGAACTTTGATGACATTTTTGGGAATGAGGGTCATGGTACAAGTGTGGACTGGCTAAATTTTGGTGGTGATCTGAAATCTTAAAGGATTTGTTAACAGTGTGAGATCGGGCAGTTTTCCACGTTTTTGACAATAAATCTTAAGTTTTCAATGGAATTTCATGGCCTTTAAAGAGAATGTTGGTCATGGCTCAAAGGATGAGTTGTTCAGATTTTGGTGATGATTTGAAGCTTGACGTAGATCCAGGAATTTTTCCAAAGATTGCCAACAAGGCGAGATAGGGCAGTTTTCCACATTTTTGACAATAACTCAAGAATTTGTCAATGGATTAAGGAGACATTTTCAAGGAATGATAGTCTTGGCACAAGGAGGAGTTGTTCAGATTTTGGTGGTGATCTGAAGCTGGATGTAGATCCCATAATTCTCCAAAGATTTGTCAACAAGGTGAGATAGGGCAGCTTTCTTCATTTTTGACAATAACTTTGCCAACAATGTCGGAACTGCAGTGGCTAAGGGTTTGCAAAGAAATGGTCCATCCTTAATTCAGGAAGTTCACCATGGGGCCTTTCTGGGGCCCAGGCACGTCTGTGGGCAGCCCTGCATCCACTAGGGGGGAGGCACATTTTTTATAATCGATCCAAAAGGCCAAACTTATCCTAAAAACTGAGATCAAAACTCCCATTTCTGAGAGTATAATCTGAGAGTTATCCCACCCTGAGGCAGATGTGCAGTAATGAGCTGCTCTGACGAAGTTGTGTAGTGAAGTCGTGAGCTGAATGAAACACAGAGAGAGAGAGAGAGAGAGAGAGAGAGAGAGAGAGAGAGAGAGCAGCTCAGTTGCCTTAGCAGCGCGCCTTCATTCCTTCACAGTCAGACTTCACTCCGGTGCCGTGGACGCAGCACCATCACAACTCCACTAATTAACCCGCCACGCTCCGTTTCTCCTCCGCTCATTTCACGGTGTTCGGTGTTTTAATCACCAAAACTTCTGCTCGGGCTTTCTCCCAACTTTCACAACATCTCATTCTCTCCTGGTGTAATGAGGAAACACGCGACCGCAGCAAGTTGATTCCGGGCTCCAGTTCGAGACAGCGCGTGCAGGTGTGATAGTGCCGTTTGACTGTGGTGTGCGCGCGGGAGGATGGCTGTGCCGACGGTGAACGTGAGCACCGTGGAGGTGTTGGCGGGGTACGTGGAGCAGGGGAACCTCAGCGAGTTCAACATCAGCTGCTGCACCAACATCTCCGTGGTGCCCAAACCTCCATCCAGAGTCAAAGGTGAGAAGATGTCTCTTCTTTCATTTAATCCGCCATTAATCCCCTAATTAGCTTCTACAGCTGCGTGCAGTCATTAATTAGACCATGTCAAACTGAAATAGTTTGAAATTAGAATTTATTAGCAGTTTTATTCGCCCGTCTTTTGAAAATAGAGAAAAAAATCTTAAGAAAAGGTTCAACAATTTTATTTTTTTTAGGTTAGACTTGCATTATTTTTTTTGTAAATGAGGCTCCATAACAAATAAACCAACACATGTCGATAAAAGCAAAAAATAAGAAGAAACATACCACAAATAACTGTATACTAAATTGTTTTTGCAGAGGATTTAACAGTCAACTACAAATGTGCAAAATCTATGTGTACATTTTCAGTATTTTTATATTTAAAAAAAAAAATGTCACAACTTGCAATTTAGAAAGTTTGCATTTTACTTAAAATACATGTCTAAAGCACTGGACGTAATTACAGATATGTATGGTGGCCCTGATGTGCAAAAGACAATAAAATATTAAAAATCAGACAAAAGCAAACAAAAATGCAACATCATCTTTAAAACTTTTTTTGTGTTTTTTACTTGTTGCTGCCTTGTTTGATTCATCTTTTTTAACTTTTGTTGCATCTTTTAAAATTGGACTGGGTTTGCACTTTGTGCTGACTGTTTTAATTTTTTTTTTTTTTTTTGGTAATTTCTTTTTATCTTGTTTTATTTGCAAATGAGTTTTTAGAATTTGTGGTATTTTGTTACCTGTTGCCACATTTTTATGTGTTGTTTATTGAAATTGTTTTTACTGTTTTGATTAGTAACTGGATTAGTATATGTTGTAACTTTAAATATTTGGCACTTTTGTTGGTCTGTTTGTAATTGCTCTGGTGGCAAGATGTTTCTTTTCGTTGCTGTTGTGCTTATTTTTCTTTTTATTATATGTTCTGCTCCCTTGGTTAATTTTCTTACTGCCTTATCATTTTTTAGAAAAATTGTTGTGATTTTGATTTGTTTTTTGCTTTTCTGCATTTGTGTCTTGTAGTTTGGTTTATTTCAATTTGCTTGTTTTTTTTTAATCATTTGTTGTGATTTTGTCATTTAGCTGTTATATTTTTGTGTGTTGAGTCTTTTTTGTTGTTAAAAATATTTGTTTCTTGTAATCATTCACTTTTATTTTTTTCTTTGAGTTTTGTTTGTTACGTCCACCAAGGCAGTTATGTTTTTGCTGGCGTTTGCTAGTTTGATGGTTAGCTTGTGAACAGGATAACTCAAAAAAACATTGATGAAATTTGATGAAATTTTCCTGGTATGTTCATCATGGCTCAAGGAAGTAGTTATTGGATTTTGGCGGTGATCAGAACCTGGATGCAGATACAGGAACCTTTTCAAGGACTTTCCCAGCAGTGCAAGAAAGGGTGGTTTCTCAGTGACTCGCCAGATGATGGAAAAAGAAATGTGTGTTCTTGGAGTGCTCTCATTTGTTATGTTGTTGATTTTCTTTGTTTTTTATTATTTTTTGTATTTTAAATTCATAACAGCATAACATTTTGTATTTGATTTGTCATTGTGTTTTTTAATTGTTGGGTGTGTTTTGGACTTCAGGGCCACCATATGTGTACCTTTTGTATTGATCCTCACTTGGAGCATAATCAAACATGATGCAGATTGCGAACTTAAATGAAAAAATACATAAATAAAACATTAGGTAAAATAATAACATTGATGAAAGTAGAAAGGAAATAAACAATTATTTTAATCACTGTACAGCTGTTTTCCTTCAAAATAATAAAAAAAAAAGCCTTGTAGTTGAAAAGCTTCTACTTGAGCACAATAATGTTGTTTCCTCTAATTGTGAACCTCAAACAATGACTGATTATGGTCTTTAAGATGTAGTTTCATCCTCTTTGGATGCATTTTTACCTTGTAACATCACAATTTTTCTTTCATTTTCTGACTTTAGCATAAAATGATTTACCATCAGTGTGAATCAAGTCGCACAACCTCATCGAGAGCGATCAATCATCGTGCTGCCCAATTTACTGCTGCATCTTCTCTCATCAATAACGCCACATCCAGCCTGAGCGTGTTTACTCGTGTATTTCTTCATCTTTATCTTCCCGCCTCTAATTCTCAAATTGCCCGCTTACAGTCGAGGAGATTAAACCCCAGAGCCGGAGCAGATAAGGCCCCTCCGAGCTTTGCCTGCTATCAGGACTCTGGTGGAAAATAAGGTCTGATAGGGTAATGAAGTCTGAACGTGGGCGAGACTTCTTCTTCTCGTTTAATAGTTTTTCGCCACTGCTGCAGTATGGAGAAAAAAATCAAGTCTTCCCTTGCTAAATAATTCACCACAATCCCTGAATCTGTGCCGCATCACTTTTTATCGACCTCGAGACGTCATCAGGACAGGCTTGAACACCGGGAGAGCGGTTAAGCAGCTCTGGGCGTGTTTGATGTTCGGCCAAGAGAAATCTGGACGTGCTGCCGAGGTGACAAAAACAAACGCCCTTTGTTTTATTTACTTCAACCTGTTGTGAAGCTGCTTCTTCCCTGCAGTGGAGCCTCATTATGCAGCTGTTTTGTTATTACATGCTGCATCCAAGACAGGAAATTAAAGCCAAAAGCCCACCTTCCACTTGTTGAGCTACCACTGGATGGAGATTTGGTCCTTCACCTTTAGTTCTGTTTTGAATCTGAAAAAAGGGATGTGTTGTTGATTTTGCCAGGAAAAATTAGCATAAATCAAACATTTGGAGCAATAGACCCTAGCTTTTTTCAGTAATTGGACATCTCTGCTCTCTATAAACTATGACTGCAGCTATCAGTGGTTTTCATTGATGAATAGGGATGGGAAATGAAAGATTTTGCTAATTCCAATGCAAGTATTGATTCCGAAAACTTATCTGAATCTAGGTTTTCTTGGTCAGCAATGTCAAAAACATGGTACTCATGTTAATTAGTTAGTAGTAGTAGTATTTTTTTTATTTATTATACAGAATACAGTAATATTGTGAAACCTTATGATGCATGTTACTGGTGGACACCACTAGAGGGCACTAAAGGCCATAGGCTGTACGTAACCACCTGTTGTGCTAGTAGTAAACTGCAAACACGGTAATTCTGTGAGTAAAAGTAGTCCATGAAAAGTGGTTAGACCTCGCTATCAGCATCGTCTGCACTTCATTTCTACGTTGTAATCATCTTGGTGTTATGGTCTAATGAGTGACCGTGTTAACTGATGACTTTCATCCAACTGTGCTGGTAGATGTTGTAGTTAAAGCTCCGTCAAAAACAGAGGATGTACCAGCCAATGCTACACTGTTAAGTGTCCTTTTCAGCATTGTATCCAAGATTCTGATTAGTAGCCGTCAACTCAAGTCAAACTGAAAGGCACCAATTTACAAGAGAGATTTATCTGTCATCGTTCTTTAGCTGTTGATGATTGTGGACCTGATTTATGTTCCTTTAAACCTTTGTTTTAAGCGGTTCTACTAATGTATTGACTACCTAGCTTACTAATATAAATGCTACATGCTAACTAATGGCAGGGGTAGCATACTTCTCTTCCTTTAGCCATGAGAATAAGCAAAAAGAGAAGTTATCAAGGCATCCAGCTTGTGTGAATGAAATTTAAAGAACTGTATTTGCTCATAGTTACAACAGACATACTTGCTAACTTGTTAACAATTGGTAAACAGGAAGACATAATGAATTGGCAGCATAGTAACAAATTGCTGCCTACTGTTGCAGAGGCAGTGGTTTGTAACCATACTGATTTTACTGCTGGTCTTAAACTTGGACAAGGACTATATTTAATTGAAATTTCATTATCAAGTAACTTTAATAGCTTGACCCACCTGCACATGTACAGATGGAGCCACTTAAAATTTCGCCACTTTCCTTGACAAGGCAATGGCTGGTCCATTACAGGAAAGTACTGGGACCATTCCCCCAATCGCCCCATTTTGAGACTTGTTCCAGTCTTTATTCTGTCCACCAGGAGGAGCAGTGATTATAGGGTCTGAGATTATCACTGGGCTAAAGAAAATGGGGCTCTTTCCACCATAAATCCTTTTTCCCTTCTCTCTTCCCACGAGAGAAAATGCACTTTTAACTTTTACTTCAAGACGTTATTCATTTTACAAAATAATTTTTCAGTCATGAGATTGATTGTTTTTACATATTTAGGGCATTGAACCCCACTTTAAGAAATTAGCATGATAATGTGGTTAAATTGGTGAAATAAATTTACTGACAGATGCTTTTTAAGTCTCCTCTTATGTCACTACAATTCAGGCACACCCTCAGAGGTGCTGGGAGTTGGCTGGTATTTGGTTGATATTTTGAAACATCTATATGGGCGTTGTTTTTTAGCTCTTGAAGTACTGCTTTTTTCACCATATGGACTTCATTTTCATGCTAGCTCCAAAACAGTAGTCAAGCTCTCAGCCTGTAGTGATAGTTGTGAAGTACAGATGCCCAAGAGTTGCCCGGGTTTGATTGAGGAAGCTGTTCATTAAGACCAGCACACCAATTAGCACTGTGCCCGGATTTCCTTTAAATGCAGAATAACTTCCTATTGAGGGAGAAAAGCTGTTAAAAAGTGACCCTAAGTCCTGAAAGTGGGTCTATTTATCCTGGCATGTTGTGAGCAGGTTGAGCTGGTTGATAGGGCACAAGCACATTTTGAGGGAAAAAAGCACTGAAGTGGATTTTAAGTTAAATTACAGCCTTGTCTTTTAATTTAAATTTTACGACTTTTGCACAGAAATACAATCAGATCCTTAGGGGCCTGTATTTACATGCTAATTCCAGGAACCCAGTCTGTTTTCCTCCATCTGTTGTCATATTTTTTTTACTCTGCTGCAATTTGAAGGAGCAGCTGTGAAACTCCTCCAGAGAAAAAACAAAACAACATCTGACGTGCATCACATTACGGTAATCTCTCCAGACTCTCAGGAGAGCGGTCGAGTTCAGACCTGCTTATGCACAACAACATCTGTAGCGGCACCTTGGCTCGGCCCCGGACTCTGGCCCCGTTCCCCCCGGCTGATTCGATGTGACACTTTGCTGAGCTCACCCTGTCCTTTTTTTAAGCGTGTGCGAGATAAGTTATTAGAGGTGGATCTCTTTGGCATTAAATGAACAAAGCTTTGAACCAGCCAGTCACCCTGTGTTACGGGTATGAAAAGGCTTGTCTCCGCAGGGGGCTCGGATAGGGAGGATCTAATATTCAACCAATTTCAACAAGAGGGTGTATTGTAGGAGAAATTAGCATCTCATTCCCCCGGTTTGATGTAAACTATCATAACATGATCATGGTAATCAGATCAAATAATCAGAAACATTTGAAGCAACCTGGTGGGCTGGAACAAGAGCATGCAAGCATGAAGGAAACAAAAGATTCAGAGCATCCTCTTTCATGATAATAAGTTCCTTCCTTTTGTGCATAATAACATCCAGTGGTTTGATAATCCCTTTTTTGCAATAGAGCTGTAAATTGTAGAGCATTGATAAGTTTAAATCTAATAAAAGGATTCATGTTTGATCCCATAACAACAATGAAGCAATGTTCAGGACATCCGCTTTTGGGAACTTTGCTGTCTTGTAATCACTTAATAGCTGTCATACCATCTAAATTGCACATATCCACACACTTTTTAAAGTGTTTACAACATTGCACCAAATTTGGCTGGCAAAAGAGCAAAGGCTTCTTTTACCTTGACACTTTTTTTTCCCACCCACTTTTCTAATCCCTACACAAAATTGGGCAAAAACATTGGCAATGCAGCCTCAAATTTTTTTAAAATGTCATGAAAAATGTGCAATATTTATATAGGTGTATGGAGCTGGCATGCTTGTTCCACTTACTTATTGGAACTTCATACAAAATTGCACAAATAATTTGGCAACATTGCACCAAAATTTTCACAAAATTGCTCAAGCAGCTGAGGATGGTTAGTGTGTGGAAAGAATTACTGCTACAGATGCTTCTCCAAATTTCCAACAAATTTGCATTATACTGTAGTAAGATGCACAAACCTATTTGCAACATTGCATCTAATTAAGCAAATATTGTATGTTGGAGAGAGCATAAACGGAGGGCAAGTTGCACTTATACATTGGCAACATTGTTCCAAATTTTATACCCAAGAGCATAAATACGTGTGCAACATTTGGAAAAGTTAGTTGACCAGTGAGGTTACCCTAGCTTCTCATCACCTTTATAATTGTTGTGTAAACACTGCACAAATGTTACACAAAACTGCACAAATACATTGGCAATATTGCACAAACTTTAGCAACAAAATTGCACAAATCCATTAGTTAAGTTGAGAAAAATTGCTTAACAGAATAGAGTACAGTTTCCCCTATTTTACACAGAATTGCACACATGTTGCACAGTGTTACATTTACACATTGGCAACATTGCCCTAAATGTTGCACCTTGAAGCACGAATTTGTGTTCAACAACTGGAAAAGTGTGTTGAATTGGCAAGCAGTAAGGGTTTTCTTAGCTTTTTGGAAGTTTAACACACTTTTTTAATTGTTGCATTTGCAAGTTAAGAAAAGTACATAAAAGTGTGACAGCGCAGAGGTTTCTCTTGTTTCTCCCTAGTTCCACACACTTTGCCCCTTGCTTTCCCAATTTTACTCAACGTTGCCAAAAATTGCACAAATGCATTGGCAATATTGCACCAAATTTTGCACCAAGCTGTGGGAACACATGCGCAACATTAAAAAAATAGTTCACTTGTTAAATAGTGAGAATTTTTTTAGCTTCTGAAGAGTTTCATACTCTTTTCAACCTGCTGTTAAAAAATGCTCAAATGCTGCATACAATTGCACAAATATTTCGGCAATAATTCATCAATATTGCAGTCATTCATCAGCAGGTATGCAGCAAATTTTGCACTTAATTATTGATCAATATGTTGGAAAATTTTGGTAAAGCAGAGCAGGAGTTTCCTTGTTCCACTTTACCATATGTTGCACAGAATTGCACAAATACATACAAAAGCTACAATTTTGGTCCATGTTGCCCAGCCCTATACACAAACAAGTATTGAGCACAGGAAATCCTCTGAGCATCTCTCTGTTTAAAATACATTCCTGCCCGTTTTTCAAGGTACCCCAAGTGTTTTTAAACCCCACTGTGCTTGCTAAATCTTAAAGAAAAATCAATGTTAGATTATAGCCTTTATAATCATTTATCTCATCACTTTACTCCATTAAAGCAGCACATTCATAAACCTTATTATGACTCAGTAGACTGTGAAGGCACATATACAGACCCCCTTAAACATGTGGCGCACTCTCTGAACCATGCAGCGGCCATATCGAGCTGTAACGGAGGAACACGGGGAGGCAGGCTGGAGTTTTATGAGATGGTCTGTTATCAGTTTGACTCACTGCATACGATGAGGGACTCATTTCACTCTCGGTTAATCCTTGAACATGTGAGTCCCTACCCGCGGCGAGTGGGAGCAGCCTTGTTTTATAAGCCTTTGAACCTCTGTGCAACCAAACAAGACGAGGAAATTAAACCATCTTGTAATTATTTCTGATAAAGTTTACAAAGTTTAAGGTCACCGTACTCCTGAGGAAACCCAACTGCACTGCTTTGGTCACATTACTGCCCAGTGTTAGCTTGCTAAGAAGGTGATTTATTGGAACTAAGCTGCTCAGACCTGGACTGAATGTTAATTTCCGAAGGAGAATTCCTAAAGGTGCAGCTCTGCTAATAGATTTGTGTTGCTCTCTGTGTACTGAAGCAGATGAGGAAAGTCTTGCTTAATCAATATCAACAAGTGGAGGGTCAGAGATACTAATGACATGTGTTTAACGAGCATCTTAGTGGCAATTACAGCATTTATGAAATGCCTGCTCTGTTAGCCATGTTATACTGTGTTGAGGTGGGTTTCTCCCGGTTACATTTGCCAAAGTGAAGCAGGGAAGTTCAGATTTTATGACAGTTAAATGTATTCATCCTGCATATTTTTATGAAAGCTGTTTCACAGGAAGTGTCTGTTTACCTTTTTCTCTGTGCTCTCAGAAATGCAGAAATTGTCTTTCATAGAGAATAATATTTGTGTTAAGGTTGTTTTTTGCTTTAATTCTTTTGATTAGGTCGAATTTATTGATTTTATTCTATTATAGCTATATATTACTTATCTAATTATTTTTAATCTCATTTGTTTTTACTCCCCTTACCTTTTTCTCATGGTTTTTGTACCATTTTTCATGTTTTACTCTACTACCTTTTTTCTGTCCCTATATTTCCATCTTCCTGATGTGATGTTGTCAACTATCATCTATTTATTGTCTTCTTTTGATTATTTTATACAAAAACCTCTGTTGACCGGATTGTTGATTTATTATTCCCAGAGTTGTGCCTTTTTTCTGCTTTTGTTTTCTCTGTGAAAGCACTTAGTAAACCTGTTTTTAAGGGTGCTATATAAATAAAGTCATTATTGCTTGTAGAAATACGAGCATGGGCCTCCCTGAACTTATGGTGCATTCCAGTTGTACTGGGAAGTCGGGATTTCTGAGTTCCGAGTGGGAAATTTCAACTGGAACGCCCCTCGAGGTCGGAATTTCCTTCCAGGAACTCAGCGGATCCTCAATCGAAGATGGCTGCCCCCAGTGTAAACAGTTACTAAGCTCCTGTAATAATCTGTTTACTAGCACTTCTGACTCTTGTTTGTCGCACTAAATCAGCCGTATACATAGTATTGTTTGACTTATATTTATGGAAATGCTGCCATAGTGTTACTTACATTCTTCATGTGGTATGTGCGAACTACAACGCAGGGCGTGCTAAAAACGGCTAACACAACGGCTAACAATAGCCTGGTAGATTGGCATGTTTTTTCTAAATTTGTAACTGGAACGCTAATTACTCAGAGATGTCATTCCCACTTCCCTCTTCCCTGTTCCGATGTTAATGGAATGCAGCATAAAAGTCTGGGTTTGCCCCCTGTTTATTAGACTAGTGTGCAACAGAGTCTTAATTTATTTTGTCCAGCATCTGGTAAAACAGCTATCTCCTTTGATTAAAAGAGACAGCTGACAACTGGAGGACAGGGACTCAACTTTTTCCCAAGTAAAAGTCTGACAACTTATTTGGCTTGTTGCCCAGTTTTTGTCATTGAAACTCAAAGTATGCACTGTTAATTCCTGTAAATCTAAGCTGCTTTCCACATGTATAAAGTTACAACAGTTCACATGGTTCGAAAGTAGCACCCACCATCAGCCAAATGCGGGTAATTTTCTTCAGTCAGGAGAATTTACTCAGCTTCCTGCCACAGTTGAAGGCAAATTAACAAAACATTAATTTGTGACAAAGAAGGGAACTGAATGTCAGATTTCTCGATCTGCTCATACTCTAAAAAGCCCATTATTTGCTTTGAAATCAGGTTTAACTCTTGATGACTTCTAGGGAATGTTCACAAATGCTAATATTTACAAAACCTTCTAGTTGTCACATCCATATTCTCGGCCTGTCTGAGATGCTCTGTCGGACCTCCTGCCACTTTAAGGCCCAGTTCCCCGTGTGGGTCTGGTCTGCTCTGATTGGTTTACCAGTCTTCCCTGGTAAATGGTTCTCTTCTGCTCAGTGCCATGTTGTCAACAGCTCTGCATTCATTCCACAGACAAGATCTGAAATGGGCTTGCTACTCCGAGCAAATGGTCTTAACTTTCCGGAACAATGGTTGGTCAATCCAGGGGAACACAACACAAAGGCATCTCCAGATGTCCTTCCATAATAAATGCTGTGCTCACAACAAGAGCAACAACTCTGTGGAATTATAAACTAAAGTTCTGAATGTACCTTCTTAGTTGAACAGACAATAGCTAGACTTCTGACCCCACTTATTGTGTTTGCAGAATGGACAGGGATTTACTGAATTCGCCGCTTGTAGAGGAGGCTGCAGCGCTGTTTTTCTGTTTGTCTGCCAAGTGCTTTGCTTTAAATAGAAGCGAGTTCACACCTACTGTACATGAGCTATCAGAAATCAGGCTTATTGTCTCATGCTGCTCATGAAGCTTCCCAAGTGTCTTTGTAATAAGGTCTGTTGTTTCCTTTTTAATGACGAGATTTCGTCAAGGGTAAAGAGGAGAGATGTTTCTAAGACAGTCTGTCTAATTGCATTTCCTGACTTTATGGTGAGTGACGTAAAGCACAGATCCACACTCCAAAGAAAATCCACAGTAGGGGTGTGATGAGAGGTGTCACAATATTTCTAGTCGAGAAAAAACGGATATGACTGCAAGCTGTTGGGATGTTGTTGTTTGTCAGGAGGCTCGAGACCAAGCTCCACCTCTTGGTCTGTTCGAGGGCCCATCTAAAGTTAGTTTGAGACAGCATGTTCTGTACCACGACCACCAAGGATTACCTTCAAAGGGCCCCTTCAGTGACCAAACAGCTGACATCGTGCAGACATATGTTTGGGATTTTCTACAGCCTATGAGACAGAAGCGGAGCTGCAGCCATCATGATGCTGCCAAATGATGAAACAGAAATACGAGATGATTATTCATACAAAAAATAATTTATTTGACTCTGCGTTTTTTTTTCATTTCGTGATTTGGGTTGTCAGTGGCAGCCAAGGCCAAAGGAATTACGTTTTTGGGTTGTCTGTTTGTACTGTATGGACAGGGCAGGATGATCTGATGAGATTTTGGAGGACAAAGGTCAAAGTCATGGCGCCTTATGTTCATCCCTTCCCTGTGGACCAGATATCTCAAGGGCATTACAAGGGATTCCTAGTGAATAAACATTACATTTTTGCGGTACGAGGTCAAAGGTCTGTGGGATTCATGTTCATCCCTTGCTTGTGAGCTTAAACTCTCTAGAACACTTTGTGGGGTCTCTCATTGGATGATGAACAAAGCAGTGCTGACGGAGTGCTTGTGGTCTCACGGTGTTGTAGGATTTTCTTCAAACTTTGCCAAAATGCCCACTCTAACTTAAAGATGAACGGAATTGATTTCAAGGTCAAAGTCATTGGGCCTCATGTTCATCCTTTGCTTGGGATATTGATATCACAGGCAAACTTTGAGTGATCTTTGTCAGACTTCACAAAAGTCCTCCCTAAACTAAAGATAAACTGATTAGATTTTGATGGTCAAGGTCATTTGGGCCTCATGTTCATCCTGAATTTGTGAGCACATCATCTCTGAATACCTGTAGTTGTGAAGGTAATATCTCTGGAACTGTTTTTAAACTTTTCCTCAAACTTTACATAATTTTCCACTCGGACTTGAGAATGAACTGATCAGATTTTGAAGGTAAAGATCTTTGGTGCCTCATGTTCATCTTGTGCTTTTTCCAGTCTTTGTATAAACGCTCAACTTTACTTAAAGGATTGACTATTTAGGAGGTCAAGGTTATGAGGCCTTTATATTTATCATGTGATTGTGAAAGCAATATCTTAGAAACTGTTCGAGGAATTTCCTTCAAAATTATCAAAAAATTAACTAAGTAGATTTTGGAGGTCAAGGTCATGAGACCTCATGTTCATCCTGAGCTTGTAAAGGCAATATCTCTGGAACGGTTTTGAGAATTTTATTCAAACTTTGCGCAAATGTCCACTCTGACTCAAAGATGAACTGATCAGATTTTGAAGGTTAAAGTCACTTAGCCTTATGTTCATCTTGTGCTTTTGAGTGCATTACCTTAAGATCTTTTGTGCAATTTTTTTTAAGTCTTTGCGCAAATGCCCACTTTCACTCAAGAATTAACTGAGTATATTTTTAGTGGGAATGTTTTAGAGGCCCCATGTTCATTCTGTGCTTGTGAAGGCAATATCTCTGGAACTGTCTTTAAACTTTACATCAACCTTTGCCTAATATTCCACTCCGGCTAAAGAAGCAGATGTGCTTTGGTTTGTTGACTTACTTACAAGCTCTTCTGCAATGGTTTGCGCCTGCGGATTAGTTTCGTATGTATTTCTTTTGAAAATTGCATAAAGTGCTAATTTTAGTCTAAAAAAGAAAGTGTAACATAGCGTGGTAAAAAATGAGTCACAACAAGCACACACAGTTGCTTACGAGTTTATCTGATGACTTTCGGCAGATGCGTGCTAACACTACCCATTGACTCCCAGTGTTTGGGCTAAGCTAATAAGCGATGGGCAAGCTCTGCCTGTATCTGCTTTGTTACTGCACGCACAGATGAAAGAATGGTGTCTATCTGCTTGTCATGGACTCAGGAGTGAGCCAAGACATGACAATAAAAAAGTTTGCACATCCTTTTAAAGGACTGACTATTTAGGAGGTCAAGGTTATGAGGCTCTTCTGTTCATCATGTGATTATGTAAGCAATATCTTAGAAACTTTTTGAGGGATTTTCTTCAAAATTTGCACAAATGTCCACTCTGACTCAAGGATGGACTGATTTTATTTTGGAGGTCTCTGTCATTGGGCCTCATGTTCGTCCCATGCATGTTGTTGGGATGTCTTGGGAGATCTTTGAGGAATGTCTTGTGAACTTTGCACATTTTCACATTTTCTTCAAACCCTTATAACTTTCTAAAAATCACACTATTCCAGAAAACACGGCCCTTCCAGGATCCTCATTTATTAATGAAGAAAGACAGAATAATGGCCCCTCAAGCTAACGAGCATGTCACACCCTCTTGAGTAATTGAATAAATGCTGAGCCTGAGTACAAACCAGCTCTCCCCTACTAATGTCCCAAAGTAACATAAGATCAATAGTCCTTTCTCACAGAGTGGCGAAAACTAAGCGTAATTGTGCTGACTGTAACAGTAATGCTTCTTTACATTGATAAAATGCAATGCAGTAACACAGCGAGCACTGGGCTGAATTGCCGTCAGAGGATTCATTTGCCACCACGCGAGGGGACCTGTTAATGCAGCGCGGTCATGTGCGGCGTACAAAGCTGAGGAGAGGGGCCGGCAGGTTAAACCCACTGTGAATCAGTCCTCTTTGTGTGAATTCATCCAGAAGCACAGTATTATCATTGAAGAGGGATCCACATATCCAAGAGCAGGTGACTTATTTTCCCTTTTGTGATCACACCGAGCATGACGAAGTGGTCAAACACAAGCTGCCCTGATCCCTATCTTTTGATTGGATCGTCCTGGAAAGAAGAAACAAGTCGATTCTCAAGAGAAATTGAAAAGAGGCAGCATCTGATTTGCTATTTGAACCTGAAACACAATAATAAGGACTCAACCCAGAGGTGACATTGATATTTATTTGCCACATCAAGCATTCAAAGCAGCAGTCCACCCTCAGGAAATATTCATAGGAGCGTGTCCGTAATAGTTTATTCACAGTTTGAAGTGTTTACAGGTTTAGGTTGAATTGGCTCCAAAATACAGCCATTAATGGGGATAAGAAAGAGATGTTTACCTATAATAGCCTCGTAGTCCTTGTGCTTGGCCCGCCTGTATGATGAATTGAATCAGTTTTTGAGGTGTTATGCATCTTATAAACACCATAGAAGGTGAGTTAAGAAATATATGGGCTTGTAGAGCGTTTTTGCCCTGAAGGAAATTTAGAAATTTGTCAGCAGAATGGTAATTTTCCACCAAATCAACCTCTATAATGCTTCAGCTGTCAAACAAAACTGATCCGAATGGAGTTTGACAGCTGTAATATCAGAAAAGTTGGTTCAATTTGATTTATTCAGGCTGTGATGATTTCTTGAAAACATGTTTTGTTTAAATTGGCTTGTTGTACATGAAGTTTTCTTTTTGATTCTTGTTTGTACATCTCAACAAAGCTTGGAGGGATTTTCTTGAAACTTTGCAAAAATATGCCCCATGACACAGTGATGAACTGTTACGATTTAGATGGTCATAGGTCAAAGGGCAAGGTAGTCTAGACTCATGTTAGTGCCTTGCTTGTGAGTGTGATGCCCCTGACCAATCATAGACAGATTTTGAACATTTGCCAATGTAGATGTAACACACGTGTAGAGCACTTAACTTAGGGGAACTTCGACCTAACATAGCTTGGCGCGCCAGAAGTTGTACAAATGTGTTGCAACATTACTCTACGAATGCCATAAAGAGCGGACATATATGCCATTTCACCACGTGCAGAACCTTAAGTCATACTAGAGCCCAGTCCTGAGGAGGAAACAGCTAGACCTGATAGAGCTGATATATACGTTGAACTGTTGGCAAGCAGACCCCAGTGTTTGCCAAAAGAGAAAACCACAGCTGCAACTGAGGACAGTAAAGGAAAGTAGAAGTCAATTCTTGCTTATGTGTCAAAGGCTAAAGCTGTGGAGCCTCATCTTCACCCCTTAATTGTAAACAAAATTTCCGGAAATTCCTTTGTGAGATTTTCTGGCAACTTTGCCTAAGAATCCACTCAGACACAAAGGTAAACTCATAAGATTTTAAGGGTCACTGATCAAGGTTTTAAGTCTTTGTACCCATGTTCATTCCTCTAGTGTGAACACTTTATTATCTTTTTAGATCTCGGATACATCGGTTAAAATTTGGTACCTCTTGTCAATACCTTGATTATGTCCACCATATTTCAAGAATGCTTCAGGAGACTTCTTGACCTTGTAATTGTGATATTGCGTTCACAAGATCACAATAAAAAGTTATAGATTAATATTAGTCCCTCTTTTCTTGATCTTTCACCTAAAATCTCATCAACCTTGCTTATGATGCCAAGTTCAAAAGACCACAAGACACCTCAACCTTGACCTTTGACCAATGAGCGCCAAAGTCTACTGAGTTGATCCTTTAATCAGAGTGAACACGTTGGCCAAGTTTGAAGTAAACCCCTGCATGCTTTCTTGAGATATTCTGTCCACAAGATGCCACAACCTTAGACCTCTAGTCTAATCAGTCGGTCTTTGTAGCTTAGCTTTTCCACTGTGGCTAATGTTCAGGCTAATGCCTTGTACCTCATACAACCCCACTTCAAAACTATCCCTTCAAGCATTTATGACCCTCTGCTTTTATGGTGAGCATAAGCAGTTTTTTGCAGGAACAGGAAGTCGTTTGAAACTCAGTCAATAATCGGTGCTTATGGGTAAAGTTTGACAGAGCTGGATGTCAGCCGGGTACATGATTAATGAGCTGTATCAATCGAGGTGGTGAGACATTCAAGTTCGAGCTGACACTCTGAAAAATCTTTTAATAACAACCTGGCTATGAGGGTGTATTTCATTCCAGGCACTGCCGAGATGATGAAATGCTCCAATTTGATATAAATTACAGTTAGCTGGTCCAACACTCAGTTTTTCTAATTATAAGCAAGCAGAAAACCCATTTCAGTGAACCTGGGAAGCAATAACCATAAGTCGAGACAGACGCCCTGATCCTGTGGGAGTGAGCTGCAAACTCTTTTAATCAAGTACACTTCATGTTCGGGCTAATGCCACATGCTGCCTCTGCTGCATTTCAACTGGCTAAGCAACTTTTTATGAGGAAGTTTATTTCTGGTTCGGGGTACTTTCTTGAACTTCCACCTGGGAAACTTTGGATTAATGTTGGCTCACTAATGTTATATAAGTACAAATATAAGATGACCCTGAGTTCAAGTACAAAAAACAAGATTATTTTGAATAAAGGAAGGCATTTTGTTTAAAAAAAAGTTGAACAAGAATGGGCTTTTATCACCTATTAAATAGATTGTGTTTTTTATATCTCTGTGGTTGCTTCAAGGTGTAAAGTTTGGATTTGGTGCAATTTAGGAGTATAATTGCAAAGCACTCAGATGATTTCCTTCAAATATAGCCCAAAAGTCCACTCTGACCCAAGGAAACGCTGATCTAATTTTGGAGGTCATAGGTCAAAGGTCAAGCTTGTGGTGTCTTGTGGTCATGCCTTACCTTAGAATGCATAATGTCCATTTGACTTTGTATTAATTAGTAGGATATTGAGAATCATGGGCCAATATTTTACAAGAATGCTCTGCTAGATTTTCTCAAAACTTTGCCCAAATGTCCACTTTGACTCAAGGATAAAGTCATTGAATATGAGAGGTCATTAGCCAGAGGTCAAGCTTGTGTTTTTCTGTGGTCATCCTTTGCTTGTGGACACTATATTTCAGGAAAAGTTAAAGGGAATTTCATCAAACTTTGCTCACATGTCCACTCTGACTGAAGGATAGGGTCTTGAATTTTTGGAGGTCATTGGCCAAAGGTCAAGCTAGTCATTTTCTGTGGTCATCCTTTGGTTGTGGACGATATATTTCAGGAAAAGTTGATGGGAATTTCATCAAACTTTGCTCAAATATCCACTCTGACTGAAGGATAAATTGATAGGGTTTTAAGAGGTCACACGTTAAAGGTCAAGGTCAGAGACCCTCATGTTTATCTTTAGTTTGTGACACATTAAAAAAGATTGCTTGAAGAGATTTTCTTTAAACTTACTCACTCTTTAAACTTTGCCCAAATGTCCACTCTGACTCCAGGATAAAGTCATTAAATGTTGGAGGTCAATGGCCAAAGATCAAGCTTGTGGTTCCCTGTGGCTAGTTTTGCTTATGAATACAATATCTCAAGAAAGCTTGGAGGGATTTTCCCCAAACTTGGCCCTTATGTCCATTTCAACTTATGTATAAACTAATTCCATATTCAGAACCTAGGGTCAAAAGTCAAGGTCAGAGAGCCTCATGTTTATCTTTTGTTTGTGATGGTGATCTGTTAAACACAATTTGACAAGAATGCTCAGATAGATTTTCTTTAAACTTTGCCCAAATGTCTACTCTGACTCAAGGATTAACTAACTTGTGGAGGTCAAAGTTCGGGCTTGTGGTTTTTTGCGGTCATGCTTTGCTTGTGAATGTAATATCTCAAGAAAGCTTGGAGGGATTTTTCCCAAACTTGGCTCATGTTTACGTTTTGACTTGTCAAAAGTCAAGGAATTACTCACAGTTTCACAAAAAACATCTTGGCCCTTGTTGTAATTTTATTGTCTGGAAATGATATATCCACTGGAAGCATGAAACTGCTATGTAGCACTGTAGTTCTAGTTACTGACAATTTAGTTACTTTAAAATGAAATAAGATGAACTAAAAGGATGATCACTGATTGTGACTTTTGAATAAGTATAAGCCCTGCCACTTTCTATCTAAATGAACACCAGCACACACAACATTGACACAAATATTATTGTCTTTACTTGTTTCACAACAAAAAAAATAACTGACCAATATATCCTAAAGCCTTGATAAATTGCCCAGCCCTACATCCCACCATTATGATCCAAAAGGAGCAAACAGATAAATAGACAGACCTAACCCAAACATCATCTTTAAACTCTCGGTTCAAAATGTTCCACGCTGTCGACTGTGCCTGCATGTGAGCACCTCAAAGGTGAGCGGCGCTCTTCTACCTGCGATGTATTTATGGATGCTTTTGGATTTTTGAACCGGGCTGTCACGCTTGAGGGAGTCAAAGGAGCTAAAGTGAATTGTCCCGCAGACGCTCAGGGGAGCACACATACCTCTGCTGCTCAATGAATAGATAATTCCATTTTCACTTGGCTGCATCGCACAAGGATCTTACACAATAGGAGCGACTGAGCCAGTCTGAGCTGCCCACTTTGTGTTTGTGTAGGAAGTCTCACGAGAGAGTGCTGATTATGCATGTGTCAAATTATGCAGTTGTGAAAATCGAAGCCGGCTCAATTCGTCCCAAATCTTGCCGTAGTCTGTTTATTTATGGAGTTTTTTGTTCTTCTTGACTGGATGTGGGGTCAATACTCAGATAATAAAGATAATATTTGGATTTTCTGCAATCCAGGGGGAGCAGAGGTGTTACACATGATTGCTGCAGTGTTAATCTTCTTCTCTGTTGGCTAACAAGTTGCTCTGTGGATCGTCTGAACAAAAGGAACCTGAACCATGTTGTTCTCCTCTCTTACACCTATCAAGGATGCATTTTGCCCCATAAACAGACATACTGACATATCTTTAATGGTTTGTTTTTGTGATGCCGAGAACATGCATGAATTTTGTCTCACCCTCTGATGATCTGCGTGGATTATTATTTTTTATATTTGTGAGGGAAGAGGAAAGGATGGATCATGGATGGGCGATCTACACTGCCCTTATAAGAGCTTGCGACATTGATAGAGAGAAGAAAATCTTATTATGCACATCAGGAGAAGAACTTCTGAAGTTTTCTGACTTTTACCCTGGTTAAAGTTGAATTCCTGTCCTCCTGTCTTGCTTCTATCGACATCCTCGTAGCTCTCACCTCTTCCTGCTCTGTAGGATGCTGATGGTGCCGCTCTGGTCCAAAAACAATTGTCACAGATTGGAGCTTGGCATGATGGATCTGCTTTTACAGACATTGAGGCCCCGTTTATACCACAACAAAAATGGGGAGTTTTCGTTGCGTTCCCCCCTACCGTTTACTCAAGAATGGTGCCCAGGGTGCCTGAATCCGCAAACTATTAAAACCAGGGTCCAGAGTGAAAAATTTTGAAAATGTTTCGGTATCTGTCTCCATGTAAACAGGAATCAGCATTTCCAGGAAAAACGATGATGCGCGGCGCATGCTCAGTACTCTTTCAGACAAAGGTTTTGCGCACACCCAGGAACAACAACAACAGCTTCGGCCGTCTACCAGGCAATGTGTGCTGCTTACTGTGCTCGGTTTGTTATCCAGACAGAAATATCCAGACAGATTTGTTGTCCAGACAAGAAACTTCTGCGTCTTCGTGCATCCACTCGCCATTGTTGTTTGTGAAAACTACAAACCTACATCGCCATTTACTGGCCTGGCATGCACGCTACAGCGTTTTCAGTCGTTCTCGCTGATCAGTGTGAACTCGCAGCGTTTTCACATCGTCTCCGTGTGAACACAGAGTGCTTTTGAAAATGCAAAGGGAAAACCTTTGCGTTTCTGGTGACAATGTTGTCGTGTAAATGGGGCCTGAATCAGGTGGATCCAGCTGCTGTGAGAGGTTAATATTAGCAGAAAATAACTGCAGAAAACCTAATGTCTTGCCAATACAGAAAATCACTTTTTTTTTTAGGTATTATCTGCCAATACTGATATTGTGCTGGCAATATTGTGCACCCCTGTCCACTGTTTGTAGGCAGTCATGAATATCTTGTACTATACACATGCATTTTTCACAGAGGTGTCTTTTCAATTAAGTTGAAGCAATGTAGCATCATGCAGTTTCAGCAGTGTAAGTGTGAGATGGCTTTAAATTGATTGTGCTGCTCTTTTGTCTGTAGTTGTTAAATAGTATGGTTAAGGAGTAACATTGTGTGCATAGTGGGGTTTTTTTCCAGTGAAAAAGACTTCTCAAAGTGTTGGAAACAGAAATTTAAAAACCTTTGATTAAATATTGTTTGTTTTTACAACATCTGTTTGTAATTTTGTTATTCTGCCACCATCTGTGGCACCAGTTTCTGCCAAATGTTCTGGGATTACTCTCTGTTTCTGGCACTTTAGGGGCTCAAAAAGCTGGTTTACAAATAGAATTCATTATTAGGGATGTTATGATTGTTATTAAGCATGTTGTGAATGTGTTAGCTGGTTACTGCAGGAAGCCCTTTCCAAGTGAATTAAAACACAACATCGGTCAGTCAACCAGCTTCTACCTAGCTACAGATTTGCATAACGATTGATGACCAATAGTACAGAGATTTATAAAACTGTTTTGGTTATGTAATGTTACAAAGGTTATTTGATATCAAACATAGATTTTATATTTTGGCGTTTATTTTAAAGCACTGACATTAAGGATAATGCCATTAAGTGGGAGGAAATGAAGAAATGGTCAAAAAAGATAAGTCTGCCCTGTATGATCAACAGGACACCCACTAACTCCGTCAACAAATCAGTTTTTAAATTCCTTTTTTAATACTAACCGCCCGAAATATTATCACTGTCCATGTCCTGATCCGACTCCAAGAGGAGTGGGTGTGGGCGCATGCGTGCCTTCAAGGTGATCCGGGCCCCACTGCAGACTTGTCCCACGTCGCTGTCTTTAATCTGAGGACTCAGTCAGTGCAGCACATGGCCTGCCCCGACCTTGTCCTGTTACATACCCTCGCCCTTGAACAGATTCGCTGTGACAGGCCGGTGTGAGTGAAGAGAGCATCCCAAAAAGCCCCTAGCTGGACCGTCCTGCTCTCGCTGATGCTCAACTACTGAAGATAGGAAAACATATGAAAACACTGTCAGTATAACATGGGCTGATTTATTTACTGAGAACTTCAAAGAGGACTATTTTTAGACTAATTCTAATATATTTTTTTTTATATTTCAGTATAGTCAAATACTCAGGGTAAAGCCCTTGTTCATGACCAATAGTTGCTAGCTCTTAAAATCTGTAAGCTATGGTCACGCCACCATAAAATTAGGAGTTTTTTTGGTGTAACATAATTTAAATAAACTAGAGTTTCAGCTGCGTTTTTCCCTCAAGAGCCAGATGTGTCGTCAGGCTCGCCTTTTTTCTTACCTGGTTGATTTCAGTCTTTATTTTAACATAATCTAATCTCTGAAAGAACTCACAAAAGACTTTGTATGAAACATGTTAATAATCGAATCAAAGTTATATTTTACTGTAAGACTCCCACAACATCAGCTATGCTAATAAAGGTACAGGAAACACCTACGCTGGAATCCTTGACCGTATTTTCTTATTAATGTGTAAAACTACTTGAATAGTCTGCATTAGTAAACCTCAAAACTGCTTCAAGCTAAACAATGTTAGCGTTAGCCGCACTCTGCAAATATTGTCAGTGAATGCAACATTAGCTTGGTTACTGTTGTGTTAGCCAAATTCAAGTGCTTGTTGGATTCACTTGCCTTGTTTAGTTGGAATAGCTTTGGCTCTGGACGTCTTGGTCTAAAGGTCTAAAGGGAGATCACTGTGGCGTAGTTTCCTGACGCACAGAGTACCTTGCCCCTGTCACCAGGCTTTTCCTCCAGGTAGCAGATGATGGTTCCCTCAGGCATGGTGCCCTAGCTGAGCCTTCTTGCTGCAGTGGATTAACGGTTTGGTCTTCAAACAGTAAGGGTCACTGAAGGCCACTCTGAGGAGCACCATGGCCAAAGTCTTGGATTTTTGGCAGCACCTTTTCATGGACTTAACTCTGATGATGGAAACAGATAGTGGTTTTCTTCTTTTGAAAGATCTTTGAGCCTCAGATTTTGCTCTTTGTGGTCATTTTAACCTTCTTTGTCATGCTAACTTTTTTTCTGTTCGTGTCTTGCCTCAATCCCAAGTCCATGACAAGCAGATAGACGCCATTCTTTTGACTGTGCGTGGAGTAACAAGAAAGAGACAGGCAACGCTCACCGACCGTTAGTTAGCTTAGCTCAGACACTGTGAGTCCTGGGTAGTTTTAGCCTTCCTCTGCCTACAGTCATCAGATAAACTCTTCAGCTCGTATTTTTACAGCGTTATGTTATGTTATCTTCTACTATCACCGTATTATCTTCTTCTACTCCTAAACAGAGGCTTTGTATTGTTGACCTACTTCTGCGCTAGAGATGTGACATTCGCGAACTAGTCGAGCCTTTTGAACGGCTCTTTTAAATGAACGATGAGAACAGGTTTGCAGTTGTGGGCGATGAACAGATGAACTGGATGAACAGATGAAAGAATGGTGTCTATCTGCTTGTCATGGACTCTGGAGTGAGGCAAGACATGAAAAGTAAAAAAAAAGTCAGCCTATCGGCTTAATGGCTTTCCACTGATAAAGTATAAAAGGGAAGCCCCCAAGGCCCATGAAGCTGTTTCCTGTTGACCTGTACTGTAGCAGACTTAAATCAGCTAAATACTTTTTATGTTCTGGCTTATACGGAGATTGGTATCACAAATGCAGCCCATGGCTCCACTTCTGTTTCGGGGATCTGTGGTTAAATGTTTGAACAGAAAAAACAAAATGGCAGCACTAACACTTACCACAGGACTTCGGATAACAGTAATGATGATGATATTGATGCATCAATAACTGTTTCATTACAATCTCACTCCTCCAGTCTGACTTTTACTCCCCGCTCGCCTCCTGGCTCTGATGATGCTGTTCATCTTCACCAACGCTGTCAATATTATCATTTCAATTATCGTCCTGCCCAGAGGGTGTGAAAGAAAAATATTGACACTGCTTTAATTTAAGATACTGATTATGCATAGTTATTCCTTCTCATAATAGACTTGAGTGTTTTTATGTGCCTGTCTTTTTATTTCCCTGGAGAACATCTCGACCAGTTTTCTCATTTTATGTGTCGACATTTATTTGGTTGAGTTTCGCTTTGGTCTCAGTGTCATTTGGTTTTATCGTTTCAGGTTTGATTTAAGACAGGATTTGAATGCAGGACAACAAGGTTAGAGCAACGCATACAGATCAGTTCAATTCTCTACTTTAGCAGAATCCTTAGAGCTCATTTACATACAAACCTCAAGTCTAAAAGATTTGGGACATTGTGCAGACATCTTTCTCTCCAATTTTGTGGCCCGAAACACGTTCCGAAAAAGTTGGGATGGGGCAAGAAAGTAGTGAATGCTATAGAGACACTGGGAATATTCTGCAGGTAGGTAGGTTGGTAGTACCATGATAAGGTAGATAAGAAGCACCTTTGACAAGTTTAGTCTAGGGATGCACAGTACTGAATTTTTGCAGATATATGTGAAAATACAATTCACAATATGCAACATTTCCAAATTCATTATCGCAGATACCAATATTTTTCATCATATTTACGAAAACTGACTTGTTGCTTTTAGTGTGACGGTTCTGTGTGTACCTTGAAAAAATGAAACCTTTGATTTTGGATTTACCCATGCAGTGATGATAAGGTTAAGCATTTATGCTACACTTCTGTATTTTGCCAATATAAGGGATATTTATGCCTGATATATAATAACTGTAATAATAATAACTTTATTTGTATAGTACTTTTTAAAAACAGTGGTTTACAAAATGCTTTGAAAATCAGACAAGAACATACATACAGCAATCACAAGAGCACAAAAGGAAATTAAAACAAAAACAAAACAAAAAGCCCAGTTTAAATCAAGGCACTGTTACAGGAAAACACGTTTTGTCGTTTGAACCCAGACAATACAAGAACCATGCAACGTAAAATGAGACCATGAGGACCGAAATAAAAATAATAAGAAAAAGTAAAAAGGGGATTAAAAAAAAAAAAAAAAAGATAAAAGGATATGAAAAGGACGACATTAGTAATGACAATAAAATAGTAATAATGATAGCAGTGAGAATAAAGCAACTGACATGAGCAGGAGATAAAACGACAAAAAGACTAAAAAGGTTATCTATAAAAGGATTAAAAGTGGAACAAAAGTGAAGCATAATTAGATAAAATCTGAATTAAAAGTAAGTCATGGCATTAATATGAAACATTGCACAGAAAATGTTAATAAAAAGGACTTAAAAGATGTAGGAGGTAAAATGATAAGAGCAATACTGATAGAGAAAAGCTTAAAGACAGTAAAACAGAATATAAGAAATAAAAGAGATAAAAGATAAAAAATAAAAGATAAAAGACGGCATCACATAAAACAAGTCTGTAAAAGGGAGTTTTTAGAAGTGACTTAAAAGAAGCTATGAATAATATAATTATATAAGCTATAAATATCAGCAAAAAATGCAATATCTGCCAATACCACTATTGTACTGATAATATTGTGCATGCCTAGCTCGGTCATTCAGATTCAACAGTGTTGTGAAGTTTCAACTATTGTGAAATACTGCATTAGCCAACATTTATGACTGTCCTCATGTGCCATTTCAATGAATTAAGAGATTGCACCATCTACACTCTAAGATATCACCAAAAGAGTCAAAAAAGTAAAGAAATGTCTCCAAATAAGGGACATAGCTGAAAAATAACATTGAATGCCATGACCTCTGATATATCAGGCAGCGCTGCATTAAATCTGGTATCATTCAACAATGGATAAAGCATTGGCACAGAAGCACTTAAAACTAAGACAAGATTCTACCAGGCAGGGCCGTGTCTCAACAACCTCCAGAAGCTCGTCCAGGGCGATCAGGTTCCAACAAACCATATTTAGAACAAAGATTTTCGTGAGAATGTGCAACGTGTAACTCTAATGCAGCAAGATAGTTTAGATTTCCATAAAATGTCCACGAGCCCAAAAAAATAATCTCCATTGAAACTTTTGATGGGTTATTATCATTTTTCATTTGGTTATGTGGCTCACGCCATGCAGCCTCTGCATTTTAATTATATTTTGCACTTAAGCACCAACAAATATATACTGAATATTTTTTGCCCTCTAAGGAAGTGAAAGGAGCTTATGCTTCACAGTTCTTATGACATAATTTGCTTTTATGCATAGATAGAAGGTTAATGGCTTCCTCTTGCACTTTGCTGACCTATATAACAGTGTGTGCGGCACAGTTGGGTAAATGTGTTATTTCAGATGTTTTTATCTTGTTTGTTTGGTAATCATATCTTGATTTCAGGAGGAATGCATCTATAGATTATCTCTTTTAGCTAAGCATTTCTTTTTAGTTCATGTAGTGAGCCATTTTAAATAGTTTGTGGAAAGTTACATGGACAACTGTTTAATATTCCTGAGAAATTCTTGCATGTAAAGGGCAAAGCCAAGAACTAACATTGAATGCCTGTGACCTGTAATCTGTCACTACTTTCTATCATACCCTGCAAAAAGTGCTTCTAGGTAGCTGACATAGCTAGTGGTACTAGCCCTCTATCACTGTTTACAAAAACAGGCACAAAAGGCGACTTTCCTGCACTTTGGAAAACCAAAGCCGAGCTGATGGGGATGGAGAACAGGCTCACAGTGTGGGACAACCCCATACTGAATCAGAGACCTTATCACCTTAAACCAATCTGAGGTGGACTGATTTAAAGAGGAAAATATGCTGTGGTTTGTAGATAGTTAGCAACACTAAGTTCAAGAGCAAGTATCTTTGATAGTGTGGGATTGTTTAAGTGCCCATGGCTTGGGTAACTTGCACAGCTACAAAGACACCATTAAGACTGAGAGGTACATACAGGTTTTGGAGTAAAATATTCATCAAGAGGACGACTTTATTAACAAATAAGTACTAGACTGGATGTGCCCCTTACTTAAAATGTAAGATGAATATCAAGCTATTATGGGAAACAATTCCACTCTTCATACTTCATCAGTTAATGCCTTAGGTCCACAGATGCTCACATATTTCTGTCCCAACTGTTTTTGGAATTGTTTTTGGTTTTTGTCTCTATGCTGTATCTACCTGGTCCAAAAGGATTCACAAATCAATGACCTCTGTTTTGATTAGCATTTCATGCAGTGTCCCAACTCTTTTGGCATCTCTTGAATAATTGAATTAAAATCTAACAACGCCCCTTCTCTTTTTCTTCCAGAGATGGACTCCTTCCGCATCCTCCTCTACACGCTCATCTTCCTCCTGAGCGTCTTCGGTAACCTCCTCATCATCGTGGTCCTGATGCTGAACAAACGCATGCGGACGGTCACCAACTCCTTCCTGCTGTCGCTGGCCGTCAGCGACCTCATGATGGCCGTCTTCTGCATGCCCTTCACCCTCATCCCCAACATCCTGGAGGACTTCATCTTCGGGGGCGCCATGTGCAAGACGGTCACCTATTTAATGGGTGAGGATGAATAATTTCTGTTTGAATTATGGCTGCAACATTTGGGCAGTCATGTAAATTGTTTTTAACTGCAGCGGCGTGGAGACTTTCTGCTTTAAAACTTGGCTGTAAATTGCAGAAAGCATAAATCCCCCAAGCTGGCAAAGTAATCGCTAAGCTCTTTATGCTAACCAATAAAACACTTTTGTACCCTGCAGCAGTAAAAAGCATAGTTATTGCCTAATTACTGAGTCATTCTGAAGCAGACACAATGTCTTTGTCACTTAAAATCATCTTTACACTGTTTTATTTCTCTCTAGCAGCTTCAACATAATGTATGCTCTTTGTATTTACAAGAAAATGATCGAAATCATGGGGGTGCCTGTTTGTTGCCCAGCAAAAAACAACAAGACTATTAAGAATATAATCATTATGTCAGTAACAGAGTTGTGAGGATCTTAATCGTAGAATCTGATTGGTCAGATATTGCCTGTAGTCAACTAATAAACATGGGTGGCAGAAAGTTAGCTTGCAGTGGTTTGTTGATAGTTCTTGACACTTGGACCACGTGGACCCTCTCCCATGTGGAAGAACATTTCTTCTGGGTAGTTGACATATCACATGTCTGTGAGGACACAATAAACATTAGAGCGCAGCCCTGGAAAGTTGATGCCACAGCCAATTCCATAGAGGTCAGGGTTTACACAAAAACAGCCTTGTTTGAGCAGGGCTAAAACAGATGGGTAAAAATGGGACAAACTTTCAGAAAGTGTGCGCTTTAACAGTCTGTTTAAAAATTTTCCCCTAGTGGTGTCATTAGTGGGCATGCCACACTCCCCGAGCCAGGTGTTTGTTCAGCCTACAACTGGTTCCAGTGAAAGGGGGTTTGTACAGGCATGGTTGTGCCATCAGAGTAAACATTAGAGCACATCATTGGAGAGCCTAGAAGTGTGATCAGAAACAGTTCATGAGGGTTTATAGGCATTGCTGAATTAAATATCTGAGTGTGTTTTTTTAGGGCACTAAACTTCATATACATGATCTGTGAACATCTGGGACGAATGGAAACTTTCAGATAGTTTGTACTTAAACAGTCTGTTTGAAAATTTTCCCCTAATGATGTCATTAGTGGGAATGCCACTTTCCACAGATGGGAAACACTCACTGAGCCAGGTGTTTGTTCAGCCTACAGCTGGTTCCAGTGAAATGGGCATGTGTGACATAACAGTAAACATTAGAGCACATCATAAGGGAAACAATGGAGTGTGTTCAGACATATCTCATGAAGATTCACACCAACAAGCCTATTCCGTGCAGGGCTGAAACAGAGGGGTTTAGAGGCGTGCCAAAATCCAATATATGAGTGGATTTCTGAGCAGGAAAACCTTAAAATATTTCGTGGCTGTCTGGGACCACTTTGAACTCGTTTAAAACTAGTTGATTACATGTGGTACCTTACGCCTCTGTTCGAATGATTGTGTTTACATGTGTCAAAATAGTTACTTTAACCAAAATAAACTGAAATGAAAGTATAATAGCTTTGGACCAAGTATCTGCAGTTTGTTCCAAGTATCACTTGCAATGATGGCCAGAAGCTTGAGAACAAAAATGGAAAATAAACAACAATTACATATGACGTTTTTGAGCTGCATATCTTGAATCTCACCTGTAAACAATTTATTAATTCTTCTCCAATCATTATTTAAATGAAGTGCCAGACAGAGTGCATGAAAAAAGCTCATTCTGTCTCAAATCTTTACTTACCGGCCTCAATTATGCTAAACAGAGCTGACGGGGACAAAAACCGAATTTGAATACATTTGATTCTTAATGCAGCTCATTCAGAGACTAGACTGAGTGCAGTTTTCCATATTCTAACATAGGAGTCTGGACTTCCTTTGGCTGATCAGGGATCTTAACAGCCTAAAGTCTCACATTGAGATTGCTCAAAATCTACAAAAAGCCTATCTTTTCAAACTACTCCCCTCTTGGGGTTTGATTTTGCCTGTCAGAAGGTAATCATCGTGCTGAAAGTGCCCTCACAGCCACACACCTTCAGGAGTGTGAGTTAGCGATGAGCTGGCTCCCATCAGGCCAGAGTTAAAGGTGCCACGTGATCCCTGACTCAGAACCGAGAACGAGAGGCGGAGGAGAAACCGAGATACTTGTGTCTCCTCGCCTTCCCTTTTTTGAGCTCTTGAGTGGTTGAGGGGAGCGATTGAACTGGCAGGTCCACAATCCTATTATTGTCTCAGAAATGCTATGCACCGTCTGTGAGAACAGGCAGGGCTGAATCTCCTTTTCAATTACTGAGCTTTGTGAACTGTGATAAGGAGCAGGAGGGCTGCAGGGCCTGCTGCCTCCAACAAAAGCAAAAGAATGAAAGTTTTTGTGTCTTTTTGGTCTGTTTTGTGCGCTGCTTGATGTTTATTCTTGTCAGTAAAGTAAAGGTAGAACAACAAAGTGGATTTAAAGGTAAAAAGTGACTTAAAGTTAATATTAACTCAAAAAAAAATGTATATACTGGGTTGCCAACGATTTTTCACTGTTACGACTGTCTACCATGTGCCAATAGTCAACTTAGTTCCTTAAAACAGAGTAGCAATTCTTAAAAATCACTTCACATTGGTGGTAAATTGATGCCAGAGCCTTTACCAAATATTCCTGCCAATATGTGGTTTTAGCAGCTGTCATGACAGATATGTACACACTATTGTAGTAAAAATGATGCAAAACCAGTGCTGTTAGCTTAGCTAGCTCCAGATCGTCAAGTCAGTGAGACAGTTTGGTTTTGTATTTTTATCAACACAGGCCCGAAATCCCACTCAGTCGCTCTGGCTAAATGAAACACAGCCCCCTGCCACTAGTAACCACTGGAGCTCCATGTTATGGTTGCTGTGCCAAAATGCACATCTTACTTGATGAAAACAATGGACAGTAAATGGAACAAATGGATAGCATAGTCTGAGATGAATAGCAGAGTTTGACTGATCTGAAAAATGTGAGTTAAACCCACAACACCCATTCGATGAAGGAGCAAATCAAATTTGGCAAATACATATGGGCTTTTGATGAGAGGCAAACAAAGTAAGTAGTGAAAACATTAGCATTACACTTACTACGCTAACTAAATTCACGTCATTTAGAGATGACACTATGGAGGACTCAATCTTGCACTTTAATTACTTAATTACTTCGTACATTATTTTCTAAATGAAGCTAACTGAACTTCAAAGTACATTTAGCATCATGTCATTAATCCAGTACGCATGATTTTCAATAAAATACCTTTCAAATACATGGTGTTAAAGGTTTCCAACGGTTACATGATCAGACAATGTATTGTAATTAAAGCTCGTAACAGGGTCTCTGGTGCCCATATGTTCAATTTTGTAAAGTCCAAAAATCCAAAATGTCTGCCTCCAGAACTTGTTAACCAAGCAGTCCCCTCCAGGTCGATTTCTCAGTCTTTCAATGCCTTTAAATTCGAGTGTAGCACCCAAACCTTGGCGCCCTACCACTTTCATTGGCAACCATGTGATCCCCAACACAGTGGAGACATTTTTTTTCCAGATTTCTGTCTTGAAGTTAATATTGCTCAGTGAAAAGCTTTATGATCCAAGAGAGTCAAATATAACTTCTTCTACAGTTTTTTTCTTATTTTATCAGGGATAAAATGAATACATGCTCTTGAGTGGGTCTTTTAATTCATCTTGAACTTGTATGAATATTTTAATCCTATGTGATCTCTTGAGCAGAATTAATCAGTCAATTATGTGATGATAATTATTGCTTTGTGGTATGTTGCGTGTGCAGTGAACTGTGGGTAATTGAATAGGCCTAATGCAGTTTAACTTTTGAAAAACCCCATGATCAAAAGAGTCCAATTTGAGCAGGAATTCTTAATCTGCTTCAATGACAACAGGGACTTATAGAGAACAAATAAATAATCTGTATCTAACTTTATGTTTTTGTTCTATTTATCAGTGTACTGATGTAACCAGGCTTTTAAAATACCTCCAGCAAGAAAAAAAATACCCAGCATGACGCCCCATAATGCAGTTTCTCCACTTGGTTGGATCCAATAGTACCCTCAATTTGCAATGCTTTTGGGATTCAGCAGCCGTCTGTGTATACAATACCAGGGTTGAGTGCATTGAGTCAGAATCTATTTCATCATTAAACAAGCCCCTCAAGAGGAACCACAGGCTGCCTGCAGGAAGTTTGGAAAAAGAAATGTCCGCAAGTCTCGGCTATTGAGAAAAGAATCTTCATTCATGGGTGGTTTCAGATGGACTTGCTAGTTTCTCTTATGCTGCAAGTGAATTTTCAAAGCCAACGTTTCTCCCTCTTCCTCAGTCTGTCCTCCATTTGCATGTAGGTTATTCCTGTAGAGGCTTAAGTTCTTGTTGTTCTAAGGCACTCAGAGTCCAACTGCAAAATAAAGAAAACTGAGCTGTCCAGCAACAGCCTAGTGGTTACCGAGGGCAGGAGCTGGTGTACTTGAAGCAATTCAGGTCCATTTCAGGGCTGTTGCTCCTTTCCACCGTGTTATTCCCCTCTCTCTCCCTCCAGATCTTAAACTTATCCACTGTTTGGTTTTGTAATGAAAGGCAAAAAACCAGAAAACATACTTATAAAAACTACTTCATACAGCCCCACCATCGACTGATTTTGACACGAGCAGTCCACATTAGAAAATGTTGGTGCTACCTTTTACCCTTTGACTGGCATTGCAACCGTGTGGTTGACTTTTATTCATCACAATATTGCTGTATTTAAAACCCTGAAGACTTATCTTTGACTATTTCCTCTCATATACCTCAATGACCAGTGTATGTAACATTGATTATATTCATTGGGTGGTGCTGCAGTACATTAATAGCATCGTCTTAAAACTGAAAAAAAGGAAGTGACTTGGTGCTGCACAACTCCTTGGAAATCTCACAGAGTAAGAACAAACTATCAGGTGAGAGAAAAATCTTTCACAAATCATTTCTAAACCCTCTAAAAACCAAAATTTAGTTGAAGGAAATCAATATGAAAACTAAATGTATATCTATGATGCCCAGAAAACTGGGTCAACCCCTTGGTTGAGTTGAAAGTCTGTGTAAAAAGATTCTATTCTGTTTTTACAGACTTGCAAATTATTTTGTACATGTTTTTTAACCATTGCTACTCATTCAGTTTGTAAGCTACACAGACAAAATACACATCCAAATGCTTGTTTACTCTTCTTCTTGTGAGGCTTCATAATGTGTAAATATCTAAGCTGAGGCGTTTATACTTTTCACCCATGCAGATCTGGATAGCAGATTAACACCACTCATTTGAATGATGAACACTGTTGAACAAAGGGTCACAGCTCAAAAAACATAGTGTATCATACAGCTTTGATATTTATAGAGCATTAATCATTACAATTATACATTTTACACACAAAGATCCACTGTCTCTAAAAAGGAGGAAGTCAAAGTGTTAAAAGGAAAACAAGATAGTTGCTTTTCTTTACATTAGAAAGTAAAGAATTTAATTTAATTCAGACTGTTATGTAGATATATAAGAACTATATGTATAAAAATCCATATCCCTCAGACTGTCCAATTTAAACTTCCACAATCGAGGCTCTCTATCTGCACAAACCAATCAATGCACAGGATCATTATGACGACCCTCGCTCATCGATCCTGTGTCAAAGTCACCTGTGCTTAGCAAACTCATCTGTTAGCTCACACTCATTAGACATATAATACGGCATCCATCTTGATGGTCATTCATTCTCTCACACAGCTCATCATCATAAATCATAACTTATGTTGTTTTAGTGGCAGGAAGAAGATCAATGTTGTTATTACGGGGTCTTTGTATGTGTGCAGACATCATTTACATCCATGTATTCATGTTTGTGTTTGTATGCCTCCATACAGCCCAGGCAGAGGGCCTAGTGTTCATCCCTCTATCCTTCTGTTTGTTCAGTTTCTGTGAATGAGATGTCTCAGTAACCCAAACAGGCATTTTCTTCAAGATTTGCACAAATGTTCAATTTGACCTGAGTGGGAACTTTAGAGATCATAAGCTAAAGGGCAATATCATTGGACCTCATGCTCACCCTCTGACTGTAGGATGAAATAGGCTAAAAAGGATAAAGAAACTAGAAAAGCACTCAGAGAGCGCAGACCTCCGCCAAGCAGCTTCAGTCCACTTTGGCGAAAATGGTCCTATCTGGCAATGTTAAAGAATCCTTTAAAAAATTCCTGGATCCAGACGGTGATCCAGATCACCCCCAAAATTTAATCAGTTCTTCCATATCCCATTTCCAACAATTTTCTGAAAATTTCATCCAAATCTGTTCAGAACTTTTCAAGTTATCTTGAACACAAACAAACAAACAAACAGAAAGATAAACGCCAGCAAAATAATAACCTCCTTGGCGGAGGTAATAAGATTTTCAAGGTAATAGGTAATCGATCAAGGTCATGGAGCTTCATGACTAGCCTTTACTTGTGAACATCTTGTGAACTCTTTATTTTAAGAATGCTTCGAGGGATGTTTTTGTGAAGCTTTGAACTTTCTGACTTCAAGGATAAATTAAGATGATTTAGGAGGTCATAGGAAAAATGCTAAGGTCGCAGCACCCCATGTTCACCCCCTTATTTTTAAAGTGCTAACTTTCCAAGTCTTTAAAGGATTTTTCTAAATTTTTGCCCAGCTGTCCATATTGATTTAAAAATGATATGATCTTGAAGTTTGCTCCAAAGCCAAAGTTGTTAAGCACGATCTTTATTTACTTGTAAATCCAATCTTGCGAATACAATATCTGGAGAATGCATCCCGAGATTTCCTTCAAACTTTGCACAAGTGCCCACTCTGACGTAAGGTCAAACATATTGTATCTTAGTGGCCATAGATCCTAAGTCAGGGTCATGGTGTCTTTTCAACCCCTACATCTTCATAAAACATTTTAATTTCTTCAAATTTTGCAATGGCAGAGTAATTGGATTTTCATGGTCACAGGTAAAAGGTGAAACTTAAAGAGATATTTTTCATTTTTTTCTTTAGTGTGGGCTGATTAGATTTTGGAGGTTAATCATCAAGGAGCCTTAATATCTTCTCCTGCTTTTGAATGTGTTATCTCACAAATGCTTTGAGGGATTTTCCTGAAACTTTGATTAAATGTCTATTCTGGCTTGAGGATGGAGTTATTAGATTTTATAGGTCATAGTCCAGAGGGCTCATGTTCAACACTGTCTTACAATCAAGATATCACCAACATACTATAGTGGTTTTCTTTAAACTTTGCACTTTGACTCAAGCATTAACTGATCAGATTTTGGGCTTCAATAGTCTAGTCTTGGCCTCATCTTTAGCTCTTATTTGCACTATCAGCCTTTCTCCTTCACCCAGCCCTTTTCTTTCACTGCCCGGCCCTTTGCACCTTGTGGAGGCAAAAAACCACCAGGTGATGGTGTTCGCTAGTCATATGACGCAATTCTGAATCAACTACCAGCCCAGTCTACCAGGCCAACACATCACCCCGAGGTGGTATCTGAATTATGCATCAGGGTTGGTCTTTTATTTTACATCTGTTGGTAAACTTCCTCAAAACCTGTCTGTGAGGATGTCTCGCAGCTACAACACATGTACTAGTTTGAAAACTTGTTCTGCCCTAAGGCTGCTGTGGGGCAACATTGAGCTAAAGCACTTGGAAATTAGGCATGAACTGAAGATGAAGAGGCGCACTTTCAGGCGCTGAAAATAAAATTTCTCTCCCAGGCTGCGTAGAAAGCTTCGACTCTGGAGGTTTTCCACTCCAGCTGATTCTCAAGCAGCCTACTGAGACTGTTCACCCGACTCGACTTTAATGAACAGGAAAAGAGATTAAAGCTTCTTCTTTATCCCCAGAAGAGAGGTTAGAGCACAGGGGGGAGAGGTGAGCTTTTTATTTGGTTAGTTGACTGGTAATTAGCTCGACAGCACCTTGGTCAGAGTCGCAGCAGAATCTCCTCAGCTCAGACATTAGCTGCTCCGTATTGGGGGAGACCTTTGATCAGCACTGCTGAGTGAATATGGCCAAAAAACTGAGAACCGTTGGACGTGTATGAAATGGAAAATGTGTATTCTGTTTGGCATTGGAACAAAAAAATCTAACAATATCAAATACATTTCATATCAAAGAGCTAACAGTCATTTTTTTTTAAATTAATATGTTTGTGTTATGAAAAAATAAAGCCTCTTCAATTCATCATTCAGCCACTTTCTGCTAATGCCAATGCTAGCTGGTGTAGTACAGGTTGCAAAACATGCTAATGTAGAAAACTAAAAAAGTCTCCCAGCAATGTTGTTTGAGGCAAAATGTAAATATAACTTTTTAAAGATCCAATAAGATTCCAAGAAAAAAAAATCATTGGTTTTAATACAAAAGTAGAAAGCACTTGGAGAGCGCAAACCTTCGCCAAGGTAGCTCACATATTGCTGTTACATCTATAAGCAATAGTTCATGATAAAGTTACCATCATAATATGATTCCTTGACCCTGAAAACCCACATCTAGCACTTGGAATCATGTTGATATCATTATTAGTTAGACAGTTATTGACCAAAAACGATCGTTAGCTAATGGCGGTTATCTGGATCACCACCAAAATCTAATCATCTTTAAGTTTTCCCATTATGAAAATCTCTTGAAAATTTCAGCAAAATCAGCACAGTAATTTTTGCCTAATCTTGCTAGCAAACAAACATATGCCAGCAAAAACAACCACATATATGTTCGTAGACATGGTAGAAAAAGTCCACTCCCTCTGTTGCTTGTTCTGCCTTTTGGGAAATGTTCTCAACCAGCCAGTTTATATATTTTCCCTTGATGATGTCACCAGGGGATATGCCACCTCCCTCATATAGGAGATGCTCCCTGAGCAACTTCTTCTTATTTTTACGTATTTATTTATATTATGTTTTTTGGGCATTTTATTCCTTTATTGATAGAGAAAGGCAGCGGATAGACCTGTGAAAGGGAGGCGGGAATAGAACCCGAGGACAGGCAGTTCCAATAAAGAAATCCTGTCTGGGCATGGATATACTGCTATAGTAAACATTAGAGCACAGTTCTGAAAAGCTAAAAATTAACATCTTTAAAGGGGCGTGACCAGACGCAGAGTTTATGAAGATTTACACTAAAACAGCCTGTTCTGAGAAGGGCTGAAACAGAGGGGTTTATATTTGTTCATTTGTGAATAATCAACTTTAATTCTGTTGATCTCGCTAGCATTGCAGTCCAACTTGAAGCATCAGCATTAAGTTTAGTCAATTTCGCAACTAGCTAAAAAAACTCAAACAGGAGCTTTTAGGTGTAATTTAAACCATCTCCCTGCAACATGAGGACATCGCAGAACTTTCCCTTCAAGTCTTTCTATAAAAAAAGTCTTTTGTGCCGCAGGTAGATTTGGTCGTGATGAGATGTTTGAGCCGAGATCAAACATCAATGTTCAATTTTGATTTCACACAGGGTATAAACAGCAGTCTCACAGGTGAAAGGGAGGCAGCTCTGATAGAACAAACACAAGGTCTGAAGATGTGTGAACAGCTTCATCCTTCAAAACTACAAAAAAAATTTCTAACAAGTTTCGACCAGTTTTTCCTCCAACTCAGAAAAAAAATCTTAAGCATCCATGTTAGCAGCCTTTAAATTAAATTGTCTTAATGCTGCGCTAAAAGCTTTGGAACATAACACCAGCTATTTCAACAAAAATGATTAAAAAACTGCATTAAGAGTCAGGAAATGTGCCCCTTTTATAGCCAGACATTATTAACTGGACCCACCTTGAACTGTAGTATTTATATTTATTGCATTTTTATAGTGTACATATGTAGGGATTATTATCTCAGGCTTCAGCAGAGCTAACCTTTTTCTTTCTCTTGCTCTCCAGTCAGTTTTCTCTAGAGATTAAAATTGATGACAGAGCAGTAGGTATGCAGACGGCTCAAAGAAATCAAACTGAGACTGATGTGCTTCTTTTCCGAGAGTGCCCTGCCAGAATTTCATCATCTCATTCAGCGCTTCATCTCGGCTTCGCTCGGCCATCTGTATTATTACAGAGAGGCAGCTCTGGAAATAGCGCCTGTTTGTTTGAAAAGAGCGATAAATACTAAAGCACTTGGTCTGGTTTTCTCTGTGATTTTAAATGTTGAGTCTGAGCTGCAGGAACAACATATTTAGGACAAATATGTGTGTGTTACTGTTTGTAAATAAGAAAAAAACACCTTTATGCTTGTTATAAGAAAATATCAATCTGAAGCCTCCTAACAGCTTACATTGTAATAGATGTTTGCCAAAGCTGTTCATGATTTTGTTAATCTATGTATATCTTCCCCAAAGACCTTAAAGTGAAACATTCTTGCTCTAAACTCTCATTTTTTCTTGAAACAAACATTCAATCCACCTGTGGTAGTTGTCTTAAATTTAGTGTCTTTCCAATTCAATATGCTCTCCAGAAACAGTTATGCATCAGCAGTTTTATGCATTATGACAAACTGAGGGAGAAAAGCTGTGAAAAGTGGTGCTATTCCCCAAAAATTTCTCATATATAATAAGCCCTCATTTATAACATGCATCCCCTTTTTTTCGTGATTTTTTTCCAGGAAAAACTCTGTATTTAAATATAACATGCACTCACATTTTGCCCAAACCTTACTCACTTAGACAAATTACCTTTCTTTAAAGTTTTAATCAATGATATTTCAGTATTTTCACAGCAAACACCGTACACGATTTTCTCTCTCAACCGGATGTGGAAATACCTTTTGCTTCACGCATACCCACTTACTGATTTCTGCCGGAGCATGCGCAGTCGTAGTGTACCGGCCAATCAGAGAGCAGCTATCAACCTGCCCATGTCTTCGACCAATCACAGAGCAGCTATTTTGGTCCCCTTGCTTACAAGATATCAGCTTCCTGTTTTTACATGTGAGTGGTACCGTAACGCTTGAGAATTACACGATCATTACACAAAATTAAACTAACTAAGACCCAAAATATTGGATTAGAACAGTTTGACAGTCAGTTTTATAAGAATTACAAACGTTTGGTGGTTATATTTCACAGAGAGAGAGAGAATATTTCTGCCTTTTGTATCAGATGTGTTGTAATCCCGATGTTGGTGAGACGAAATCTTTTACATATTTTGTGTATAACTTGCGTATAACACGCACCCGAAAAATTAGACCTTATTTAAGAGCAAAAAAATGTGTTATATATGAGAAATTACAGTATATTGTATATTCTAGTGCATTTCACACACCAAGATGCATCAGTATAGGATATGGTGAACTTTTCAGAATAAGGACAACACTAAAAAAGTTTGTTAAATGATGGATTTGCTGCAGCTACTTCTGGACTTTAGCCAAAGTTTTGCCTAACTAATGTGTTAATGTACTCACACTTAACAGGTTATTTCTGGCTCTCATCTCCTCGTAGTTCTTCTGTTTCTGTTAGTTTTGTAAAGCACTTTTTTAAAGCTCCATTAAAGATATTTCATCTTAACTTCCTCTCTCATTGCTCTTGTTTTTCTTTTTGGTAACTGAGCTCCTCCAAGGTAAAAAAAACAAAAGACTGAACCCTCTAAACCTTTGCTCTCTGTTTTCTCATTTACACAATCAGAGCTGTGGCTGAGCACGAACACCCTCAAGCATCAACAGTTCCCCTCCGAAGCCCCCCTCCCATTATGTTATTTGGTCATTCTCTCTGTCTTCGAACATGAAAGGGATGCGTGGGTGTGAGAAATTCATTGTGCCAGACTCTTGCAGTGCCGGTGCAGCGTTAAGATCTGCATGCATCGACTGGGACTGTACCACCCACCTAACTCCTTCTGCCTCACCGGAGCTTTGGGTGGATATTCTGGTTGATCCGTGGTGCGGGAGGGTGTCAGTAGATCAGTGAGGTGGTGCCATTGAACGAGGTTGGTGGCCGCTCTATTCTGAGCTTTGCAGAAAAAGTTTGACACCTTCTGAGGAACTGTGAGGGAGATTGTAACACTGGTTCTATGATGTCAGCTGGAGCGTGCTAATGAGTCAACCCTTTGCTCTGTTCTCCTGAGCACGGAAATAAATCTCTGGAAGTTGTTCCCAGGAAACTGTCTAGCATCTGGTCTTCGGGTTGTAAAAAAACAGGATATGTAGCAAGAGTCAAGGGGAGAATAAATCTTTTATTATTTCCAGAATAGATAAATCACCAAAACATGTATAAACTTAAACTGATAGATAATTTTATGCTTAAACAAAATTGCTTTTTCAGTTGATTTATGGATTTGTTTTTATTGGTTGGGAAATAGAGATAGCTGTGATGGAGAGCAGTCCCTGTCCCTGTTATTGCCAAAGCCAGAGAAGAAGCCACTGTTTTAGTTTTTCTTTTTTTATTGCAATAACTTGGGCAAGCTGTTTCAATTTTTGAATTTCTTTTTCTAACTTAGCCCAAATGTCCACTCTGACTTAAAGATGTACTGATGTGACTTTTTAGTTCATAGGTTAAGGTTTTGTGTGCTTATTATTATCCTAACTTGTGAAAGTCATATTTATGGAATTCATTTATGGATCTTCTTCAAATTTGGTTCTGAATGTCCAATCTGATTCAAGGATAAATTGATTCAAGTTATTGCAGCATAGGTCAAAGGTCAAAGTTGTGGGTGCTCATTATCATCCCAGATTTTAAAAGCCATATCTCTGGAATTCATTTATGGACCTTCTCCAAACTTAGCCCAAATCTTCACTCTGACTAAGGGATGTACTGATGTGACTTTTTAGTTTATAGATCAAAGATCAAGGTTGTGGGTGCTCATTATCATCCCAGCTTGTAAAGGCCATATTTCCGGAATTCATTTATGGATCTTTATCAAATTTGGTCTGAATGTCCAATCTGATTCAAGGGTAAAGTGGTTGTAGTTATAGCAGCATCGGTCAAAGGTCAAGGTTGTTGGTCCTTATTTTAGTGGCATGTCAAAGGTCAAGGTTGTCTTGAAGATTCAAAAACAAGGCAACTGGACTGTGTTGAGTTTGTTGGGAAGACGTCTCACTTCTCATCCAAGAAGCTTCTTCAGTTCCGAATGGCTGGTGATGGAAGCAGATATTTATCTTGCTAAGGTCAAGGTTGTGGGTCCTCATTATCACCCCAGCTTTTAAAAGTCATATTTCTGGTATTCATTTATGGATCTTCTCCAAACTTAGCCCAGATTTCCTCTCTGTCTTAAGGATGTACAGATGTGACTTTTTAGTTTAAGATTGTGGGTGCTCATTGTTATCCCAGCTTGTGAAAACCATATCTCTGGAATTCATTTTTGGATTTTCTTCAAATTTTGTCTCAATGTCCAATTTGACTGTAGGATAAAGTCTTCATAATCAGCCCAACTTGTGGAAGCCATATTTCTGGAATGAATACATGATTCTTATTTAGACTTATCACAAATGTCCAGTCTGACTCAAAGATGAACTGATATGACTTTTTATGGCATAGGTCAAAGCTCAAGGTTATGGGGGCTTAATATCATCCCTGCTTGTGAAAGCTATAACTAAGGAATGTATTTATTGATTTTCTTCAAACTTAGCCCAAGTGTTCACTCAGACTCAAAGATGAACTGATTCAAGTTTTAAAAGCATTAGTCGAAGGTTGAGGTTGTAGGCTGTAATAATCATCCCAGTTTTGGAATCCATATCGCCTGAATTAATTTCAATTAATTTCAATTATCTCTCATCCATACTTGTTGAATAGATATTTATTTTGCCCATATTCAACTCTTCCTCAATAAAAATGAAAATGTAATCCCTTTCAGCACAGAGTTATTCAAGTTTTGATTAAAAAGTTTCACTGAGCATGAAAAGTAGCTGCTTTTTCACTTGTTAATGTTGTAAATTTGCTTAGCTGGACAAAAATAATCACCTTGTTTTTGTTCTGGTGTATCATGAGCAACAATCCCTCCAATCTCATGCATTATGCATAGCTCACATTTCTCTATTTTGTTCACCCTTGGGAGTTGTGCATCACTGTTAAAAGCCCCCGTGTTAAACTAGTGGGCTTAATTTAAGGCAGTGCGATAATGAACAAGAATCACAACACTTACTTGCCCCTCTTGATTCAGATAGTTTAATATAGTGTCCTGTCAGGTTTAAGTCAGTATAGCAGCAATCAGAAGAAGCAGAGATGATTTTAATGCACAGCGGAGTCTCCAGCTGCACTGGAATTAAAGGCATTTCAACATCTTCTCGCTGAAATGATGTCTTTGTTCTGTACAGGCAGGATTGAAGATAAAGCCGTTCTTATCATACTCCATATCAAATCTAACACTATTCTCCCTTTCTATGCTACAAATCGCTATTCTGCCTTTGACAATATCCAGTAAATCCAAGCCTGGAGGAACAAAGATTTTATACATTTGTAAGACATCATCCCCAGTTTCCAAAGGGGACAGATTGTTCTCGACAAAGCCATGGCGCTGTCCAGCTCCCAGTATGGCTCCTGTAGATTGAGCTGCATGGTTATAGGAGGACGCATAATGAGCTCTTCCCATGAATGATAATGAAAGCCATTGTTTGGAGAGGATATGTCCCTCCGCAGTGAAGACACAATGAATGGGGATTAATATGTGACAAGCACAAGGTGGATTGAGGTTGTTCCTCCTGTATTGTAGTAACGAAAGGATCAGCCTGATGGATTAAGTCCTGTGGGGCTTCTCAAATGGGTTTATTAATGCTATTTGTCTCACCTGGCTCACACTTAGATCACATGCTATGCAGGGACTGAGCCACCAAGCTGCTTCTCCTCGCTAGATTATGCATATTCATGCATGCAAATGTTGCTTGGCCTTGGATTTTCTTTTGAAGGTATTTGCACGTGTCAAAACCTATGGAGAGGGTGACCTTGGCTAGGTGCAAAGGTCCTTTTTTAACAGATATGTCTTATTAAATAGCTTTTATAGTGCTATTGTGCACAAGTTTGTTTGACATGATCAGGCTTATTTAATAGCTAATCAAATTCCTTTTGCAAATCCAGGATAATATAGTGAATAGGTCATTTTTTGTCTATGAATCAATTATTTTTTCTTAATTAAAATGAAAAAAAGTTAATTCTAATGACCTTTGGTGGTTAGTTTTGCCTCTTTATAATGAAATGAAGAGCAATGTTTTCTGCAGTGCAATGACAAAGCAACACAAAATCACATCCTGACTCAAAATTCAGTTAATTTGCATCGGTACAGGGTACAAGAGTTGGAGTCAAATAGGTCTGCATAATACCTTTGTTTTTTAGCTTAGCAGCCTGTTTGATTCTTTGATGTTTTAGCCCAGAACAGCTCAGTTCAGACTACTGAGGTCGACATCAGACAGACTTTCATCGACTATTTGTCAGAAAATCAAGAAAACTAGGTTGACATGGAAGAGCAATATATTTCCAGCCCTAGTTTGGACTGTACAAAGTTGAATGCCATCCTACTTTTTGGGCACCCTTATACCTATACATTGTAAGGCTCAATGTTCACAAAAGCTGGCTTTCGTTCTATCATTATACCTCCATACCATGTGTTATAGTCTTGTATTGAACAAGCAATGTGAAAGGGCTTTTAATAAACACATAGAATGCTTGTATGCCAAAAAAAACAGGTTAAAACTAAGTTGACAGTTTCTAATGGTACGTCTTGGTCCTGTCTTTCAGATATGGGGTACTTTGTCCTTTTGGTGATGCTCTTTAAACTTTGTCGATATCCCTAAATACCTGCTATCTTTATTGCACAGTTTTGCTGACTTGACACGCTTGAAGTCCTGTCCTGAACAGGCAATGTAAAAGGGGCTTGCAATGATCACATAGGATGGTTTGGGGTCAAAGTATGGGGTTAGAACAGGCTGAATGTTTGCAATGGTGGCTCATGGTTCAGTTCTTGGTGTAGGGGGTATATTGTCCTTTGGTTGACACCAGTTGAAAGCTATTAAAGTATGTAGAAAGGCAAGGGTTCATCGTCTAGAAACTATTAATAATGGATCATTTTCTCATAAAAAGTGAATCGATTACTCTCATTTTGGGCATCTTTTTTGGCCTTGGACTATGAATAACACTAACATGTACCATATTCGTCTTGACAACCTGACCTGGGGAAGAAGTCTTGAACATCAGCTCTCTAAACATCTTCTCACTGCCTGCATTTTCTTCTTCCAGGAATCTCTGTCAGCATCTCCACCTTCAGCCTCGTGGCCATCGCCATTGAGAGATACAGCGCCATCTGCAACCCCCTGAAATCCCGGTCGTGGCAGACGAGATCCCACGCCTACCGTGTCATCGCCGCCACATGGGTGGTGTCGCTGCTAATAATGGTGCCCTACCCGGTCTTCAGCGTCCTCAGGACTTTCCCCAAGATCAACGGCACGGTCGGCCACATGTGCCGCCTGGATTGGCCGAGCCAGCAAGCCGAGCAGACCTGGTAGGTACCCCTGACTGAGGTAACTTGAATAACACAATGAACAAGCATGAATAACAGTCAGTCATCAGCATTCAAACAACAATCTGATCTGATTGAAATGGCCAAAGGAGTGCCATCCATCTTACCAGTGTGGCATGTTGGGTAATGAGGCCTGTCAGATGTTTTGAGGCAGTGACAGATGCTTCACTGATGGAACAACTGAACAAAGGCAGCAAAAACTTTGTAAAGCGAACCCATGCATGACTTCAAACTGCTGGAAAGAGGGTGTAAAAGATAAATAGACTGGGATTGTGATCTGAATACCATCAGCTCAGCTCTGGTTCAGGATATGTAGATATGCTCTGATTTGCATTCAGTGTAATCATTAAATTTTCATTTTCATCCACAATAAGCAGGACAAACTTTGCTTTTTGAGCAGTGCAGTCAGACTTTGATTATTATTATTACTCACAGTTTGAAAATGGATTAAATTTTGATGAAGTCCTTTAGGAGGATTTTGGCCTAGCATCATTATAATACTGCAGCTTCTCCGCTGTTCTCAGAGAAATCTACTCAAAAAATATTTTTTCAGACCTTTATTCAAACTGATTTCAGTGTAGAGAGAACATGCTGATACAGTATATCTCAGTCTTATCCACCAAAATTATCCATAACTGATTCAGAGATTGGTTCTTATGATTAAATATAAAGTTATTGATGTTTCAGGCCTGCAGGAGCTTGTCAGAGTCAGGGTCAGAAATTAAAGGAACAAAGAAGTAGACATGGCTGGTATTAAAAGGGAATATACATTAGCGGATGTTTGTTAGCCTGCTAAACTTGTAGCGACCCATTCGTTTTGAAAAATTAGGCCAAAGTGAAGTAGATCTCAGGAAGAATAACCTCTGTCCTGAAAAACCTAAAGAAGATCTAAATAAAAAAAAAACTGCAGTACCTTGTTTGTCCACTTGAGGCTTGGTTAAAAAGCTAAGGGCTTCCTATTGAGTCCCATATTGAAATGTCCATATTTACAGAGGGGTTTTAACATGTTTACAGCCTGGTGCATAAAACGAATTTGGTTCTAATAGGTCATTTCTTCAGTGGTACACAATACATGGAAAGGAATTTCCCTATAACTAATTTGTTTTGATTTTTAAGGCCTTAATGTTAAAAAAAATATATGGTTGGTTTTTGGATTTCTTCTAAGCAGATAATCAAGGTGTCACATGACAGTCTAGGGGTGTTGTCCTTGTCTTAGGACATGATTGAAGACACCTTAACAGTTATGGTCCTTTCTACGTCCTTGTTGTCACCCAATGTAGAATGGCTGTGACCGAAATAACATTTACAAACTTTTTTGAGGGGTATAGATGGATTAAACGTTAAGTTGAGCTACTATAATGATGATCGCCATAGTTATGTTCTTTTAACTCCTATCAGAAACCAACTGGTGATGTCAGAAAGCCTACATACATGTTTTATACAGTCTGTACTGCTACATGCTAGTAACAGCTTTTGTCCTTGCTAGTTGCTACACTTGTTCAATTTTATTCCATGATTTTTTTTTTCAGTCCTACTGAGTTTAAAGCCCCGTAGAGCCATGCTAGACGGCTCTTTATTGACTTGTTCAAGGCTCAAGACAGGATTTCGCTTGAGGCTTTCTAGACAGTTCAAGAACTTTAGATCTAACACTTCATTGTGCATGATCTTCTCTTAGTGAAAGAGGCTCTTGGTGGTGAGTGGTGGCTGACTCACCTGTCAACACTGGAGCACTCAGGGCTGTGTTTTAAGCCCCTTGACATCCTTCTTCTTCTCACGCCACAGTTACTCAACTCCACTATGAACTGTGATGGATTTAATTGTAAATAACTATGAAAATGCCTGTTTGATTTTATTTGTGTAAAAACTGTAAAGGAGCTTCATGCAGTAGGTTTATCATTGGGGTGATAGACAGCTTTGAGTACCCTGACATCCCCATAGAGGAGGAACTAGCTTGGGAGCTCTTCACTAACTCTCAAGTGAAAAGGCAAAGGCACAGACTGTTCACCTTGAGCACTTGGAGGAAATTCTGGGTATCCTCTGAAATACTGAGAAGTCTGCACTCCTGCACCACTGAGAGCATCAAGAGGCTCTCTCAACAAGGAACATCCTTGTACAGAAAAGCTCCTGAGAGGACCGCACAGCCCTTCATATACACGTTTGTGCAGCTGAATGTTTGATTGGCCGTGCTCTCACCAAAACGACTTCCACTCCAGAAAATGTCATTCTCTACCTGCTGTTAGGAGGAAGATACCGCATACACCTGAAAGGGTCACTAGATTGGCTGAAACTGTAAAAATAAGGGTCCATGAATCCCAGCTTGTAAGAAAAATAACCAAGTTAAGGCAGCCACACAAACAAAATATCCCCTCCACTTTAACTAATGTTGACATTTTCTAAAAGCATCCCTTCTGCTAATGTACAGTATATATAATCAAAATGCTAAAAATTCTAGTTAAGGTATGACCTTGGCCAAAGGCAGCCATTTATTCTTCTCAAATAGACCAAGGATATTTGATTAAAATTAAAAAAAACAACCTTATCCAATTAAAGATTCCCTATTAAACTTACTGGGAAAGCTACAGCTATGACCCCAAACACACTGAAAAACTTTAATTAATAGTTGTTTCCCAATATATATTATTTATACTGACCCACAAATGTGCTCATCAGTCTATCAGAAACATTTAAAAAATGCTAAAAGTCACATATACATTCAACAACTTGTACAGCCTATAAAAACTACAAGTTTAAGGCTGGATTAATGAAGCTTATAAAGACAAATCAGTTTAATCTGATTAGTTAGGCAAAAAGATCCATATATCACATGGATACGTGAAACAGTCCTAACCTCACACACCAGATGAGCCATTTAATACATATTATCATTATATAAAGCTAATTATATACTGAAATGATAATGTATATTTTATTTATGGAAAGTTTTTAGGGAGGGCAGAACCTTTAAAAAGCTTATCTGGCAGGTGATTGGACAATTGTTCCATCAATCACATTCATTACAGGCCATCGTATCACTTCTTCCTTGTTCCATAAATAACATTTCCTGATACTGTCTTAAAAATCTGTTGAACTTAATGAGTTATTAGCAAAAATGTGGAAAACCTCACAATGTTAACAAATTATTTAAAAAGTTCATGGATCTGCATCTGGATTCAGATCACCACCAAAACGCGATCACATCTTCTTGTGCCATGTCCAACATTCCCTGATAATGTCATCAAAATAAGTCAAGAATTTATGAAGTTATCAGTGAACGTGAAAAACTGCCCTTTCTTGCAATTTAAACAAATATTGAAAAAAAATCCACCAAAATACAATCACAGCTTTCTTGTGCCATGACCAACATTTCCTGAAAGTTTCATAAAAATCTGGTCATAACTTTTTGATTTATCCTTTCAAAAACTAACAAATGCACCTCCTTTTCAGAGGAAACAGGCACTTTTACATCCTGGTATGGTTAAACTGGTGGTTTATATCTCTGTTTTAATTTAAAATACTGTGGTAAGCAACATTTTAAATGCTGGGCTGCCAAGCCCAATCACGCTGTTTCATTTTTAATGCAACTACTTCCATGACTCTGTTCTCATCATTACTGAGCGTCGGTAGCTCTCAATAAAGATAGGAATGAAGCAAGATGGCTCACTTACAAACTTTTTCATTCATTCTGCACATGGAGTTGAAGTACTGTAATAAAGTTGAATTAACGTGTTGGTAGCCATACAGATTGCTTGCGGGCCGGATTTGGCCCAGTGGTCTCATTTGAGTAGGGGGATTTAGACCCTGATGTCTTAATAAATGTCATAAGAGTGTGATAAATGTCTCAGAAGTGTGTAGTTTAACACACATGTGCTTTAAAAGAGAGCTTCCTTTGATTGGAGCGAACAGAGCCTGGCCAACACTAGTACATTTACTGGTTATTTCCTGTGGGAAAAGCTAAACTGGTGGCAGAAATGGGTTTAACTGGAAAGTGGATTTCTTCATTCTGCCTCAAAATGTATCATTTGATGTGCTGGCAGGACCAGGCAAGTAAACAGCAGAAGAAGCAACAGAGGGGAGGGGTAAAAAGCAGATAATGATGAAGAGAAGTCCTCCAAGAGTCATGTCATTTCCACAGGACCCTTGAGCTGAAACCATAAGGGTAGAGAGACTGACGATTTCTGGAGAAGAATTGAAATCATTAAACGAGCGACAGGTTTAGAAGGTTCCCAGGTGGTTCTCATGGAGGTGGTTTGAAATGGAGCCATTTTCTGTCATTACAGGGGTCGGATATAAAAAAAAAAGGTGGTGTGGAATACATCATTAGACGGAGACACCGAAGATAATACGTCTGCCCTTTGTGTCCGTGCTTTCTAGGATGCACCGCACCATTTTGCAGTCATTTCCAATTAACAAGGTAGTTTCTCTGCCTCTGGAAAGGATGGAAGAGAAGAGCTTCTAAAGGTCAAGCTGGAAACACTTGCCACAGGAGAGTAGATGGCTGGATGTTCAGAACAATATCCATCCGTCTTGCCGCCCTCTGAGGACCGATTAACGTGCTTTGTTGTAAGACAGTAGATGTCTAAGGAGGCCGATATGTTCGAGCATCTTGGGATGTGCGGCTGAGGAGTTTTCCTGTAAACAACCGGGCGTGCAATTAGAATAAAAAAGGAAGCGCAACATGAAAAAGCCTTGTACATTTCTTGACTTTGACAGCCTTTTGTGGTTAAGACTGAAGAATTCCCTGTTCTCCGACTGTCCATCAAAGTGTAAAGCTTCTCGGGGAAAGACGAGGCGGCAGGAGGGCGGGTAATTAGTCTGCTCGGCGAGGAGGGGGAGGAGGGAAGTCGGGGCTCAAATGTCAAAAGTCCAGATGTGTCATAAAGTGTGAGGTCCTTTAAAGTTTTAATCCCACGGTCTCCTCTTCGCCCATCATGGCCATTTTTTAAATTACACCAGGGTTAGGGGTTAAAACACCTCTTTCTTCTACCTTGGTCTGAGGAAAATTGGACCCTTTCTGCAACTAATGAAGCAGTACATAGAGTCATTGAGGCAGATGATAAAAGAAAAGAGGGATAAAGACCTTAATGGACCATTTTTGTCCAGTGAAAGATGAAGTCTTTGCTTTTTGACTTGCATAATTAATCATGGTGACGTTTATGGTTTCACAGACCACTTCACATCCCATTTAATCTATAAAACTCAAACCAAATACAAGGACAGATACTCATGCTTGCACTTGTTGTTGACATCATTATGAGTGTAACATTTCACTACTCACTTACGTAGGCATTAGCATTAACCCTAACACATTAATGAAAGGTTGCAGGAACTTTGAACTAAATTCTGTCTGATATAACTTGAACGAGCCAGTCCTGGTCCCATGTCTGTATGATCTGCAGTTCCTGAGATATGGACAAAGCCTCTTATGTCTTCCTGACATTGTAGAGACTTGAGAGTTGTGACAATGGAAAGCTAGTGGGAGCAGAACTTGGTTGCAAGTTCTTGCCACCCATCAAAAATGATCGAAGCTGAAAACTTGAGAGGGGGTCTCATCCAGGCTAAAATCCTCTTAACTTACCCAAAGTCCTCTTAGTTCTAAGATATGTGAAGTCCATGGAGTGGGACATTTTTCAACCAGGTCACGGGTTCTATCTCACAGTGCACACTTTACTTGCAAATCACCTTTGAAAAAAAGGAAGCTACCAGAATAACTGACTGGAAAAATAATAGCCTTAAACGTCGCTTGCTCCAGCTATATCCTGTGAAAGATATAGTATTCCATGAATCTGTTTTATGAAACATTAATATCTTAATCCAAGACTGCTCATAGTCCTCACATCCTCCTGCTAGAACAAAGGAAAGCCACTTTAGACCCCCAGTGGCAAAAACTGCAGATAAAGAGAAAAGGTAATTCGCGTATCACTAAGTCTTTCGGTCTTCAGGCAGAGCTAATATTAGGCCAGCGCTGAATATAAACATTTTTATGTTCCCACAAAGACAGACTTTGGAGCAGCTTCTTGCTTTGTGAGAAAATCTACCTTTAAATACAAAAGAAGGGAGGACAAAAAGGAGGACGTGAAAAGTAAAAGGGGCACTAAAAACTGGTAAAACTTGAAATCTAAAAGGGGACATTAATGACAAAGTGTTTCAAAGTGACTTTCCATCTAAAAGTTGCTGACTCATTTTACCCAAACCTTGCAGGAGAAAAGTTTGAAAATCTCTAGGCTTCCTCTGTGGGCTGTAAATTTAAAAGATGAGAACAATCTATCTCATACTTTATATATATCACAGCTCAACACACCAATACTCCAGAACAGCCATGACAAAAGAGCAAGGCAAGTATGTTAATAAGTCAAGTTTGTGTACTTTTTTGAACAAGTGTCACAACTGCTTCACAATTGAAAAATTAAGACATAGATTTCAAGATCCTACGAGATGCCCAAAGGAGGCAGATATGATGAGAACAATAGAGGGTCTAAAATAACTTTTGCCTTAACTTTTGCATTAAGCTCAAAATTTAACAGTTTGGGTGGGTGAGGTGCACAGATGCTTTTAATAAGGAAATTCGTAGAAGAGTTTAACCTTTGTACAGAGAATCTAGCTATCCAGACCAAAGCTATTTCATTAATCAGGCTGTAAACATGTTTAATCCTGTAAAATATCACATTTTAAAATGAAACCTAACAGGGAACAACTCACTTTCAGTTCAGCCTCTAGTGGCCACAAATGAAGTTGCACTATTTAAAATTTTTGCTGGCTTCATCTTGTTGTCTACATACAAAAACACAAATTGCTTAAAACAAATTGCACTTCAGGGGGACATTTGCTTTGGCTTCATTTTGCTGTTTAGGTTACTTAAAACAACAAGGATGTCATGTTTGTACTCAACTTAAAACTTAACCTGGAATGATGGGAGATGGGGGTGGCTGTGAGGTGGGGGGTCTCATGAATGGGGGTAGAGAAGGTTTCACCAAAGAGAGCTATATTGAAATTCAACCCTCACAAGACAATAAACTTATTTGCATTGAACATTTTAATCCCATTGTAGAGTCATGCATTGTAGTATAGAGCCTAATGGTAAGTGACTCACTTTGGATCCAGCCTCTAGTGGTCACTCTGAGAATTGCATTTTTTATATGCTTTGGCTTTATTTTTCTGTTTAGGTTTACTTAAAACAACAAGGATGCCATATATGTACTCAGCTTGAAATTTGGCCTGGAATGATGGGAGCTTGGGGAGAGAGGGAAGGTTTAGCTAAAGTGAGTTTTAAAATTCATTAAAATTCAGCCCTCATAAAAAAAAAAAAAAAAAAAAAAAAAAAAAAAAAAATAGCAGTTCAGACAAATCACATTTTGACCAAGAGACGATAAAAATGTTTAAGCCCTCTATAGAATCTGGCATTTTTATATCGGGCTTAATGGAGAATGACTCAATTTGGATCCAGCCTCTAGTGGTTGCTTGGGGAATTGCATTTAAGGTTGCTTGAAAAAACAGTTCATTTTCACTTAGCATTAAATCTACATAGTGAATGGTGGGGGTTGGTCATGGTGGTTTCAGAGATGGTCGAAGGGGGTGGAGTCACAGTCATATGGGTCATAATCCATTTTGGCAATCAGGCTGTGAACACATCTAATCCTAAAGTGGCATCTTAATGTAGGGTCAAAAATGAAAATGACTCCCTTTAGATCCAGCCTCAAGTGGCCAATTAAGGAACTGCACTTTTTATTTTAAAGCATGCCTTGCCTTTATTTCCCAGCCTGAAAGATTGCTTTAAGCTTAAACAAGAGGAAATAAATTTGCAGTCATGTTTGTAGCGCAGAATCTTGCAACAAATGAGCATAATTTCCTGTAATGAATAACCTATTTTTGAGGTTGACGGTGATGAAGCATTCAGGTGATGTTGGTGTGTTTAAAAGAGCAAAGTGTTCATGAATATTCATGATGTTTTTCTCATCATGTGTCCTTCTGGGTTTTCCCCTGGAGACACAACAAGCCCCGACATCCACAAGTGAAGTGTGTTCCCTCACTTTCATTTTCACTTCCTGACAGCTTTTGTCAAGCAGATTTTCCGCAGTATCAAAAGGCTGGCAGATGAGATGCTCTGACTGAACCCGTTTTTAAAATAACGGGTGAATGGGAGGGGGCTGAGGCGAGTTCAGAGGATTACCCAGGAAGACATTAGAATATCAGAGAATGAATGAACCTCCAGCCTCTCCCTGTCCACCGCCGCTTTCATGTGAGCGATGTGACGGTGGTGGTTGAGCAGAGCTTTCTTTGATAAAATAAAAATGGAGATGTTGAGGGGATTGTAAAGATTTATACGATCAAAGTGACATCTGTCGTTTTTATGTCTTCATGGTGACGATAGCGGAGGCCAGGTGCAGAATCCATCATCTGTTCCTGTGGGCACCATATTATAAGATTGTCTTGAAGGATTTTCCTCAAACTTAGCTCAATCATCCACCCCAACGTGTGAATGGACTGCTTATATCTTGAAAACTGTGGGTCAAAGGTCAAACTCTATGGGACCTTATATTTTTGACTTTCTTGACATTACATGACATGACACCTCTCTTGTTGTGAACACCAAATTACAAGACAGCTTAAATGGATTTTCTTGAAACTTGGCCTAATTTAACCCAATTTAACCCCCTCACTGGCATTGTAACCGTGTGGTTGACTTTTTGCTGCCATACCACTGTATTTAAAATTCTGAAAGCCTATTTTTGTCTGTTTTCCCTTATTTACCTCTCTATCGTGTTTGTAGCACCAATTTTCACCCAATGGGTGGCACTGCTGTACATGAATTTAAATGAATGAAAACTAGAAAAATCGGAAGTGAACCACTGCTCCTCAGAAATCTAACAGTAAGAGCATACATTGGAGTAAGAAAAAATCTTTTCACATACTTCCAGATTCTCTAACAATCATAATTTAGTTGAAGGAAATAAATTTGATGATATGAAAATTATCTTTGATCCCTCAGAAAACTGGGTCAACTGCTAAATATCGAAATGTTGCTCTCTGTGATGTTCTCATACAAAAAAAAAATAATTTGGAGCAGAAATGAAAGAAATCTATTCATGCCCAGGATAACCCTTAACAGGCAAGCCAACCAGTTGGTTGACCAACACATCTGCCTCCCATTTTAATTTGAAAAATAAAACCTGAAATGTTGCTAAATGAACAGGAAGGAAAACAATTTTCCTCAAAAATAATTTGTTCCAATGTATTTTCTTAGTTTGGAAGTCAAAGGGTTAAGGAATAACTGATTGTATTTTGAAGATTATAGGTCAATGATTAAAGGCAATGGGGCCTCATATTCACCCCTTGTTTTAGACACCATATCTCATGAAAGCTTTGAGTATTTTGATCCAAACTTGGCGCAATAGCCCACTCTAACCCAAAGTATAATTGGTAAAATTTTGAATTCATAGGTCAAAGGTGAAAGATCAAGGTCATGTGTCCTCATGGTTGCCCCACATAAAAGTGTTTGGTCAAGAAGGCTTTGAAGGTTTTCTTCTTCCAACTTTGCTCCAAATTGCACCCCAGCTAAAGGCTGATTTGATTGTATTTTGGGGCTCAAGGGTTAAGGTCACTGGATCTCATATTCATCCCTCCCCTGTTAACTTGATATCTGAAGAACACTTGAGGATATTGTTACAAATGTTGCTTTAGTATCCACCAAACTTCAAGGATAACCTGATAAGGTTTTTGAGGTCAAGTGTCAAGGTCTTATGTTCATCCCTTATTTACATGGCCAAATGAAAATCTTATGGAGCCCCATGTTCATCCCTTGTTTGTAAATGTGATATTTCAGAAACACTTGGAGGTATTTTCTTCAAACTTTGCACAAATGTCCAATCAGACTGTAAGAAATTCTGAATGGATTTTGAAAGTTGTGGGTCAAAGGTCAAGGTCATGGAGCCGCATGTTCCTGTTGGTTGTCATTGCAGTACCCTAAGAGTACTACTAAGGATGGTGATTTAACTTTGAACAAATGTCTACTCTGCCTTGAAGAGAAACTTGTCAGATTTTGGTAGGGCCCACTTCAGAGGTCAAGGTCATGAGCCTGAGGGTTATCTCTTGCTTGTGAATGTGATATTTCAAGAATGCCTTGACGCTTTGGATTTTATACAAATGTCTACACTGACTCAAAAATGAGATGATTAGATTTTGTAGTTCAAGGGTCAAAGGCTTAAGTATGGTGTCTCATGTTCATCTTGTGAATCTACCATCTTAAGAACTCTTGAAGGTTTTTCTTAAAACTTTGCTTCCATATTTACAACTCAAGGTCTTATAAATTAGATTTTGAAGGTGATCTTCTTTGGTCAAAGTCATTGACTCCCATGTTCATCCCCTGCTTAATAGAATATCTCCAGGATGTTTAAGGAATTTTCTTTACACAAATGCTCTCACTGACTCATGGATCAGCTAAATAGAGCTTAAAATTCCTATGTCAAAGGTCACAGAGCCCCATGTTCATTTATGATTGTAAACAACAAATTTCCTGAATGCGTTGAAGGATTTTCTTTTAACTTTGATCAAACTTCTTCCAACTCAAGGATAACAAATGATACTTTTACAAGCCTATTTCAAAGGTCAAAGTCAAGGTCATGGAGCCCCACTGTTTCCTTTGCTTGTCAACACTATATCTCAAGAACTTGTTGGGGAGTTGTTGCCAGACTCAGTAATTCATGGATTACATTTTGGCGGTCAGAGCTCAAGGTCATGGAGTCTCATGTTCATCATTTGCTTGCGAACAGAATATCTGAAGAACTGGGCCTGGTTTAAATATCAACTGATCTAATTATTTGTCTTTTGAGATCAAGGTAAGGTCCTGGTTTTGTCTTTCAACTAGTCTCCATTTTGTTAATTTCTCTACAAAGTTTGAATCATTTAATTCACAGAGAGTTTCTTCTTTCCCAATGGTCCTATATTTATCTTACTTTCAGACATATTCAAACAAAGTTCCAGTGTTCAAAGTCTTACGAAGTCTTTATGCAAAAAGCCTCCTGCAGCCTAATACAGATGGTTAGAGTCTCAGAGCCCTTTGAATTTGGTGCACTGTTCAAACATCCTCCTACAATGTTTTATTCATTTTTTTTCTCGCTCTTTATTCAGTTCGCTACTTTCCTCTTTGAGGTGTCATCACTCCAGGCTCTCCGGCGAGCGAGGCCCATTATTGTTGTTCTTTCTGCGCTAGAAAAATGGATCTTTTTATGATCAAAAAACAGCCGAGTGCACAGCCCAAAGGAGCGTGAAAATGTCTCGCAATGGTCTTGTTTAGCCATGTTTATTTGACAAAATGTATTTTAATGTGGAGGAATGGCTGTAATTCTCTCTGCTTGGATTATGTAAAGCAGTGGGTGTTGTCTTTTAAGCTGAGCAGTGTGCAAACCATGTCTTCTTGTTGCTGTATATTAGTGTCATGTGTACATTTGCGCCGTGGTTGTGTAAACTATCAATATGTCAACACAGCAGACTAATAAGGTTATGTTTGACAAGTGTCCATAGGTTAAACAGGATGGATGCTACAGCCATAGACTAAATATTTGTCAAAAGTAGACCTTTAGAAGTGGTCGAACTTGTCCTGCTGGCCCCACACATCGTTATGTTTGGAGTTTTGGAGAGACTTTTACATCTAGATGCACTAAATTGGTTTGATTTAACGAGAAGTTCCTTAAACTTTCTTGCAATATTTGTAAAAATCAAATGATATTGATGTCAATAATGAAGACATGGCCACAAAAGAGGTCAAAGGCTGCCAATATCTGGTAGTTTCTTCCGACATTAGTACTTGAATTGGCATTACCATCTAGTTAGAGGGGCCATTTTTGTGATAAAGTAATAGATAACTATGGTGGTTATAGCATATGCAGAGAGGCAGATGTCCTTAGGGGTCCTGGACTTTTATTTGTTCAAAATGGTGGTGCAAACTTGACTAAAGTCTTCAATTTTCAACCAAACCTCCTCTTTGTAGCCAGCTGACATCAACATTCATTGTACCATTTAAATTTAATGCCTTTAAAGACATAAAACAGGAAAGTTTACCTAATTTAAAAGATGAAAAATTCATGAAAAGATCAATAAACTTAATTGGAAATCTGTTTTTGGCACCACACTCGAATTTGTACGTGCAGTTTGTTGTAGATATAATGTTAGAAAAGTTAGAAGCAGAGGTCTTTCCTGTCAGAAAACTTCTAGCAGCATTTAATATTCTTGGACGTAAGCGAACATTGCATCAGCATCACCGCCAGTGGTAAATTAGCCCACAGGGAGAAGCTGCAGCACTGACCAAAGATGCTTGAGTAACTTTTTCTGGACACCATGAGGGTAAGGAGGGCTGTTGTAAGAGTTGAAGGGCCTCTGATTTGATCTGCAGCCTTGAATCTGACGCTTTTGGCCCATCCTGAAGGCTGATGGGTGCACTTTTTGTTCTGTGTGAGTTGTTTCTGAATCTCTCTCTCTCTCTCTCTCCATCCTGGCTGTTTTTCAGGTATGTACTGCTGCTGTTCACTCTGTTCTTCGTCCCGGGGGTGGTGATGATCATAGCATACGGTCTGATCTCCAGAGAGCTCTACCGAGGCATTCAGTTCGAGCTGGGCCAGAACAAAGAGACTACTGGTGAGATCCATCATAAATTCATTGGAAAACAGCAAATGGCTTTTTGTTCACATTGATTAAACTCAAACTGGGGATAAAAATGTGTTTTTACTTCTGTGAGATTTTATGAAACTACAAAGAATCAGATTGCACCTAGTCAAGTGGACCGAAGCCTTCCAAGTGTTGAGCAGTATAACCTCCAGCCACTAGTTGGGGCTGTAGCTGTGGTCTTCGTTTCTGCCATTCAGTCTGTTGTTGCATTATAAGCCGGAATTATACACCTTCAAGTGAAAGCATTTTTATTTATTATTCTATGCAATAAAATAAAGATAAAGCAGCATTTACGCTTCTTTAGGTGACACATTGACTGGAGAGATGTGTAAACATATTCTGCACAAGTTCGTAGACGTTAACTCGATAAGAGGACTGGAGCCTACAGTGCTAGCATTGCTAGCATTGGCCACACCGTGCTCAATATCATACATCAATGCTACGCTAGGTTTACTCCCTTTTGGCTCACTTGCCTAGTTTGGTCCTTTGCTGGTCTGGATTGCTTCACACCCACCGCAAACTGAACTCTTGGAGGCAAACTAAGACCCCTGCTCTTTTGGCGTACCAGAGCTTGGTTCTCTGGGCTGTACCCGAGTTCGTGTGAGCTTCCACATCAGCCTAAATGAACCGAACTTCCCAGAAAATTGAACCAGAATCTGTTCGGTCCTGACCAAGCATGTTAGCACCTTAAGTCCCTGCCAAGCAAAAATCAAAAGTTTGTCTCTGGATAAAATTATTTTAGAATGTAGCTCAGTGTTACCAAGTTCTCAAAGTCGACAATTAGGCTACGTTCACACTGCAGCCCTTAATGCTCAATTCCGATTTTGTTGTTTGGCTGTTCAGATTACACCTTTAAATGTGGCCTGTCTGCAGACTGCGATGTGAACAGCTCACGCTTCAGAAGTGACACGCATGCTCAGTTGAATATTAATGACATCACGCACAGAATGGTGTGATGAGGGCAACAGACACAGAGAGACCAAAAATGTGCTTCACAATGCAGGAGAAGTTTGTTCTCATAACACAGAACCTGATGTCACAGCAGCTCACCTTGAGTGAGCTCTTATTAAAGTAATTATGGGTATATATTTTATTTCTTATGAACCTAAAGGCGGCCGCTCTTTCCCGTCGACCCCTGCCGATGAGAGATTGTTGCTGGAGAGAAAAACAGTTCAGAGCCATAACGCGCTGAACAGGTGAACAGAGGCGAAAACTTAGTTTTATCATCTGTTCTGATGTTTCTTAGTTTTTCTGAGAGCAGGTCAGACAGGAGCAGACTGTTCACTGACTGACGCTGTCTCGTAGAAACTGTAGCGCACGGATGAGATGGTCAGCAGTGGATCATCAGTGTCTTTCCGCGTCCTGTAAACTGTTATTTTAGCCTGATAAATTCATTAAAACTGTTGGTGCAGTGTTAATAAACTAAGTTTATCAGATATCACAATACAAACAGTGTAAAGATGTATAATTCATTCACGTTTATTGTTTATTGTGCGTGTAATGGAGACATCAGTCGATTGCACCAGCGCTCTCTCACTTTCTCTCGTCACTCCCCCATTTATGCATTTTTTTTAATCATGCTTGTAGAGGGAAAATCAACTAAAACCCTTTATTTTAGGAAAAAATGGTATAAACTCTTTCATAATCATGTCTATATATTAACCTCTCATTATGTTTAGGCCATGAAGTGACTCTGAAAAAATCTGACCTGAAGTAAATTGCCGACCCCTGCTCTAGAATGATGTCAAAGTCGGATTGAATGCGACCTGGCTGTTCAGACCGCGGTCGCATTCAAGAAAATCAGATACGTATCTGATTCAGTACCACATTTGAAAGTGGCCTGAATCTGATTCAAAAATGTCAGATTCAATGTGACTTGTGCTGTTCACACTGTCAAAAACAAATCAGATACAGGTCACATTTGAGCCAAAAAATCAGATTCAGGTCACTTTTGACTGCAGTGTGAACGTAGCCTTAGATGGTTTTTCAGTAATCTTTATTAGTTGTCAGTGCCAAATAGGAGCTCAATGATGCTCCTACCACCCCCAAGACCTTCTGGTACCCCCTCTGGGTAGTCTGGATCCCAGGTTGGGAACCAAGGCCCTATTGGATCCCTCCAGCTAATGTGGGCCCTAAACCCTCTTTGGTAACTCTTGAAGTAGCAGACAGATGAAGCTCCATTTTGGCTCTCTGATTGGTTCATTAACCAACCAATCAGAATCAGAGAGCTCTCCTTTGAAGCAGCTGTTGCCAGGGTAAGTCCAGTCAGACTCTGTGCTAACAGGATCAGGTTGTACTTCCTCACCAATATGGCAAAACTGTACAGCCCTATCTCTTTGTCCCTTCAGTGCTTTAGCATTAATACATTCTACATTCAAACGGAAAAAAATGACTTTCTGAGGTAAAACGGCCAAACTAATAACACCTTCTGTCTGCAGATGGAGATTTGTGTGTTTTGCCTCTAGCACACAATGACATATTTTGTAGCTACCTACAGGTTCTGCACCTGCTTCACCCAAAAATACACTTCCCCTCAGCTGCCTGCGTCTTCTGGAGCTTCTCCCTCAATGATCATTTAATGTTTCCAACAGGAAAAAAGGTAATTCATGAAGGTAAAGCTGAAAAAAGAGGTTAATTTTAACTGCTGTCGTAACTGTGCGCATGAGGTGCACCAGTTTCCATGGCGTCCAGTCTTGTTCGTGATTCATCGAGGTTGAGACGATCTGAAATAACCCTCAGAAGCAGCTGTAAATACATAAACTGTTTTTTTTTTTTTATTTCAGCAGGATGTCGCGAAATTAACTTAATTCTTGCTGTTTAGTCTGTGTGTCTTTAAAGGAAAGTTAAAAAAAGATCACCATGTTGTATGAATCAGCTGTTATCTTCCATTTTCTCCCTCTGCTTTGGCATCTACACTACTGTTTCCTGTTGTCTTCCAACCTGGTTTTTCCCTGAGGGATTTATAAATGTAATTTTATAAGGTTAAATCCTCCTTCTTAACACCTTATCTGGTAATTATGAGAAAAATATCTTTTTCTCACTCTATGTGCCAAAATGTTAAGTAGTTTTCGAATATAAATGTAGTTTTATGACCAAATTTGACTCTCGTATCTAGCCGTCCATTGTAGTTCAATACTTAAAAAGGGAACCAAAGAAAAGATGCAGTTTTTTAAGGTAAAATTCATTCAATTATCCTCTTTCAGATCTATTTAACTCCACATTAGCAGTGATTTTATGTAATGAATAAATCAAATCATAAGTACAGAGCATGCAAGCATATTTCTAAGACTGCAGAGTAAACATTTTTATGACCAAGAGGGCCAAATAAAAACATTTCTCATTGCCTGAGGGCCACTTAACAAAATTAATTACACCAGCATTCATGTCTGAACCTAATAATGTAGCAGAATAACTGCCAATTTAAGCTCCTTTTTATACAGTTAGACACCAGTTATTGAAATGCAAATACTTTAAATACATTTTCAGTTTTCAAATGTAATTACAAATGCTCCTTAATATATTCTGATGATTCATAGACCAGTTTAAGGTGATTTTTTTTAAGCGAGAGGAGATCATTTTTTCCTGGTGAGATTCTTCTGTCAGTCGTAAATGCTTAAAAGTGAAAACGTGGTCGGCATATAAAGCTGAGCACTCCTCCCTGCTGTTTTTTAAGTCCTAACTGTTGTCAAACAGCTTTAAGAGGAGGAAATATCTTCTTCGTCGTCCCTAAAGCTAAGGCGCTAGATGCTAGCTTAAGGCCACAGCTGTAGACTGTAAAAAATGGGACGAAGGTTGAATGCTGTTTATGCCCTCTAGTGGACGGTGCAACACTGCAGGTGCTATCTCATAGGCAGCATAGAGGCCTTGTTTATACAGGACTGTTTGACTAAACTGGAAATCCTCAATAAATCCTCCATAAAAGAAAAACAGGCGCGATCTAAAAATATTCACCCTCCTCTCAGTGAGAGCACAGAGATGCTTTATATATTTAGACTTAAGTTGCTTTTTTAATTAGGCTGTAAAGCTGCGTATTAAGGCGGTAAACAATGTATTTTCCCCCAGAAACAATCATGAAGGTGTCAGGTTACTGCAGCCACCCCCAAGTGGACACTTAGGGTACTACAGCTTTTGGCACTTCCGCATGGGCCTCCATTTACAGGTTGCCCGTGAGCCTGTTTGAACTCACTGGAAGCTGGCTTGGCAATTGAAATAGATATTTGGGCTTTTAATCGATCAACAAATTAATATGTTTTTTACACCACTAATGTGGAGGAGTCATGAAGAGATATTCCCCCTCTCTTTTGTTTTTATGATAATCAGTTCATAACTTCACCCTAAACCATTTTGTGCCTTGAACATACATATTCACATTTACGAGTAAAGCACCTTTAAGGAAATTAATGCATGATTAAAATAGCTATGAAAATAGAAAAGCAATAATCAAAAGAATTTGAGTAGATAAGGTATATAGTTTTAAAAAAAGTATGAGAATGATGGGGTTTAAATCAACACCTTACATCTGGAGCAGATTTCCTTCAGGTTTTTTTTTTGTTTGTTTTTTGTTTTAGTGAGTCAGAAAAAGCTATTTCTTGCCAACAGCGTCAGCGAAAACCTTTTTTTCTCAGGTAGAAACCAATTGGCGGACATGACCTGTTGTGCCGAAACAGTAGGAACACTTGAAAACGTGTCTGATCTCCTCTGGGAGGTCATTACAAGGAGAAGTAGTATTGATAGTAACAACAATGCCTGCTCAGCTTGGTTTGGAAACTCTAGGAGGGCCACACAGGACGTCAGGCTGACTTTGGCTCTTACTGGGTGAAAAAACAACCACTAATCCACTGATAAATTGACTTTCTGTTCCTCTTTAGGCCAGAAGAATGGTGTTGGAAGGCCTCTAACAGGAACCAGTGACGATGATGATGGCTGCTACATTCAGGTGTCTAAAAAGCCCTCTTCCTCTGTGGAGCTCCCCACCCTCTCCGCCTCAGCTGCCGCCCAAACGAAAACAGAGCGCGCCCGCAGCAACACCTCAGAAGCCAAGCTACAAGCAAAGAGACGAGTCATCCGAATGCTGATGGTGATCGTGGCGCTCTTCTTCATCTGCTGGATGCCTCTGTACTCCGCCAACACCTGGAAGGCTTTCGACTTGAAGTCAGCCTCCAGAGCCCTCTCAGGAGCGCCCATCTCCTTCATCCACCTGCTGTCCTACACCTCAGCGTGCGTCAACCCCATCATCTACTGCTTCATGAACATGCGCTTCCGCAAGGCCCTGCTCTCCACGTTCGCCTGCTGCTGCCGCAACCGCCTGTGTCGCTGGTGCTGGTGGTGCAGGAGGCGAGAGTTTGGGGAGGAGGGCATCACTGCCGTCTCCATGGCTACATCCATGGCCACCTCGATGTCCAAGTTTAGCTACACCACCGTGAGCACAACCTGGCACCTGCTGAGCCCGGAGGGGAACCGAGGTGGTCGCGTAGGTGGCGGAGATTCCGTTCGACATCTGTTTTTCCGATTTCCTGATTTTCATCTTAATGTGCTTTGAGTCATGAGCTGAGTAATACCCCTGCCCTCATTTAGGGGCCTTCTCTAAGGTCTCATTCAACGATGTGTGCATGTCTGCAGAATGTGAGGCGAGGAAAGTGGCGTCTCAGCTCGGTGACTTCTCCTCTCCCTCTCTTTTATTGGCAGCATCCGCTTTGTTGCATCCTGAAAAGAACATCAAGTGCCTGTGCTCTTCGTCTGGCTTTGTTTGTCCTGGTAGTTTGATCACTGGCTCAGAGACATTTTAGTGAAAAACTACACTGTAAATACTTACCGTGCCAAAGGTTATTTATGAAACATACTGTTGACGAATGAGGATGTTCACTGAGTATGAATCAGTTTGAATTTCACCCTTATTTCTGTTCTGGGTTCATTCATTCAGGGCATCTTTCTCTCCGTTCTTTCCATTTTCAGGATAATTTGCACATCAACTCAAATTCTGAAGTTGCTGAATGCCAAGTAGTCAGCGTGTTTACACCAAAAGATCTTAAAGGGAACAGAGGACGTCCATTTGTTTCTGGACGGACTCTGACTTTATGTTTTGGTCTTATTGACTTATGTTTCATCACCTCTCTTATCTAAAGCAGCAGCTTTCCAAACACCAAAATGTATTTATGAAGATTTTGACAGCGTCCCTCTTATGAGTGGATGGTTTTGACCCTTGGGCAGCAACACTAATGGTACAATCACACAAGTCCCCCTTCTCCTTAGGCCCAAACTCACACCGTCTCTGCCTTAATTGCACTTAGGCATGATTACATCACAGACAGTCTCATACTCAGCAGAGAGCAACAGAGACACTGATCAGAATTTACAAGTTTTGTGGCATATTTTGAGTTGTTTTAATTAAACACAGTCCTCAACACTCGCCAGAATTCATAATTATCACCTGGAGGAGTTGTCGCCTGAGGTAATATCTCCCCTGAGCTGCTAGAGAAAAAAAGATAAAGTCGTTCACTGATCTCCGGTTAACTTATTAAATAGAATAACATTCATATTTGGTTCAGCAGTAGTTTTACATTGCGGAGTCTAAAGAGCGAAACAGCAGATCGGCAGAATCAATACGCACATAAACATTTGCTGCATCGTAAAACTGTGCCAAGTTCCTGAAGGAAAAATAATGCGCTCTGAATTTTTCGACCACTCGTACATTTGACCCAACAAGTCAATTATATGCTGAACTCACAAAATTATGTGAAACAACCGTACATGCCAACAGCACCGTACCTTATCGTTAGTGTGCGCCTGCTCTCCTTAAAGGTACAGCACTGCTGGGAGCTCGTTTAGCCAACTTACTGACAAAAATACTGAACTATCAAAAAAATATGAACTTTCAAATCCATATTTATAGTGTTCTGCAGCTGATGCTTTCTGTGTTATTTGTCCCTCCCTCTCTTTTTTATTCATTGCATTTTTCCGCATCAACAACAATCCTCATTCACACGCACATAAGCTGATAAGATAATTGAATATTAATGCATGATCAGTTTCTGGCAGACAGATGCAGTAAGAGGCAGTTAGATTGTAATTAGAAAACAAAAACTTAAATAAGCTTAAGAAAGACACTTGTGTTGGTTTACGACCATCAGATTGCACAGCATGAGCACAAAAATCATACACTTGGTCGTTCATTATCAACAATTCAGTTGTGCAGCGTATGCCAGGTTTTCACACTGGGGACTCAGGCATGGATCTTTGTCGTCTTGGTGTCAAAGTCCAGGCCATTTTGTAAGTGTCTTTCTATGAGGCAGCATACCGTACAAGCCCACTTGTCCAGGTGGTCCCTGGCAGAGTTTAATTGTACTCGAGTACAACATCCGGGGGTTGTGATCACAGTCGTGCCAGAGCCATTGTTGGTCTCACTAAATTATTAAAAACATCCATAGTAGCAGCATAGTATGTCCACATGGACCATGAACGAGTGGTTGCCATGTTTGCTGCTTCTTCTCTCTTCTTCTTGGATGGACTTGCAGATTGATGACGCGAAAAATCTGTCATCCTAACCCCAGCCCTAGACCCAACCTCAACCAGACAAACAACGATAGTGTGAGAGCAGGAGAATTAGAGCCTCGTGTAAAAACCCCTTCAGTGATGCAGGCTGAAAAAGCAGGTGTATTTTTACATAAACATCCTCTCAACATAAAAAATGTAAAGATGGGCTCTGAGCCATACTGTTTGGTCTGCATAAGTAGTAAGAATGCCTGGAGTCTGCATTTTGACTAAGTGGGATCAAACCAGCTCGGTCATGGAACATAACTCTCCCATCTCCGCTCCCTCACACGCATGCAGAATACTGATGCACAAATTACCATCGAGATGTGGATTAACCAGCGAAGTGCAGAAAGTCCATCCATGAAAGGCTGAATGCACCTTCACCAGCTTCTCTCTGGCTCCTCTGAGAAGTGCTTTAGTCAAACTCACCTTTTCGGCTCAATTATCTCTGTGGTGTCTTTAATGTACTCGCTCTGCCTTCTGCTTCAGCGCTGCCAATTACTCTGAGCGTTACCTAAGTACAAAGAGCCCGTTTTCTAGGCTCACACTAACGAGGTGTTTCTCAGGGACCCTCGCCTGAGGCGCGGCACTGCGAACCTCACGGCTTCGCCTTTGTAAAAACTGGAGACAAATTGCTCCACTGACGAGCCTTTCAGTTCTTAAATACTAATGATAACAACAAACTTTTTTAAAAATAACATATTTCACTGATGTTACGGAGGACAACGTGCAACACAGAAATGAGCATTATCAAAAATCTCATAAGGAAATGGATTGAAACAACAAATTAGACTTATTTTTAGAAGTCAGACAATACAGGAAGAATACAGGAAGTAATTATAGTGAAAATAGTTGATTAAGAGAAATTCTGGCATCATGAGCCCCTTTCACACATACACTTCTGTAATTTCTGTAAATTTGTTAAGTGGCTTGTGCACACTTGTCCTGTGTAGTAGGAAGATTTTTGATAGTGTCTCCAGCCCTTTCACACATGCCATCCTGGAATTTTCCTCTAAAATCTCTGGGTTGTCTACAAACAAAATTCCTCAAGTGAGTCGTCGATATTTGGTCCTTGAAGCAGGAAGATTTCAACAGTTTCTACAGCCCTTTTCACACATGAAGTCCTGAACTTTCCAAGAGAACACCAAGGTAATCTACAAAGAAAATTTCCTCATGCTGTTGTTTACACTCGCAGAAAGTTTCCTGCTTTTTCCATTCAGTCTTGCAGCTCACCAAGACAATTTGAGGAAAATTTCTGGGTTCTTGTGCATGTGTGAAAGGGGCTACGGTTATGAGTTTGCTCACTGTCGAGTCAGAGGAGTCAATTTCTACTTGATTAAATGAAGCTCTTGCTAGGAAAGGATGGCTAAGCATGGTTTAAGATTTGATATGCAGCTAGCTTGGCTCGGGCTTAATGAGGAGATTGATACCACTCGCATAGTCTTAAAATGAGGCTGCTTTGTCAGGCAGAAACTGGTGTAAATTGTAATGTTTTAATTTGAGAACTCAAATAAATATTTAATAAGAATGAATATATAGCTTAAAATGAAGTCACCTGTGTACAGTAAGTATTACAACATACCATAAATATTAGCCCCTGAGACAAACAATAGTTGTTTTAAAATTTCTCTTTGTCTATTGGAATTGAGTCCACAAATGTGGGAAAAAAAGCAAGAAACTTTTCAACATCTTGGTGTTTTTAGAAGATTATTATCATCCTGTGTTGCATGCTCCCTCCGTATCCCATCCCTGTGGGCCCACCCCCTACTATCAAGACCCCACATCTCCGGTGTCCCTGGTTTCTTACAGCCTTTACTTCCTGTATGGACTTAGATCAGTACAGCACTTGGACTGCTATCTCAAATTAATAGCATTACCTGTTTGTCTTCCTCCCTGTTTGTCTTGTCTTGTCCTATCTGTCACGATTTCCCCTTCTTTCACACTGTGGTGTAACACAGCCCTCCCCTTCAGCTCACATCGGGGGTTAAATAAAGTTTGATTTGATGGAGTAGCCTTCAGGGAGGGCTGGTGATGGTCACTGGTAGCAGTGAATCATATTTACATATCTCTCACTGCAAAGAAAAAAATGCATTGATCTTTTCAACGCTGTCATCTGTCACAGTGCTCAGCCAGAAAGATAATGCAGACAAGGGGGGAAAAAAAAAAAAAGAATATTATTATCAGCGTAATGGTTTAAGGGAGAGGAGGGACTTTAAGATCATCGTGTCCGACAATATGCGTTTTAGTTGTAAACACATAAAAGTTAGGGTGAGATTTATTCTTTTATTTTTAGTCTCTGACTCGGTTTCAAAAGTGTGTTTTCGAGCTTCAAAAAGGCCACTTCCATATGGACAAAATGCCAATACGATAAAAATTAATGTGGAAGAGTCCTGCTCCTCATTATCTGCTATTGTAGGAATACTTCAGTGAAATACAGAGTTTTAGTTGTGCTAAAGGTGCTAAAGCTAACATGTGAGGTAGCAAACATTATCCACCGCTGGAGGAGGAATAAGTCCACTAGCTTCAAGCTAACAATAGCCATAAATGTTGTGCCTTTTACATAAGAGATGCTTTTAGCTAAATTTGCTACTTACAGAACATCAGTATGGTCAATGAAATGTTCCCTTCTTTTGTTTTGACTTTTTTGAGGCACCTTTAGTTCGAAGCACCGTGGATTAGGTTTGTCGGGCCCAATACGAAATTCATTATTATTTAATTGAACCATTTGATGCCAAATTTACAAGACAGTAGGCGATGAAATTCAGCAGTTTTGGTCTTCAAATTTCTGATTGTGACGTCATACTTTTCCCCCACATACAGGACAGTGTGCGTTGACAGCTCCGTCGTTTTCCATCATTTTTAAGCCCCCCACTCTTTGTCATGTCATCCTATCTTCTAGCACTTCCTGTCCCTTCAGCTCCCCCATACGCCCACCACCCTCCTTTGTATCCTTTTCTCAGCGTGGGCGTAGGAATACATGAATGACAATACTGTGTGGGTGACAGCTGAGATTTGACGAGCACCGTCCGATCGTATTTTACAGGCGGTGGCAGAGGTGGCGGAGAGTTTGGGCAATTGGCACTGAAAAAAACCCAAACAGAGCCATTCTTGTAAACACTGCGTCCTGCGGTTTGTTTTCCTGTTGTAATTCAGACAGGAGGCGGAGTGATTTCCATATCTTTGTAATGAAAAGCTTGAGGATTCAGTCGGGGCTCATTTTATTCAGTCCTGTGCACCCTTTCACCTCCTCCCCCCATGTGTGTTCATCCAAATGCTTTTTAAACTTTCGGAAAGCTGAACCAATTATTTGTTGAAAAGCAAACTGTTAAGTATTTTTAATGAACAGAGCTTAGTATGCATAATGAAGGTAAGCCTCTTAATTCTGAGTTGGTTTTACTTTTCAAGGCTAAATTAATCTCATATGCATATTAAAAGTGCAGAACTTTTGGCAAAGCTTGCTAAAAGATAAGCCTGTCAGAGCGACCCAGATTTGCTTTGGAAATATTCTGCTTTTGTTGAATTTTATATCTGTTTTGCTATTCGACTTAGCAGGCTAGCAGGTGTGCTAATGCATTACTAATACAAGGGAAACAACCAGTCTCAGAGCGGCTACTGTCTTATTCTTTAACTTAAACCTTTACTTAGAAAACAAGGAGACTGTATTCACCAAAAGTTCAACGCATTTTCACACGTCTTGATGTCAGTTTATTTACCCCAATAATTTAGCAAGATTTTTAGGCTTCTGTGAACTCTCAAAATATCAGCAGCATTTAACAGAAAGAAATATAAAACTGAAGCAAGCTTGACTCTTTCTCAAGTTGCCAAAAGTTAGCCAAATTTATAGGCATCATTTATTGTCAGAAGCAACCAACCTTTGAGCAAACTGATTGTCTTTAAGCTACTTTTACACGACAAACAAAATGCAAGTAGCTTCAATAAATATCAACTTACTGCCTTGTTTCTAGAGATTTCAAGAGAAAGTGTGAGCATGTACTCTGGAAAGGTAGCTGCAATATCCCCACATGCAATGTATTAAACTCTAAAAATATCATGTATCAGGAAATTTTAAATATTAAGCAAAAAATAGACCAAAACACATGCACTCGGGTTCACGTCTCCCAATGTGTTCCATTTACCTCAGAACTTGGATGTTGGAGCTGGAATTTACATCACATCCTAGTTGAGCGGGTTCCAGTTGTGAGCTGGTAAACATGGGTCGTCTTCCAAGTACACATTCTGACCTATGTTGGCGTTCCCGTTGTTGAATCTAATTTTCTTAAAGACCTGGAATGAGAACGACTGTAGCATGGCTATTTCCAAAGTTAGCAAATTTGAAAAACTTGGTACAGACGTAACTTGTAAGATAAAAAAATATTTTACCTGCTATCTTTGTCAAAGCTACAGATAGCTTTAGCAGTACACAACATCTTGGTGAAGGTTCATTACATGCTCTCAAAATGACAGTGATATTTGACTGTCGACAACTAACAGCTAGCTAAAGCCAGAAGTTTGCTTCGAACAACAAAATGTGTGACATGGAATGAGAAAGAGTAAAACTAAGTACAACCAAAGTCAATAACGGAGAAAAACCAAGTTAATTAATTAGGTTTGTTATAACTATATCGTACTTTCTGGTGTCACTCTTTCTAACTGGTATTTAAGCTAACAGTTAATAAAACAACAAGAAAACACTCGGAGAGTGCAAACCTCTGCCAAGGTAGCTCACATATTGCTGTTACATCTATAAGCAATAGTTTCATGATAAAGTTACCATCATAATATGATTTCTTGACCCTGAAAACCCACACCTAGCACTCGGAATCATGTTGATATCAGTATTTGTTAGACAGTTATTGAGCAAAAACAGTTGGCAGCTAATGGTGGTTATCTGGATCACCACCAAAATCTGATCATTTTTAAGTTGGGCCATTACCAACATCTCCTGAAATTTTCAGCGAAATCTGTCCAATAGTTTTTGCATAATCTTGCTAACAAACAGACAAACATATTGGGGCCAAAAACATAACCTCCTTGGCAGAGGTAACTATCTAAAATCAGCAGGCAGTTAGCTTTGCATAACAGAGAAAAACTTGTGGCTAGCTGCACTGAGGAAATAAAACTCATGTGAAAACTAAGAAAGAGAGAGCCTGTCATATAAAAAAAAAGAAAAATGAGAATTGATCCTAATGTGATACGTTTTGGAGACATTTTTGTCAGCATTTCAGCTAGTAGTCAGAGCTAGCTTCCTGCTCCCTGAAATTTTCATTAGCATACAAGGAAAGTGGTATCAATCTTTTCACTCACTTATATTTCCCAGGGGGCTGAAACACCTTGAAGGCTCTCTGAGCACCTGAGAAACAGTGAGCCTGGAGTCAGTAACTATGAATGTCTCCCGAAACAAAGAGCAGCATAAAGATTTTTACTATTACACAGCAAGTTTCAGAGTTTTTCAAGACAAGGTAGAACATCTCTGGAGGGGTGGGAAATCGAATTCTTACCCTTTTCCCAGGAAATTATGCCTGATGAAAATTGACACTGAGATGAGACAGAGGCACTGGCAGTTCCCCCTTTATCTTTCTCCCTCAACAAGGATCCCATTTGGTGCTCCAGGCAGCACAAGGAAGAGAAAGCCTCTTTTTCTTCTTTAGCTTCACACACAATGCACCGAGTAAATGTCAATCAGCTTACAACAAGAAACTGCAGCGTCATCTTTTATACATGTCACTTTATTGGCAGAAGAATAGTGAGCTCTTAATTTGTGCTGAGTCTTCTGTGTTGTAAAAGAAAAGACACTTCGAGGGAACTTTTGTCACTTTTCATGCCTGTAAATGAAACTATCCAATAAAGTTGGGACATTGTGTAAAACACTAATAAAGACAGAATACAATGATCTGAAAATCCTTTTTGACCTATATTCACTTGAATAAACTACAAAGACAAGATAAATAATGTTCCAACTGCTAAACAGGGGCATGTTAATTAAATAAACATAAACATTAATTGTCTTTTTAGTATATTTAACTGAATAAAGGTCTAAAAGGATTTGCAAATAATTGTATTCTGTTTTTATTTACATTTCACACTACGTCCCAACTTCATTGGAATTGAAGCTTTTCATTGTAAGTAAAGCTGCACACACCCCTCTCCTAACCTTTGACTGACAAAATCCACTTTAAAAAGCCACAAACAAAATGGCTGCATCTTGTAGTAGCTGAAACGTGTGAGCTGCTCCTAAAGTCTGACAGAACACTCATAAGTACTTTAAGAGAGATGTTTCTCAATTATTTATAATGGCCTCCTTGAGGAGACGCTGTGAGTAAAATGTGCCTCTGCTGATTTTTTAATTTTTTGTTTTCCTGCTGAATAATAGTTGCAAAGAGAGTCTTTTGTAGCTTTGCCTCGGGCACAGAATGAAATATTTTGTTTTGGCCTACAGGTTGTGCACCTGAGCAGCATCGAGAAACATTTAATGTGAACTGTCTAAGGGTATGTTTTTATTTGTTGGTTCTCATGTTCACCTTTTACTCAGCCTTACAGAGCGTGTCCTTGTATAAAGGAAAAATGTGATTTTGTGTCTTTCTCCTCTAAAATCTCAGATAAAGAAGATGGAGTTGTTCTTTTCAAGAAGATTCTCTGCATGTTTTTGAGAGACTCCGTACTCATGTAAGTTCAGTGCCGAAGTTTAAGGCGGGTGTGGACAGAAAGAATGTTTTAACAGAAAATAGAGCCAACAGTTTGAATTTAAAGTGAATGAAGAGATTAACACTTGGTGTGATCAGCCTTTGCCTTCAAAACAGCACCAACTCTTCGTTTTTGATGGAACTCAGCAAGTAGGTCATTTTTGAGTACCAACCACAGATCTTCAGGTCAGGCCAGGTATGGGAGCATTTGTTGGGTCTGTGAAAGCCCAGGCCCTGTATGGCTCTGGCCTGATAGCCATTATCCAGGCCAGTATCTCCAGGTATCCTCCGAGCCTTTTGAGTGCAAAAGCTCAATATTGACGCATAGTTCAGTTGCGTGGTTTGGACCATGTTGGGTATATGTTCTTTTTCTCCATTGAGACAAGTTCTGGCCAGAATTCCCTGGACAGTAGATGAATGTACCTTGTTACTGCTGGTTTCTGCCTGGTCTGAGCTGATGGCACTGCTACATGTCATCAAATTGCAAAAGGAAGTATTTTAATTGCTGGACTTAGGCCCTGTTTACACGAGGCTGTTTTCACCAGAAATGGAAAATTTTGTCCTTTGCGTTTTCAAAAGCGCTCCGTGTTCACATGGAGACGGAAGAAGGACTGAAAACGCTGTAGCATGCATGCCAGTCGAGTAGATGGTGATGTTGGTTTGCAGAGAAACAGCAGTGTTACAACACACATACGAAGAAGAAAAACTTTTCACAAACAGCAATGGCGAGTGGACGCACGAAGATGCAGGAGTTTCTTGTCTGGACAACTAATCTGTCTGGATAGTTTTGTCTGGATAACAAACCGAGCACGGTAAGCAGCATACATGTTACTTGATAGATGGCCGAAGCTGTTGTTGTTCCTGGTATGCGCGTGCAGCCTTCATGTGAAAGAGTATTGCACATGCGGTGACGTCAGCGTTTCACTCTGAATCCCGTTTACATGAAGCCGGGCTGCGATACGTTTTCAAAACTCTCCGCTCTTGGACCCTGGTTTCAAAAGTTTGCGGATTGAGGCACTCCGGGCATAGGTCTCGTGTAAACGGGAGGCAAAACGCAATGAAAACTCTCCGTTTTAGGCCAAAAACAGAGCTGTGTAAACACCACCTAAGTTTCCTTGGCTGACCACTGGTCCTAAGCTTTGCCTGATTCTATGTGCTTCTTCCAAACAGCTTGAGCAAACCTTGAAATCTTCGTCCAAGTGAGACCTCGTTGATGTAGTATACCTACCTTTGGGTGCTAAGTCTTGCTTGCTATGGTATATAACCTGTGACACTAAACTGTCTTCTACAACCACAGCTTGGTAGCAGACTTTGGCTGTTCCTTGCCCAATTTAGCCTCCAACACTTAATTCTAACCCACAGTGACTATCATTGGCACTTGTTTGGTACTATTTGTTCATCATAGACCTGACTATGATCCTACAAAACCCCAGATGTTGTAGTCAGGGGGTAGTCACACCAATTGTTTGTCTGATTCAGGTTTTTCTCCTGTTTGCTTACTTTTTGTTTTGCAAACTGATAAAAAAAAAATTACAATCATGATTGCCTTCTTTTCACACCTGCCTTAGACAAGTCGCAGAAAGACCTGGTACTACATGACGAATGGATAAATGCTGAGGTGACGAGCTAGCGCAGATATAAGGCAATGAAATCTTATATTTAGCTCTAATTAGCATTTGAGACGAAGCTGTCTGTGTTTGTGCGTCTTTAAGATTAACGTTTACCAAAGCAGTCTGTCGGTCTGCTCAGTTCTTTCTGCCACATCTGGTGCCTGCTCGTGCTCTACTGTAGTACTATAAACTGTGTAAACGTCTGTTTCTCTCATGTCTGTGAGAGGTTTTAAATGTGAGTCATTGATGTTTGTGACGTTTGCTTTAGCTGTATCTCATATATGATCTAATTATACGATACTGTCTTGTTTTCATGGTTTGGTTGATGGTTTATTGCTAAAGTTCGGGTATTTCTAATGCCAAATGTCTTATTTATGAGAAAATAAATATCAAGGGGAACATTGTAATGTGTTTATGTTATATGTACAGTAACTGCAATAAATATCTTTTCTGGTTAAAAGAGGGTTGATCATGTCTGCCTCTGAATGAAGTTTCTGAGCTAACAGAAAAAATGGACTGAAAAAGGAAGATGAATAATGAAGTAGTTGCAAACATTGGCGAGCCAGCTTCCCCGGCAAAACCAAGTCCTCAAGGGACGTGTGGCCCAGAGGAACTTCAAACTCACATTTCACGCACTGGGATAAGGAAGGGTCTGGATGCTCAAAGTGCCTGACCGCGGCTTTAATCTGTCGTCTCAGACCAGGAGACTGAGGAAATACTGATTTTTTTCAAGCTCTCCTTCAGAGATGAGGATCTTTCCCAGTGTGCAATAAAGAAAACTAGGGTCTTCTCCTCAGTGTCAGAGCACACACTGAAGTGTTCCCTGAATTTTAATGAAAGCTCTTCTGTTTGGTGCTCTAATATATATCAGTGAAAGGCTCTGAGATAGAAACTGTGAAGCCATTTTAGTTTACATAATCAAAATAAGAAAACCATACAAAATGTCCCCATAGAAGCTTTTAACCATAATCCTGCAGTTAAAAAAAGATAAAAAAAAATACAAAGTGGCAATATTTCCAGCTCTTGTGCTAATTTCTTTAAAGGTATAAAGAGGAGTCTAAAGTCCAGACTCACTATTTCATGTTTTAAAAAAAAGAAAAAAGATTTTTCATTGGCTCATCGGATGGAAAATCAAATATCCATCCAGTCCAAGTCCTAATTTAGCCGTGCTCCAGCCCAGACAAGCCACACACCCTTGGGATGCACACTACCAAATGATAAAGACTTCTGTAAACCAAGATATTGTTAAAAGTCACTTCAAAACCACAACCTTTCAAATGTCCCTTAAGACCATGGTGTTATTTTTCCATTTGCCACAATGCTTCAAAATGTCCCCAAAGACTCTAATAATGTTAAATGTCCTTGCAAACCAAAATACAGAAGTTGCCCCCAAAGGCATGTTACAAAACTACAATACTCAAAATGTCTATAAACTAAGATAAAGGTTTATGGACTTTGTTTGTCGTGGACTGGTTTAAAAACAGGAATAGATATGTCCGACAAAGGCTGAAATTCTGCAATCATGACAACTCTAAGTTGTGTGCTGCCACCTTAGTGAAACAGATCATTTTGTCCTTGCTAACAGGGTTAGCTTTATTGAATCTTGTACCTTTGTCCTGGCAGTAAACAACCTTTGACCGCACAAGTGATAAAATCAACTTTCCAGGTTTGTTTGGTGAAAGTGTTGGCAAGCTGTCGCACCAAACAAATCCAGGAGAAACATTGGCATTCAGAGTTGTGTTTCGGGCCTGGATAATAAATGTGGTCTGTGAGTAAACACTCCTCAAGACTCGCTGCTCAATACAACACCTGCTACTGATGGAACTTTTCTATTGGCCCTTAATTATAAGTTTTCCAGGCCAATAGAAGTGCAAATGAACTAATCTGTAGTCTTCTGAAACACCTGCTTTGTTGCCCCAAAACAGCCTTCAGACTACAAAACGAGATCCAAGGTGTCATTGACTGCAAGCTAGTGACTGTACACTTCTGCATCCTAATGTCCCAGGATCAATGTTGCTTGGCTGTTATACTGTACCCTACACACTGTTGTTGAATAATTTGTAATTCCAACCAATGTCCTGCTTCTCTGTCCCTCTGTGCTGTAGGTACTGTGTTCCGTAAACCATTAGCCCGCTCAGTCCTGCACTATTTGTCATGGCTGCACACGCCACAGGGTTCAGTAATGGAAGTCAGCAGTGGAGCGTCTAGTAAATGGACACGTCTTTTCCTTGTTGCTCCTCACTCAGGCCTCAAACCCCCTGCTAGAGCAGCACATTTATCTTACTTGTAACCCTCGACTGGGTACGCCTATGGCCTTGAACTTCCTCTGGCGCTTGACATTCTTCTTTCTTCTTTCTTGGGTGATTTGCTTCACAAAATAGAGAGTACGCCACCCTGTTGGTTTATCAATGGCAGCTGTGAGGGAAAATCCACCAGCACTGATACTTTTAATCTTCTGTCTTTTGCTTTACATAGCTTTGTGAAATCACTCCTTCTCTATCTATGGATTTTGCCCCTTTTCGATTCAGTGCAGCACATAAAAATGTCTCAATCCCGAGCCAGGGCATATACTGTGGGTGTTTTTAGCTCGGCACATACAGCGCTGCTCCAAAGGAAGCCAGTGTGAGCGATGAAGCCCTCAGGACATGAATTATTCTTCTTTTTTCCCCTCTGTGCAATCTCAGTGTGAGCCAATCCATGCTACACCAATGAATGGTCACAACAAGCTTAGCGTGTCCTGAGAGGCTCATTCAATAATAATAAGAGCTTTTCAGTATGCCTTTATGGATCTAGAAGGTGAAGATGAGTTTTGAAAGGTCACTACTCGGAGGCAAGGAGGAAGGGGGTAATGTTTGAATGTGTGGAAGTGTTCGATCTTGGTAGCAATATCGAACAAGGGAAGCTGTGTTTCAGGGATCAACTGGTGAGACTCAAAGGCTATTTTATCCAAGCGTCATTCTCTGGTTTTATTAACTTAACACAAAGTGATTCTCGAAAATATTTCTCCAATCTGAATCACATAAGTGAAATATTTCGTCAAAGGCTTGTCTGAGGGTAAGAGGGGGTCGTAGTGTGTTAACTTGTGACAGCTGATAATAATAGTCCTTTCAGGGTTTAATATTGGTGTCCAAGTCAAAGTTCACAGTGGTTACAGCATTGCTGAATCAAAGATCATGTGGGACGTGCATCAGGGGAGCTTCATCGACGAAGGAGACACACAAAACGCTATTAAAACAAAGATGGCGAATGAGCTAAATTCTCCCCATTTAGACATTTGTGCGTCTGCATCACATCATTCTGGTCTTTCAGAGTAGTCCCGTCTTTTGTTTTCTCGCCTCTGTTACTACCTCAACTCATTAGGCTAACATAATTTTTAAACAATATAAAGGAAAACCTATCTTTGGCGTGAATACAAGGTAAGATCTTATTAGCTAACACTGTCAGGGAGGGGTTTTTTTAAAATAATTTTAATACAGTGTGATTTATTTGGGTTTCAAACCTACAAGTTGGCCTTAAAAAACAGTCCACTTTATTTAACATTAACTGATGATCAATGAACATTATATTTAAGTATTGCCAAATGAAACGGTTTCTCAAAGCAGCAATGTGTGACGAACGATTTAAAGTCAAGAGACCATTAGGCTTTAACAGAGAGAGAGGCCCCAGTCTTTGCTGCACTGGTTCACACTCCACCCTTCAGCTAAAAAGAAGACAGTTAGCCTGTTCGATACAATAGCTTAATAAATTTAATGAGGGGTCAAGCAAAAGATGGCCAAAGAAATGAACGGATGTCATTCTTCAAGTTAAAAGTGGGGATGCTTGACATTGGTGATTCAGTATCTTTATTGGTACATAATAGCCCAAATTTCTGCTAATATTTGCACTCAGTGAATAAACAGAATGTGTCCCATAAGTCACCTGTAGTATCGGCAGAACATATGAATGAACCATAAAGCTTTACCAGATTATAACTGAATATTTAAATAAAAAAAATAACAATATCATTTATTATAAAGTTAATGTTATGCTTATTTGACTTATGTTTTTTTTTACAAAAAGATTGTCACAACAGAAGAATTGGTGTTTAAGTTTGGAATTTAAAATATCCACAAAACTCCAACCTTTTACATCCCTAGATTAAAGTTGTTGATGTTGGTTTAAGTTAATATTATTTAAACATAAAGGTAATCTGCAAATATCTGAATATTTGGTATCTACAAAAATCCAACATGGTACGTCCCTAGATCAAAGTTATTGTATTGTGAAATAAAAAGTGAAAAGACTATTTTGAGGTTGAAAAGTTATGTATTGTTGGGTTAGGCTAAAAGTAATGAAACATAAAAATACACTTGACTTTGTCAAGGTGAGAAAAGCTGCGTAGTGTTGTTTTAAGCTAACATGAATGAAACATAATGATAATGGGTATCATACTTTTAGAGAAACTGAAACTACTCTCAAGGCAAAAAAGTTACATATTGTTGATTAAAGTCAAACTAAAGGCAACATAATACTAAATCTGTTAGCTCATGGATGATTATGTTCATGATATGTTAGCATCAAGCTAAAGCACATTTAAGTCCATCCTTTGGAGATTAGAATTTTCATCATTAATTTATCAGCACTTTTTAATGTATTAAAAAAAATCTCTGTTAGCATTACCGTCAACCCCCTCCCCTGCAGATAAAAGTGGACATGTGTTTTAGAGAAACTAACCAGGTGAGCACAGATGATTACAGCAGTGTTCCTGCAGACATCACAACAGGCAAAAATAAATAAATAAATAAATAAAAATGAGTCTTACATAAGGTTACAAGATTTCTGAAATTGAATCTGAGGACATTTCCAGCTCGGCGATAGAAATTAATTAAAAGTTAACAAGATGAAATGAAGAAAGTGGGACAGTTACAGTTTCATTTCTTTTTATTAAAATGTGTGTGTGTTGAGTTAGCTCTGGTCAGAGAGTCTGCTAACAGGAGCCCATCCTCAGTATATATGTATTTATTTATTTATTTTAAGATATCTACATAAAGTGTGTTTTGATTTTCATCTACATTACATTTCAGTTTCAGAGACATTTTTTTCTTATTTTTCTCTTAATTTACTTCTTCAACATCCTTTTGTTTGGAGGTGGAACATCATTTTCTTTATACAGAAGTGAAGGGCGGGCTACTGTTATTTATGACTCTGTTATCACTAAACAGTCTGTCTAATCTTGATTTTTGTAACCAAACAAACATAGTCAGGCTTTTATCTAAGCTTTATGTTGATCCTCTACAGCGTTATTATGGTGAAAACAGTATTAGGAACATTAGAAATAAATTTAATTCTGGCTATAAGGATTTTTTTGGTGGTTTTGCCTCTCTTTGAAACCTGCAACTGCCAATATTTACAAGCAACTTTTCAAAAAAGAAGCCCACAGTCACTTATAATAAGCAGACTTGGCAACACTGGAATAACTGTTGTCCCAGTCTGCGCGCAGCATGCTCCCTCACACTTTCTGCGTCCTACGCGACTACAGTAATAACCGTTGTTCTAGTCAATGCGCAATCGTAAGTAAAATGCTGAAATCAGGGACATTTTCGGAGACAGTTTTATCCAGGGACAGGTCATATGTTTATCAATATCACTTTAATGAGTCACACTGAGGTTACGTTTTTATAGCTAAGTATATAAGTAATGGTGATAATACAAACCACAGTTGCAATGAAGTTGGGATGTTTTTGACCGACACTCACAAAGATATTCCCTACTAGGGCAAGATATTTAATGTTCAAACAGATCAACTTTGCTTTGTTGTGAACTTTCACTTATTTTGAGTTTAATGCCTGCAACACATTCCAAAAAAGTTGGGACAGGGGCATGAAAAAACTGGGAAAGTTGATAAATGCTCAAAAAACACCTGTTTGGTACAATCCACATCAATGGGAACAGGCGAGCGGCAGGTACCAGTGGAGCAATCCCAAGCCAGGATGTGGCAAGGTTCAACACTTTGTGAACAACTGCATTAGCACACAATACAATTGCAAGAAATGTAGGGATTTTTTCATCTACAGACCATAATATCGGAAAAATCAGAAGAATCACTGTACCAACATTGAATGCCTGTGACCTATGATCCCTCAGGCAGCACTGCATTAAAAACCAACATCATTTTGTAAAGAATATTACCATGTGGGCGCAGGAACACTTCAGAAAACCACTGTCAGATAACAGTTTGTCTCTGTGCCATGCAAAATGAACGCAATATTTCAACAACATCCAGAAACAGGGCTTCTCTTGGCCTGAGCTCATCTGAGATGGTCTGACGCCAAGTGGAAAAGTCTGCTGCCGTCTGACGAGTCCACATTTTATTTTTGGAAATCATGGACATCGTGTCCTCCAGGCTAAAGAGGAAAAGGACCACCCAGATTGTTACAAGGTCAAAAGCCAGCTTCTGTGATGGTTTGGGGATGTGTTAATGCCCATGGCATGGGTAACTTGCAGGCACCGTTAATGCTGAAAAGTACATACAAGTGCTGGAGCAACATATGCTGCCATCTAAGCAACATCTTTTTTTAGCAAGACAATGCCAAGCAACATTTTGCAGTGTTACAAAAGCTTCAAAGTACAAGGGTGCAGGTACTAGAAATGCGAAACTGGAGTCGTACATCAAACAAGAGTGGGAAAGAATTCCACCTTCAAAGCTTCAGTTTTCTGAAGTGTTGTTAAAGGAAAGGTGATGTAACAGTGGTAAGCATGCCATTAAAATATGTACAATAAAACAATGAAGTTGATCAGTTTGATCTTTGAATACCTTGTCCTTGTAGTGTAAATAGGTCGAAAAGGACTTGAAAACCATTGTATTCTGTTTTTACACAACATCCAAAATTCGTTGGAATATGGGTTTTTATTTCAGATTTGAACTGAAGTAATTTCCACACAATCATGAATGTTAGCTCCTTTAGAGCAATACAGTACAGCCATTTTGGATTAGGACTCCGGTAGCTTTAATTGCATTTCTCTTCTTGCTAGCAGCCTGAGACTCTTAGCTTTACTGCTGAGCTCTCAGGGAGATGATCTGAAACAGCACATGAGAGTTTGTTACAGGAACATCTTCCTTTCACTCAAGTTGACTGAATTAACCTTCACTGATTTAGACTCTTGCTGACAGAGCATGCAGCTTTATGAATGGCGTACCAGGATTAAAATGAAGCTATTAAAGTGGTGACTGTCCTTCCCCTCCTGCCATTCAGAGCTATGATGTCTTTAATAGCAGCCATTACCAGATCAGGATGTGCCAACAGCTCTAAATAGTTAACTGTGGAGAGGAACCTCGGATGCGTCAAACAGGAGGAGACAGACTTATCACAACAATCATGATGTCCTTCTGCGTTTTAAAATATTCTCACCATTCAGTACTCAAGGTTTTATTTGGGACGCATGTCACTGAGTTGCTTAGAAACTGAAGTTTACAGAAGAAGAAAAAAGGCTTCCGGGCAGCAGAACATGACATTTTACTGCTGTGAGAGCAAAGAGGGGGTGGATGCATTGAAAGTTCGAATTCTAAGCATATGGTGTGAGGTGCATGGGAATGAGACCCTGCATCTTAAGTGATGGTATGCTTACATGAAAATGTATCAACCCTAATGCTCCGTGTCATGGCCATCGGACACATCACAAGCTCTGAACTTGTGGGGATGTCTTCTCGTGGTGATTTTCTGCTCACTGATGGGGTTCGCACGGAGCTGGACTCTAAATTAGGGAGTAATCTTTCAGCAGTTGGAGTACGAAAGTGGCTTCACCTTCCTCATGAGCAATATCATTTATTCAGGCCGTCTCCAGTCAGGGTGCCAAAGTATAATTTAGATTTGGACAACAACTAGAGTTGATTGAACAAGAACAGGACGGGGCGGACTTTCAATATTACTTTCATCTCATAATAAATAGTGGTAGAGGTATTAGTTGCAATGATAGTTGTTGATTGGTTGCCTTATTTTGTTATCGCAAAAAAAAAAATTTAAAAGGCCTTTAACAAGAAAATAAGATATTTTATGTAGTTTCACAGCAAGTTATTTTTGATGATGAACTGTACCTTGATACCCTGACTTAGCAAGTTTTTCATTCATTTTAATCAAGTCATGCAAAGTATAACAATTTAATGCTGTTATCTTGGACAAATACTTATTTGTGTGTTTATTTGATATGGTCAGGGTATCAAAGTATAAGTTATTCTTTGACTGCATTTGATTGAGGAAAAAAATGATGTTAAACAGTACGAAGTATGCAGCAGTATTATCGTTTCTATTGTTGTATCAGTAGATGTTGTGATAGTGATGTCGATCTCCTGGACCTCATTTATCGTTTTATTAACTCCACCAAGGAGGTTATGTATTTGCCTATAATTGTTTGTTAGATTGTTTGCAGGATAACTCAGAATCCTTTGAATGGAATTTATTGACATTTTCAGGGAATTTTGGTCATGGCATAAGGAAGAGATGATTTGATTTTGGTGGTGATCCAAAATTGGGAATTGTGGATTCAGGAATTTTTTCAAGGATTTGTTGACATTTTGATAACGGGTCAATTTCCACATTTTTGACAGTAGCTCAAGAACAACGTGATGGATTTGGATGCCACCTTCAGGGAATGCTGGTCATGGCCCAAGAAAGAAGTGTTTTGATTTTGGTCCAAAACTGGATAAAGATCCAGGATTATTTTTCACGGCTTTGTTAGCAGAAAAAATAGGGTATTTTTTCACTTTTTTCACAATAACTCGCCCAACAATTTTGGAAATGCTAGATAATGACTATATAAAACAGAACAATTTAACAAATTTTAAAAAATCTGGAACTTTAATTTGGTCAAGGTGCCAAAGTATAAGTAACTTCTGAACCTTGTTTTATTAGAAAATGCAGAAATTGACTTCTCTTTTCAAAATTCAAAATAAAACTGGAAGTAAGGATCTAATTATTTGTACCATACTTACTGAGACTGAGTTCAAGCCTAGTTGTCACATGTTGATGTGTCCTTGGGCAAGGCACCTAACCCCTGTCTGTGGATTTATTCACCTGTCTGTCCATCTGTCTGTCTGTCCAATAGCGAACAATCTATTTCATTTTGTCAACATGCCTTTATCATCTTGTCATTTCGGCCAGTTCATGCTGTTATTCAGTACCATAAAATCAAATCAAGAACTTCACAACGTAATTTGACATTTATTCTAAAATCATTTGTCTGATTTTTTTGTTTCAAACTGATAGTTAGAACAACAATGATTGTCTGTTTCTGTGTTTTTAATTAAAGGTGGTCCCACTCTAGATTTAGACCAAACAAATGTAACATTGCTGTTTCTGTGAGGATCCCACCATAATCACCATCAGACTGAGCTTATAACAGATGGGGAGGGGTCCCTCATGAGAAAATCTATTTCTGAGACCGTCACTCCCGGCCCGGGTCTTGGAGCAGTTAACAGCATGGGAACCAATAAATTCCAAATCAGCTTCAGCTGGAGTAACTTTCTCAGGTCATATATTTTTTAGGCACTCGACATTTTCTCACAAGAACATTTAGGTGGAAGCACTCGCTCATTTAGCATACACTGCCTCAGAAGGACTTTGAAGTTCCACTCGGAGGGAAAATGGATTCGAGTGCAGCGCTGTGGGGCAAAAAGAAGGAAAGAAAGATAAAAAATACTTAAAGAGAGGGACTCTGAGGGTGTGTAATATCCCTCCTGCTGTCAGCCTGACTTTGCTGTGAGAAAAATCACTCTGCGTCTAATTAAAGCTTCTCTTTACACCAATGATGCAACACATGTTTATGATCTTCTGCACTGGGGGCAAAACTTGAGTTTCTTTGTGCATTGAGGCAATAACTGATCAAAAAAGTAGGCCAACGTGTTAAATTTGACACATCAAGACGTAAGTGTAGTTTTAATTTGGCTGATTTGCTGATGCAGGGATCATTGGTCACGACATTCAATGTTAGTCTTTTGCCTTGGGCCATTTTTCCAGTATATTTTTGGTAATTCTCAAAAACTTTTTGACTGCAGATGGTGAAACCGCCTAATTCTCCCCAACTGTGTGTTGTTCATTACTGTCACAGTCTTTCCTTCCTCCTGCCCCAGGTTTTTTGAGCATGTTGTAGGCATTGAATTAAAAATGTTCATAGAAAAACAGTATCTCACGTTTTGTTCGATTTTATCAAAAATGTAGCAAAAAGGATAAGCAAATCACCATTTAATTTATTTATTTATTTATTGTTTGTTTGATGTGGGCGTAAGTTGCATTGGACAAACCAGATGCGTTGTTTGGGTGTTTCAGCACATGTGCTAATTTGCAACCCTTGTCCACAGGAGGCTTTTGAGATTGTGAAATAATAAAAGAAATAGAAGAAAGAGAAAAAAATGCAGTGTATAATAACATTACAAAAATAAAAGAGAAGCAGTTTGCTTCACATTTTACCCAACGTCCCAACTTTTCTGAAATTAGGTGGGGTTTTTTTATTCATCAGCATTTGGAAAATCTACCATTGAACCAAAAAAATACATTTCCTCTTTTTTTCTTCAGTTCTTTTTAGACAAGAAGAAGAGCTAACGGAGGTTAGCCACCCTGTTGAGCGAATATTGAAGACTAGTTAGCATACATTAGGCTAACGATTGTGCATTAGCTTGCAAGCTACACCTACCATTAACTTGTAGCTAGCTGTCTTTAAGGCGTCTTGATGCTTAATTTTTTTAGGCAATGATTAGAGGTCTAGACAATAAATTATAAAGGGGAATCAAGAGCACAGGAAGAAGATATTGTGGCCTATTGCAGTTAGCATATTTACAGCATGCCAAAGAATTTGTTAGTTCACTAACAAAGTAGGATGTTTTTTACTTAAGTCTCATTCAGGTGGTATCCTAAACAAAGACATATTATTTGTATTACTTGAAAGTAGTCAACTAAATTTAATACCAATAATTCGGTATATTAGTTGCAGCAGTGTATGGAAACAGTCTATTTTGGGGGTCTCTCAGAGGGAAAAAACAAACTGTAAATTGTCTTTGTGTGCTCAGCAAAGTCCATTACGTGCTTTTCTGGGCACCGTGCTCTTTAAGGGCAGAATTATGATTAAAAGAGATAGAATAGCTATTAAAAAGTCTGTTTTGTGTCACTTTGTTTACCAGTGTGTTTTAAGCATGATCTGAAAGAGGATGTTAGCATCGTAAGATCGAGCAAGTTTCCACATTTTTGACAATAACTTAAAAAATTTCCAGTGGATTTTGATGGCATTTTAAGAGAATGTAGGTCATGGCGTTAAGAAGAAGTGATTAGATTTTGGTGGTGATCTGAATCCGGATGTGGATCCAGGAATTTTTTCAAGGATTTGTTAACATTATGATATAGGCCAGTTTGCCTCATTTTTGGTAATAACTACAAAGTTTTACACCAATTTTGATGACATTTTCAGGAAATACTGGTCATGACACAAGGGAGAACAGTGCCAAAGGGGCAGTTTTTCCCATTTTGACATAAATCACCGTACAATGTTGGAAATGCCTTTGTTGAAGTTTTGTTCTCTGAGCACGTTTTATGATTGCTGTTTTGCACAAGGGCATGTTAGAGCCCGATATGTAACAATGACCTGAAATGTTATAAAAAAAAAAAAAAAATGTAATAAAACCCAAAATGTAATAAGTGATCGATAACGTAACAAGATGCTGAGCCCAAAACGTAATAACTTTTGTTACATTTTGGTTAGTTATTACATTATGCCCCATAATGTAACCAAGTTATTACGTTTTGGGCTCAGCATCTTGTTACGTTATTGATCAATTATTACGTTTTGGGTTTTATTACTTTTTTTTTTCATAACATTTGTCACATATAGGGCTCTAACAGGGCATAAATGGAGTTTCACAGATGCAATTACAGCCAATTATGGCTCTATCTTCCTGGAAATTATGTTATTTTTGATGTTGTCTTGGTAGAGTTTGTCAGATTTTAGCATGAAGAATGCACTTTTTTGGTATTTTAATGAATGACGAGCCATATTTAGGGAGCTGGAGGGCTGCATAATCGAAATCAAAGGACTAAGTTGCAGGTCTTGCCTGGAAATCAATACATAAAATATTAATAGTAATGCCTTCAATGAGTTATGAAAGCAAACAAGACCATCAAAGGCAAGATTGACTGTTTCTTTAATTTTATTTTGTTATTTCTGTGACTGTTGCTCAAGGGTTGGTGTCAGATGAAGTGATTAAGAGCCACGAAGAAGTCTTTATTTCCTTTTTTTGTGACAGACATTAAATTAGATGTTACGGTGCATGTCGGTGAAAAATCCAGCAGCACTTGATTTGGTCGGCGTGTTAAGAAGTGCATGTTGAATATCTGAATAACATGAGAAAACATCTGTCTGTAGTGTCATGTAGGTTTTGTGTATCGGCTTCTATTCCCCGATCTTGTTACCTCTGGGTCATGAGGAATGTGTACATTGGCCAGATGCAATTTATTTTTAATGTGAACCACACTCACCGGGGACCTGGTGAATAAAATGAGAGAATATGAAGCACAAGGAGAGAAACCTCTCGCTGCAGCATAAACAACCTCAAGGAAAAACTCCCAGGCGCTGACGAATAAATCAATATCCACGATGGTCCATAAAGTCAAAGTATCTGAAAGCAGGCGCACCACATTACTGGATTATTTTCCCAATAACTGATCCAGTAATGAGATCTTTCATCAGGGCCTTCATTTGCATGATCATTACAGCTCTAGTTATTGTTCCAGTGACAACAGGGAGCACCCGGGGGCCTCGTGCTCCAAGTGATCCTCTGACTAATTTGTTCGTATGAAAACTCCAAACGTAAGATCCGGCCGTGACATGTACGTGACTCGCAGTGTAAAGTGGAGCTTTTTACAGTGTTGTTAGTAAAACCAAATTTAATTTCATCCCCAACCTGACATCAGAATGATTTTCTAATTAGTAATACCCGACTGGATAAAATAATTACTGAGCACAGCTGCACGCCCAACTCCATTACAAGTCCGCCTGAGAGCATGAGAGCACATCAAACAACGGCATTCAGACACAGTTCACGCTATCTGCACCTCTGGTTTACACATGCTCTGATTATTGGATCTTATTTGATTAAGTCTTTCCTGATTTCAATAATGAAAGGAAGGTCAGAACTAGAGTTGGGAGCATTGCTGGATACTAGCACTCAGTTTATTTGACCAAGTAACCACGGCCGCTTAATTTTTATTATTTTTTTTATGATGTGTTTTGACACATGAGTCAAGAGAAGGTTATACACCTCAAGATGTGCAGTGAAAAACTGGTGAATCTGGAGCAAGACTCAAAGACCTCGACCTTTCCATACTTCTCAAAAAGTTTGGAAATGTCATTTTGGATGATTATTTCCTTTTATAGCCTAAGCAAGAGCTTACCACCTCCTTTACTTTGAGAGATTACTGAATTAATAAAAATCTGTTACTACTATTTGGCACCAAACGCCATTGACTTGCATTGCAGGAGTTGATGCAACATTTAAGGTGGACCTTTATCAACCTAAGCAAGAGCATACCACTTCCTTTACTTTGAGAGATTATTTTACAATACTCCTCAAAAAAGTGTTTTTTTTGGTAGATTTATTCCCATCTTTAATGATACCAATTAGTATTGTATTTTATATCATTGGGAATCATTATTTGATACCACTTCCAACTTAGGACCAAGTTCACACACTAGTGATGACCATGGACTTTCATGACCTTGACCCTTCCCCTTAATAATTTTCAGAGTTTATCCTTAGTGACAACATTGTGTTAGGTTTGAGCTAAACCCCTTAAAGCGTTCTTACATTACATCTATGAATTCAAAGGCAAAGGATACATTTGCGGCTCAATGACCTTGACCTCTTCTTATTTGCAGTGTTTTAAAACGTCATGATCACAGACGAGGGATGAAAATGACACTTGATGATCCTGACCTTGGACTTTTGACCTCCAAATTCTAGCTAGGTCTTTATTTAGTCTGAATGTTCTTTGGTATGAATGAATTTCAGTTTGACAGCTGTTCTTAAAATCATCTTCAGAAACATGGGATCAGGAGAAGGAATAATGATCCACTGTGAGGCTCCAGCTTAAGAGAGCTTGACTCATAAACAGATCCATGCATATGCAACATGCTCTGGTGGCTAGAACACGTGGTGATGTTTACGGACCATGAAGAGTTGCAAAGGATGGCAGCAACCCACATGAGAGGTAACAGCGACATAAAACAGGCTAACTCAGATAACAAGCAAGGTGGCGATAAACATAATTCACAGTCCTGCAGCATTGACCAGGGATTGATGAACTCCAGTGACTCCAGTGGAATCACATTATCAATAGCAGTGAAAGCAGCCCCTCAGACTCAGACTCTTGGGCTCTGCACTTGCGTCACGCTCGGGAAGCGTGCGACACAGTCACCCTGCCCACATCTCCCACATTTCCTCCGCTCCCAGACTTCCTCCTGGCCCTGCTTGCCAAGCCCTGGCACCTCAGAGTCCAAACCGCGGAGGAGAGGCGGGACGTCATCCGTCATCTGCGCTGACACCTCATTATGAAAACGGTGATCTCCTAAGCCGCAGCACATGGCCCGGGGCCGCCTGCTGCTCGCTCAGATCTCCAACGGAGAGCCTGCGAGCCAGCAGGAGGGGTCAGAGAAGGCTGCCTCAATGACATGTGGGAATATGTGTGTGATGACAGGAAGACGAAAGATGGGAGCGCTAAGGTGAAGATACTTCTGAACTATAAATCCAGCTGATGAAATCGGCTTTTGTTGTTGCCCACAAACACTGTCAGACAGCGGAGGCAGGAAACATCACACACCCCTCTCAGTTTCCAGAGGATTTCTCTGATTGTGTCTATCGCAGCCCCTCTGGTATGGATAACTGCGTCTTTCCTGGTGATAAAAAATATCCTTTAACGTAACATCTAAACATTTAGATAAGGTGTTGATCAAACGCGACATAAACAGAAAAGAGGCCTCACTCTGAGCACTTTGCCAAAAGATGAACTGAAGGGCTGGAGACAGGTGACTGGATGTATTTTCTAGGAAATTAGCAGGTAATGATCAAAGGGGGTGGGACCAGTGGGCTTGTAATCTAGTCCCTTTGTGTACTAACTTATGCCACAGTCCGTTTATAATCCAACACATCCAGTGCCCTCCAAATCGAATCACAACACAAATTCACGTTTTACCTTCTCTATTTCGTGATTTAAATATTGCCTTCAAGCATATGAAACAAACTTCTATTAAGAACGGAGCTTGTTGTATGTGGTTTTACTGAATAGGCAGAGCAACAAAATCCAAGAAATGTTGATAAGTATGTGATAAATGCTCAGACTCAGTGCTTATGGGGCCTTTTTGTCTATAAAGCAACCTCAAAAATGATACCTAGGAAACATCAAGGGGAGCTGATTAAAACTCTACCCTCTTGCAGAAGAAATTAATAGAATTTAATGGAGTTTATCCAGCAGACATTCACATTAGGAAGAAATACAGCTAATGAAATTTATTGCCTTTAGCGCAAAGCTGTTTTAGAAACCAGCTGGTATAACAGGTGTCTCATTTACAAGTCCACATCCTCTTGCCAGCGCTTACCAAATCTGAAAGGGCAGGTGTAGCAGGATATGTTCTGTGTTACTTCGAGTAAAAAGAGGCAGTAAAGAATTACTAGGCAATAAAAAAAACCTTTCAAATTGACAAGCTTTATGTTCCTGCACACCGGAATAAAACCATTAGATTTTGATGGTCACTCTGACCTCACATACAGATCATAAATTGTAGAACTTAAAATTGACTGCACTGATGTTTTACGATTAGTTAATACCAGAGTCAACATTGAAATTAAAATCTTTAACTTTCTGTGTTAGGTTTCTGGTAATTACATACAGTCGTGAAATACCAACCACTGAGGGGAGAGAAAGAAAGTCTGTGAAAGACGTTAACACTCTAAAATTGTTATTTCAGTGGACTATATCTCCCCTTTAATACCAATTGGGATTGTGTCATATGTCATTGGAAATCCTGATTAATCACCATGACAACAAACTACAACTTGTAAGGATCGTGCATTTGTGGAAGGAGCAGCACAGCTAAACATGTGGGCAGTACCCCCAGTAACTGGAAGATGATGTACCAGTACACAGAGTGGCAGCTTCATTTATTTCCAGGCCTGGTGTGATTTACAGTCTTAGGACTGAGTTTCCGTGAGACTGGTAAAGTGAAAGAAAGACCGTGACGTGGGTGTCCCAGAGAGACAACACCCTAAGCAGACCGGTTCCTCATCCTTGCTTCACTGAAAAACCGTAGACTTTCCTCAAGGAGCAGAAGAGATTTTTTCACATTCTTTGGACGTTAGCCACACATTTTTGGCCCTTTTCCATTAGCCCTACTCTACTCGGCTTGGCTTTCCCCGACTCTACCCGGCTCTACTCTACTCGCTTTAGTCTGCTTTTCCACTAGCCCGGTCCCCTACCCAGCGGGGCGGGGTAGCCGTGAAACAGCTGGGCGACACTGCGTTCATGCCATTTTGAGCGCGACACAACCAAAACAATGGAGGACTTGGAGGCAATAGTATACTTGCTGCTCGGTCTGTGGCTTTCTGTTACAAAGAGGAAAGCAGCAGAAGGCTGCAGGCGGCGAGAAGAAATACCCTTGAGAAGTACAGGAGAGTTTTGGAAGCTATACAACAGTTTGAAGCCGAGGACGAGAGCAATCGGGCTGCAAAGAAAAGACGTATGAGGGTAAGCTAATGGAAGCTACCGCTAGCTTGTTAGCTAGCTCGTAATGATAGAGTCCTGTGTTTAACATTGTGATGGCAGCAAGTTATTGCCATAAAGTAACAAAGTGTATGTACTGCAGTCCTGTTTTGGGCATCGCGCTCATGACTCATCGTTGACGACATTCTCTAACCAATCAGAAGCTGGCAGTCGGTCGACATCACCTTTTAGTATCGACTCAGCTCGCTTAGAACCAGAGCAGAATAGGTACTAAAACTGGTTTGTTTTAGGAGGTACTGTGCCGGTGGAAACGCAACGCAAACCGGGTAGAGCCGTGTAGAGTAGAGTAGAGTAGGGCCAAGGCGGGCTGGTGGAAAAGGGCCATTAGCTGTGTTGCTCATTTTATAAATGAGTGATTCATATGTTCGTGCTCCAGTAATTGCTACCTGACCCTGTTGGCGGAAAGATATGTAGCCCTGCGTTGCATCACAAAATAGTGGTAAACACAGGGGCTTCGTCAAGGCAAAGTGAAACGCTTTATTAAAGAATGTTACTGTATTGTATTGTCAAGCCAACAGAGTTTTGTGAGTAGCATTGACCTATAAGTCTTTAATTACATACATAATTATTTACTGGCTACCATCCGCCCCCAAATGTCTCCCCCAGGAACAACATTTGCAAGTTCCTTTATCGGCACTCATATTTACTAGCGTCATGGGCCTCAGCAACCCCAAGTTGCCCTAATGTCCAGTTTGACTCGAGGATCTATTCTGATTTTGGACTTTACAGATCAAAGTTTTTGGGCAGTATCGCTTAAGAAATTTCTACAAATTTGGCACATTGTAAAGCAGGAATTCTCTCTTTTTGGCAAAGTCAAAAAAGATCCCAAGTTGCTTCACAACCTTGGCAGCAAGTACTAGTCTTGACCTTTGACACTTGAGTCACAGAAGACAAAAACAGAAAAAAAACGGCAGAGCAGGGAATCTACAGTTGCCATTTTTTATCCGCTTAAGAAAAATAAGCCTGTTTAAGTCACTCCGAGTGCTCTCCCGCCTACGACTGTTTGAACAGTGTGAAGAATAGATTGATTTCTCGGTGACCAGGTACCTGATTAGTCACTCTCTTAATGTGACATGATTCACTGAAGAGAAACATAATAGTTGAGTTGATGCAAACAAGATGCTGTCAGTCATTTTGGCAGGCCCCCAGTACTGATGAAGGGGAGGAGTTATGAGTGTTTTCTTGCTTCATTACAACAAAATCTGAATACAAAAGAGGCTGCATCCACCTCCTGTTTATAGCATAACAAGTGCTATTTAGTTAAATAATCCCTAAACATGATGTTCAATATCCCTCTAGCCCTATGTTTCTTTTTTGTTCTTCGCCGAGAAATAATCGGTCAGCGACCACCCACACCGAGAGAGTAGGCGGCAAATGACACAGTAGTTTATTTTTCGTGGGTGGGAGTCAATCAGCACAGGGCAGCTAAAACTCCGGTTTGGCAACAGTCTGGAAAACATCCTGGGAGATCGAACAAAGCTCGGCAGCTGGAGGCAGAAAGCTCATCATCAAACAAAGGCCAGTGATTTGGATGGTCCTCAGAGCGGACAGAAGTATAACAGAAATAGGAGCGCAGTCAAGATACAGTTTAACCATTTAGAGGAAAGCAAACAATAACACTTATTTCATTTCTGGGGAAATTTAACCCCCCGGATTACGCCCACTGATCCTTACATGTTATCTCTAGTCTTGCTTTATATGACTTTAAAATGGCTTCTTAGATGGGTGCCAATAAGTTATGAAAAATGCTGATTTGAAGATGATTTTTATGTTTGAAAGATGCTTTAAAATCCATGAAATAGCCCACAGTGAATGTTTTAACATTCATGTAATAGGTCAAAGTCAAGGTCAGAGGTCCCATATTTAACTCTGCTTGAAAATGCCATATCTTAAGAATTTTAAAGGATTTTCTTTCCAACTTAAAAGTCCACTCCGGTTTAAGGATGAACAGATGTCTCAGGAACACCTTTATGGATAAATATATTTCTTGGTAATAAGTCAAAGCAAAGGTTGGTTGGCTACGTGTTCATTCAACACAAAGATGAGCTGATTAGAATTTAGTTGTAGCAGGTCAAAGTCATAGTCGGGGTCCCATGTTGAACCCTGTTTGTGACTGCCATATCTTAGGAAATCTTTAGGGGATCTTATGCAAACTTAACACCAACGTCAAGTCTGACTGGGATATGAACTGATATAAATTTGGTGATAATTGGTCAAACACAAAGTCACCAGTCATTCCTTGTGTTCTGATCATGACGTCTCAAGAAATCTTCAAGGTATTTGAAAATTGACACAAAGATGAACTGAAAAAGCAACTTAGCCCCTCTGCTTGACCCTTCATTGATATTTTTTATCCTTTAGTGTTTACCCTGAAGAGGAAAAAAAAGTCCAAGGAGTAGTCTTATGCATAACTCTGCTGTCGTTCTACTGGATATTTACTTTCTCTAAAATATATTAGCGGCAGTGTTATCGTTCAACACCTAAGAGTCACATGCCAGACTCTTGTTGGCCGTGCAAATATTTTTGTGTCCTGGAGATACAAACATTTAACTTACCTGATTATCCAACAAGTCGTATGTATGTTTTAAGCTAGTAAGCCAAGTTTGCTCAGGGGATTTGCCTCACAGGCTGTCTTTGTAGTCTAGCTGTTTTGAACTTAACGTGTTGTTTCTAGGACAAGCACGGCAGCTTAGTTTGTCTGTTCTTTAATATTGATAATAGCTCCACTTGACGTATGAATATTTAACTAGTGGCAAGGAAAGTGAGGGGAATGTTCAGTTTCAGTGGCAGCTAAAGCAAATATTGACCCTTGAACTTTACTTTTGTAATTATCAGCCAATCCCAGTTCCAAACAAATCATAATTTATTTTCATTACCTCCAAACAAGCGAGGTTCCCGGTGCAGCTCAGGTCACAGTGAAAAGGAGCTTCATCTTTATAATTAGCTTTTGAGTGGATTTGAATGAGTGATGGTCTGAAAGGCTCACAAATTCATGCTGGGGGCTCAACAAAGCATGAAATAAAGGTTGTACTACATTCTGCTCAGGAGTGTGTCCAAAAACTGCTAAGTGTAAATGAAAAAAGGATCAGTAAGGCCTTTTGCATGACTGTTTGTCTCTGGTTCTTGTGTGTATTACATTCACAAAGTGGCGAAAGGAAAACCCAACATGGGAGTGGTGAAACCTGCTCTGACAGCAGACAACAGCAGGGCAGCAAACCACAAACCAACGAATCGCGGATATTTGACAGAAGGTGCTGTACTCATGCATCACTTTTCATTGTGCCAACAGGGGGTTGCTCAGCTGAGTAAGTGCGAGTCAGTTTCTGGTTATACTGTCAGACTAAGTACTGGACTTTCTCTTGGAGCTCCCAAAGTCCAAGTCCAGCACCACCAGGGCGCGTGAAAGCACGTTGTCAACACAGTAAATGTGGTGCCCCTCAGTTTAATTCATGCAGGGCTTTTACCTTTTTTTAGCCACAAATTTGAGGAACTTTGGAAAACAAAGTCCAATCTGGCTTGATTTTTGGAGGTAAGGAGTCAAGATGATCGAGCCTCATAATCAGCCCTTGCTTGTGACATCATAGCATGGTAGACTTTGCAGGATTTCCTTGAAACTTTACAATCATAATATGATTTCTTGATCTTGAAAACACACACCTAGCACTCAGAATCATGTTGATATCATTATTAGTTCGACATTTACTGAGCAAAAATGATTTGCTAATGGCGGTGACCTGGATCACCAAAATCTAATCATTTTTAAGTTGGGCCAATACCAACATCTCCTGAAAATTTCAGCAAAATCTGTCCAGTAGTTTTTGTGTAATCTTGCTAACAAGCAAACAAACAGAGGTAATTAGACTGTGAAGGTCAAAGGCCAAGGTATTGCGCATCCTTCGCTGATAAACCTGACACCAAGAGATTTTGCTCAAAATTTGCACAAATTTCCTCAAGCACAAGGATGAACTGGTTGATTTTGAATATCAGGGATCGTGAGGTCAAGGTCACAGAGGTTCATGCTCATCCCTTGCTTGTGAATGCATGTTCTCAACAAATTACGGACTTGGTTAGAAGTTTCACAAATGTCCGTTCTTACTGGATAATCATCTGTTAAGATTTTGGAGTTGAGAGGTCAAGGTCACTGGAACTCATGATCATCATTTGCTGGTCATTGTCAAAACTCAAGAATGCCTTTTGTGATTTCTGTCAAACTTGGCGCAGTTGTTCAATCTGACTCATGGATCGACTGATTACATTTTGGCGTTTTAAGGTCAAAGGTCATTGGACCTCATGTCAGTTCTCAATTGCAAGACCATGACTATATTATGTGATCAAGAGTGATCTAATGCTGCGTTCCATTAACATCGGAACTGGGAAGAGGGAAGTGGGAATGACATCATCTCCGAGTTATCAGCGTTCCAGTTGCAAAGTCGGAAAAAACGTGCTGATCTACCAGGCTATTGCTAACCATTGTGTTAGCCGTTGTTAGCACGCCCTGCGTTGTAGTTCGCACATACCACATGAAGAATGTAAATATCACTATGGCAGCATTTCCGTAAATATAAGTCGAACAATACTATGTGTACGGCTGATTTAGTGCGACAAACACGAGTCAGAAGTGCTAATGAACAGATTATTACAGGAGCTTAATAACTGTTTACACTGGAGGCAGCCATCTTTGATTGTCAACTTGGGGTTGGTGAGGATCCCCCGAGATCCCAGTAGGAAATTCCGACCTCGGAGGGCGTTCCAGTTGAAATTTCCCACCTGGAACTCGGAAATCCCGACTTCCCAGTACAACTGGAACGCACCATTATAACAAGGGGCTCCCATGATAGTCCCTTTTTTTGAACATTTTATCTTCTTAGGGATTTTTTTTTAAATTTGCACAACTGCCCACTCTGACTTAAGGATGTCAAAATGTCAAATGTCAAACCTGTTACCAAGTTATAAAGTCATAGGTCAAGGTCATTGGGTAGAAGCAAGAATAATAGAATTTAGATGTCAAAGGTCATGCCATCTGACCACATCATCATCCTCTGACACTTAACCACTTGAGCACACTGTGCACATGTTCCACCTTGAAAAAGAATGAAATGATCATATTTTAGAGGCCATAGGTCAAAGTTTAATGACAGTCCTTTGCTAGTAAAGGTTTACAATGTCTGAGACATTGGGTCTCACGGTTATCCATTTTACTTTGATTTTAGAGGTCATAGTTCATGATTATTTAACCACATATTCATACCATACCTATGAATGCAATGCCTAAAAATACTCTGAAGACTCAAATGTCAAACTTTTGTCTAATGTCCACTCTGACATGAGTACGTCAAGATTTTATTATGAAAAGATCAAAGGTCATTGAGTCTCATGACCATCTCTTGAGTCTGAGACAAAAAGGGATTTTTCACAATTGAACAATTTGCACAATCGTTCAGTCTAGATCAAGGATGAACTGAGTACGTTCTGGAGGTCATAGGTCATGGGTCAAGGTCATCAGGTCTCATCATCAGCCCATGACATGATCTTGAATCTTAGTGCTAATTTTCACTCTGACTCAAGCATGAACTGATTCGTGGAGTTACAAGGAGGAAGTTGCGCCTATTGATCATTTTTGAGGCATTTGAGGGTCGTGACATTTGGACATTTATCCTTACTATTAAAAAGTATATAACCCCACATAAATTTTATCAAACTTCTCTTTTAACATTTCAAATATACTCACAAACTTTTTCTCCTCCAATTCTTTCAGCTCTCCGCCTGATTTATCTTCTGTCTTCATGCACATACTGAGGATTCAACCCGAGACAGGTAATTTGATTTATTACCAGAAAGCTTCGCCATTTTTCTGTTGGATGATTTTACCCAATCAACCAAAGTTCCACAGCACAGAACCAACATTTTTGACCATGGAAAAAAAGCAGGCACAGCTCTCACAGTTACAACTCAGTGTACCTCCAAGCTGTAATTTTAAGGTGAAATGCTTACATAATGTTGCTTTTAGAAGCAGATCTGCATGATTCATGTGTGACGCTCAATGTTCCCTGTGGGGGAAATTGGGCTTTTAGTGAAAAAAACTGCAAAAAAAGAGAAACGATGAAGGAAAGGCAAAAGAGGCATTAAAATTGCACAATGGGAAAATACAGCGTTCGCGTGAAGGCCGTGGGAACTAAAAGCAGCATTTAGAGGAGAAAAAGGGAAAATATGCACAAAAATGACAGAGGAAATGTGCTTTTATATGATTTCCAGCATGAATTTGCTGCGAGTACGGACTTCTATGTTGCATGTAGTCATGTCCATGAAGTCCACATTTGCATTCTGTCTGTGAAGCGCCGTTCACAGGATCAAACCTCCAGATGGACATGCCATATGCACAGGAGCTACTCTGTACTTTGACGCCTTTCAGTGGAGCTCAGACCAAAAACTGTACCCTTATTTTCACTGTCATGGAGGTAAAACACAGTGAAAAGACTTGCTCCTTTTAAAGTTCAAAGAAATGTGACAATTTTCTGACATTTCAAAGAAAAGATAATGGCTCTGCTGGAAATGTTTACACAGTTTGCATGGACGAGAAAAGACGGACACATAAACAGGCTGTTGACTGACTTTTGACAGCCTTTAACGGAGCAGACAAAAGTGATTTAAATGTCTTCATTCTGCCCTCTCCTCTTCTTTTATCACTGTCAGTTTGCCTTGTTTCCTGTGGACATTGATGAAAAACATTATTGTCAAATAATGAGCCGAAATGAAGCAGATAAAGGTCAAAAGAGATGTCATTTTTATTCTTAATGGATCACAAAGCAAAGCCATGCTCTTGCGCTCAAGTCCCATTGTAGTTCCTGTCATCATTAGTCATTAAATTTCTCGTATTTTTGTGCTTCTCCTACTGCCCAGAACAAAATCAGGAGATTTGACTTCTTTTGGACATTTCAGTGAGACGACCTCAGGAAAGACTGAGACAGCCAAGGAAATTAAGTAGTGGAAGGAGCTTTGAGCAAGGCAGGTACTCGTTCTAACTTTATCTTACTACACCACACAATATCTACAGTTTAAGAGCATTAGCCATAAAGCTAACATTTAAAGGTTTTAGTAAATGGTTCATACAGTAGCCTTGGTGATGCTAGGCTTTAAGTCTTTATTGCCCATATATGCTAACTGCATTACCCTGAATCTGGTTTCTTAATTGATGCTTCTTCCTTCCTCAAGTTTGTCACCATTAACAGCTCCAACAACCCACCCTACGCCCAGTAAACCAAGGAGTTCCTCAAGGTGCCATACTTGGACCCCTCCTCTTTGTTATTTCTATTGATCTCAGTTTCATGTCTTGTGCTGAAGATACGCAGCCCTTTTTAAGCACCAAATTGTCTATTGACTCTACCCGCCCCCCATCCCCCTAGAGTTAAGATCTTCCAGGATTGTCCTATTTCATAAACAGGGGCACATTTTATGCAACTCCACCGTCAGTCTCAGGCACCTAAAAGGCAACATCATGGTAGTTTATGATGTCTCTCAGAACCTTATGATGGTTCAGATTTGCACTCTACAACTAACAAATCCCACCCTCACAGCCCCAAAAGACCAAGGTGTACCTCAAGGTTCAATGCTTGGGCCCTCCTTCTTTGTCATTGATATGCCTCCAGTAGGTCAGATAATCATGCTTTCACCCCAATTCCAACAGCAACAATCAAGCCACTTAGCCAAACCCCCACTCCATCCCTTAATCAAGCACTTTTCACACTGCACCATTTCAAAATTGTTGCACCATTTTGTTGCAGCAATAATCAGATCATTCAGAGATAAACAGTCTCAATTTCACTATCAAGTCTGGGCTCAGCTCGCTTTGGCTCGCAAGAAATGTACAATGCTCATGGTTGTGGCCCCTGTGGCGCTACTTCAGGAGGCTGAAAATCTTCTTATCGACATTGACTCTAGTTCTGTACACCCATCTTCAAAGATCCAGAGCCTAACTGTCCCTATGGACAACCTCGTTCTCAGTCCCTAATCAATTCACTAACCTAATCTGTCTTTTTCTCTTAGAAACCCATTGCAATGCAGACCATCACATCCAGCCCCTGTGGCCAAAACCCTCACCACTTAGCAAAGCCCTGTAGGACGTGCAAAACCTGGCTACCAGGGTTCCTACTCCTGGCAGGACATCAATTCCACACTTATCCACCTTCACTGGCTAGACGGTAGGTTCAGTATTAAATACAAGATCCTCCAACGTAACTCTCCGCCGTCTTACCCATACAACCTGTCCCAGAACCTCCACCCCAAAGACACTGGCCTGCTTTTTGTTCCTAACACTAGGCAATAGCTGACATTGTACCCCCCTCTGCTCTGTGTAACTCCTCACCCTTGAGAGTGACTATTCCACTATGCAGTTCAAACTATTCTTCTCAAATGAACTTCACATAACACCAACGAGCTAAGTTCCAACACACCCAAACCACCAGTCAACTTTGTGAAAAGTTAGAGAAGTCATTCAGAGAAATATGAACAGTCAGAGAAAAATCCATCTGGACACTTCAAAGAGTCTGTCAGAAAAGAGGGAGGAAGTGACTGATAGACAGTCTACACAAACATCAGCTTTCAGGGAAGAAGCTTTTCTAACTCTATTCTGAGTTTTCATACAGAAAAAGTCTTTCCCGAGGATCTGCTTCCTGAAAATGGATGTTGTCTGACATTCAGCTCCATGTCCTGGCCTTGAGAAAAACCTGTTTGCCTTTTGTTTGACATAAATTTGTGAAGCGAAAATGTAAAATCTTATTAAAGATGCTGACCTTTCTATAAAGACAATATTGTACTGCCATGCTTTGTGCCCTTTGATTGTAGATAACGATGTCCAAACAGCCTTTAGCTAGGATTTACATTTTCACAGAACTCAAGACTGGCAGTGCCAGGAATCAGCTCTTGCTTCTTCTTAGTGGCAACTGCAGCCTTTCTTACTTTATTTGAGCTGCAGGATTTCCCCTCTGTTGCTTTGTTTTTGTGTTGCCAGCTCTGCCCTGCATTAGTACTACTCCTTAACTTTCAACCCTCATATAAAGACATGTCAATAAATATGGGTAGATTCTAATTCGTCTCTTTATTTACACTTGGTTCACACATTAAATCTCCTTTTTTAGACAAATAGCTAAACCTACGATGACTTATATATTGACCATTCGGTTTCAGCTCAGACAAATTTCAACATGGCACTTTTTAGCAGAACATATAGCATGCTAATACCAGAAATGCCCCCTTAATAGCCTGAAGCTTTCTAAGATTTCAGATACCATGTCAAACTATTGTCGTGGTAATTTTGTGATCACAACGGGAACAAAGCAAATTTTGGAAGATCAACTATTTTTAAAGTACTTTGTTCATCTTTAAAATATTGGTAAGTGTGTCCCATTTTTTAGCTGTTTTGTTCTCATCTACAAGCTAATCTAACCTTGCTAAAGTACAACAAAACATTGCATGAAAAAAGTACTTTTTATGACTGCACTTTTGTGGTCATGCTGTAGGTTAAAGGTTAAGAACCCAAGGTTTGAATTCTTTTTTTTTTTTTAATTTGTCATTGTGTTTTCTTAATTTTCATAGTTTTTCTGAAGCTGTTTTTTTCTTATTTTCCGTTTTGTTAACTGCTGTTCTGTTAGTTTTGTTGTGTTTCTTATTCTTGTGCTTTTGAGTTGACTCTGTGTTTTGTGATTTGTTGTTGTGGTTTTTTGAGTCGTTGTTTTTGTGATTAGTCGTATCTTTTGATTTACTGTTGTGTTTTAATTTTTGTGTTTTTGATTTATTGTTGTGTTCTTGTTTGTTGTGTTTCTTACTCTTGTTGTGTTTTTTGAGTTGCTGTTGTGTTTTGTGCCTTGTTATTGTGTTTTCTTGTGATTGCTTGTACTTGTGACTTCCCTTCACACTTTGATGGAGTGTAACTTTGTATGATCTCTTCGACCATTCTGACACCACAAACTCCTTTAACTTCACCTGCGTCTCAATTCCAACAAGAATTGGGACACCTAACGCCTACACATAGACCCATATAACATGGTTAGGGTCAAGTCAGGGGTGTCCAAACTATGGCCTGGGGGCCAGTTGTGGGGCATGTGGTCCACTTTTCGTCAAGTTCCAAAAAAATAAAATAAATAAAATGTTTTACTTTGATATTTTCTTTGTTTCAAATTGAAAGTATGGCAAGTTTGGTGGATGAGCTGTCAGCTTACTGTTGAACAAAGGCGCTGAGCGAGTGGTAGCCTGGGCTGACCAGGGCCCCCCTGAGGTCAGTTAGGCCACCCCAAAATCTTTTTCAAGGATTGTCTGTTTGCCTCTTCAAGTCAGTAATTGGGCATTCTCGGTAATGAAGCATATCTTAACTAACTTTGGCTCTGTTTTACTAAATCTAAATCACCAAAAATGTACACGTCAATATGACTCCGTCACCCTTGAATTTTTGCATATGTGGCCCACCCCTGGGACACTCTTAAGCTAAGTGATGGGGCTAGAGATGTATTAAGCCTTAGCTGTTTTCTCCCACTTGTGTGTGTAAATTTAGCCTTTAACTGATAGTTGAGCTAACTTTGATGCTTGTCACACTAGCTTGGCCCTGCTTGGTCAAAGTGGGGTCAAGCTAACTTTATAATAGCCTGCATTAGGCTAATTTGAATGAACAGGAAACTAAAGAGGGTTTTTTCTCTCAGTTTCACCCACAAACTTTTGAGACGTCCTCACAAAGAGTTTCTGGCTTTTCTCAATGATGACTCTCATGAACATCAAAGTAATGGCAGCCGGGTCGAGCACCATTTCACCTGCAATTTCGTCTCTATTAGTGAGTAGCCTGTGCGTCAGAGACTGGACTTTTCCAGGCTGATGAATCGAGCTAATGTCAGATCTTTCACCCTCATTTCTCTGACCTATCTAATGAGTGTTATACGTGATTTTGCTACGAATTTTCTTTGGCATTTAATGGATGCTGCAACCTTAACAGCAGCTGTTCAGCCACTCAAGAAGGATTTTCAGCAGAGCTCTTCTATTCACTCTATGCGAAAGAATAGTCTGTTTATGGAAATAACTTAGTTCTCACTCTGTCTCTCCACCTTACTGTGAAATATTCTGGTCTGGGAGTCGTGCCTGAATGAATTATTCTCGTCTGGAGGAAAACGCATTCAACTCTGCGTGCCTTAAGCCTCACAGCTCTATCAACTTTTTTCACCTGTTCATTTTTCATTATATACATAAAGAGGAACACAGAATTTGGATGTTTTACACAAGACGTTTGCTGTCTCGTAACATTTTATAGACCATTTTAACATGCAGTTCTTTCATATTTTCTTCATCCTGGAAACAAAGAGGCCTTATTCTCGAAGGAGAGACACCTCAGGCGCAGATAAACCCCCGCTGTGGGACTTTTTTTAGTGATGATTTAATCTCACTCTTTTCTGCTTCTTAAGACAGATTTATTTATGAGCTTTTTTTTTCGCTGAGAATCATACCTCAGATGGCTCCAGCTTTCTGAGCCGCATTGCCGATGTCTTCCCGCAGATCACTCTGCTGCAGGAAAAATCATCTGTGAAGTAAATCACACCTAATGCTAAGAGGGCGGTAAAATACAGAACACTTTTTACCATCAACTACCTGCAGTTCAGTCGCCCTCTGAAGTTCCACTCTCAAAAAGCACTCGATCCAGCCAGACGGTGAAGAGATTATTCAGAGGGAAGACCTTCCAGACCTCAGAGAGCCAGTAGGATGCTTGAACTTTCTCCAGAAGCTTCCATTGAGGTGCTCGAAATCATCCATTAGCACAGAAAAGCTCTTTATTGAGCATTAACTAAAGGGTCATGTCTGAGTATATCTATGCATTTATGCTTGTAAAAGCTAGTGCAGGAGGCTGTCCATATGGGCTGTTAAACAAGAGCGCTTTGATGGATTTTCGTCAAACTTTACGCAAATGTCCACAAAAAATTCAGGATGAACTCCTTCAATTTTGAAGGTCACAGGTTTAATGTCAAGGTCATTGCTCCTCTTGATTGTAAAAGCAACATCTAAAAAAACATTTCTTTTTTCAAATCTTGCACTAATATCCACTCAAACTCAAGTATGACATCAGGATGATCTTTGAAGAGATGATTTTTTATCCTTTATACAATATCCACTTGACACTTTGAGAAAAGGCTACAAACTTTGCTTGCTCACACTATATTTGTGAATTGTAGTCATTTTTCTGTTTTTTTGTGATTTGGTGTTGGGTCTTTTATTTGTTCCTTTACTAATTTCTGTTGTGTTTCTAAATTTCTGTTGTGTTTTTTTTGTCTGTTTTTTTGTTATTTACAGTGATTTTTTTTATTTGTTATTGTTGTTTTTTTTACTTCTTTTTGTGTTTTTTTATTCACTGTGTTGTCTGGTTTTTATTTTAATTTGTCTTAATGTATTTCTATCTTGCTGTTGTGTTGCTGTTGGGTTGATCTAATTTGATCTTATATATTTTTGGTTTCTGCTGTAGTTGTGTTGTTTAATATGATGTTTTTTATTTGTCTTTGGGTTTTCTCTTTTGCATCATGATTTTTGGTTTGTTGCGTCCTATTTATTCGTTGTTTTTATTTACATAGTTTTTTAATTTGTTCTGTTCTTGTGTGTTTGGTGATTTGTTGTGTTTATTTTTTGTTGTTGTTGCTTTTTTTGTTTGTTTTGTTTCCTTAGTTGTTGTTTTCGATGATTTGTTGTTGTTTCACTATTATTTTTTTTCTCTATTTTGAGATCTGTTTTTTGTGCTGCTATTGTTTTGTCTAATCTTTGGTTGTATTCTTAGATTTTGTTGTATTTTTTATTTTCTGTTTGCTTATTTGCACCATTATTTTTTGTGTTTTTTGTTTTCTCAATTGGTTGTTTAAGTCTCTTTTGTTGTTGTTGTGTTTAACTTGTGTTTTGAAATTTGTTGTTGTTGTTTGTTTCAGTTGTGTTTTTATGTTTTTCTATTTGTTGAATTTTCTGATATGTTTTCATACTTTTTTTAAAATGTTGTATTTTCTTATTTGGGTCATGCTTTTTGAGTTGTTGTTGTGTTTTATTTATTTGTTATTTGTTTATTTGACCACCATATGAACCTCCTCTTTCTGCACTCGATCAAAGCTCCACCCCGACAGCAGTGTTAATAGTTTCATCTCAGCAGAGACAGAAATTAAAAGCGTCCCTTCAAAATGTCAAGCACTTTTCAAAGTAAGTGGTGCTGGAGAGAAGAGTCGTAAGTAAACTAAATGTCAAGTCAGACTTTAAATGGAGTACTTTTATTACTGCACATGCTCACAAAAATATATTTATTTTTACATTTTACAGAAACGACATCTACCTCTATGTCTCTTTGAGAAATGAGGACATGATTTCTTAGACATGACGTCCATGTTTGTTATTCTACCTTTAGACTCATGCCAGTCAAATGCAGATGAGTGTCCATCACTGAAGGACATAAGAAAAGTAACAGAGACAAGATAAATAAAGACCACTCCCAGTGAAAACTTTAGGGATGTACCATGAATAAGAAATAAATCAGGGCTGTGTACTTTAATTCTGTGACCTGCACAAAAACACACACTATTCATTTCAAATCAATATGTTCACCCACACAGCATGTCCTGCTGGACACTGTGAAACGTGTCGCCCAGAGCCAGTCGATGCTGTCAGGTCCCTGATTACCTGGTGGCGAGGGAGGAATTAGGGGGTACAAACACTTTCACCCAACACATATTGATTGTAATCAGAGGAGGGGAGAGCAGGGAGCAGCGGCCGGATGAGAACAAAGCCAAAGAATTGGACAGAATGAGAAAAGGCGGGTTGCGTGTCTGCGAGTGAAGAGGCATTTGAAAATCACAGCTCTGTGCTGGCTGTCGATGGAGGATCAGGTCTTCGCCGGTTGGTGGGATCAAAGATGGAGGGGGGACATTTTCTCAAGTTCTTGACCCCCTGTTTTCAGCTGAAACATCTGTTTTAAGATGGCTTATCAGTCAATCACATGGCAACAACTGGATGCATTTGGGGATGGAAACATGGTCAAGATGACCTGCTGAAGTTCAACTCGAGTGTTCAAGGGGTCAAAGTGAAGCCTCAAATACATGACAGAAGCCAAAACAAAAACACAAAAGCCAAAGTAAAAACACAAAAACCAAAGCAATCTTTATTCATCTCTAGTTTGCTCAAGCTTTTGTGGTTTTGCTTCTGCTTTTGTTGTTTGTCTTTGACTTTTGTGTTTTTGTGTTTTTGCTTTAGCTTTTGTTGTTTATCTTTTACTTTTTTGCTTTTGCTTGGGCATGTGTTTTTGCTTCAACGTCTTTTTTGGCAATTGTGTTTGGCTTTGGCTCCTGTGTTTTTGCTTCAACTTTTTGTGTTATTGCCTCAGCCTTTTTTTGGGTTTGGCTTTTGTATTTTTGCTTCAGCTCTTTGTGCTTGTGCTTCAGCCTTTGGTCCAGCTTTTGTAGTCTTGCTTCAGCTTTTTTGTTTTATTTTGGCATTCATGCTGTCGCTCTGGCTTTTGTGTTTTTGCTTCGTTTTTTTAATTTTGTTTTTGCGCTTTTGTTTTATTGTAATTTTGCTTTAGCTTTTGTACTTTTGATATTGCTTTTGTGTTCTCACTTTTGCTGTTATGCTTTTGCTTTCGTTTATTTGCTTTGATTTTGTGCTTTTGCTTTTTATTTTGTTTTTATGCTTCAACTTTTGTGTTTTTGCGCCTTTGCGTTGGCTTTTGGGCTTTCTCTTATACTTTTGTGTTTTCAGGCATGCCTATCTTGTTTTTTTTTCTTTTGGACTTTTGTGTTTTTGCTGTGATTTTTCAAACTTTTGCTTTTGCTCCCACTTATAAACTTTTGCTTTTTTATTTCACTTTGACTATTGTTTCTTTGCCTCTGCTTTTGTGTTTTTGCTTTGACTTTTATTTGGAGCTCGATATTAGGGTCATTGTTGCCGAAATGTTAAATTAAATGGCTCAGATTTTCATAGAAACAGCTTTAGTGCAGCCCTGTAACAGTAAAGCCCCTTAACCCTTTGACTAGCAGTGCAACCGCTTGGTTGACTGTTCTGTCGGCATGTTGATGTATTTAAACTCTGAAACCTGTCTTCGGCTTTATTTATCTCATTGAGTAACATTGATAATATTCACTGAGTGGCACTGTTGTACATAGGTATCATTGTCTAAAAAACTTTGGGAAACAAAAAACATGATTGACTCAGTGGTGCATGGCTTCTCACTCACACACACACATACACAAACACATGCAATTACTCAAAGCTAGCAAGACAGTAAAATGGAGAAATAGATTTGTTGAATATATGAAAGGTTATTTTAATAAATTCTACTCTCTATGTTGTTTTATATTAAAAAAAGTGATTGTAACCAAAATGAAAGAAATCCATTAATGCCAAGAATGACCTTAAACGAGCAAGTCAACCAGAAGGTTGAGCTGCATATTTGCTTCCTGATTGGGTAATCTGAAAATGTTACTAAATGAAGAGGCAAAAACACAGTTTTACAATCAATTTTTTGCAAATGTATTTCATAGTGTGGAAGTCAAAGGGACTCCAGGGCAAGAATAACAGGAAATACAGTCTTGGATTGAGAGAGAACAGATTTTACACAATGTGATAGTCTGGATCTTTTTCATTTCCCTGCAGTTTAAGATAGGATACTAACCCACTACAGGTACTGACTGTAATGAAATCTGGCGGTGCTGGCAGCTCTTGAATCTCCACTAAATTGACTCTATATGTTGTGAGCGATGCAGGGAGGACATGAAGTTGTCTCCCTTTTCCCCTGTTTCCAAGAATCTGTAAGAGTCACAATTGGCAGATGGCTTGTGAGACGCTCTCGGCTGCAGCAGACATTTAGCAGATATCCGTCCTCATGGATCTCATCCTCAAGCTTTCTGCCTCTGTATTTCTGAAGCGTTTCACTACATGAATCATTCAGAGCGATGTGCTGCTATAGCTGTGCTTTAAGTGGCTTAAATGTCACAGGAGAAATTTTTACTTACTGCAGTCAGAACTTTCTAATTCCTTCTTTTTGAGCTGTGCCATTTTATGCAGTTAATCAATGACTCTGAGGTCAATATGGGTTGCGATAGCAACAAGATGGTCACTCTTCATCCTCGTGTGCTTAGAGACGACATGGATTAGACCAACACACATCCATGGCTGCTAATCAGTCTGATGTATGGGGCATGTTGACATTACTGCTGCGGATGAATAATTAAGCCCTTCGCCATTTTGTTTAATTAGCGGCGATATTATCATCATCTTATGTCTACTTATGCATTAAGGGGAAGAGCGTAATCACAATCAAGACAATCAGCAAGAAAAGAAGCTGAAAGGTCAGGGAAACGAGTTCTTGGATGAAGGAGGAAATAGAATCCACTTCTGCTGTTCAGGGTTATTGAAGACTTGTATTTTGTTTAATTTTTTAATTAATGTAACTCTATGCCAGTTACAGTGCTATCCCTCAGACATGGTTTGATGGATTTGCTTTTATATCCAGTCTGGATCAACGATGAACCTGGTAAATTTTGGAAGCAATAAGTCAAAGGTCAAGGTTGTGAAACCCTATGCTTGCCTATGCTTGTAAATGCACCACATGGAAAGGGATTTTAGGGATTTTTGTCAAACATTGCATAATTCAGAGTGTATGATTCCCATGGTCCCCTAACTCATGGCCTATTTTCTTTTGGACTGTATGACGTTTTTTTGTCTGTATGACTGTATGTCTTTTAAAATGTTCTGTGTGTTTTTATTCCTATTACAGATGTCGGTTTCGTATGTTGACACCAACCTGCTAATGGGACTGGGGATGGAAATTAGCCACTCGGCTATAATCCCATGCATTTACATGTTAATGTTTATTAATGCATACTGTCCAATTAAAAAAAAAAAAAAAAATCTAAATTTAATCTAAATCTATTGGTCCACTTTGACTGAAAGATGATCTGTGTAGAATTTGGTGGTCATTGGTCAAGATCATGGAGCCCCATGTTCATTTCTTACTTGTGAATGCACTATATAAAGAAGACTAATTATTTGTCAAACTTTGCAAAAATGTCCACTCTGACTCAAGGAAATATTCAATAAAACTGGATGCTCCTTGGTCAAAGGCATTGGTCATGGAGCCTCTTATTCCCCCCACCCTTAATAGTCATGGCACCACATGGTGAGGACTTTGATGGATTTTTATCAAAATTTTTACATTGGCCTTCTGTAAGTGATAGATGATCTGTGTAAACTTTGGAGGTCATTGGTCAAGGTCGTGGATCCATGTGTCCATCCATTCTTGTGAACACACCATTTTAGGAGGGCTTCAGATTAATTTTCTCAAACTTTGCACTCATGTTCATCCCTAACTTGAAAACACCATCTGAAGAGGGCTTTGATGGATTTCCTTCAGATTTAAGATGAATGTCTTCTCTGACTCAAGGATGAACTCATAGAAATTTGGACTCCAACTGATCCTCATGTTCATCAAAATATGCTGTGATTTTCCTTAAACTGACTAAAGGATGCACTGCATAGATTTTTAGTAATTATGTGGTTGAATGTCGAGGTCACAGAAGCGCATATCAACCATTGCTTGGGAATGTGATATTTCAAGAGTAAATAAAACACCTTTCTTTGGCTGTCTTAGAATAAAACAAAAACATCCAAAACATTATCCACGCTAAAACTTGAATGAGTGTCTTCCTGACATTAGGGGACTTTGAGGAGTCAAAGAGTTCATTGTAAAAAAAAGACTGCAAAGTACAAACTACTGTAAAAAATAATATGCCGCAGTATATGTGAGAAAGAAAAACCTGCAGCTACAAAACCCTGACACCTGTGAGCAGAAAGAGAAAAAAGATCTTGAGTGTTTTTCTCAACAGCATGACCTCACTGAGAGACCGGCTGCCAATAACTGTGTTAAAACAAGCAGGAACAGCAGTCGCTCAAGGCTACAGCATCATATGTGCCTGGTGGATGTGAACAACATCTCAACACATGAGAATTCATTGTGTTTATCTTCTGAAAGTAACTGCATTAGGAAATGTATATGTTGTTCTTACAGTTTACCAAAGTGCTTTGCTAATATACATCCATGTCTTTTAATTTACTCAACTCTCTTCTGATAATGAGCAATTTTGTGTTTTTTTTCTCACAAATTTGACTCATTTATTGCACTATCTTGGGAAAGCAAGTGGAATTAAATATATAGATGCATGTCCCCAATGAGCTTCCATTCAGATTATTTTCTAAAACGCTGCGTTTGTTAAATAGAACGAAAGGAGCTAGCTTGAAAATTAGCCATTTTGAAACTGGCTATGTTGGTTTTAAATCTTGACACAACAGTTTATAAAGCATTTTTGTCACTTTGTCACATGTATTTTATTCATTTATACTGGCACAGAAGATGCTAACTCTCCCTTTTATATTATAGCACATACTAGCTTTTAAGCTAGTGACAATGCTCCAGTGAGGCTCACTGATTTGTCTTTGTGAAACCTTCCTCAAAGGGACAGTTGTAGATCAACTATAAACTGACATTTTTTACTTTTTTAACAAATAAATTTGTTTATTTATAAATGACCAAAGCCTGCAGCTTTAGCTTATAGCAACTGTTATGAATGCTAATGAGATGAGAATAAATAGCATTTGTAATTTCTTCTGTTGAAGATTAAATTGTGAACAGTAGTGTTATTAAAAGACACAATGTGTCAATGTTTGTGCTAAAGTTTCATTCTCTGAAATATAATTGATATGTAGAAACATCGCATTATCATCTGCATATTGACCAACCACAATGTGTTTCATTTACCTCAGTTTTGATCTTTGATTACTGCTCATGTATGTTGGCTGTTGTCTCTAGCCTAATACTTAAGCTAAAATTCTTATTATCAATAATGGATATAAATGATGCTTTTTTATTTTATAAGTCAATTTGTTGGAATATATAAAAGAAAAATCTCAATTAACGAGTACAACCAGCTTTTATTCAGAGATAATGAGTTAACAAACAAAGTCAACTCATTACAGGAAAATGGCCAAAACAGTTTTTAATCAGTACATGACCCCCTTAGGCCACTGTGCATTGTGTATTGGATATTTAATTAATTTAAAACAGGATTAAAGCTAAAACTATGGATGTAAATCACCACAATAATGAAAAATCTATTGTGAGGGTAAGTATTTCATTCTTAACTTTTCCAAGTAGAAGTGAGTTGATAAAAACATTTTACTGATCAGCTACTGAGAGTAAACTGCTCTATTTAAACCTATAATTTGTGAACCAACATTAAACATTTATTATCACCTGCATACAACTTCACTTCATATTAACGTTGATCTTAAACAAACCATCATCAGCTTTCCACTCTTGAACTCATCCCTCTGCATGGTGCAATTCAAACACAGTGCTATTTGATTATGTACAAATTAGCATGCTGGCTTAGCTAATATATACATACAAGGAACATTGCAAACATGGTAACTATAAGACATCGACGTGTTGTCGTATTGACTTTAGATTTATTTAAAGGGCTGTTGCAGTACATTAAATCATCTCAGAGCTTTAGCATGCACAGATGGTTGATATCAGGTTCGTCAAATGTTAGGCTGATGGCCAATTACCTTTACATTTAGCTGGGCAGTACATGTTTGGAATAAATAGAGTTTTCAGGGTGTTTGCTTGTCCAGCTACCTCATCGCTCTTTAGACAGTCTTTCCCTGTTGTGTAAGAATATCCCCAGTGTGATTTGCATATATTGAAGAACTCCAGAAAAGCCATACATTAAGCTGAAGTCACCAGATTACATAGTAACCGGCTGAACCAATACACCAGTCATTTTACAGTAGGTCTTTTTAGAACTTGTCCATGTATCGCCTAAAACATGCAAACTGGAAGTACACTGTATGCAGATGATAATGTAAAATGGTAAATGTACTTGAGCTTTCATAGCCCTTTTCTAGTCTTTCGACTGCTCAAAGCGAAAGACTAGAAAAGAGTTGTCCATCAGTATCAACTAACACATTCACGCCCTTTCATGCCCATTTACACTGATGCAGCAGTGGGAGCAACTTGGGATTAAGTGTCTTGCCCAAGGACACATCGCCATGTGTCGCCAGAGCTAGGCTGGAACCTGTAACATCCAGATTACTGTCAAAACGCATTATCCAACTGCGCCACCGACGCCCTGAATCAGGTTCAAGACAGCGCCTTGCCATTCCTGCTCTACTTAGCACCACTGGACAATGGTGCTGCCAGTGACACCCAAAATTCATCAAAAAGTGAAGTCGTCACTAGTCAGTGTCCAGGCCTTACAAGAGTATAGAAAGACCATAAGGACCAGGGACCTAAAAGCTCTGGCTTTGTGGTGGTACCTCAGTTCCTGTTCACCAATTACATGGAGATTTCCAGATCTTCAACCAAATGTGGACTCTGTAATCATAAGTACTGCTCACTGAGCCTGCTCCAGCGTCCCTGGCTCTTGTTCTGTATCTATCCTAGCATGAAAATACACCAAAAACATGTTTTCCACTCACAGCAGCACACATGAGAAAACATACTCTAGCATAAAAGTTTAATGTGCTTCTGTGCTCTTATATCGAAAACACCACTGCTCCAGGAGGTCTTCGACAGAGCGAGCAAGACAGATGGGAAGTGACGTTTGTCCAGAGGGCGCAGTGTGAGACTGTGGAGGCTCTGGACTGCTGTTTGTGTGGGTGTGTTAGTTTGCGTGGCACCTTCTTCCTGCTGCACTTCCCCTGGGACACAGAGAATCATGTAAACACATTATTCTCCTTCGCCCTCATGTCAAAGCGACTAAGTCCTAACACATGCACAACATCACATTTGAGGTTCCTGTCACCCCTACAACTTGCTGCAATGGGGCCTTTGATGAGGACAAGCCGGGACGATTGAAGTCAAGGTGTCAACTCACCGAGGCGTTACTAGGATGCCAGTTTTCTAAATAAATAAACCACGGCTAGAGAGGGAAGTGGGCAACAAGACAACAAGATGTGGGTGGGATGCCACGGATGCCAATTAATTTAGAGCTTGTGACAGCCGGAGCACAGGCCGGTCTTTTTTGATGTTGTTTGGTGGTGGATTGTTTTATTTAAAGACAAAGGCTGCTGCGTGAAAGTACGTCCTTTGTGTGTGTTACTGAGTACAAGGACAAAGGAGGGATGATAATGGTGCATGGCCTGGTTTGTGTTTTTGTTTTTCAGCTTCATGCATGAAAATGGCTGCTTGTTTTTGTGTGTTCCTTCGGCCTGCATAAAGAGTCCATCAACATTGTATTCAGAACTAAGGATGAAAGCCGCAAGTGTTATTCAGCCTGCTTTGTAGACTTTTGTAAGTACCAGGGTCTTTTGCAGCTCTTTTGGCTTATATTCTGTGATGTGTGTCATTTTTTAACATAATTTCCCTCTGGCATTTTTCTTATATGCCTCAGCTACAGCAATAGCAAGTTCAAGAGCATCATGTTTTCATACATATGAACGTTGGTCCATCCCATTCTTGTAAAAGCTATATCTAAAGAACGCTGTATTTGATTTTTTCCAAACTTAACACAAGTGTCCACAATGACTCAAGGATGAATTTGCAAGAATTTTAGTCTTCATATTCATGCCATCTTGTGAATGCACTATCTAGTGACTCCTTCAAGAGATTCTCTTCAAACTTTGCACAAGATTGCACCCTAACTGAAGGAAAGATTGGTTAGGTTTTGTAAGTCTTAGATCTAAGGCCATGGTCCTTGTGCCTCATGTTCATTCCTTACTTGTGATTATACTACCTAGTACATCACTACTTACCTGACTTGAGCAAACAAGGGAGTGATTTTGGAAGTCATAAGTCAAAGTTCAAGGTCATTGCTCCTTATATTCATCCCTGGTTGGTGAGTGTACCTTCAGCTTAGTCACCAAGGGCATTTTACAAACTTTACAAGTGTCAACACTGACTTAAGGGTCAACTTTATTTAAACTTTGCAAGAGTCCACCGTGGCTCAAACACAAAATGGTCAGATTTCAAAAGTCATAAGTCAAGCTAAAGGTTGCTGTGGCATCATATTTATTATTTACTTATCAATTTACTATTTAGTGTATCCTTCGAGGGATCAAAATTTCACCCTACCTCCCTCTACCTTCTGAAATATAGCCTTAGGCCCCGTTTACACAACAACGTTGTCACCAGAAATGGAAAGGTTTTTCCTTTGCGTTTTCAAATGTTCACACAGAGATGCGAGAACAACTGAAAACGCTATAGCATGCATGCCAGGCTGGTAGATGGTGATGTAGGTTTGTAGTAAAACAGCGGTGTTACAACACACGTATGCTTTCTGGTAAAGACAAACTTTTCACAAACAATGGCCAGTGGATTCACGAAGACGCAGGAGTTTCTTGTCTGGACAACAAATGTGTCTGGATATTTTTGTCTGGATAAAACACAGAGCACATGTTGCTCGGTAGATGGCCGAAGTGGTTGTTGTTGTTGTTCCTGGGATATGGGCGCTACCTTTACCGAAAGAGTACTGCGCAGGCGCCGCGTGTCAGCGTTTCAGGGGGAAACGCTGATTCTCGTTTACACAAATACAAATACTAAAACGTTTTCAAAACTTTTCACTCTGGACCCTGACTTCAAAAGTTTGCAGATTCAGACACTCTGGGCACCGTTCTCGCGTAAACGTGAGGCAAAAATGCAATGAAACTCTCCATTTTCTGTCATTTTTGTTTTCATGTAAACAGGGCCTTATTTTGGCAAGCCACATTGGCTTCTTCATCGTAAATTCCCTAGTAGGGTCTAGCATTAACCCCTGCCTGGTGGGCTGTTGCTCTTCTTCCCTCTTTCATCCTCATGAATACTCTGACTGGGGCTTGTACACATTCTGCCAGATTGGGCTATTGCTCTACTCTCCCCCTACATCCTCAGAGGTACCCACATTTGGCCTTCTACAACCACCTACAGATTAGGCTGTTGCTTTACCTCCTTCCTACCTCTCAAATACCTGATTTGAGCTTTTTTCCCACCCCTGCTTTCTTTTATTGTTACTCTACCGCCCCACCTCCTTATATATATATCTAATCAGTGCTTGTACTTATTGATTTGTTGCTTTCTCAAACACGTTTAAGGTTTTCTTGATGAATTTTTCAAAACTTCTCATTAAAGTGAGGAAGATTGGATCATTAAAAAACGCAGGGTATCAATAATTCTGACAAACTCTTCAAGACTCGTTAACCATCAATCTTGATGAGTGCTAACAGCTTGCTTTGAAGAAATTTTGGCATGTCCACGAGTATCAAAAGACATCATTGCCCAGAAATCCTCAGGAGGAAACTAAGGACATGATGGTTCTGATTTCTGGGTGTAACAAGATCTCGCAGTTCAAAAAAGTCTCTGCTCAGCTTGGATTTAAAACGTCTGACAGCCTGTACAGTACAAAAAAAAATAAAAGAGCCCCTGAGATGTTGAAATGTCAGGTCAGTTGACACGTGGTTCAGAGGATAAAAAGACGGGGAGAATGAGTGGGAGACGTGCGAGCTCGGCTCTGGGAGCTGCTGAATGAAGAGGAAAAAAGCATGAGGACAAAAATAGACTGGAACCATTCATACAAACTGAACTACTTGACAATCCTGAGGCTGTAAGCATGTAAATATGTGACGGATGTACATCAGGAGTTTCTGCTCACAATAGATTTAGTGCAGGTGAACTGGTTTACAGAGGGGATTGTGTAATCAGTCGAATATTGTTCACTTTAACATCTTCCCTCCTTTAGAGTTATAAGAGAAATGTGTGTGCAACCATATTTGAACCACTTACATACCCCATTTCCAGTGAAATTGGGATGTTGTGTAAAACGTAATTTACAGTGATTTACAAACAATTTTCACATTTCTCTCATTTTGAATTTGATGCCTGTAACACATTCCACAAAAGCTGGGACAGCGGCATGTTTACCACTGTTACGTCACCTTTTCTTTTAACAACAGTAAATTAAGTGTTTGGTAACTGAGGACGATAATTGTTGAAGCTTTGTAGGCAAAATTCTGTTCCATCCTTGCTTGATGTACGACTCCAGTTACTCAACAGTCCAGGGTCTCTGTTGTTGTCTTGCGCTCCATTTTGTGCCACACAAAATTTAATGGGAGACATGTTCCTGACTCAAGGCGACCAGTCTAGTACCTGCACTTTTTTACTATGACACCTCGCCGCTGTTACACGTGCAGAATGTGTCCTGGCATTGTCTTGCTGAAACAGGCAGAGTTCCTTTGATGGCAGCATATGTTGCTCCAGAACCTGTATGTACCTTTCAGCATTAATGACGCCATCACAGGTGTGCAAGTTACCCATGCCATGGGCACTAACACACCCTCATACCAACACAGATGCTGGCTTTAGAACTTTGCACTGATAACAGTCTGGATGCTCTTCTTCCTCTTTAGGATACGACATCCGTTATTTCCAAAAACAGTTTCAAATGTGGACTCGTCAGACCACAGCACACTTTTCCATTTTGCGTCAGGCTTGGAGAAGCTGGTAGTGTTTCTCGATGTTGTTTATGTACGACTTCTGCTTTGCATGGTAAAGATTTAACTTGAACTTGTAGATGTAGCAGTGAACTGTGTTAACTGACAGTGGTGTTCTGGAGTGTTCCTGAGCCCACGTGGTGATATCCTTTACAGAGTGATGTTGGTTTTTAATACAGTGCCGCCTGAGGTATCATGGTCACAGGCATTTGGTTTTTGGTCTTACATGCAGAGATTTCTTTGGATGCTCTGATCCTTTTCATGATATTATGGACTGTAGATGATAAAATCCCTAAATTCCTTGCAAATGCACATTGAGAAACATTGTCCTTACACTGTTGGACTACTTGCTCACACATTTGTTCACAAAATGGTGAACCTTGCCCTCATCCTTGCTTGTGAACAACTGAGCCTTTTGGGAATGCTCCTTTTAACTTTCCCTGTCTCATATATTCATACATTCCCATTGGGATTTTAATTTGGTTCCAAAACAATTGCAAAGTCATTCAAAGCATTTTATTTTCATCTGCTTGTACAGTATTGAACCTCTAAATTGCTGAATTGAATGACTGATATCCCTGTCATATGTTCAGGACTCTAAAAGGTCTGCAGAGATGCGACCCCGTGGGATGAGAACTTGTCACATAGCGCCATCTTGTGGCTGGAAGTTGTTTCATGTTGAGAGGATGGAAACTATACAGTATGACTGAAACTATAAATATAAATGGGCCAAAGGTAATTGATAAAAAATTAACCCACATTTTAACAATAAGGTGATGTGCTGTTGCACTGATAACAACTTTTTTAACAATATAAATAAATATATGTGCTTTTAGAATATTATCACATTTAAATGGACATAAAACATATGAAATACTGTGGAAATATACAGTCCCAACATAAACGTGATCAATAAACTTTTAGTTGAGAAGTTAGAATAGCGCCATCTAATTATATTTACCATACAGTGGTTGTTAGTAACTGTCGCTAACGTCTGCATCCTAAAATACAATCCTATGCTTCCCTCTAGTGGTCAGCATGAGAATGTAAAAAGCTCAAAGTCCTCTTTAAATTACTTTTGTGTGTTTTTCATTTATACCCTGTATATTTGTAGGTATGTTGCGTGACTTTTTGTTTTTTATTACCCAAAAGTAGACAAGATTTTTTTTCCTCAGTTCAGATCTTGACTTTTTTTTTTTTTTTGCCGTATCTGACTTCCAAAAAAATATATATACTGATACATGAATTTTTGGGAACTCTGCAGGAAGGAAAACATGTTGGTGCAGAGGGTTTAGTCAAATTTGACTTATAAAAGGATTTTTAAGCCTTTTTCCCTCAGGTCAGGCTTTGAAAAACCGACATGTAACCTTTATTTTCAGCCCCACCAAAATGTGCTAAAACGTAACTTTTTAGGCCTCAAACCAAGAATACCCATCTGCAGCGCATACAGGAAGTGAGCACCAGAGGATGGTCTTTGCGTATTTTATTAGGCTACTTGTTCGACGCTACGACACCACGCAGGTACTTGGGCGCCCCCTGGGCCATGGAAAGATGAAGTACAAACCGGACGCTGGTCTTATCCGTGCTCCATACCAGAATATATTTATATTTATTTTGCAGTTACGCCTTTACCGTGACTCGTAAATGTATAATTTACTATAGTGAATTATTTATATTATATATTATATATAAAATGTAATACATTTCTTTATCTATAATTATTTTAATAGGTATAGTTTTTTTTGACGATTTTATACATACTGCATAAAATCCTGAAAATTTGAAGTGCTAACATCTAATGGTCCAAATGTTAGCATTTGGAAGTCTTAAATAATAACGTAATCAAGTGATTATGTTAATGTTTCAGATAATAAATAATATTATGGTTATTAAACTCCAGAAATACAGTGTGTGTGTGTGTGTGTGTGTGTGTGTGTTCAGAAAGCCTGCTCACCAGAAGATGCCTTCATTAAACACAGTACAGACTCCCCACACAGTGTTTGCTCAAAAGCATAGTAGAGAAGCTAAGCTAAAAGACGTCAATATCATACTGGTTTGAAGTCACTGGGTCACATGACCTAGAAGCTTTTGAAAAAGATGATATTTTTTAATATTAATATTCCTAAAAAATAGATGAATCATTAAAATGCCATAAAAAGTGGTATCTTATTTGTCCAGTTTAGCAATACAATTGGACAGTGGTTTGGAGTCACTGGGTCACATGACCTAGAAGTTATTGAAAAAATTATAATTTCTGCATATTAATATTCATAATAAATAGAATAAGCACTGAAGTACCATAAAAACAGGTGTTTCTCTTTTGTCCAGTTTAGTAATACAATTTGATACAGGTTTGGAGTTACTCGGTCACATGACCTAGACGTTATTTTTTTTTTTAAGTTTTATTTTTTGCATTTTAATATTCAAATAAAATAGATGAAGCACTAAAATGTCATAAAAAATGGTATGCCTCATTTTTCTAGTTAAGTAATACAATTGAGTACTGGTTTGGTGTCACTGGGTCACATGACCTTGAAGCTGTTGAAAAAAAAAGATTTTTTTTGCATATTAATATACATAAAAAAATAGAAAAGAATATGTAATTTCTTTATTTTCATATAAATATCTACATTTTCTTGTTTATTTGCTCCTCCTTCTCCATTCATCCGCTAGATGGCGACAAATACCCAAAGAAACGTCTGCTCCCGTCAGCCCAGCCCATAGCAACCACCTACCTCCACATCGACAACGTAACGTGGAGAGACTGTCGTAAACGCTGAGTATTTTGATACGTTACAGGACGCGTGAAGCATCGTGCGAAGGGTTTGAGAATTAGTTTTTCTGATTTACAAGAGTACTGGACAGATAATTTAGCTGGATAATATTAATGATGCTTGGTTTGCAATGATACAGTTTCTCGTTTCTGCAGGGTGTTGTGTATCCGGTTTTCTTTTCAAAATAAAGGTAAGTGTCGAGCTCAAAATACATACAAAATATATATGATTAGTTGTGGTTGCAGTAATTTGAAATTCATTTAAAGAACATCAAATAACAGTAAAAATAAAAAAAAATAAAGATTTATGCCACCAGCAAAAATATACAATGAAATTAAAGTAAAACAGAGCTGCATGTAACTGGTATGAAAAGTAATTAATGCTTTATGTTCTAAAAATAATAATGTATCATTTATTCGGTTAGTACTTATAATAACTAAAAATCTTTATATGTGCTGAACTTTTCAAATTTAAAGATATACAGTGCTTTGCAAGAAAATTAAAATAAAACATACAATACAACAGGTAGGTTATAAAATAACAGGCAAGGAAATTAAATCAAGAAAATAAAAAAACACTTCAAAATATCAAGATATAAAAGAAAATGAAGCAAAACAAAAATATCTTTTGAAGAACTATAGACAGCAATTCTTTTAAATGAATTCTAACAACTAAAACTAATTGATTGTAAATCTTATTCATATAAATATTGAAAAACACAAAGGAAAAAAACATTTGTAATACATTTGTTTATAAATACAAACCAATTAAATTTTACACAAAAGCCTTCAATCAAAGTAGTTTTAAGGAAGCAGATTTAAAATCATCAGCATTTTAAGTCAACTCTGAATTGAATATGAACAGAGCATTTTTTTTAGATAATTGATCTTTGTTATTTCTTTATTTATTCAATTTTACTCTATTTTTAATCTTGTTTACGGATTTCTTTTTTTTTTATTAGAAATGTATTTATCTAATTTTTCACTTTTCATTTTTATTTTGCACAAGTATAGCTATTTACTAAATTTTTAACATTTGTGTCATTTTATTTACTTATTATATTTGTCACTGTATTTGATAATTTTACAGATTGTCATTAATATCATCATTATTAATTTGCTGTAACCATAAACTTGTTCAATATTATGATTGTAAAAGGAAATACACATATTTATTGAGAATAGAGACTTATTTTTTTATTTTTTAGAAATGTATTTTTTTAATCTTTCATTTTTTATTTTTATTTTACATAAACATACTTATTTACTGATTTCATAACTTATTCATTTTGTTTTGTTATTTACTTTTTAGATTTTTCGATGCATTTAATAATTTTCCCTTTTTTTTTTTTTTTTTTTGCCGTATCCGTAAATTTGTTTGGTATTATGATTGGAAAAAAATATATATATCTAAAGAAAATAAAGACTTTTTTATTTTTTATTTTTTTAAATATGTCAATTTAATCTTTCAATTTTTATTTTTATTTTACATAATTATACTTATTTGCTTAATGTATTTTTTGTTTTTTATTTACTTTTTAATTTGTCTGTGTATTCGATAATTTTACAAATTTTCAGTTATTAATATTTTTACTGTAACCGTTAACTTGTTTGGTATTATAATTGATAATGGAAATAAATATATTTATAGAAAATAATTAACATCGTTCTCTCAGCTGGTTTTATTTTGTAATAAATTCGAGCGTCCGTTAACCGGAAGTCGTTCCGCTTGTATTCGTGGTGTAGTTGTCGAAAACTTGACGCATCCACAACAACTCTGGAGACGGCGTCAGTGACAGTTGGACGTTCGGTTGCTCAGGTGAGAGCTCTTTAATTGTTCTAACCCTTTGAAACCTTTTCCCCTCAAACCCTGACGGATATGTCGGTCCACCTGAGGACCCTGTAGCCGGGCAGACTCTAGAGGACGAGGCGTTAGTGTCACATGAGCCGGAGCAGCAGAGAGGAGGGCTCAGAAAAACACTGAAACGCTCTTTTCTGACAGCTAGCTCCTGTTAGCTTGGTCAGGTAAGGTCGTGTGATGGTGTAATGTTCGCTGAAGTTACCCGAGGCTGTGTGGTGTTGTGTGTCTGTCTGCTTGTTTGTAGAGCAAACACACTAACAGACGATATTAATGGTGTGTGTTTTCGCGTTAACCCAGCAGAGCCTCAGTCTGGAGCCAGCAGGGCAGCTCAAAGTGCACTGGGAGGGCTGCTGGATGCTGTATTTCGACTTTTCATGACATTTATCGATTTATTTGTTAAAGAAGTATCGTATCGTTTACGCCAATATCGCTTATATTGACGAAATGGAAGATGCTAGGCCTAATATGGAGTAAACAGTTTGTTTACAGCAGGAAACTACCAGGTAACTACCAGTATAATACTTTTAAAAGGGCGAATTATCATATTTTTATATTGCTTATGGTGTTATTTAGGGCACATTTATATACAGCTGTAAATTTGACGACTTTCACTGATATTTAACAAAATGGCAGCAAAATTTTAAGTCTTGTAAGTTTGCTGCTGTGGACCTACATAGCATGAACTACAACAATTGCAAATTTTGGGCTTTTATACCCCATTCATTATCATTACAGAGAGACAAATTTGTGGTCTGGGCATCCATAAATTTGTTGCTATTATGAATTATTATGTTATTTTAGTTCCTTTGCATCAGCCTATAAAAAATGTTAACACTAAGTACATTTTAAAAAAAAGTAAAAAAATAAAGAAATTGGAGTAATACATTTTTAAAGCCTCTTGAACCAACATATGCGATGATTTGTTGCCATACAGATGCACGTTGATAGATTGATTGGTTGATTTTGGGGTGATTTATTGTTTTGATAATCAAAAACAAAGGGTTGCAGATGCTGTGGTTGGCCAGTGCTTGCCTTCCCTTAAAATCAGAAGATGTCCACCGGTGCCAACAGCTAAAAAAAAATGGCCTAAACCAGGGCACAGTGAGTCCAACTACTTTCTAGAGAAGTCTGGCCATAGCCAACTCAACCATGAACAAAAACATTGGAGCTAGGTTGCAGAAAATGGCAGTAGGTGTAGTAGACTGGAGTGCCGTAAAGTAACGGGTGTCTGCAGGCAACAGTGAAGGCTCCTTGCAAGTTCTGGTTCTGCATTTCAGCAAATCAAAAGAGTTGGGGATTTACTGACCAATTATCTCAAACATACAGTCTAAATTGCACAATTTAAACCATGTGTAGGAGTTCGACAGTGATTTTTGACAACAAAACACGCAGAATGCTCTGATATTGTCTAGCTAGGGCTGCTATTTTTGTGCCATTGTGTACAACAATTTGCTATTTTCGTATATGAAAGGTAAAAATTTAAACTGAGTTTTGGTCCATATCGCCCAGCCCTACCTTGACTTTACTCTCTGATATATCCTGGTCTGTGTTGCTTTAATTTGCAGAGCTGGGAGAACCCTCCAGTTCCTCGAGAAGACAACAACAAAGTGGACGCACAGACCCAGCTCTTGGACCCACATCCCTCCTTTGACATGGAATAATTTCTCTGGAACTTTCCACCACATTGAGCCCCGTTTAAAGGATTCCTTCTCTTCTCCGGAGTTGCACAGTCATGGCTTTAAACGTCGGACTCCACCAGCAGAGGTTTAGCCCATGACTGGAGACCATGAAGCAGCCTGGGAAGTGACCTAAGGTGGACGCGACAGCCCGAGGGTGCCTCTCACGGGCACCATGGCATCCAAGGAGAGACTGTATGAAGTCTGGATGCTTTACTGCACCAAGGTGAGGTCTGCGGCGTCTTTGTCTGAGGAAAATGTCATCAGGTGAAGTCATGGGCATGTGATGGGATGGCATTTCCTCTCTGGCTTAAAAAGGTTATTCTCTCATGGCATTTAAAGAGAGGAAGTCTTATTTTAGCGGCTGTTTTTGAAGGAAAATCAACTCACATCAGTGCAATTAGAGACATTTATACCAAGGGCATTGCTAGGGATGTAAAAAGTTGGATCATTTTATTCTGTACTCTATACTTTTTGTTTGAAACTGTGTCCATTGTGTTACTTCTACAAAGCATGCAGGAGATTCCTTGCAGTTTTTGGTCTGTAAAACAGGAACTAGAAGTACTGGATGCTAATACTACTGTTGCCATGACAACAAAACAGGTCTCCATAGTATTAGTTTTTTACTTAAATTGTATTATAATGGGACGGCAAGTTAGTGTGTCAAGTGGGGTAGACTCCACCCCCTGTGACCCCAAAAGGGGCAGATGATGGATGGATGTATTCACGTGAAAAAAATCAAGTGGTAGTTGGTAAAACAACTCACCATATCATTTAATAAGACACAATTCATAACAATTTAGCAAAATGGGACAGTAAGTAGGGCTGAAAAATAGTACCAGTACTGGCAGGAATCAATTTTTTTGCTTCTAATGCCATTTAAAGGGGCTTGAGGGAGATGAAGAATGTAACACCTTTGAGAAATGCGCTGTTTCTCTTTAAAGAAAAAGCCCCTTAAAATACTCTGTTTTTTAACTTCCTTGGGCTTATGATGTCATAGCTGTACAGCCTCCACCTACATGTGTGTTTCCCCGCCCCCTCAGATCTTAGTGTTTCCAAAGGGGAGGAAAAAAGAGATGAATCTCATCCTCAGCATTTTTGTATTCAACTTAAAGTAAATCCTTGCGTAATAGACACCCAAGAAATGATGTAAACAGCAGGACATGGAGCCTTTAGAACATTTATTATTAGTGTCAACAGATAAAATAGTTTTAAACCTATCCTATTTTATTTACAGACGTTATCTTTGCTGTATTTATCATCACCAGATTCATTTTAAGCAAACCTGTAATTTAGTTGGATAAATTATTTTTATTTGAACTTATAATTCAAAAGCCTAAATAAAGGTGATTTCATGCCACACAAAAATTAAATTTATAAATCCAAACGTAACTAGCATTCAGTAAAGGGTTATGACCATAATTTCTCAGTTGTAACACGCACTTGATTCTAACACGCACCCCATATTTTTCATGATTTTTGCCTGGAAAAACACTGTACTCGAATATAACACACACCCAAATATTGCCTAAGTAACGACTAAGTAATGGCTAAAACTAAAAGATATATTAGGCAAAAGACTTAAACGAAATTAAAAAGTTCTGTCAAAATTAACACTGATGCGCAGTATGGTTCCTTCTATGTCTTGATGTGTTATTTTAGGAGTCTTAACATTGTGATAAGGTGGCAGAAACTCCCAGGAAAAACAGTTTACAGCCTGTATTTACACAATATAAACTCTGATATTTGGCACCGTTTAGCTTGATGTAACATTAAATCAGAGTTCTGTCTGCCCTAGTCTTGTCACACTTCAAGCACAAGCCTCTTATAACCGAGCATAAACCATTTTGATGTCTTAAAAACACTCCAGCTAAAGCCAGACTAATGAAATTGCTCGCAGGCACATAAACTAATTGGCTGTGAACCCATTCGAAGTATGAATAAATGATAAATTCTCAGAGTAGCAGTGTAACACAAGCCATCAGGTAATGCAGGTGGCTTTTTCTGCAGCTGTGATGCTAAATAAATCATGTCCACACGTTAGAAATTCCCACAGTTATTGATGAAACAAACGCACCACGCTAGTTTGGAAGCAGAGAGTCAATCATGTCCGTCTGAAAGTCGATCTTTTACTGCAGCAGGATAGTGTTTTGTTTTTACAGTGGAGATGAATGGATGTAACTCTAGCACATGCAGCTCCCCTCCAGTCATCTGCTGGCTACATTTAATTCACTGGGCGATAAAGCATGCGCGCATCCCGGCGTCCAATCAAAACCGCCTGCCTGAGCCGCTCCTCACGTGAGCCTGGCTGCAGTCACACTCTTAAATAATCCCTGGCAGCAGCAACACACGCTACACACCCCTCTCCTGGGTGAACACTGCCTGAAAGCAGAGCTATTTTCTGCAAGTTCAGGACATGACATGAATTAATCCAGCATGAGAGGGGAAGTGTTGAAGCAGAGTGAGCGCACTGGGCCTCAAAACAGTTGGACACCCTCCTGCCCACACTTGTCACAGTGACTTGTGAAAATGCCAGCAGACACGCCACATTTGCTCGAGCATTACTGTGCGTTTGCGTTGACTAAGCATTGCACTGCGAGGAAGGAAGGAAGGATCGTTTCATTTGTGCGGGGTCCACTGAGGCAATATTTCTCTCTGCATGAGGCTTTTAAAAATATACGTGCAGCGTCCTTCCCCGTCTCCCTGAGCTGCAGAAATGCGAGGCATGGCCGCCGGGTTGTCCCTGCGATACACATGTGCATGTGTTGCCAGGATATGCTGGAGAACCTGCAGTCACGTGGCTGTAATCAGACGAGGAATGCTGGTGTAAGAGAGCCGAGACCCCTGCGCGCCACCAAAGGGTTAATTTTTTCTCAAGTCCTCAGCTCCCCTCCGCAGCCTCTTATTGTCTCAGCACAGCAAACGATTTTCTTATCTTCCCCTGTGCAAGGAAGTCATTTAGATTACATACTGTGTGTGTGACGGAGAGCATTCTCTCAGTCCAGGATCAATAATCACAACAACATCGGTCCAGTGGTATTTAAAGCTGCAGCTTAGGGGTGTCCCAACCTTTTTGGCGTTGAGGGTCACACTGATGGAGCAGAATCAGAAATACTTTGTTAACCCAAGCGGGGAATTTTGGTTGTTTCAGTTGCTCTTACAGTTGCCCTAGAAAAAGGTGTTGCTTGGATGGCAGCATATGTTGCTCCAAAACCTGTATGTACCTTTCAGCATTAATGGTGCCCTCATATATGTGCAAGAAGCCGGCAGTGTTTCTTGCGTTGCATGGTAGAGCTTTAACTTGCACTTGTAGATGTAGCGATGAGCTGTGTTAACTGACAAAGTGTTCCTGAGCCCATGTGGTAAAATCCCTTACAGAATGCTTTTAATGCAGCTCTGCCTGAGGGAGTGAAAGTCACAGGCATTCAATGTTGGTTGAAGACTTCGCTGCTTACGCACAGGTATTTTTTGGATTTTCTGAATCTTCTGATTATATTATGGACTGTAGATGATGAAATCCCCAAATTCCAGTTGTTCACAAAGTGGTGAACCTAGCCCCATCCATCGTGACCTTCGACCTCAAATCTTGACACTCACCTGTTTCAATTTAACCTGTTCACTTGTGTAATGACCCAAAAAGATGTTTTTGAAAATTCCTCAACTCTCCCAGCTTTTTGTTGCCCCGGTCCCAACTTTTACGTTCACTATCTTGTCTTTGTAGTGTATTGAATTGAATATAGGTTATTATTTACATTTTATACAGCGTCCCAACTTCATTGGAATTGGGGTTTGCTTATACATCCTTTATTATTACATCTTTTAGCATGCTGAAGTCAGCGAAAAAATTAAGTTTCTTTAATTGTGTATGTATCAATTCAAATACATTTCTAATTGCCATAAGAAATACATGGCCAATATTCTCAGTGCTGTTATAATGAATATCGGCTCTCATGCTATGCCCCTTTGTCCAATCAAATCACTTGGTTGGAACTAACTGTCGTATACTTGTTATTGTCATTGCTTTATTGTTGGTGCGTGGTTACATTTGACCCAGCACCATAATATTGCCACTTCAAGGGCAATTTCAGCATAAACCAGGTCGATAATAAGGAAACATATTGAAACTAGGTTGCATAGAGGAATATAGGTTACTTGAATCAATCTCGTGCTCCCTCATGACATCCATTTGTTTAATGATTAATAAAACAGAGACATCACTACCTGTAGTGTCAGAGGTTAACACCCTTATTGCTCTCTGTTAAGGACTCAGTCAGATGAGTGCTGTTGACAGTAAAAGCTGGGACTTTACAATCAGCTGCTGGTCGCATTTGTAGAACAGGCTCGTCCTGCTCCGCCACATCAGATACCTCGTCTTATCTCTGTGTTATTGTCATCCACCTGACCACCACAGTTCCTGCTGCTGGAAAGGAAATGGGTTAATGTTCAAACTAATGAGGTCATTAATGTACTAGAGTTTTGACATGCGGCAGAGAAAAGATGAATTCAGGCTTTGTTTCAGATCCAGCAGAGGCAGCTGGTGACATATTGATGATGAGGTCATGAATTGCTGGGTGAGCAGCTGCTGGATCAAGGTTAATGTTGAGAGGAGCGTGGGAGTTTGTGAGCTAAGACTGCTGCAACTTGGTACTACTTGAACTGTACCTCAAACTATCATACAGCATTATGTCTCTTTTAGGGTATCACATGATTTCACCAAGCACAATAACACTCCATGCACCTATGCACAGAAACAAGGTCTAAATAATCTATTGTTCTGCCACCACAATCGATGTGTTCATGTTAGTCACGTGGCCATAAGCATGCAAAACTTCTCATTTTGCGATATTTTGAGACAGAAGGTAGATGGCCGTTTTCCCACTGTCAGCAGCACCTCATTTCTATGCTTGTAGTTAAATGCTAGAGCCAAAGATACCGTCTATTAACAGCAGAATTATGCACTTTATTGTGTATTTTTTCAGTCCTATGTGTGTGTTGGTGTGGGAGCAGTGTTAATTTTGACAACTTTTAATTTAGTTTTAGTTACAGTCTTTTGCCTAAAATATCTTTAGTTTTAGTCATATTTAGTCATCTAAATTGTTTTAATTTTAGTCTAATTTAAGTTGACGAAATTTCACAACATTTTAGTCGACAAAATCTACTGTAAATTTAGTCGACTAAAACATGAAGTGTAAAGTGTAAAACATTTTTTATGTTTCCTTGAATTTCTGAAGTCATGTTTTACACTTGGTTAAATGATAGATCTAATGACCCTTTATTGAATGCTAGTAAAGTGAATGTATAAATGAACAGAAACAAATTGAACTTTAGTGTGAAATGCAGTCACCTTTATTTAGGCTACCTGGCAGAGCATCTCAGTTACAATACCAGAACTGACAACAAACAGTGAACCTGCTCTACATGAATGTATCTATACGTAAAGAGAGTAGCTCTGATTGGATCACACCCCAACTTATCCCCCCACCACGAAGCTAAGGCAGCTGTGATTGGATGTCCCTCTTAACTCATCCAACCATTCCATACAACCCAAGTAGCTGTGATTGCATTTATTCCTAACTTGTCTCTACTTTCTACATGATGAAACAGAAGTCTCTGTCAAACATTTCGTCTGGTGTTTATTTGTTGATGAAAATGTTAGATAATTTAATTTCCGTTTTTTTTTTCATGTGCACTTGTTGATGACGAAAATAATTAGTCAACAAAATTAACACTGTGAGAGTCACAGGCAGCTAGTTTCATTTCAAAATAGCACAGATGGGTTGCTTATTGTATACAGTAAAAATATTTTTTGAGGGTAGTAAATTTAATCAGTGCTAATTATTTTAAAAATTACTGAATTAAAATAAGTAAGCAAGAGAACTATTTTTAGTTATAAAGATAGCAATACAACTCTTTGTTAACTGTTCATGAGATCAAGGGTATTTATCGTAGTTGTGTTTAATTTTATGAATAAAAATGTGAACCGATAATTCACTAGGTATATTACAAGATTAGTCAGGTAGCCACAAGAAATGTCCATTTTAAAATAATCAGTATATCACTGATCAAAGTCAGCAACAGTCATCAGCTTGGACTTCTTTTCTTGAGTTCTCTGATCCAACAATACCCCGCCTGTCTGCTGTTATTCCACGTGCATTTCAATCAGATACAACTTAGCCCAGCATTGCAGGCATTGTTTAAGCGTATCTTAAGAAAGTTCTCTAAAAGTGTAGCCGCAGGGCCTAAACGTAACAGTGAAAGTAAACTTCTGTTGACCTCCAAAAATGAGGAAATGGATTGGTCACAGCTTGGCTGGCAGTCCCATTATCAGACATCCTGTGTCTGCTGAAAAGCAGGACATTTTTTAAGGCTTGTGATCAAAATCTCCTTTGATATTTAATGTTTTTCCTGGATAATTTCATGGTTACAATAGCCTGTAGCTAGCTTGCAGCCCCTTGTGATGCCTGTTTCCAGCTGAACACCATGAAGAAGGCAGTGATTTGAACGTGAATCTCTTTTATTTAATGTTTCAGGTGTTGTATTTTTGGTTAAGAGACTTTAAAAGAAGCTAAGTCTTGAACCTCTTATTCTGAAATAAGACTCCTGTTGTCCATCACATCTCCTTTTGAGTAGTATAGCCTTGAAATGTTTGACTTGAACATCCCTAAACCATCTTGCAAAGTCATCAAATCATCCCTAAGCTTTCTCAGACCTTAGTCGTTACCCGATGTCCCTTAATCTGGCAGAAAGCTAATTATATAATGCTTATACCATCCATATTATGTGATATAGCAAAGAATGACTGTGATCATATTCTCGCTTTGTTATTGTTTTGTTTTCTTCCTCAGTAACCACAAAGGCCGACTCCAGCTTTGCTCCGCAGAGCTGCCGAGGGCTGGGAGGTCACAGACAACACTAAGTCTGTTATGTAACCGCCAATCCTTTTAGCTGCCTATCATTGGTCCGTGCCAGAGCGTGTTCCCCGAGCAACACACAGCCAGCCGCCGGTCGTTGCTGGTGCGCAGCGGCAACAGCCACGGCTCTGCAGCTCAGCTCCCCTTTTTTCACCATTCAGAGGGACTTGTAAGGGAAAGTGGAGGTTTCGTCAGACTTGTGAATAATTCCTGTGACTCTCTTGAAGCTTTTGTCTACAGAAGAAAAGCCCTGTTAATACGCCAACCACAGGGTAGCGTGTTTCTTCACCCGTCAATGGCCTTAAAGTGATGTCTTGTATCTCATTTTTTAATGCAGACAATTCACTGCCTTTTGTGTCAGAGTAGTGTTTTCATCTGTGGAAAATATGGTGAAAAATGTTCGGCAAGGACCTATTTTTCCATGGCGAAGACGAGACAATAACAAGCTAAAAATAGATTTTGGTAATGAAAACTATAACAAAATCTGTTCCACTTCACAAGGTGTAACTGAAAGACACAGATCACTTATTTTTCTCCACACTGTGTTCAGTACTGCTGTCAAAATACAAGCAGAGCTGAGGAGAGAGAGCAGATGATTGTGTTTATGTGTTTTCGTGAAAAGCAGCATAACAGAGAGAGCACAAGCAGGAGAAGTTTGCATCAAATCAAACCAAAATGCACTGACTGTCTTTGGTTTGGAAAACTGTCAAACATGGTTGCTTCTGCAAGTAGTATTTCAAAAGACCCAAAATAAGCTGCTGCTGCTGCTCGGGGTCAGTCATCCACTCAAAGCAGCCACGGCAAGACCTCCCAAACTTTCTAACATGTCTTGTTATGTAAATATTGCAATCCAGTGTTAAAATTCAGATTGAAGTCAGCAGTATTAAAGCTAGATTTGAACTAAACAAGTTATCAAGGATGAACTGATTAAATTGTGAAGGTCAAAAGGTCAAGATCATTGGGCCTCATGCTCACCCTACACTTAAAAGGGGCCATCTTGGGTAGGCTATAAAAGATTCCTGACAAACTTGCCCACAGTGACTCAAGGATAACTGATCAGAAATTTTAGGTCAAGGTCATGGAGTCTCATCTTCATCTCTCACTCGTTTATGTGATACCTTAAGGATGCCTCAGGGAACTTCCCCAAAATTTTCACAAATGTCCACTCTGGGCCCTCTGATCTAATCAGAACTTGAAGGTCATAGGTCTAAGATCAAGTTCATTGAGCCTCATGTTCATACGCTGCTTTTGAACATAATATCTCAATAACTCTTTAGGGATTCTCTTTTAATTTTCCACACCTTTCCTGTCTATCTCCAGGATGAACTGATTAGATTGTACAGGTCAAAATGTCAAAGTCATTGGACCTCGTTTTCATGTCTTGCTTGAAAGGTGCTATCTTAAGAATGCTTTGAGAGATTCCTTTCACACTTGCCCACATTGACTCAAGGAAATGTAGAAGTCAGGGTCATGGAGTCTCAAGTTCATCCCTTACAAAAGTTTTGCACAAATGTTCACTCTGTCTCTTTGATGACCTAGTCAGATTTTGAAGGTCAAAGGTCTGAGATCAAGTTAACAGAGCCCCATGTTCACACCTTGCTTGTGAAGGTCAAGAACACTTTAAGAGATTTTCTTAAAACTAAACACACAATTCCCCTCTATCTCCAGGATTAGTTGTGGAGTCATGGAGTCTCATATTTATCACTTTCTCGTGAATACTATATCTTTGGATCGCTTTGGAGGATTTTCTTCAAATTTTGCACAAAGTTCCGCTTTGATTGAAAGGTGAACTGGTTAGATTTAATCATTTTTATACAACCAGCAGCTTTATTAAATGTTGGAAATTAGCACATTAAAAAATATCAATACTTGATGGCCTTTAATCAATGTATTACTGCCATGCCACCTGCAAAAGGCTCAGCAGCACTATTATATAGAGGTAGTTCTTGTTTAAATTGACTTAAACTGGACTAATCTTCAGACCAAGACTGACTGTAAAATGGCTGCTTCAGTAGCCAAGTGTCAAAATATTCCCAAACATCACCCTGCCTCATGTCATTCAGCGCTTCTCCCTGCTAAGATGCTCTGATAGTAATTTGCATAAACCCCTGCACTTATTGAAGCCAGGATGCACTGAAAGGACTAGAGAGAGGGAGAGAGCGAGGAGGAAAAAAAAACACTGAAGTGAAGCCAGGAGCCATGTAGGAGGAGAAAGTGCCACGGTTTCACATATTTGCTTGAGTAGATTACTCAGGTCTTTTTCACGGCTTTGCAGCTTGTTTGCTTGTTGTCGCACACACTCGCATGAACTCCATACCACACACACCCAGGCTTTTGTCGACATGCCGGTATGCAAAGTTTGTCCCCTCAGGCTAGCTTTCTATCTTGGCTTGTTTTGCTCCACGATCCCGTCTCGCACTCTCATTTGTGCTAAGAATATCTCTGAAATAATACTGACGTCACCATGTATCATACATGCCCCTCCCGCCCTTCACTCTAAATACACGCGTGACCATGACATCACAACCAGAGGAAGTGCCACTGACTGTGATGTTAGGCCGTGATGATGGTGCAGGGAGACCACAGCCGTCTTTCAAACCCACAGGGAGGGGGACTTTTAAACATTGTGGTTTCTATGACTCCATGCCACTTCCACCCAAGCAGGTCATCCACCCAAATGAAGCAGGCAGCCACCCTGAGGCGACTGCTGCATCTGGCAGACCGCGCCTGTCTGCAGAGGCGTGGATATATAAGACTGCATGTCATAGCAGAATAGGAAAACTGATGATAGATCAATTGAACAGATGATCATTTTACTGTAGGTACGTTCTTAGAGCTGTTTGGTAATGCAGGCAGAGCTGTAAAGTCACCAAACGCATAATAACACAATTAGCCCAAGGCTTTTTAAGCTTGTCGTAACTGTTTTATTAGAGCAGTAACTCTTGATCTCTAAGCCACTACAACTTGGTTTATTTAGATGTATTTTTGATGCAGTCTGTTCTGCCCCTTTCTTACTGCAACCATTTTCTCACTGGAAATATGTCCTGTATCAGCCTTCAGCCTTTACTTTCTTTTTAGCTAGATTTGCTCTTTTTATTCGCCACTTGTGTTGGCTATTTATGCTCATTTAGACATTGCTAACGCTCTCCTGCACAATGAACGTCACCTCTGCTGACTTCACCTTCAAATGGCTCAACAACACTATTATGTGGACTTAAATAGTAATCAATTTTATTTCTAAAGAACCAACAGCTTTATTAAATGTTGGAAATTAACACATTAAAAAATATCAACACTTGGTGGCCTTGAATCAATGTATAATGCTATTTATATTGAAATGCCTACCATATAAGAAGGAATGCCCCAATGTGTCACCTAAGCCACTTTAACACCTATAACTTGGTGGACTCAGTTTGGTTTAGGGGTGAAGGTGCAATAGGTTTGGTTTGCTTTCACACTGCATCAATCCAGGCGTATCAAAACCTGTCAAATATTGTGTTATCTAGTCTTCAGCCACTAGTTGGTGCTGTAGTTGTGGTGTTTGTTCCTGCCTTCCGGCCTGTTGTTGTATTATGAGCTGGAAAGACACAACTAGCATCGCGAAATAACATTGTTTGGCCAGAAGTAGTTTGAAAGTATTCTTGTCCATAAAATAAAGAAAAAGCTGCATTAACGCTGTGGGTGGCACTTGTACATTGATGGGAGCAATGTATAACATACTTTGCATGGATTTTCAGTCTTTACTAATATTTCACTCCAGATGGTAAGGGTGGGAATCATCAGTGGCCCTGCGATACACTACTATCACAATTCTTGTGTCTCAATATCATTTCATTGTGAATTTTAATATTTTCTGATATGCCGAGTATTGTGATACTTAACATTGTGATATATTGTTCTTTTTTCCTTTACTTTACTGCATTTACATTCAAAAAAAGGACAAAACACTATAAAATGTAATAAGAAACATATCTCAGTATATTCTTGTCACTTCAGTTTTAAGAAAAGCAGGACTAAAACCAACATCACCAGTTAATGCAACCCACTCTATTGTGCTAAGCCTCTCCTCAGCTTTAGCTTCACTGCTCTGTAGAGCTTCAGTACTGCTGTGTTGGTGAAATAATGCAGAGATGGAGGTACATACCTGTGCTCCAACCAGCATCAAAAATCCTTGTTTTCCACAACATGTGGAGGCCTTCAGTCTTTTGCACATAAAGTTAGTAATGGATGGAGTTATTACCTGGGAGGCAGCTTTGACGAGCTTGAGCATGTCAAGGGTTGGGCTGGTTTGTCAGCAGGGTTAGCTAAGCAGTAGCGTCGCTGTCAGTGCTTTCCCTGGGTTGGTGCCAAGGAAAGTATTTTATTCTCATGAGTCACTCCTTAAAAACCCCATGCGTCACGTCCATCCCTTATGTCCATCTAAAAGTCCATGTAACAAATTAAAATGCAGACGGTGCATTCTTTTTGTGTCTCTCTCTTGCTGCCATATTTGTTTGCTAACTCTCTTCTGCACATTGATCGTCACCTCTGCTGACCTCTGGCTCAACAACACTATTATGTGGACTTAAATAGTAATCAATTTTATTTCTAAAGAACCAACAGCTTTATTAAATGTTGGAAATTAACACATTAAAAATATCAACACTCGGTGGCCTTGAATCAATGTATTATTGCCATGCCAAATATTGTGATTTATCAGATTTTTCCCCCACTTCTACCAGATGGACTGTTTCAGAAATCTATGGGATGTACAGTATTGTGCGAATGTTTTAGGCTGGTGTGGAAAAAAATTGCCTTCAAAATTATACTTTTTAGATGTATATTTTTTACAGATTTACGGAACGCAGAGTTAGCAGAATAAAAATCTAAAACAATTAAATATAAAGTGTTACTCCCCTACCTAACAGGTGCTAATGATCATCGTGCTAGGTTGAAACACAGTCGCAGAACAATGTCACAGGCCATACACCTTAACAGAGAAAACACAGCTAATAGACACATGGTAGTCATTCTACATCATCAAGGTCTCTCCACATCAGTTAATGATAGTGGCTCTATGCTACGACTGGTGCACAACGCATTACAGGACAGAAATGGACCAATAATGTTCAAGTTAGTTCTCTGACTTCTAAAATGTCCAGATATTTTGCAGTTGTGCCACCTTTTGATTTATTAGGTACATTCCTGAACGTTGTATTATGTATCGTATGGAATTATCAGTTGTTTTTTAGTGCACATCAATAGGTGTTATTCATTTGAAGGATAAAAATCTACATAGAAGACTGATTTGCTATCACAAGTTGGCACATGTCCCATGTTTTTTAGAACACAGTGTCTCATATGTCCAACTAAATGATGCCCGTCAGTGGATCCAGACATTGATCCTTTATCTACGGGTCACTGGGAATCTCAGTTTCAAGAATTAAGTGCATTGATCTGTGTTACTGACGGTGCCCTTGTTAGCTTAACAGAGGTCAACTCCAGCAGATCATTAGTAATGTTATGTAGCAGCTCACAGCACTGGACCTAATATGATAATGCATACATGGGAAAGGCATGTGAGCCTGTGGGAATGGTTTTGTACACGTTTAGACACAAAGTAGTTGTTTAGACTTGGGACAAGGTGGCTGTTGTTTAAGGATTCCTCCGTGTACGTTTGGATCATTATGTGTGTGTGTCAGGCCAGTGATGAAGGATAAACAGAGCCCACAGAGGGCAGGGTGTGTCCCCGCCTGCCACAGTCCAAACCCTCAATGGGCATCTGTGCTCCAGGCTGCTGCCTAAAGGAGGACATTCTTCAGAGACACACAAAACTGCACACAGCCATTCAGGCACTGCTGCTAGTGAGCTCAGTCACTTGAGAGTGAAGCTGCTAGCTCGAATCATTCGCTGATACTCTAGCAGCTTGTTGAAGTGATAGTTTCAGTGTTTTTGAAGTGGGTTTTTAAGACGTGCTTGTGGGAAGAATATAAGGCAGTATGCCCCCGGTTACTTCCTAGAGTGCTAGCATGGCTAGATGACTACGTAGACAGGGTCATTAGCTTCTCAAGTTTTAGCCTATTTTTAGAAAACCCTAGCTAAAAGACATTGAGCACTGTATTAGAATAATTCTAAGCTCTTTTGCTTTTGCCCGCATTTCTTCACCACTAGGGATGGGAATTGCTAAGTTATATTTATACCAATGCCGTCAACGACTCTGCTCATTGATCCGATTCTTCAACAATTTCCATATTGATTTCTGCCGATTTTTCTGTGTAGAAAAGTTGGTCTACAGTAAGAGCCTTTTCTTCTTAAATTAAGGCACAGTTTTGACCACTCTTGCCCCCTGTCTGCTATGATGTTTGACTTCTTTGTTGTAAGTTCTGCTGACTCTTTCTGACGTGATCTTAACAAAGCATGCAGAAAAAAGGGAATTGTTAAGCAGAAAGACTATTGATATAAATTCCTTGAGTGAACTCTTATTGATTCTCAGGTGGAATTGGTTTTTGATTCTCATCCCTATTCACCACGTGTTTCTCTACCTGAAGTGCAAAGACCAGCTCAGAGTCTCCAATGGGACTACTCAACTTGTATATTTTATTCCTTTCTTTTGTTTATTTCACACTCAGATATTGGATTTTGTGAGTGCTCTAATGTTTACTGTGGCTGCACAGACATGCCTAGACATGCCTGTTTCGTATCTTCGTTTGTTTGTCTGTTTGTTTGGTTTTTAACAAGATTACTCAAAAACTGCTGGACAGATTTTGCTGAAATTTGCAGGAGTTGTTGGTAATGGCCCAACTTAAAAATGATAAGATTTTGGTGGTGATCCAGATAACTGCCATTAGCAAACAATGATTTCTGCTCAATAACTTTTGAACTAATAATGATATCAACATGATTCCAAGTGCTAGGTGTGGGTTTTCAGGGTCAAGGAATCATATTATGATGGTATGTTTATCATGAACTATTGCTTTTAGATGTAACAGCAATATGTGAGCTACCTTGGCAGAGGTTTGTGCTATTTGTATACCATAAAAAAATGCATAATATGCATATTTTGCATAATATTGGACCTTTAAATGGGCCACAGTGTCCATCAACAACCTCACTTCAAAAATACCAAACTGCCAATGCTGATGACACATATGGCAACAAAAGCTCAATATTTATGAAACTTTAACATCTGCCACAGGAGTTTCCAGAATTGACACAAACCAGAGTTCCTTACAGGAGCTTTAATCATGTGACACAAGCAAAGTTTCTTCTCATAAAAGTCCCAAAATAATGGAGCTTTGGAAATGCAGGACCGAGAATCACACAGGCAACATGGCATGTTTTTTTCCAATAGAAGAAACTATTCACACGTGGCTGCTGCTGACTCAGTTCGAAGCGTCTCTGCTCTTTTTGGTCCCTCTCTCTCCTTCCTTTTCTCTCTCACACAGTGGCAGGCATCACAGGATTGTCCTGATGACTTCATAGCCGGCTTCCTGCTCCGTTCTGGCTGATTCCCACTCTGACACGCAGACAGAGGCAGTGAGCCTCTTAGCCCCCCTCTCCCAACTTTTCAGCCAGATGGTTCTGCAGCTATCCTCAGAAAACCCATTTTTTTTCCAGTTGTGTATTTTTCACTTCAGATTCAAACCCTAATCTGCGGAGCCTTTTGCATTAAAGTAATAGCTTCATAGGAAATGGCATAAATGTTTTTGGGAATTGTCTGTGGCTTCCTGTTTGTCTTAGATTAGCATTATGGGATACTTTTACTTGAATATCTTTTGCAGGGCCAGGTTTAGGATAGCCTCAGAGCACAGGTAGGCTGGCAGTATTAGGTCACGGCATTTTGGTTTGACCTTTTTCTTCCATTTGCTTGTTTCTGAGGAAGCTTTTTCTATTTATACACCAGTTGTACCTTGTGTTCCAGCTCTTAGATGCATCCATTTTCCTTTTCACTGTCAGTGTCGCTTATTAAAAAGTCTTCAAGATGAGGGACAAATGTAGGACAGATATCTTGGTTGCATAGACGAGGGATTAAGTACAATGTCTGGCTTTAAATAAACAATATAAAATAAGCATTTACTTGCAAAAGTATCTGAATATAACTGTTTTCAGCTGTCAGTCCAGACTCATTTAGATAGTGCAACAGAAATGACTGGAACCATAAGCTGTATGGTAGACTGCAATGTTGATGAAGAAATGTAACCACAACAGTAATCTTTATCATAATATTGTTGAACCTGTGACATGCTATCAGCCCCCATCATCAGGGCAGAAAGTTAAAATTAGTTCAATTATTTGGCAAATGAAAAACCTGATACATCCATAGCAAACCTAACATTAGGGTTAGCATGCTAGCAGTCTATCACAGTAAACGTACTCAATATTAAACCTAATGCTTTTAACAATGTTGAAAAAAGCTCAATAAAGCTCTACCTGGTTACTTGCAGAAATAGAGTGCACACTGTTTCAAAACTAGGTATGCATGGTATTGGATTTTTGCATTCTGCCAATATTACAGCCATAATATGCAATATTGATATCCGTTTTTTACAGCTAAAAATCTGCTGTAAATATCGTGAATACGTTCATACCTGCTAATATGTATACTGTTCTGATAATATTGTGCTTCCCTATTAACAACACTATAATTGGATTATTGCTTAGTAATTGGCAAAGCAGTTGCTATACAAATAACATAGTAAGACTGGTTTCAGCTTTTTAGTTTCAAATAAGGCCTAAACAGTCACCAACTAGGGTGTTGTCAGACAAAAATTCAAGTATTTAATTTGTTGTATAAGAGTAACACATCATGCCCTTTGTAATAGTCTCTATGCAAAAATATTTGAGAAAATCACCTCCTCTTCCTCTTCCATTTTCCCCATCCTTCAAAACATGTAATTAAACAGTCCATCTGACAAAAGAACCCCTTACTGATATGATCATGGAAAAAGAAAGAGAGAGAAAGTCTTTAAGAAAGGTGGATATTCAGCTAACATGTCAGTCCAGGAGCAGTAAACATTAGAGCACATTGCTGGAAAACTGGATCCACTACTTGAGAAGCTAATGATCTTTACTGTAAAACTGTCTGTTCTGAGCAGGGCTGAAACAGAGGGGTATATAGGCATGCCACAATCCAATATTTGAGTGGATTTTCAGGCAAGACACCGTAAAATAAGTTCTGGATGCATCTTGGACCAGTATAAACTTGTCCAGAAGGACAAGATCGTGACCTTAATGAGTTTATCATGATGGACATAGATGTTGCAAAAAAAAAATAAAAAATACGCTTGCAAGGGTAAAAAATAATTGTCAATAGGCTTTACCATATAGCAGAACTATTTGCAATTTCTCAATCTTATCTCCTAAAATATAACACAAAGTCATTATTTGTTTAATAATTTTGTTAATAAAATGTAATTAATTTAATTAATTAATTTTATTTTATTTTAATTTTAATTCATTTTAATTTCTTGCCACTTTCGACCAAAATATTCACATATCGAAAACATACCACTTTGTTCTCTCAGACTTTCCTTATTACAGCTAACCTATATAGTAATGAAAATTTACAGCTGACACATTTGCAGAGTAAATACTCCCGTCATTTCAAAGCTTAGCCACATATATTGTCATCTCCACTCCAAATGCACAGTACAGTGTGTTGTGATTATCTGCCCTGATCACCTCTTCAGCCCTCCTTGACCCACATTGCTCATTCACACCCACCAGATGGTCCAAAGCTCTTATGACAGGATGTTCTGGGGGGCTGTAGGGAAGTGATTACTCTTGTGTTTCGTATTAATGACTCTCTTGAAGCTGCGTGGGGCCATCTATGTGTCCTGCTTGTCTGTAGCATGTTTACATATGCTACAAGCTCGCAAAAGCCAATTGATTCGCTAATATTTTATGAAGTGGTTGAGTTGCAACTTCCCTAAATCACTGGGAATGCCCCTTGAGGTTGGCATTTCTACTCAGAAGGTTGAATTGAATGTGATTACTTCCCCAGGCATCCAAGGTCAGAGGGAAATGGAACGCGCCATGAGTCTTTTGAGCACAAAAGTGCCCCAAAATTTCAGTTGTTTTGGTTCAGCTGCGCTCACATTGCTCTCAGCTGAAAACAGTTTAACTTTTGGGACAGCACTGACCACGCTGCTTAGCATCTCCTGTGACAAATACACTTACTAATGAGATATACCCAGTGCAACCCTTACGTGACACGCCATTTAGATGGTTCAGTACATCTGTAGGATATATTTCACTATTTCATCTGGATACCAGCCCTTCAAGGGCAATCTCACGTCAACCTATAGGAGCTGACGTTGACTTAAGTTGAGAAACCATCAAATTTTGACTAAAGTGCATTCCCAGGGTCAATTTTGCTATGTTCAACACAGGACAACATATCTGAAGTGTAGACTGATTTTAGACTTTCGCCAGTAAAGATGTAGATGCAGGGTAGATACAGGCTGACAGGCTCAAACACTCGCCAATAGAAATGAATTCAGCTGTAACTGAGGGAAGGGTCAAACATTGGAAAGTTTTGCTCGAAAACATCAGCTATGCCCAGCTGATGCTTGACGCGGCTTGATGTTTCCCTATACGTTGGCAAAAGTTGTACTCTCGAGGGTTAAAAATATTACTTGAAAGAATAAACAATCAAGAACTGGTGCAAACTGGCGAAATTTCTGTTTAAACCTCTTCTTTTCTGACCCCCATAAATACAACACCACAACCGTTTATGGACTCCTGTGCTGCGAGCTAGCCTTTGTGTTTGTCCCAAGTTTTGCTTTGTTTTACTCCCAGCTAATGCAGTGACATGGGTCTCAAAATGATCCAGAGGCACTTACGTTGGCTCTGAAAATCCTCACTTGTTGCAGTCAAACTCCACTTCCACTGCAGACTTTATTTGTACAGCACACACCCATCAATTACGTACAGTGTAAGAAGAGAGAAGATGACAGCATAACAATTTGTGTTGCTTTCTGTTGTTTGCTGCTTGTGGTTATGTCAGATCCATTTGTGGCGGTGGCTTTGGACTGAACTTGTAGATCAGTTATTTTACTGTAAGTAAATGAAGACAAAAAATAACTTCAAAACTGCTTTTAGTGGTACAGTAGTGACTCACATTTGAGCTCAACTTGAGTGTCTGTTTTGGGATATCAGATTGATTCCCCCGCTGCCACGTGTACCATGTGGGTCATTCTTGTTTCTTCCCGTGGGCTTATACCAAGAACTTAACCCTGACCCTTTAGGCCGAGCAATGCCAGCCTTCCTCTGTGACTAATATCGCCGTCCCATCCGCCGCTGGGCTCTGCTCCAGGAATTTAGGAAATGTTGATCAGCCGGCTGCAAAAAACTTCCCAGCAGAATGCAGCCGGGCCTGTTTTCCACTCAGACAGGTGTGTGTTTTAACTTAAACGCCATAAAAAGATAAGACGCACACACCCACTTGAGTCATCCCTGCTCTCACAGGTCTGGCATCCTGTGATTGACACATAATCCACTACAGTCGATACAACTTGTCTTTTTTTTTTTTTTTTTAATTTGTTATGATAAAAGTTCAGGTCTTTGCTAAAATGGGTGTACCAGCCTCCCACATCCATCCCCTCATATCTATTCTTATAAATTAGAAGCAGTTTGCAGCCCATTGTTGTCTGGCTCACAAATAAATTAAATCAAGTCATAATGAGAGTCTGTCAACTACCAGCCATTTTTACACTCAAGCTATGACAGCTCTCATCAGCGAAGACCATGATTCACCCCCTCCTCTTTCTTCTTTGTCTTTCCTCAGAGGGATCCAGACTACTTGAAGCTATGGCTGGAGATTTTCATCAGCTCCTATGAGCGATGCCTGGATGTGGACTTCGAAAAGCCGCCTTCGAGGTAACATTTCATTGTTATTAAATTGTTTTTAGACACTCTTATAGTCTGTGATTACATTGTTTTGGTCCATTAACCCCAGCAAAAGGTACAACCAAGCTTTAGGGCCAGTGAGCCTGTAAATTAAAGCATTTCCTCACAAGGTGCATTTATATTGAAGTGTAACCAAAGCTTCCCAAAATGAGTGCAAAGATATCCTGTCCGAGGGGGTTTGTGTGCGTAGTTTGACCTCTCGCTGTGTGGCTATGTTTGTCCCAAAACAACAACACTCAGTCCCTAGTTGTTCTAGCGCATTTTTTAAACTTAATATAGCAACCTAAAAGTACTGCAAGAGCACAAACCTCCGCTAAGGCATTTCTGACACAGTTAGCCGAGTTATTAAGAAAAATATAAAACGGCCCTATCGCATATCATCATCGTCAATTTCTGTACTAATGTTTTCAAAGAGCACAAAACCTCAATTTGACTCAAATTGACCTTTACCTTTTTGTGTTAGAAGCACTGTGAAGCAAGAAAAACTACATTTTATTCTTTAATAAATGATACCTTTGGACATTCAGTGATTACTAGTTAAACTACTGTGGTACATTTGTGCATTCTACCAAATTATAGCCAATGTATGGGATATTTATGTCCAATATCTAGTGCCAAAATATTAACAAAAATGTTCATATCACCCAATACATACAGGTAAAGCACTTAAATTTTCTCCACTTTACTCGACTGAGCCTTGACTGGTCCATGGCTAGAATGTGCCTCTACCGTGGCTTTGTTGAGACCCCTCGTAATAACGTGACAAGCATGTAGTGTCTCGATAGCATGAACAATACTCTAATAAGAGCAAAGTTGAAATGCCATCTTATTAGGACACCCTACAATTGACAGTTTGCCAGTACATACAGATAAAGCCACTTAAATTTTCCCCACTTTCCTCGACTGAGCCTTGACTGGTCCATGACTACAATGTGCCTCTACCGTAGATTTGATGAGACCCCCCATAATGACGTGACAAACATGTAGTGATTCGATAGTGCGGCAACTACTCTAATCTAATGAGGACACCCTGCTATTGATCGTTTGTTAGCTTTCTGTTTGGTTAACTGATCAACCAATCAGAATGAGAGAATCTCTGATGAGTGCGTCAAAGCAGCCGGTGTCGTGTTACACAGTCAATCTCTTTCCGTGCAAGCAGAGTTGAAATTAATGCAGTTATATTTTTCACTATGTAAAGATTTTGATTTTTCTTTTTACATCCTACTGTAGTTTTGTCCTTCACTCGGGCAATATTCTAAAAACAATCAAACATGTATAAAAAAAAATCTGGTTGGAAAGTCAGTAATTTTCAGTTGTTTCAAATGGGATGGAGGCTAGCTACAGTAGATTTTGCCTGACCTAGTAGCAGTAATTAAGGAGGTAAGAGCTTAACAAATTTTGGATGAAAGCATATTAATGCTAGAATTTTGGACCACCCCAGAGGGAGGGAGTTGGGGGCTCCCTGTGACTGGAAGCTGGCTGGTAGTTGACTGGAGTTTGGCAGGCATTCGGCTGGAAGGGGAGAATTGAAGTGGCTGCATCTTTATGATCAACTTCTCAGGCAATTATCTGCTGATACTGTTATTGTATTGTTAATGTTGTACACCCCTAATTTAAAAAACTCCTGGATCCAATCGAATCCCTTCTTCTTTGTGCCATGACCAACATTCCCTCAAAATTTCATCCAGATCTGTTGAGAACTTTTTGAATAAACACAAACAAACATTGGTCATTGACTAGGAGCAGATCTATCCCGCCTCTCACAGCTTGACCACATACCGATCAACCTTCTCCAGCCTGAAATAGCACAGTCACACCAGACGTTTTAGAGCAGAGCTGTCACATATTGTCACAGGTGATGCTCTGATTTGTGTTCACGTACAAAGACATGAAGCAGGATTCACCAGAGAAGATCAGCATCTTACAAAACCGCGTGAAGCCTTACAATAAGTCACATTTTATCACAACGGGGCGGCCATGTGGAGAGGGCGTAGAGGAATAAATATAGGCAGCTAAATCCTATTTGTCAAGCTCTTTCTCTCTTCTCCTCCTGTGAATTATTTTCTTCCATCTTTCTCTGTTTTTCCTCTGCCTCCTTTCATCATCCTCTCTGCTGTCTCCTTCTCTTTTGTCCTCTGTCTCCTCATAATTTCCCCCCCTTCCTTCCTCTGCAGCTGTCACATCTGCGCTGCTTTCCCTCTGACACTTATTGCATTGGTTTTGCTACGCTCTCTCTCTATTTTCCCTCCTCTTTATCATATTAGCGCAGCAACAACATGTCATGGAATTAGCACTTCACCCTCCATATTAAAAGCCTCCCCTCCTATCTATCCTAACCTTCGGCTTCTTTTTCTGTTATTGTTCTGTTTTCAGGCCAGAGGAGGTCCCCCCAGTGTTGACGCTCCTCCCAGACAACATCCTGCAGGTTTTGCGCCACCAGCTGCTGCAGTGCGTCCAGAAAGCCTCGGACGGCCTGGAGCCCGAGCAGCAGAACCTGGCGCTGCTGCTGCTCAAGTTTCTTATCATCATCTGCAGGTCTGGCAGGAGAAAACACTTAGATAGTTGAGCTAATTAAAGCAGGAAAATAGAGATTGGTATTTGGGCTAGGTGCTGTGGACCAAAAATCATACGACATTTTAGCTTTTACTGCATTCATGCCTCTTTTATGGACTCCAAAGCCAGCAGAGAAGAGTGTAACGTTGTCCCACATACCCTCTGTGACATTCATATTGATATAATTTGTCACTAGGGCATAACGCCGAAATGGCACCTTTAGATCAGGGATGTGCAAACATTTTGCACCGAGGGCCACATACAAAATTTTTGGATAACTCGGCCACATTGATTTACCTCCCTCTCGTGTTTATGAGTAAGTAAATCAACCCAGTATGGTTAAGATATCCCTAATTATTTAAAATGCTTAAAGGGATACGCAAACTTTTTTTTAAATTTTCGTGTCTTGCCTCACTCCTAAGTCCATGATAAGCAGATAGACTCTGTTCTTTCGACTGTGCATGCAGTAACAAGAAAGAGACAAAGCTGAGGACAAAGCTTGTCCACTGCTATTTAGCTTAGCTCAACCACTGTGAGTCAATGGGAAGTGTTAGCCTGCCTCTGCCTACAGTCATCAGATAAACTCTTCAGCAAATCTATGTGCTTATTGTGTTTTTTATTGCGTTATGTTACTTTATCTTCTACTATCATCGTGTTATCTTCTTCTACTCGTAAACAGAGGCTTTGTTTTGTTCACCTTCTTCCGCGGTGTTTTGCACTAGAGATGTGACGGTCGGGAACAAGTCGTGTCTTTTGAACAGCAGTTGTGAGATTGCCGTTAAATTTGCAGGTAATTTTCATTTACTCAGGAGTGAGGGAAGACATGAAAAGAAAAAAAAGGTGGCATATGCCTTTACAAAAACAACATAGCTTCCCATTAATAGCGCAACAAGGCAGTCGAAACAGTCAAGATTTTAGGGCACTCTTGTTGGCCCAGGCCAGACTCAAAACAAGAGCAAACTACATAAAGTTGACAAACTTAATAGGTGCTTGAAGACCATCACAACTTTGTAAATAGTAGCTCATGCTGGTCTTAAATGCGGAAATCAATCCTTTATTCATCAAGCCGAAAGTTTAGATTCTTACTTGAGTTGCATTTTCATTATTTTTGGAACTTGCTGCGGGCCAACCAGTAGTGGACCTCGAGCCTTAATTGGCCTACTGTCCTTAGTTTAGTCACCTTGATGCTCAATACTGGGAATTTTTTGTGGGATCGATGCACAACAATCCCATGTGTTTCAAAATGCTGAAATTTTAAGTATTTCTCAATAACTACTAATACCTATCAGCACAGGTACTTATGTAGCCGTGGCTTGTCTATCAACATAACTTCTGTTTTGCTTGTTGTATAAACTCATGCTGCTCTGATATTTGGGACAAAACAGCCCGTTTTTGATCGATATGCTAATAGCTGACATATTTTTAACTGTTTTGTGTTTGTCCCGTAAAGGAACCTGTCAAATGTGGAGGAGATCGGCACTTGCTCGTACATCAATCACATCATCACAATGACAACCCTCTACATTCAGCAGGTCTGGATCCTTTTGTCCTTCTCTGAACTTCCTGTTAGCTCTTCCTGGTGCAGAAGGCAAAAATTAAATCTAACAGTCATTAAACCTGAATCAAAACAGAGCAGAAGAGAACTGAAGGTGAAATGTGCCCCTCTTCTCTTGTTTGTTGTTACAGCTGAAGAGCAAGACCAAAGAGAAGGAGATGGCCGACCAGAGTCAGGCGGAGGAGTTCGTCCGTCATGCTTTGGCGTTCTGCGAGAGCCTCTACGACCCGTACCGAAACTGGAGGCATCGAACCTGCGGGTAACTAGAAGCTGAAACAGATATGAATTCGGCATTATGGCTCTTCTTGTTTGTTGTGGAGCCACTTGTCGGGGTGGAAGTTGAGAAGTTAACCAACATCCTGGCATTTAAATGATGCTGTGAAAACGGCAAAAACTGAAATTCTATTATAAAGTATTGAATGACACATGAAAGGGTTCACCTGAAGAGCATGTGTGTCATTTTTTCCCAGGGAGCAGCTGGGCACGGTGGAAAGAAGCCGACAGAAGTACAAGGCAGCTCCGCTCACTGTCGAGTTCGTCCCTTTCTTTTATCGTAAGTATTCTAATATTCATCCCACCTTCAGTTTGCACTCTCATGACATTTGCGAAGACACGAACTGTAAAAAATCTCAATAATTCCTGCAGACAGGTTCAAAGAGAATTATATTCATGTGTGACAACATCACAGCGAGATCTTTCCTGTTTTATCTTATAAGCACATTAAAGGGACGAAATCTTCCATATCAAGTGGAACAACATTTTTGATATGCAAATAAACCCTCATCTTAGCTCATTTGAAGCAAGTATATAAAAAAGGCTGTTTACATAGTTTAGTTTCTGTTTGGCACAATGTGTCATCACGTCACGACTCCTCATGATGAAGATTATCTCATGAATGAGGGCAGCATGAAAAGACGGTAACCGGCTAAAGAAGAAGTTGGCAGCAGGTTATAAGACCAGAGAAAACTTTAGACCTAAAACCAGTAGATAGATAGATAGATAGATAGATAGATAGATAGATAATAGCTGGACGGATAAATGGATCGATAGATAGACAGACAGATGGATGGACTTTATTGATCCCAAGCTCGGAAATTGTGATAGATAAAGCCTAAACACACTAAAAGGAGACAACATAGGTATAGACAATGGATGGTAACATTGTTGTCTTTACCTACCAGATTAAATGATAATAAATTATCCATGAACCATTATGACGTCATTGTTCGTCACATATCGCTGAATCATATTGTTGTGTATTATACAAATCCCAATTCCAATGAAGTTTGGACGCTGTGTATCACAAATAAAAACAGAATGTAAGGATTTGCAAATCCCTCTCGACCTATATTCAATTAAATACACTACACTACAAAGACAAGTTAATGTTCAACTTGATCAAATTAATTATTTTTAGCAAATATTCACTCATTTTGAGTTTGCTTCGAACACGTTTCAAAAAAGTTGGGAATGTGTCTTGGCGTTGTCTGGCTGAAATAAGCAGAAATGTTTCTGAGAAAGGTGTCATTTGGATGGCAGCATATGTTGCTCCAGTATTGCACCTGTATTTAACTTTCAGCATTACTGATGCCTTCACAGATGTGCAAGTTACCCATGCCAAGGGCACTAACACGCCTCCAGAGCATCACAGATGCTGGGTTTTGAACTTTGCCAAGGACATTACGTTCATGATTTCCAAAAACAGTTTGAAATGTGGTGTTGTTGATATTTGGCTTTGCATGATGGAGTTTTAACTTGAACTTGTAGATGTAGCGGCGAATAGTGAAAACTGACTATGATTTTCCTGAGCCAACATGGTAACCACCTTTACAGAACGATGTTGGTTTTAAATGCAGTTCTACCTAAAGGATCGCAAGTCACAGGCATTCAATGTTGGTTTTCAGCCGTTCTGTTTATGTGCAGAGATTTCTCTGGATTCTCTTAATCTTTTGATGGTATTATGGACTGTAGAGGATGAAAACCTGAAATTCCTTGGAACTGAGAAACTTCTTTGCTTATGCAGTTTTTAACAAAGTAGTGAACCTCGCCTCAGCCCTGCTCTAGAGTGCTTATTTATACCCAATCATGACACTCATCTGTTTCCCATTAACCTGTTCACCTGTCGAATCTCCCAAACTGGTGTCTTTTGAGCATTCCTCACCGTTCCCAGTCTTTTGTTGCCCCTGTCCCAGCTTTTTTTGAAACATGCAGGCATCGAATCCAAAGTGAGTGAATATTTGCTGAGATAGTGTATTCACTTGAATACAGGTCGAGCAGGATTTTTAAATGATTGTATTCCTTTTTAATTACGTTATACACAATGTCCCAACTTATTGGAATTTGTTAGAATATTGTATTGTTTCTATGATATAGATCTTATTGAACCTTGTTGTTAGATTCCAAGCTATATTTCATATCATGAACAATGCTAGCATGTCGTCACTTCCTCTTCTCTTCCTTTTCTCTCCTCATCACTTCTCCCTCCATCTTTTTTCTAAGTGCCTCCATACCGTCACTCTCACTCCCGCTGCTTCCTCTTCTATCTGGCTGAATCCACTCTTTGTGCCCGTGCTCGGTTTGAGATGTGCCGATAGTGAATAGCCTCTGTCAGAGCCACTCGAGTTACGCCGGTGGCCATTTTGAACAAATCCTCCTTTCTGTCTTGTCTGTCTGGTCTGTGGCTGCTGTGGTCTGGCAGCAGGGGGACGACCGCAGGTCTAACCTGACGGACTTAAATCTCAAGCCTGAGCGTTTTGTTGTATCATAAAATCAGTGAGAGTGGGAATTTATCTTGCTGCTTAGATAAAGAAAACAGAAACCACGGAGCCAAGATGTCCAATTTCTGCTCCCAAATCTGACGTGTTGACAGATGAGTTAATGGATGACCGAGACCACCATGACCTGGAGGTTACTGACAGGGCCGCCACATGCCTTCCAGTCTGTTTGTGCACCCTGTGTGCTAACTGAGGCCCTATCTCATGCACACAGTGGCATAGATAAAGGTGTCTCTGTGTCTGCATTCATCAATGTTTTGTTTACAGACAGCATTATAGCAACTTCATCGGTTTAGAGCGGTGGTTTGGTTTGTCATATTTACATAGATAAAATCACACCCACTGACCAAACTGAAGTGTGTGTTTGTTTGTGCTTGTTCCAGAGTGCTTCCAGGAGAGTGAGCATCTAAAGGAGAGCCTGAAATGCTGCTTGCTACACCTGTTTGGAGCCATAGTAGCTGGTGACCAGGTAAACATTTGCACTGTTCAACACCACCTACGCAAAGAACTGATCGCCCAAGCATCCATTTTCTTTTGGCAAGGGTAGAGGGACGTTAAAGTTCAGTGCCGAATGAGTATTTTATGTCAGTGGTTATATAAATGACTTTGAGTGATTATTTCATTGGTTTCAGGTTCATTTCTAAAGGTTGACATAAATTGGATTAAGTCAAAAAACAAATAAAACTGATTCCACGTTTTCATTTGTGGCTGTTCAGTAGATCTGTCAAATACATTGATGATGCCTTCGAAAGTCGAATACAATAAAGGTCATTTCTTCAGAGACTGATACCGCCTGTAGAAGCTACCTGTGGCCATTAGGTAGCTTTTTTGCATTACCAGAATTAGCAAGAAAAAACAGGATTTCTCCATCTTTTTGAATTGTCTAGGGGTGCTCAATAATGGCAAAAATGGTAATCAATATCATTTTGATTGACATTGAGTTCACGATTATTGAGCACAACTACACACTGATTCACAAAAAAAATCAATATCAACATGGTAACATTTGGAGCACACTTTAACTGGCATTGTAACCACGTGGTTGACTTTTTGCTGCCATATTGCTGTTTTTAAAACTCTAAAATCTTTTGCTATTTATCCTTATTCACCCCATTGAATAATGTGTGTAATACTGATTATATCCACTGTTTGGTGCTGCTGTTCATAAAAATCATTGTCTGAAAACTTGAAAAAAGAAATCTCAAAGAGTGAGAGCAAATGTCTAAGTGAGTGAAAACCTTTTCACATATCATTTCTGGACACTTCAACAATCATAATTTAGTTAAAGAATTAAAGTTTGACGATAAAATATATGTCTATGATTCCTCAGAAAAATAGGTCAACCGCTCGGTTGGTTTGCAAGTCTGCGAATCAAACTCTAAACTCTAAAAAATGTCCCCAAATTTCCTGGATGAGATGTATGTTCAGTTGCAAACTGCAGTTATTTAACCCAAACTTTTTGCAGCTAGCCTCCATGTACATTGACTACTTAAAGTATGGGCAAGATTGATGTGAGAATGCAGCACAGATACTACCCATTACTTAAAAGTCCTCATGAAGTCTGGAAAAACCCAAATGTAAAATGTCTGGACATTTTCAGGAGAGCATTGCCTAACCCTATTTTCATTTCTTCTGCATTACTTTCTCCAGAGGAACGCTCTCCTCGCCATCTCCCCGGCCACCATGGAGGTGCTGATGCGGGTGCTGGCCGACTGCTCCATGGGCAGCTGCCCCACGGACGAGGGCGAGGACTGGGACAGCGAGGCCCCCGACCGCAAGGCGCTGCTCACGCTGGGCTGCCTGCGGGAGGTGGTGCAGCGCCTCCTGGCCTCCAGCTCTGACCAGCGGCAGGTGGAAATCGCTTCGGTGCTGGAGAACTACTTCAAGCTGCTCAACTCAGACCCAGCCGCTGTCGTCGCCGCGAAACAGCAGCAACAGCAGCAGCAACAAGCGAAGGGGCGAGTGCCGACGCTGGGGAGGCACTGGGAGAGCAGATTTGTGGCGCTGCAAGTGAACATGCTAGGTGAATGTGGTTTTGTTGAATCATGATTAAGCTGTACATGAGAAGGAACTAACAAGATCTTTTCCTGGCCCCACTTTCTCTCCGTCTTCCCGCTACATCTCTGCTTGTCTGCTCCTGTTCCTCCTGCCGGCCCTCAGACACCATCAGGGACATGTTCCTGTGCTCAGACAGGCCGGTTCTACAAGCCATCTTCCTCAACAGCAACTGTTTTGAGCATCTGACGCGACTGCTGCAGAACAGCAAGGTAACATCTGAAGCCTTTGTATCTAAATTTAACCCAAAGACAGAACAGAGATATGAGCTGGAGTGCTTGATCGTATTTTAAGCTTAAATCTGGCTCAAACTGGACATTATTGCCCGTTATAATTAAATTTGCTCTGACTTAAGGGCTGTAATCTTATCATTGAGGCATTATTTTTCATACCTGTATTCTCCAAGCTCCCTGCTTTATTATGGAGATGTTTATTACTATGTAAAGACATAATTCTGAAATATCTTGTATCATCAGTCTTGGAAATAGAGAAATACGTGCACAATTCTGAACTTTTACATTACTTCAAGCATCAAGCATTTCTTGTCGGTGTTGCAATAACCTTACCTTGCCAAAAATTGCATAAGCGTGCATCAAACTGGAATAAAACTAAAATGCTAATAGCCAAAATGTAAATATATGTCTTCCATTTCTGTGGATATCATCCCTAAAGGAAGCTCCTTGTTCAGCTTTGGAACAACTCTTGATCATTTTACAGGATTGATCAACACCTAGCAAACATTATGTACTAAAACTAAACTGTTTTTGTGAATTATATTCAATTGAAATGCAATGCATGAATAACTGAGAGAACTATTTGATAGTTTTCTGTAATAGATATGGCAGAAACAAAGTTCTGATCTGTTTTTTTAATCAGTCATCTTAAAATCCTTGCATTAGTGCTCATTCAGGTTATACAAGGAAGTGATGCAGCCAAACAGGGCGTCACTGTTTAGTTAAAATACAGTTTCATTTTTGTGTTATTGTAACAGAGACAATATTGACATAAGTTTGTCTCTGATGGAACCATAACACTTAATTCTGAGGCGACCTTATTGTTATTCCTAAAAAATAGAACAAAAAATGATCTCAATATTCTTCTATTGTTGTCTGATCTATTCAGAAAAACAGCTTTTTTCAAAAGCAAAGAAATTTTAAATTCTGATTGAATATGAACACCCTTAACACAAAACATTGTACAAATAATATACATAAATCTGACAGTCACACAGAGTCTTTCAAGAAAGTTTTCCCATCATGCCATCCAACCCACAGTGTTAACAGGAAATAGATACAGAATATATTGCAAAACATACGACACATAACTTGTTAATTCAGAAAAACAAGTCAGATATGTATACTCTCATGTAAATGTTTTTGTAATTTGGCAATTTGTTATTTTTCTGATTTTTTTTGGGTCAAAATAACTTTATGTGAAAATACTCTGATTTATTGTTCCCATTTTGGTTTTAATGTAAAAACCACATTTATGTAAATATTTTGTATCATTTACATCATTTTTAACTTTAAAAGGGGAATTTATTTGACTGACATCAGTGAGATCACTTAAAGATCCTACATCCTGGTGTATTGGACTGTTTACATCATGGCTTGGTGTCTATTAAACAAGAGTTCTATTTACATTTAATAAAAACAAAGGAAAAAAATTCATCTCTGTAGACAATCAGATGAAGCTCTTTTGCCCTCCCCTTTGGAAACCCTCAGATCTGAGGAGGCTATCATAATAAGCATTACACCAATTGGCTGCCCTAATGATGTCTGGAGGGAGGAGTTTTGGACTTTCAAAACAGTTATGGCGTCTGCCTGTGTTAGAAAGTAAAAAATAGAGTTAGAAATGAATAAATTTAAGCTCAATATGATAGAGTGGAGCTAGCTAGAAATATCGGTCATCAACTTTTAATCTTGTTTTTTAGAAGGCTAGGTTAATTTGAAAATTGCCCACATCAGTATTGTAACTTCAGTTGATTATGTGACCCTGGAAAACATCCTGGAAAATGATTAGTCGAAAAGAGTGGGAACCTTGGCAAGCCATTTAGCATGGCTTAGGTCGCCACATTCAAAGCTAAAGCTAAAATAAATTTCTACTAACAATGGTGAGGACTGTTCTGACCATTGTTTGGAGACAGACATATCAAATCAAGTTTTGTGTATCACTATAAATAGTCTCTATGTATCTGTAGTAAGATTGTATATTTTGTTCAGCACCTGTGAAAGTTTCAGTGTGAGCATTTTGCCCACCCTGCATGTTTGCCTCCCCACAGCCAGGCTGGATCACCACACGCCTCCTCACAGCGGCCCGCTGCAGATGGTCCCGCCTTCTAACCTCTCACCCTCTCCTCCCACTTACAACATCTCCTCCTCCTCCTCTTCTCTCTGAGTCTGCACCCCCCTCTGCCTCTCCTCATTGTCTCCATCTTCTCTCTCTGTCCGCCCCCCCCACATGCTGTGTTGACATGTTGCCTGTTGTTGTGTGTGTGTCAGCTGGTTAACGCTAGGTGCACGGCGGCAGACAAGGACCAGAAAGATATAACCAACAACAGGTTACTGACAGGAGAGAGGGACACTCAGGTACCGCCGAGATAAAGACCCCCAACACCCCTCCTTCCCCATCCATCATCCACTTACCTGCACTTTCACCCTCACCTGCTGCAAAGTCCCATCATGCCCCTCACCAGAGCATCTGAGCCGCTCCACAGCAAGACTCACTCTGCTTTCTGTCTCATAAAAAGATCATGCCTGCTTTTGAATCTTAAACAGCTGTTGTGTGTTTAAAATGGCGTTTCCTAATGAACTGCTAACAAGGACTACAAAAATGGCCAAGGATCCAAATGTAAGCCTTTTACGTAGCTTTTTAGTAATCAATAATCCATACACTACTGCCACAACCAGCTAGATCAGGTCCTTGGATTAAGAGGAAATTGTCAAACAAGAGGTCAAAGATCAAATATTGTAGTTACTTCTTAGTTGAGCCGCCATGTTGTAGTTCCATAGTAGCGTATGATAGCTTTTTCCTTGCACCAATTAAGCTAAAAAAAAATTGCGAAAAGTGGATTTGTTTGTAACTATTATCACAAAGAAACTAACATGTAACTTTCAGATTTTTTTGTTGGCTACAGACTTTATTATACGCAATGATCCAAAACACAGTGAAACCTCCCAGAGACGTTTAGTCAAGAGAACCAGCACGATGCTAACTTTCGCGTTGGCGTACAAAAATACATCATCCCTTAACCACGCTACAGAGTTACAAAGTAGTTCTCATAAATTTAAGACATTTTTATTGCCTTATTATGGCCTTATCTTCATGAAACATAACTTAATACTTGAATTTTACCCACTTCCTTGAGTTCTCATAAAAATTACAACTTTTGCTTAAAGGTTGCTGCTTTATTTAAAAAATGACAACTGTAATCATGAAGGTCCCATGTCCTGGTGTGTTTAAACATTTACAATATGTTCAAGGCGTCTATTAAGCAAGGATTTGATTCAAGTTGAATTAAAAAAAGAAAAAAAGATCTTTGTTGAGGATCAGATGCAGCTCTTTTCCCCTCCCCTATGTAAACGCTTTAATCTTTGGTGCCTTGGAGGCTACAGGAGGCTATGATCATGAGCTCTGCACTGTTTGTCTGCCTAAATGATGTGTAATAGGAGGGGTGACAGCCCGCAATCTGCCTGTGATGAGCAGAAAACACTCATGTAGGTGGGGGATGTATAGCTATGACATCATAAACCCCAGGAAGTAAAAATTTAGTGTTTTAAGGGGCTTTTTCTTTAAAAAGGCATAGCTTAATCTCTTATACTGAGAGTTTAGTTAACGTTGTCATGTTCATATGCTCTCCAAGCCCCTCTTAACAACATTAAAATAAAAAAAACACAACAAAGCAAAACAATTTAAACACAGCAGTTTTCAACAGTGAAGTGTGCTTTCAGTTTTGATAAGCTAAGCTAATCAAAACTGTACAGTAGTTTTTCTTTATGCTTTCAATGGACCCTTTTTTCTCCTAATTAGCCTACTTAGCCAAATGTTCACATGTAATACAGTAGTTTTCATCTTAAATTGACCTTAAAACTAACATCTATCATCTTTTGATTAATATTACCAAAACATTGCTGTGAACCAACTTTTAGATAAGATTTTTGGCTAGAAACAAGTCATCTTGTAGCTACTAAATCATCATTTATGGGAATTACATACAAGGTTCTGTCTTAGGGATATTTTTTGTCAACTATATACAAGGCCTAATTCCTTGAATCGTCTCCATTGCACATAAAAGAGTGATCCAGCTCTCATTGTTGTCTTTGTACTCTTATAAACAGAGCCACCTTTATACGGTTCATAATCCCTCCATTGATCAGGATTTAGTGAGTACAGGTGGACAGACCTGCATGAAGACAGAGACATTAGTGCTCCTTTGTTCACATGCAGCTGTAACCTGATGCAGGAGATGCTGCAGCTTGTTTGGCAGGTTTTAAAACATCAGCGTCGTAGCTTAAATACACCGTTCATCAACATCTAGGGATAAATATAAACAGAGCCTGAATTCCAGATTGGTGCTAAATAGATGATAAGCTATCCTGCCTCTCTGTCTTGCTGTGGAGCGACCACTTTGCCTATCTGATTTCATTTATACTCCCCCCTGCACCCCTCTCCCTCCACATTATCCTGGTTTCTGCGGTAAACTCTGGGTTCCCACTGGAATGCTCTCACATTGGCCTGGTGTGCGTCCTAATAGGGTTCAGTGGTTTTTTGTGAACTCAGAGACGATGATTTAAGTGTTTAATTTCTTTGCCACATTCCCTCTCCAGCTGGTCCGAGACTCTCAACAGGTGTGTTATCATGATACTTTCGTAAGAGTGAGCAGGACAGAGCTGGACGGAGATGTGTTTGTGTTTATTTCTACTGTTATGGCTTGTGTGTTTTTTGGGTTGCATGCTTCTTTTGTGGATGTTTGTCTGCGTGAGAAGAATTAGGCTGTTTTTTTTTTTTGTGTTTGTGGAGGTGGGTGATTTTTGTCTCACAAAGTCTTGAGTGCTTCCTGCTCCAGTCAGATCTATTAAAAGAATGATTTTTTTCTTACCTGGAGCAGAAAGACTACCATTATCATATCTGCACTGAAGAGTCTGCAGTAAAAGCTTTGCTGCTAGCTTCTACTCACAGTCTCTCAGAGCACAGACCAAGTCAATCAACAAGAGGGTGTCAAATTCTCTTTATTTGTTCCTCCATGAAGTGAGAAGTATGCTCATAGCTTCATATTGTTAATCAAAATACAGAAATTCACCACAGATGATTATTGTTTCTAACAGGTCAGTTATATTGAATGAACCATTCATATCAATGCAGCTTTAATTGTATGCATGCTTGCCCCCTGCTGAGACTGCTTGAATACTCATTAAGAATAAGACATATGACTCATGTCCAATCATTTGCCACAACATATTAAATGCTAAAAGAATAAATGGTGTCATTGGTGTGTTGCTAACCAGTCCAATTGTTCTGAAGGTGTTTCAAGGGCGACTCGACTCCCTCGCCGTAGCAACAATCAAAGCCCTGACGACAGTGATGCACAAATCCCCTGCTGCAAAGGTAACAACAAGTCTATAACACTCTTAAATGTTGTTTTCAATGCTATTGTTGTACTCATTCTGCTCTCTCGACCTGCATAGGAGGTGTTCAAGGAGAGGATTGGTTACAATCACCTGTATGAAGTTCTCACCTCGCTCGGCCAGCCTTCACGGCACCTCCTCAAAGAGCTGATGAACATGGTGAGAGATAGACTGTCTCAGTGGCTCAGTCCCCTGTGGGTATAAAAGCCTTTTTCATTTATCGGCTCTGCTCAGTGAAGTCTATTTAAAGATTGCACATATATCACTGCACTCGGGAGGATTTTCACTGTTTCTAGTGTATTTGTGTCCAAGTGTTATTGACTAAAACGCATTATGAGACTTTGGTGGATCCTGGAAGAGCAGCAGCAGGCCTCTGTATGACATCCCATCAGTGCTTCAGAGACTATTTATTGTATTTATTGTTCTAACCTCCATTTAAATTAAGCATCTTTAAGCTGCTTTCCTCTTTAAATTAAACAGACTTGACAAAACTTGCCCTATAACCTTTTAAAAATGATGCTGTTATTTCTGCAAACCTGATGTCCATCAATTATCAAGTGATTAACAAGAGTTTTGAAGGGAAGCCAGTAATATTACTGAAGTACTCAAGAGCTAAATCTCCATGTAACTTACTATTTACATTTTGCTCACCAGCAACAAATAATCGAGGATCTTTTTGGGGATGTAATAACCCAAGAAATAATGGCTTTTATGCCACAATTCGGCTTTAAATTAGTTTAAACAGGCGACATCACATCAACCTGATATTAGCATCTTTATGTTGGCTTCCTGTTAACCAAAGGTTACCAGGTTCTAATGGCAGGCATCGCAGTGACACAATAGACCAATGCAGAAGACTTGATCCAGACCATGTGGCACCAAAGATGAGTCCCAATTTGATAGCCCGAAATTGCGTGGACTAAAAAGATCCTCAGTTTAAAAGAAATTGTCCAAAACACAACTTTTATCTGAAAATTGACGAGTAAAGAAATTGATTGTTGCAGTGGCAGCTGGTGCATAATTTTCCAGGGAGGCGTAATATCTTGCAAGTGTAGTTGGTTAGCTTGATGCTAACACTGAATGGAATATGCCATTACCTGGCTAACAATTAGCATCATATAAATCTAATCTTAACTGAAGTGAAATACATTGATTCTCAAGATAATAGATGATTGATTCAGTCTTTAAGGCTTCAGTTTTGTCAAAAGTTGTGGGCTGTATGGTGTAAGCCCAAATAATAAGCAATTGACGAGACACGCTTTGATGCGTGTCACTGAGTAACATTATAAAATGTTAAAGGATACAGCAGTGCTAGAGCTATGAAACACAGGAGAGTCCTGTCTGGTTCTTAAAGGCATAAATTAGACATTTGAAATTTAAGGCTATTAAAATGTCTCAAAAAGTCTCATTACTTACTTCAGTCAGTACTTGGCATTTTGGCTATGACCACCTTTATCACGTTTGTTTCGTGCTTGGTGCATGATATCGTTTGTTTCTCCTAGTTAATGTCTTTAAAAGGTCTTAAAAGTCTTTTGTCTCTGATGTTAAAAGGTGTGAAGGGACCCTGAAATAAGCCTATTAAGAGACACCAGAGCTATATTTATCTTAAAGCCTCAAGGTTTGGTTATTACTCAGGATTCTGTCATCCAAAGACTGATTTTCTTGTCTTATTCATAGAAGAGAGGGAGATGTTAGCTGTGCTCACTCATGTTGATAGGATCATGTTTGTTGTCTATTTGAGCTCTATTCATTCATTGCTATTTGGACTGTAAACAATGACCAGGATGACGAAGAGAAGGTCCATGCCAGGCTTCTCCATTTCCCATTTTTAGATATCTGCTGGCTACCCGAGAAGCCCTTATACATTATCTGCCATTCCCCGAGGCTAAACTGTGCCAGACAACAGCTAATGTGCTCCGAAATTAGTTTTGTAATGTCCTGCTCATGTTCTTGGTAACCTGATTGACTGACTGTAGCGCTCTAATCTCCTGTTCCTGCACAGTGTCAGCGTTAATCACCCTTGTCGTGTTTCTCCAGGCCGTTGAGGGTGAACACACCTCAGTGGGTCTCCTGGGCATCAGCAACGTGGAGCCCCTGCTGCTGCTGGTCCAGTGGCTCCCCGAGCTGGACTCCTCGGAGCAGCAGCTATTCACCGCCGACTGGCTTCGCCGCCTCTGCTGCCTCAACCGCCAAACCCGCGCCACCTGCGTCAACGCCACCATGGTCATGCGAGCGCTGGCCGCCCTGGAGCGCCACGAACGTTTGCACCGCTCTTGCGCCGAGAGCCTCCTGGGACTCGTGGGCTCGCTCGGCTCGCAGTCTTTGAGCGCGAGAGAACTGTTGGGACTCCTGCGCCTCCTCAGGCCTCCGGAGGCTACGCAAGGGCACCCCTACGTAGGTCCTGCCCTCAGAGCCCTCTTGGCTATGGTACGAAAGCAGGGCCTAGAGAGTGCAATGCAGTACTTTGATCTGTCACCGAGCATGGCGGGGATCGTGGTTCCAACTGTGCAGAGATGGCCCGGTTCTGCTTTTAGCTTTCTGGCATGGCTGTCGTTAGACCAAGACCAGCTGGGCCCAAGCAAGGACAAGAGGAAACAGCTGTACAGGTAAGAAAATAAGACAAGTGTAATAACAACCAACAAAAACGTTACATTAACATGAACATTTTCGTCATAATGTTTCCGAAATTTAAGGTTTGGATGCAAAAGAAGGCCATACCTAGGGTTGATGCTCAACCCTAGGTATGGGCATCAAAATACTGTACCCAGGGTTCCCACACGTCCTGGAGAACCTTGAAAACCTGGAAAATCATCGACAAATTTTCCAGTCATTGAAAACGTATGGAAAATGAGGAAAAAAGAAAAGCTTGAATCATCCTGGGAAAACAATTTATCTTCCTTCTACCTTGTTAGTGAACAAAAATCAAATCGGAATTAAAAATGTACTTGGTAACTGATGCACACTTTACTATAATAAATGAGTTGATAAAATGATGCAAGTTTAAGAATAAAATGTAAAAACTCAAAACAATGGTGACAAAAAAACAATGGCAAAATAAAATTTAGACTACTTAAACTAAAATCAAAAAAATATATTTTTATACAAAAGCAGAGTAACTAAAGATAAAAAATAAATATAAACCATAAATTTATAACAGTAAGACACTACATAAAAGCCAGACTAAAAAGAGAGCTAGCAGACATTGTTCATGCCAAGAGTTAGAAATAAATACATTTTAAGGGGGGATAAAAACATCCTGGAAAGTCCTGGAAAATGTTTTCTAGAAAAGAGTGGGAACCCTGTGTACCAATATGGCTCTGAAACCAACATATTCAAAACCTACATAGCCAAATCACAGCACAGAAGCATAACCACATAGGACATGACAGGAGAATGCAATATTAACCCTTTGAATCCTGTGCAGTTTCTGGTTGTTTTTTGCTTCTGTCACATTTTTGCTCACCGTGGTCTCATTTTTCTCTGCAACATGAAGTCCTGCACCTCTTTAGATACAGGACAACCATGGCTATAGGCTGATGTAACTCAATTATGTCGTCATGAAGTGTAACAAATTTAAAAGCTATAAATCATTAGATTAAAAGAAAAGCAGAAATTTGATGCCTGCAAGACGCTGCTGTGGGACGCAAAATTCAACGATGTTTTGAACAGCGAAATCAGGTAGTTTGTGAATCGTTCAGGTCTTGTTGAAAGCAGTAAGAAGCGTAGAACTTTTTGTTCTGTACAGAATTTAGTCAGAGCAAACAGTTTATTTTCTGCAAATTTTCGAAGAATACATGAGAATCAAAGCGATGTTGATGAAATCTCATGAAATTCTCCCAGCTGTTTCAAATATGTAGCCGACGTCACTAGTGTATCAGGTACCATCAGAAACTTGAGAATCTGACGAGTACGCCAGTGTTTTCCGTTTTGTAAATGGTTTGTAAATGCCAGTCATTTAAAAATAAGTGGTATTTTGATCCTGCCGGTCACGTAAAGTATCAACTGAGGAACTGTTTTGACACTGAAAGGAATTTTGCTATTAAAAAAAAACAAACTCTACACTATTTATACTCTAATTGATCCTGTGCAAACTTTATTACCAATACTGCTACTGGTACCAAAACCATTACTATTAATCCACACCAACTCCGATACGGATGAGCATTTCAGTTCTGACGCAGTATCAGTACTTGCGCCGATACTACTATTATGTCTTTGTTTTGTTGCTTAAGTTTTTCTTTACCATTTCTGAGTCTCTATGTCTGGTTTATGATGAAGAACGAGGTACAAACATGACTGGAATCCTTCTTACGTATTGCATGGTGCAAAGTTTTATAAGAGCTGGTTCAAAACTTTGACTCTGACAGCTTTTTTTTACCCTGAAAACAAATCACGCTTGAGCAGCTGGCAGCCACTGGCCTCTTATATCACGCCACACTTTGTCCAAACAAAACACTACATCTCTAAATCAGCAGTTAGGCTCTGGATTCTAGCTTGTCAGCAGTAATTGGTGTGACAAAACAAATCCACATCTGCTCCAAGCATTGAAACGCCATTTAATTCACCAGTAAGCCATTGATAGTGAAAGCAACAAACACGTTACTGTTTACGTTACTAAAACAGTTTTGCTTCATATATCTCCTACAGCTTTTTCACCCCTGGAGGGACGGGGTTTGAGGCCTTCATCAGCTCAGCTGGCGTCTTGGTGGTGGCTGTTTGTACGAAAAAGGAGTATGTGACAGTGATGCTGCCGGACTACTGCTTCTGTGACTCTCTCTGGGTGAGTCATAAGAAACGCTGAATTTGGAGTCCTGTTAATTACCAAGTTAGCTCTCATATTTGCCAAAATAGTTGTGAATTTTGGCTCTGACTGATCTGAAATCATCATAATTCTTTTGGAAAGTTGAGATGGAAATCCTGCGATCCTTCAAGTGGTGAAAACGTATATTTTTGCACTTTTGGGACCAATTAAAGGCAGCAGAACAAGTATTTAAGTCACTTTTTTTGTCTAAATTTGCGTCTACAGCACAGTATTGGTGTGGTGCACGTACCAGGGAAGAGGCCGTTTGGACAGAGCTTAGTGTACATCTACGTGGACGGGCAGCAGAAGCTATCAGCCCCCCTCAAGTACCCCACAATGACAGAGGTGCGGTTATATTCGTCTTAATAGCTGCAAATCTAACCCTGCAACATCTCTAATCAGTATTTCCCCATATCAATCCACAGCCGTTCACCTCCTGCTGCATCGGCTCGGCAGGCCACCGCACCACCACCCCGCCGCCCTCCCAAATCCCCGACCCCCCCTTCTCCTCCGTAACGACGCCCACCACTCGCTCCTCGCTGGGTGGCATCCTCTCACCGCAGACCTGGGGAGGCCTCCTCGGGGGGAAACCCGAGTCCGTGACCAAGCTCATCTCCGCGGGGACACAGGACAGCGAGTGGGGGAGTCCCACGTCCTTACAGGGCCAGCTGGGGAGCGTTATGGTGTTTCACGAGCCTCTGCAGGCTAACCACGTCAAAGCCATCTGCAGTGCAGGTGCGGAGGGTGACACATTGAGCTTGTGTGATATAATCAACAAAAGATTAATTAAAGATGAAACACTTTGTCTCTCTTCTAGGTCCAAACTGTATCTCTCCTTTTAAAACCCAGGAGTCAGAGCTTGGTGACATTTCGTCCAGACTGCTGCTACACTACTCACCCAAGGTACCGTGACAACTTAAAGCTTCTTAGAGGGATTTTTAATAGACCGAAAATCAATTTTGATGCCCCTTTATGACTTAAAAAAAAAGAACAAGATCATCATCTTTGAGGTTTATCATCTCTATATGGTTGTTTTTAATGGCTGCAATTGCTGACGCGGGGTAGGTGTTCAATGGATGGAGGTTTGTTTTCTGGACAAGTAATCAGAATGGCTGATACACTACTTTAAAAAAGTTGTCAGGATGGCATTTTTGTTGGAAAAAGTAAAGAGAAAAAATGCAATACTGCCCTTATTTTCACAAAAAATTGACTCTACACTCCTTGAAAGAAGTTTGGAAACATTTTGGTTGATTTTTTCCCCTCTTTAATAACACCAATTGATGTATTTTATATCCTTGGAAAGCCAGATTAGTCACCTTGACAATGAGATACAACTTCTAAGAATCGTTCTTTTGTCAAATTAGCAACACAGCTAATCGTGTGCATTGGTTGTGCTCCACTTGGAGAGCAAAAGTTGACATCATCTGCATAGGAGAGCAGCTTAAACTGTGATTATTCATCATCTCAAGGGTATTTTGAGTAGTTAAAAAAGGGGCTGGAAAAGCGCTACACAAGCTTAAGTGTTTCTTTAAACTGAGGCCACACCCCTTTTAGCACACTTTATGGTAAAATTAGGGAGAGTACTCAAGTCAGTCTAAAAGAGGGTAGTTTATCATGAGGTGTGAAGTACAGAAGCATGAAAATGGGAAGCTTGTTGACTGTTTTGTGCCTTGTTTTTCTTTTTCTACTTTATTAATACTGTTTAAAAGGTTGTAAGAAACTGAATTTGTTTGCATTGACTTTTTGGCTTTAAATAGCTAATGGGACATCCGTGTGATTATAACTATTACAATAGAATCTAGCGTTGACAACATTTATTTGTTGTATTTGTGCTTTATAGTTTGGCAACTACCCCATCAATAGGGAGAGCTTTAAATACTTTGGCTTCACTCCCAGGCGTCTGTTGACCTGTCCATCTTTATACACAGTTTGATGTCACTCTCAAAGGTTAAATGACAGCTTATTGTTTCAGGTATTGATTGATTGTTCATTATAACATTCTCCTGTTGTTTCCAGGCATGTAGGAACCCCATCTGTTTGGACTTGTCCCCTAACATGCTGCATGGACGTCTAACTGGGAATAAAGTTGTCAACTGGGACATCAAGGTGGGATCAACAGAAGGATCAGCTGAAATCCTCATGTAGTGTAACTTGGATTGTCTGACTGTAAAGATGTGTTTCTGCCGTGTACCGTAGGATATGATCAACTGTGTTGGCGGCCTGTCGGTGCTCTTCCCCGTCCTGGAGCAGTTGTCCCTGGTGACTCCTGATCAGCAGGCCAGTGACCCCACAGCCGGGTCAGATTTCATCACCCCTGATGTGACTACGCCAGCTGATGGAGACTGGGTCATCCTTCCGTCCAATAGGGCTTCAGGTCCATATCATATTTCAGTTTTACTCCCATTTCCTCTTGTGGTAAATTTAACTCTGGATCTGGGTCAAATCAATTTTCCTTTTTTTGTGTTCCAGAGGCACGACTGGAGAAGAATCTGGTGGCCACTTTCCTGTTGGTGCTTAAGCATTTCCTGCAGCGACATCTGATTAACCAGGAGAATCTGCTGCACTCACATGGAGTCGCCACGCTGGGAGCTCTGCTGCAGAAGGTCTTTATTCAATTCTTTCAGAAAAAACATCCAAGTTATCAGGAGTGTTTTCAGACGTGTGCACGGAGTAATCATGACATCTCTGCCTAGTAACCCCCAATTTAACCGCACAGTCTCTTAAAACATGAATGTAAACTATTGGAATGACTTTTGTGCATGAATGTCATGGTTTCTTTGAACTTTTGCAAAAATGTAGACATGGTTGTGTCAGCTGTGGGAACAGATTTATTATCTTGTATGTTTTATTATGATGTAGCAGAATTGTTAACTTAAATTGTGGGAACAAATTTTTAAGCAGTAAGCTTGGTATCTTAAGCTGTGAACAGATTCGTAGACTTTTGGCATGGTTTCTGAAGCTGTGGGAACGGATTTGTCATCGGTAGTGATGGCCTATTCAACTGTGGGAACTAATTTGAAATCTTAATCATGCTTTCTAAAGCTGTAGAAACTGATTTTAAGCTTTTGGCATTGCTTCTTAAGATGTAGGAACAGATTTTTTAACTGTACTCATGGTTTTTGCACATGTGGGAACCCATATGCAAGCATATGGCATGATTTTGTTAGCCATGGGGATCTGATATATGAAGTGTTGGCATGGTTTCTAAGTCTGTGGGAACAGATTTTGTTGACTTTTATAAAAATGTTTACATATGGTAAATAGATCAGTAAACTGTTTTTATGGATTAATAGGCTGTGGGTACAATTTTGTCAACTGTAGGCATGAACTCCAAGACTTTGGAATCAGATTTGTACACTTAGTTTCTTAGTCTGTGGGAACATATTTTTTTACGGCTGACATGGTCTCTACAACTGTGGAAACAGATATTGTAAGCTTTTGTCAAATTTTTTTTAAACAAGGAAAAGGGCAGTAAACTGTTTCCATGGTTTCTAAGTCTGTGGGAACAGATTTTAGAAACTTCTATGAAAATGTTTTCAAATGGCAAAGATTTTAGTAAACTGCTGTCATGGAATCAGTGGCTGTGGGCACAGTTTTGTCAACTTTAAGCATGAAGTCTAAGACTTTGGGAACAGATTTTTACACTTTGAACATTGCTTCTTAGTCTGTGTGAACAGATTTTTTACGGCTGACTTGGTTTCTACAACTTTGGAAACAGGTTTTGTAAGCTTTTGTCAAATTGTTTTCGAACAGGGAACAGGACAGTAAACTGTTTCAAGTCTGTGGGAACAGATTTTTAATGTTTAATGAAAATGTTTACAAATTGCAAAGATATCAGTAAACTGTTGTCATGGAGTCATTGGTTGTGGGCACAGTTTTTTCAATGGTAGGCATGGTTTCTTAGTCCATGGGAACTTATTTTTAAGCAGCTGGCATGGTTTCTACAGCTTTGGGCAAATATTTTGAAACTTTTATCAAAATTTTTGCTGCCGTGGGAACAGATTTGCAAACTGCAGTCATGTTTTTTTAGGCTATGGGCACACATTAGTAAACTGTGGGCATAATTTCTGTGCGAACTTTTGGTATGGTTTCAGAAGTTGTGGGAACATATTTGTTAAGTGTAGCTATAGCTTCTTAAGCTATGGGAACAGATTGTTAAAGTAATATTTGTTTCTTATAGCAGTGGAAACAGATTTTTACTTTTTCAGCATTGTTTCTCAGGCAATAGGAACAGATTGTAAACTGCTGGCTTGTTGGGTTTTTTTGGCTCTGGGAATTGATGACTATAGGAAACTTTCAGCATGGGCTCTTAATCTGTGGGAAAAGAGTTTAATAAAAGTGGGGCCACAGTCTTTGGGCACGGTTTCTGCATATTTCTGAAGCTGTGGACACAGTCCTTTTACATCTCAGGCCAAGCTGCAGGACTGGATCTGCAAACTGTTAGAATGTTTATAGGAAGATCTTTTAAACTGTGGCTAATGTTTTTTACTGTGGGAACACATTTGTAGTCCACCGGTGGGCTTTGGTCTTGTAAGGCGTCGGCAAAGTTTTCACTGTGAAAATGGATACGTGAGCAGCGGAGACGGATCAGATTTGCACATTTCAGGAACCAATTGTCTCTTTGGATAATGCTAACCTAAGCACTTAGTACTTATCTGAGTCGATCTTGTTTGATGAAACGAAAAGACTCAGAATTCCTGTTGTGTCTGCAAGCTGTAACCTTTTCACATTCATGTTCTTTCTTACATAACTCTAATCCTCTTAATTATTTTCGAGTATGATTTTAATGTTGAAGTTTATTCCTAGCTAAAAATTATAATATAACGTTCATCCATGCAAAGACAGGGCATAAGCCTCTTGTTTTTTCCATATTATACTGGATTAGACCGGCATTGCAGAGCCAAATTTCGGCTGTCTGACTTTAATTTGATTTTAAAATCTTCATACTCTGAGGCCACTTGCTGCTTTGTTTCATTACTCGCAGTGTGAGACTTACACAGTGTGAGAATTATGATGTTTTTGTGTTTAGGGTGGAAATACCCCATGATTAGGCTTTACGCTATTGGAAAATAAAAGCCTGTGTAGAGATGGAGATAACAGAAAATGGCTTAGATGTGGTGATGGGTGCTGCACCACACCCTGTAAACGATAAAAGTCTAAATAAGCCACTGATGTGGCCACATTCCAACGCTTTCCTTATCGGCTTTCTGTAGGCAAATCATGGATGTCAGACATGACTGTGAACTTGTCGCCACCAAGCCTTAACATGGTTTATGAGGGAGCTATAGCACCGATATGAACATGTAAATCCATATTTATGTTTGTAGATTTTTAAAGGACTATATTATTGTTATTCATTTGACTGAGCTCCTTCACTCTTGTTTTACAGTGCTTGTACTGGATTTAGACTTGCAAAATCTAATCAGAATTCTGTGTTGTAGCTTCCAGCAGGTCACGTGGACGTCAGCGTGCTCGTCGCAGCACAGCTCCTGATTGAGCAGGTGACCTACGAGAAGAACCAGCCTCTGCTGCAGCAGCTTCACACACATCTGCTCTTCAACTTCAACATCTGGAACAAAGGAGACTTCCCTCTTCGAATAGGTGCGCTCTTCATTTGTGCATGTCATTCTAGAACAGTGAAATAAGGGAAAGCTCATGGTTATGCTTGTTTTCTTCAGGTCACATCCAGTACATGTCCACAGTCATTAAAGACAACAGGAAGCAGTTCAGGAAGAAATACGGAGTTCAGTTCCTTTTGGACACTGTACGCCTTTATTATGGGTGAGCACCATTCCCCGAACTATCTCTGTCAACATTTAAGAGCTTTTTCATTAAGACTAGAAGAGTGGATCATTTGCGCTTACTTTCTGCTCCATCCCAAGGTGTGTTTTAGAAGGTATGTAGTACTGGTGTTTGTAAAAATGGCCCAACATGGTGCAGTTTGCTCTTGTTTTGTGTCTGTATGGAGAAAAAACAATTTGCTCTTTTACTCTTGAGGGGCTGAACAGAGAGCAGGTTTGTCCAAATGAAGGTAATGTTACAAAGGGCCACATCTCACATTTCTTTCTTTAAGTCTTTTGGGAACCGATGCTACTGTCAAGAAAACAAGAGAAGAAGAAATTTGGCATATCTGATCGGTCAATAGACTCACAGGAAGTCATCACTTTCTTAAGGGTCAAAATGGAGGTCTCATTACATCACTGCCACATGATCAATTACAAATTTATCACAGTGATTCACAAATACAAATTTTGGTAGGAGACGCTGCATTTCATGGCTAAATTAAAAACTTTTTGAAAGGGGTGTATTTGACTTGGAGCCTCCTAAAAATGAAAAAAAAAATTGGTTTCTCTATTTCACTTGTCCATCTGGGAAAGAGCTCTTAGAAAGTGTTTGGGAATGGGCAGAACCTTTCAGAGGCATATCCGACAGGGGATTGGACCATTGTTCCGTCAATCACATCCATTACCAGCCAGTCAGAAAATGCAATAGGCGGGCACTACTGATGTGGCGTTCAAGGCAGGACATGAGCCACTTTGTAAAGCAAACTCTTGGCAAAACATGTTGAAAATAGAGCGAAAATATCCTTACTATGGAGATGTTGGTTGTCCAGAACTGATAAAACTGCAACTAAAGCTGTTAGCATCTATGCTAATCTTTGTACACTCCCTCCTACAACTTGGGCCGCTCACAGTTGTTTTAGATCGGAACTTGGCTGGTTGCAGACATTGAATCAGGCGGATCCATCTGCACTGCAAGGTTAGCAAAATTAGTGGTGCTTTCAAGCTGTTGTGCAGTTTTTAGTAAGACAGTAGCAATGACCAAAACCTCACTATTTCTATAATTATTGGTTAAAAAGCTTGTCATCGCCACACTTAAATGTTTATGCATTTCAGTTCTCAGCGTGTTTGGTTCAGCTAGTAACTAGTTAGTGTGACTATTGATCAAATTTATGTTTTTCAGCTGCAATAAAAACACATTTTACAGCTACATACTTACTGTTATTTCAAAATAGTTAGTGTATTAATATAACGTTACTAAGGTTACTAAGATTCGTTCGCCACTATTCTACTGGCCAAAAAATTCCCGCTATTGTATTGTTTGAGGGCTATGGTGTATTTTAGGGCGGTTTAGTACATCTATCGCACACATATTTAGTGGGTACAATCAGCTGTTTGGTTCTTCCTCCCTACAACAACATCATCTCCATTTTTTGCCCAAAGGAAAAACACAAACAAAGAGAGCGACCTGAGCGAGGACGACGTCCGAACCATCAGAGCGTCACTCTGCGGCCTCATCAAGTACTACATCAGCAAGGGCATGTCTCAGGACGAGATGCACAGCGTTCTGGGATACATCGCTGCTATTGGAGATGAAGAGCAGGTGGGGCTGTCTGGCTGTTTTTTTTTTGCTGTGGCGGGAGGCTTGATCTCTGACTTTACTGGTACATGATGTCTCAGAAGAAGAAAAAAACACGCTGGTCATTGTTCCTGTCAAATCTTTGTAAAAACAACATATCAGGAGCTGCTGGAGGGAACAGCTTTCTGTTTCAATGCTTCAGTTCCACTTCCTGTGCACTGAGCTGATTATATTTTGACTGTTAAAGGTCACTGTGACGCTAAGTCCATGCAATTTTAGCGAACATGAAATCTCTGCTACCATGGGAATTACATCTGATTTATTTTGCTTTTGTGTCGCAGCAAGAGGAAGATATTATTGCTTTTATATACTCGTGAGAGAGGACGGATTATTGTGTTCTCTTTTGTCTTTTTGTTATGTTGTACATGTGCTGTTTATCTGCCTAGCACCAGGTTGGACCCCCTTAACTCTAACTTATTAACCTAACTCTATAGGCAAATGCTAAGGGCGCTGTGGTCTCTAGCATATAATTGGAAAAAATATCACCTTCAGTATAATTGTATTAAAACTAATTATTACTATTAACTCTTAAAATGGAAAAAAAATTCACATTGATTCAAATGTAAAGCAATGCCCAATTAATATTACTATTGTCTCTTTTTTTGTCCCGTTCTCTTTAACCCTGGAGATGGTTATACGTGAAAATCCAAGTAGATCAGCATTTTCTGACCCATCTGGTTTTTCTTCCTTATCTTGATGTTTAGTTTTAACTTCTCTATACCTGTATGCCTTATGGATTGAGTTGCTGCCATGTGATTGGCTAATTATATTAATGAGCGGTTGAACAGATGTACTTTGTCAAAGATTAAAGTTTGTAAACAAGGCGTGCCCCAACCAAACAGGCAAAAACTAGTTTCTGGAGACACTGGACCCCACAACTGTCCAAGAACTCTATCACATCAAGCCCCCTCGCTCTGGACCCTCATTATTAGTTCTTGACCACAGGTGGAAGTCCTCGGGAGGTTCCGGGATGTCCAATAACTGTATAAAAATTGAGTTCCCCCTCTGGGATTAATAAAGCGTACCTTCGTATTCTTCTCAGGGCAAGAAAAGAGGCGAGAGTGACCCTAAGAGGTCAAAATAAATACAGTAAATAAGGTCATTTTCTTGTATTAAATCATTCAGTTCTCAATAGAATGCTTAACGCCAACCACTTTTGCTATTTGAGGATTTAAAGTTGTAAATATGACCTTCTATGATGGGGTTTTGTCTTCCTTTCAGGCTCTGTCATCTCATTTCCAGCCACTTTTTTCCCTCTGTTAGCATTTCCTGATCCAAACCGCTTCATTTCCTCGCTGTTTTCCTGCCGCAGTAAAGCTCTGACACCTGCTTAACCGAGGTCTGATTCTGTCAGCTATTTTCTGAAGTCCCTTTCCTCCTCCCATCACTCTACAACCATCTCTTCCTCTTTTAGTCCTGTCTCATTTCTCATTTGTCTCTCGCTTTGCATATCCTCTTACACTATGGTGCTGTATGTGGAGGTTTACATCACACTTCATGAACATGTGGTCAATACAGTTCAGATCCAGTGATGATATTTACTCGTTCATCAGAGCAGATAGAGTCTTCAAATATATGATGAAACCTGGGAGTGCCTTCTGATTAATGCAAATATCACCTAATTTCTTCATTTTTGTGTTGCAGTTGTGCGGATTGCTGGAGTTGTTGCTGAGTCTTCTCCAAAGCAGCCCAGCCAGAGACCAGATCTTCCTTCTCCTCTTTGAGCCCGGCGCCGCCGACTCCTGCTACGCTCTCCTGCTCAATAACAAACACTCAGATAGACTAAGAGAGCTCGTCTTCAAGGTGGGTGAAAACTGAATTACTTCTGGGTCAGGCAGACGATGCGGTGCCCTATTTGGTTGATAAAAGATCAGAATTAGTAAAGAATTCAGGGCATATTTCTTACAACAGGAAAAGTAGTTTGCAAAAGGGATGTATCAATAAACTCTATGATTGATTATTTTAAATTGTTTTCTATGTTTAAAAAGGTAAAAGATTTAAGTCAACTTATGAGTGAAGAAACTCAGAAAAAAAAAAAAAATGAAAAAATGCATTTAAAAAATAAAAACAAAGGACTAATAATTTGAAATCAAATGGGTCATTTTGTGCAAAAAAACAAACTTTACATCACAACTGGTCTACAAGCTGGTTTGACTCCTGTTGGTCGCACCTTTCTTTGTAAAGTTTACAATTTCTCCCTTTTCACACCTTGGTTTTCTCCAGGTACTCAAGTTTCTTTCCACAGACCAAAATTAAGTCTAAATTACCCATAAGTAGGACTGTGTGTGAACATTTCTCTGTCTCTATATGTCTGCCCTATGAATGGTCGGTAACTTTCCTAGATGAACCCTGCCTTCCTCCAACTGTCAGATGGGATAAGCCGCATTCACACACTGACTTTTTTGCCAACTTTTGCCAACGCATGGAGAAACGTTTAACTAAGTCATGCCATGCAGAACTACGAATTTACACATGCTTAAAATCTTCGCCTGTAAGAGTGGACCAGCGCTTCGCTAACCTTCGCTAGCCTCAGTACAGTTGGGATTGTCTCTTTTGGTGGATAACGGGGTCTGTCTGATCATAGGCTCCTGTTGTACAACTTGAGGTGCCTGTCTTTAGTCCAAAAGGCATGATGTTGGCAAAATGGCAAAGAATGGCGTATACAGCCGCTTTGGATGGCGTTTGTTGAGTGACGCCACAATATGCCCCAAACTCCTTAAGTTGAGTTAGCTACCCATTCACAATGTCTGCGTTGGCTAACTTTTAAAATCCATTCAGAAACGTCATACTCTGTTAGTACAACATTTCTCTTGACCACAGCAAAATTGACCCCAGGAATGCACTTTCACTGAAATTTTGATGATTTCCCAACGCTGACCAACAGCTACTAATATATGTTGATGTGTGAATGCAGCTGTAGGCTTCAGCCCCCTGGGATCCTAAAACGTTAAGTGGTTTAAATAATGGATGGATTTAACTAAAATAAAAATAACTTGATTTACGGGGATTCACAAAGTGCTTTGACAGTGACGACCACAAAACAGCTGTGTTAATTTTGACAGCACTTTATAATTTTTAGTTTTAGTCTTTTGCCTAAAATATCTTTTAGTTTTAATCATAATTCAGTCATCTAAAGTGTTTTTAAGTTTAGTCTAGTTTTAGTTGATGAAAATTTCACAACATTTTAGAAATCTATTGTAAATTTAGTCGACTAAAATATGAAGTGTGAAGTGTAAGGCATTTTTTATGTTTCCTTGAATTTCTGAAGCCATGTTTTACACTTGGATCCCACCACCATGAAGCTAAGGCAGCTGTGATTGAATGTCCCTCTTTCTACATGACGAAAATTAGGTCTGATTGGATGAAGTGTCTGTCAGACATTTTCATGTAGTTTTTATTTTTTTATGTAAATGTCAGTTCATTTAGTTTTAGTTTTTGTCCATGTGCACTTGTTTTTTTTTAGTTATGGTCTAGTTTTCATCAGGGCAAAAAGGTTGTTGACAAAAAGTATGACGAAAATAATCAGTCAACAAACTTAACACTGCAAAACAGGAAAAAATCCATCTTTGACTGCTTTGAAAGACGGTTTTAACTTCCTGACCCTTGCATGCTAAAGAGTTCCTCTTCAACTGAGTAAAACCTTGTAAAGATCAAACGTAGAGATGGACTTTCTGCATTATCTCTGACGATTCGTAGAAAAAATGTAATGAAATTCTCAGACTTCTCTAATATAAATCATAACCAGCATAAATAACTGCAGTTGTTCGTCTCCTCAGCTGTTTGAGCGGATGTTGCGCTGCGACCGCGTCTACGAGAGGAACAAGCAGCGGTTACGCCTGAGGGAGGCGGGTTACGCCGGTCTGTCGCTGCTCTTCTCCGAGCTCCACATCACTCCCACTCTGGTGCGCTGTCTCCTCAACCAGGTCCTCCACACAGGTCTGCGCTTCTTCTTCTTTTGTTTCAGATGACAAAACTGTGTGTACATGGCACTGTGTTGCTTTAAATTTTATTGTTTTTCTCACAATACATAATTTATTCTTTTGAGTGTATTCAGCATGATATTATCCTTTAAGTCGATTTTTCATCAGTCAGGAGAGCTGTTTTATGACACCAGTTCATACTCTGGTGAGCATCACAGCCTGTACCATCACGTATAGACCCTTTAGTTGATTAAATCAATATGAAAATCAATTGTACAACTAAAAGCTGAGTTGAAGTGGTTCTTATTTTCTTACATTAGAAAACATCAGGTTGACAGTGTCAGGCTTTAGTGGCACGTTGACAAAACAAAACAGTACAAAATATTTTATTTCTTCATCTTGATCTTCAATACAATATTCATCTTTGAAAATTCACTATTTTTATTTTATTTTATTATAATGGTTATTACTATTATTTATTATTATTTATTTTATTTTAATTGTCTTTTTTTAAATTATTTTCATTTATTTATTATTATTTTTTCTCTTGGAATTTACTTTTTTTTAGTTTATTTTAACTTATTTAACTTAAACTGCTTTTTTTTTTCTTTTTTTATATGATTTCTTTTATTTACGTAATTATATTCTTTATCAGTCTTGTGAATTACTTGTAACTGATGTTGGAAAAATTAAGAAATACACCTTAAATAAAAAATCAATTTAAATAAAGCATTCCCTCATCAAAATGCCAATAAATGCCATTAAATTGATGAATGAATGTTAATGTGTTTCTCATGTTTGCAGACAACGTGGTGAACTACAAAGACCTGATGTCCCTGATGCAGCTCACGCATCGAGCCGGACCAAACGTACGCCTCATCGTCTGCAAGAGGGTGAGGAAGCACCTGCACTAAAAGCTGGAGACGCTATTAATTATAGATATTGATTAGCAGCAGACAGGAAATGAGGGAGTGTTCCAGCGATTGATTTGTACCACCAGCTCTCTACATGTGGACGTAGCATCAGACTGACCTCCTTGAATCTTCTTAACTTGTCATTTGTTGTCTAAATGTTCATAAACCTTATTTCCTTTAGTAAGTTGTCTAAAATTTCGCCACTTCTTCTTTCCAAACTCAAATCATCAACAAAATGAACACAAGCACCAGCTGAGGTGGAAGATAGTTTTACTCCTTTCCCTGTGTTGCTTCGTGACTTTCCGTCCCTGCAGGCGTAATTAAACTTTAATCCTCTTCCTCCGTCTCCAGGTGCACCAGCTGCTGCAGTCCCAGCAGGACGCGGCCGTCCAGATCTCCCGGCAGCAGTGCTGGCAGGACACTCTGATGCGCCTCTACCTGCGGGGTGATGGCTCCCTACCGCAGCGGAGCGGCGACACCATCAGCACCTGCAGCCTGGAGCTGAACCGGCCCAGCAGCGGAAACACCAACCGACTGGAGCTGCCGCTGGAGAGGAGGGGGCGGGCGGGCAGCTCGGGACGCCTGGACCGGCTGGAGGACGACCGGCTCAGCATAGGGGACACTCGCTCTGTGGACAGCATGGAGAACGGGGACGTCATCTCCTTACTGGACACGCCGTCGTCTTCGGCCTCCACGGAGCCGCAGCTGCACGTGAAGCCCTGGGTGGTGGGGAAGTCCGGGGGGTTGACGCTGGATCTGTCCCACCTCCAAGCCTACGAGGGAGCAGAGAGCGGCAGCCAAACGCCGGGCAGCATGCCCAGCACGCCGTCGCCTTTGGAGACCTCGAAACCGTTCCCAGGAGGCACTGTGGATCGAGACGCTTCCTCCTCTCTGACTGAAGACAGCTTCCTGTTCGGTGACAACATCTCTCTGGGAGAGTCCTTCAACAACACTGAGGTGAGACGGGAGTCCTGCTGGGACTGTGAAAGGGTGGGAAGATTTTAGGACATCGCCAACACACAGGAAACACTTACTCTGTGTACTGTATATATTATGGTTTAACGGAGTTGCTCTCTAAATACAACTACCCATCCTTTCATTATCTACACCACTCATCCCTTTCGGAGTCATGGGAGCTGGAGCCTGTCCCAGCTGACATTGAGCAAAGGGGGGTAGACCCTGAACTGGTCGCACAGGGAGAAGATGCAAACTCCACCGACCGATAGTAAGGAGTTAAGAAATTCTGTTGATTTGGGCAGCAGAAAGCCGTGTTCATTTTGACAGCACTTTTATATTTAGTTTTAGTTCATTTGCCTCAAATATCTTTTAATTTTAGTCCTAAGTTAGTCATCTAAATTGTTTTAATTTTAGTCTAGTTTTAGTTAATGAAATGTCACACAAATCTACTGCAGACTTAGTCGACTAAAATATGAAGCGTAAAGTCTAAGGCATTTTTTATGTTTCCTTGAATTTCTGAAGTCATGTTTTACACTTGGATAAAATGAAACATCTAATAACCCTTTATTGAATGCTAGTAAAGTTTGAATGTATAAATGTACAGAAACAAATTGAACTTTTGTGTGAAATGCAGTCACCTTTATTTAGGCTACCTGGCAGAGCATCTCAGTTACAACACCAGAACTGACAACAAACAGTGAACCTGCTCTACATGAATATATCAATTCATAAAGAGAGGAGCTCTGATTGGATCGCTCCACAACTTATCCCACCACCACCAAGCTAAGGCAGCTGTGATTGGATGTCCCTCTTAACTCATCCAACCTTTCCACACAACCAAAGTAGCTGTGATTGGATATATTCCTAACTTGTCTCTACTTTCCACATGATGAAATTAGGTCTGATAGGATTAAGTCTCGGTCAAACATTTTCATCTAGTTTTTATTTGTTGATGAAAATGTTCGTTAATTTAGTTTTAGTTTTTGTCCATGTGCACTTGTTTGTTTAGCAATAGTTTTGTTTTCATCAGGGTAAAGAAGGTTCTTGACGAAAACTGACGAAAATAATTAGTCAACAAAATTAACACTGGCAGAAAGTCTGATCTTCCTCTTTTTAAAATCCTTATCTTCAAACAAAAATGTATTTCCAGCGTCCATTTGTCTCTTAAGCACATTAATCATCCCGTTTCAGACGTCAAAACATCAACAACTTATGATTTTCTTCTACTCCTGTGACAGTCTCAGCCTCCAGCTCAGAGAAGTTTCCTTTCTTTTCCAGTATTTCGCCCCTCAATGTCATAAATTCAGGGCTTTTTCATGAAATATTTTGGGTTGTATTACTTACATGACGATTGTTTTCAGTCGCCGCATTTATCAACACGGTTGGAATTGGACAAATAGGCACATTTCGTGAATTTTGAGAGATGATGTAAGACAATTCCCAAAATCGCTAGGACAGTGGGCCAGTACTTTCTGGTGTTTCAACATTTTTTTTTAATCCCTTACAAGTTGACGTATTTTTAAGAATTACTCGTCTTACTTGTCTTGTCATGGCAATCAGCCTGACAGACTTACATAAATATGCTAAACCGACTGTATTCAGGGAACATAAAAGTCAGAGAGGGAGGCAGAGTACAAGATGAAGATCCTAAGAGAGTGAATATTACCCTTTACAATACTTACAGCTTCAGATGATCAAAATGACCCATACAGACTGCAAGATGTTGTGTTTTTATATCAATAAATCAACCACCACGTCCACCAGTGTGGCATCCTTAGATTTCTTAGCTTTGACAGCACAGCCTTGTTCTACATTTACATTAATGGTTGTTCTGTTTCATGGGACCGTAAATAATCTCTTAACCAGTTTTTAATAATCCTGTAGCGAGGGCGGCTACTAAAACGCACTCTCGTGTCTTCATTTTATATGATAGTCCACTCTCTTATTGCTACTTAACAGCAAGTGCCTCCAGCTCAGTGGGTGAAATGTCACTGCCACCTCAGGGAGTCCAGCGCTGACTTTCATCTAATGGGCTCTTTTAGTCATTTCAGAGAGTTCCTGGTGGGCCGGAGTGGAGAGACAACCTGTCCCCCTCCCACATGAGGAAGCTGTCGAATGAAGAATGAATGTGGCGTTTTGAAGAAGGCACAGCTTTTGAGATTAGGGGGATCACACTTAAACCGAGGCTGTCATGGGGATTTGAGAGGGATTAGCATGAATGTCCAAAGACGATAAGACGACATTTTACCTCTTTTTTTGCTCTTTTTTGCGTCATGTTTCGTCCTCTTGCAGTTAAACACCGATGCAGGTTTGTTAGTTTCCAATAATAATCCTCTCTGCTTTTTCTTTGGTGTAATGTCGCCCCCTAGCGAGCAGAAGAGGAGCTGTGCACCATGCTCCTAGACATCATCCTCTGTGTGATGTGGCGTGGAGTGGAGGGCTCGGATGACTCGGCGTGGCTGGAGCGAGGTCAAGTCTTCTCCGCTCTCACCAAACTCGGGACGGCCAACGAGCTTCTTCAACCAGTCGACCAAATCAAACTCAGGTCAGCACCTTCTTCAGCTACCAGACGTCTCAAATCAAAATTAAAGCCTCCAGAGGTGTTAGCTCACACTGTTGTTGCTCTTCAGTCTCATGGAGCGGATGCTGGAGTGCGCCGTGAGCGATAACCGCGAAGCCTCGGCCGCCACGCTACCCCAGCACACGGAAAACGCGGTGAGGCTGCTCCACATGGTGCAGGACTTCCTGCAGGCGGAGGGGCTCATCAACCCGGCGCTGTGGACGGAGAAGGTGCTGGAGGAGACGGTGACGCTGATGGACAGCCTCATGGTGTGGTACACGTCGGGGACTCAGTGGTTTCAGCTCTCGCAGGTTGGGCTGAGGCTGCTGCTGGGGTTCATGGCGCAGGAGGACCCTGAGGTGAGAAGCCATTTGTGTCAAATGTGTCTTTCATGGAGGAGAAGCAGGGGTGTTGAGAACGTTTGTCAGAGTCCGAAGTCAAGGTGGGCAGCTTTGGATTAGTGGTTTGGTCTCTGTCTCTCCTTTTTTTTTTTTCAAATTAGTTATTATTTTGTTTTATATTTTTATTAATTTATTTAGATTTTGTACATTTTTATTATTGGTAGTATTTGTTTATGTTTTTATTTATTTATTTATTTATTTTAAAAACAGTCTTTTTACCTTTTTTTATTATTATTATTATTATTATTTTACATTTAATTATTATTATTATGTAATTTTTTAATTTTTTTTTTAGATTATTTGTTAGGGGCATTTTTAGGCCTTTATTTACAGGAGAGAGAGAGACAGTGGATCGGCTTTTGACCGGCAGAAACATGAATATTGGTCAAGCCTGGTTGCTTACCACTCTGCCCAACCAGCACCCCTGGTCTCTTTTAACAACTAGAAGGCACTCGGAGAGCGCTAACCTCCACCAAGGTAGCTCACATATTGCTGTTACTTCTATAAACAATAGTTCCGTGATAGAGTTACCTTCATAATATGATTCATTGTCCCTGAAAACCCACACCTAGCCTTCAGAATCATGTTGAGATCATTATTAGTTAGACAGTTGTTGAGCATCTCCTAAAAATTTCAGCAAAATCCGTCCAGTACTTTTTGCGTAATTCTGCTAACAAACAAATAAACAAAGCTCTCGCTGTCATGTGGGAACCATCATTGGGCAAAATACTGGACCCTAACTTGCAAAGATGACAAAATAAAACTTTTGGAGCCATGGAGTTTTGTTTAAATGCAGCATTAATTGGCCTTTAAGCCCATAATGGAAATCTGTGACTTCCTAACACCTCACATAACTGGTATCCTTTGTCTCAGGTTTGCGCCATGGCCACCGCCAAGCTCAACGGAATCCTTCAGACCAAAGAGGTCTCCAGTCAGGACGAGGCCTGCTACCTACTCGGTAAAGTCGAGGGCATCCTGCGGCGCTCCATCCAGGAGCAAACAGAAGAAACGTACTCCTTCCTTGTTCCTCTTCTGCGAACGCTGCTCTCCAAAGTGCATCGCCTCCTCTACATGGAGCTGCACCTCCCGCAGCTCCCCGACACCAACGGCAGCCCGTCCTTCTTCGAGGACTTCCAGCTGTACTGCAACTCACCGGAGTGGCGCGTCTACCTCGATAAATATGTACGAGAATGACTTTACGCTGCTTTGTTATTAAGTTAAGTCATGTCAGTTTGATGAATGACGGAGTTTCTTTTGTGTTCAGATTATTCCGTACATGAAGCAGTATGAAATCGAAACATTCAGCCAGGGTCACGAGACGATGGCGCTCTACTGGAAGGAGTGCTACGAGGCGTTCATGGTCAGCCTGCACAAGAGGGAGAGGGAGAGAGGGGAGAGCAAGATCCGCTTCCAGGTAAGTCTTTTTAATTTCCCGATGTCACCCTTATTTTTTTTGCTTTTGCCTAAATTTGACCCCCAATCTCATCCTCCAGGAGCACTTCGTGGAGCCTTTCTCGCGGCGAGGCCGACAGGAGAACCTGCGCTACAACAGTATGTTGAAGCAGCAGCACAGCCAGAACAGCGCCACCCTCAGGCAGTGGAAGACAGCACGGCGGGGGCTTGTTTGTGAGAGGGGGCCATGGGCTGAAAGGTATCAAGACTGATTCTTTTAAGGTTTTGGCATGATATTTAGAGACTTTTTAAGTATTTGGATCCTGGATATGCTTAAAAATGTTTACTTTTGTCACAGGAATTTGCCCTGGAGACTTTTATTTTGAAAAGTGTTAGGGTTAGCATTTATATAACTCATCTTACGTATGTTGGAGAACCACGAAACATCATAATTTAGGCAAATTTGAGTTTGAGAGTGTTTAAGAGTGTTTTTGCGACTATTTCTTACAGGCACCAGGATGAGATGCACTGGCGAGTATCCAGTGCAGAAAACTTCTCCCGTATGAGGCTCAAGCTGGTTCGAAACTACAATTTTGACCCGCACAAAGAAGCCAGCGCTCTAAGAGACAACCTCGGTGAGATAAAAGCTGCTTTTTTTTTAGCTTAATCTTTTATATGTTAAGTTTACTTTTTCCTGCTTAATTTCTCACTGCAACTGGAAAATCTGCACATTTAGCAACGAGTTTCTATGTTTTAGTTAAAGGTTGAAGTAATAAGGGAGAAGAGTGTGTACAGTCATGCAGCCTGCACTTAATAAACAGATTAAACAGGATTAAAAATCCTTTAAGCCGAACTTACTACATTGCAGAGGATGAGCTGACACGCTCTTTTTAAAGATTCGAGAATGATGTTATCAACTATCATTAGCTCAGGGTCATTTTTAGGCTTTTTTGCCCTCTTGATAGTGAAGAGAGACTGTTGTTAGAGTCAGAAAGGAGAAATCGTGGAAAAAAATTAATCAAGAGAAGCCAAGTGTCAACATGTGAAAAGGAATTCCCAAAAAATCAGAAACAAAATGTCAGAAAGTTTAGGCCTTTTAAAATATTTGGAAACAAAAACTGTTTCGAAGGGTGGCACAAGTGATTATATGAAGCAATAAAAAGTCTGAAGGAATTAATGCACATATGAGCATAGCTTTTTTGTTGTGAGATTTTTAGCATACTTTAATTTTTTTCCCTTTACTTTCAGTGTTCTGATGTGATGTTTGATTTTTTTGTTTAATCATTTTGGTCGAACAACTTTGAATAAATCAATCTGACAACGCTGCAGTGTAACAGTTCTGATAGTTCTGGTTGACTTGAAAAAATCTTTAACTTGTTTTAAAGAATTGAGCTTACAGCATTTTAAATACAGGTAAACAGACAGATCATTAAGTATAGAGCAAACTTTTTAGCTGTCATTTAAAAAAGGTTAAAATACCCCAAATTCCCTGCTGCAAGACGTCCATATCATCGACTAATTTGAGATGTCCCATCCAACTGTTGTTCCAGGCTAATTTAGATGTTAAAAGAGAGAAAACCGTAAATAATAAAAGTTTCACTCATCTATGACATCAAGCTACAGAAAAACCACAATTAAACCAAGAAGAAAAGAAAGAAAACTCAGTTTAATTTTTCAAATTCTGCTGTAAAATGGTTTGCAACCATTTTCTTAAAAGAGAAACGAGAGTGTCAATTATGAGTCTTTGTTGTAAGTTGTTTAACTTCTTGGAGCAAAAGCTGGTTTTCCAAGTTCAAAGTGAACCCGAGGGACGACCCCTTTGCTGTGTTTCACCTTCTTGATCTAAATTTATGTTTTTAATAAGCAGAAGCCAGCAGGAGGCTTGTTAGTGCTAATATAACCATCTGGCGTTCGTCAGATTGAAATTAAATTAAGAAAATCTGTTTTAGAGGGCCTAAACTTATGTTGATTTTCTGCTAAGGTCATTCAAATGGCTGATGTCAGGTTAAAGTTGGTTCACAGCTTAGTTTTAGGCAAGTTAAAAAGAAGAACGATTCGATTTAAGCTGTAAATTTTGTGTTAATGAAACAAAAGAAGTGAAGAAATGTAGAAGACAAGCACCTTGCAAAGCCACTTCATCATCTCTTGATGCCTCTGTGTCTTCGCTCTCTTCAGGAGTCCATCAGCAGCGCGTGACCTCCGAGTCCCTGCTGCTGGAGGCCGTGAAGCAGGTCAAAGTCAGTGACCTGGAGGACGACATCCTGGAGCTACCAGAGGACGACCCTGCTGTCGCCAACAACCAGTCAGTCAACGATTACAGCAACCGCTGAGTAACATAATCCCCAACGAAGTGTCAGGTTATGTTAACAGACTTCAATTTATTTTATTGTCGTGCAGGGTTGAAGCAGAGGAGGCCGGCCAAAAGGAGAAGCTGGTGCTTTGGGAGGACTGCGAGCTGGTGACGGTGGTGGACGTCGTTCCTGGACGTCTTGAACTCACCACGCAGCACATCTACTTCTACGACAGCAGCCAGGAGAAAGAGGAAGGTGAGGATATCCTAACAATAGATGAACATACACAATAATAAAGAATATTACGAAAGCTTTATTTGTCGTCTTGTTTCTCTAAGGAGTGGGCCACGACTTCAAATGGCCATTGTCGCAGATCCGAGAAGTCCATTTTAGGCGGTACAACCTGCGTCGCTCGGCTCTGGAGATCTTCCTCATCGACCAGACCAATTACTTCCTCAACTTTAAGAAGGAGGCGAGGAACAAGGTGTACAGCCGCATGCTGCAGCTGCGATCCCTCAGCCTTTATGGGACCAGATCGCCACAAGAGCTCCTCAAAGCATCCGGGCTGACTCAGGTTAGAACAGGAAGCACTTTTCCTTAAAGTCTCATGAGCAAATGACGTCATAAAATGGCTGCAATGAAACAGAAGAGTTTGTAAAGCTGCCTTAGTAAGCATTAAGACGAATGGATTTGATTGGCTTTATTGATCCCCATGTACGGAAAGCATGAAGACTGGATCGTGGTTGTCTACATTAACATTTCTACTTAACAGCACTACTGTAATTCTCCCTCAATGCGACCGCCAGTCAGTTAAAAACTATAAAAATGTATGTACTTGAAGAAAACCTGACCAAATCTGCTGTAACAACACTATTTAGAGAACTATAAAACAAAGCTATAGTGGGCTTCAATTGTTCTTGTGAACCAAATAGAAATAAACATGCATGAAATTATACTTAAAAACCATTAATTGTTCTGTTACTAGCTTACAAAAGTCGCTGAAAGTGTCTTGGATCCCGATGTAAGAGTAAAATCTTTTCTTCACAGAAATGGGTGAACGGGGAGATCTCCAACTTCGACTACCTGATGCAGCTCAACACAATCGCAGGCCGAACGTACAACAACCTGGCTCAGTATCCCGTGGTAAGCTTTTTAGTCCGCACACTCCAATACAACTCTCTGAATGAGTATTAATGTTTAAACTAAACCAAGTGCTCCTTCTTGCAGTTCCCCTGGATCCTTGCTGACTACACTTCGGAGGAGCTGGACCTGTCCGACCCTCGAGTCTTCAGGGATCTGTCCAAGCCCGTTGCCGTACTTAATGAGCGCAACGCCAAGGCCGTCAGAGAGAAGTGTGTCAATATTTGAAGCTAAATGATAGTTGGAAGTGGATGTTATTGAGAAGTGCAACAAACCTTGCTTCTTTTTTGCCCGACAGGTATGAAAGTTTTGAGGACCCTACAGGAACCATTGACAGGTTTCACTACGGCACCCACTACTCGAACGCTGCTGGCGTGATGCACTACTTAATCAGAGTGGAGCCCTTTACCTCCCTACACATCCAACTACAGAGTGGACGGTAAGAACACGTCTATTTTTGTGCTTCTTTGAAAATATATTAGCTCCAGCAGCTAAAACAGAAGCTTATCCCGCTTGTGTTCAGGTTCGACTGCGCCGACCGCCAGTTCCACTCCATCCCAGCAACCTGGCAGACCCTCATGGACAACCCCAACGACGTCAAGGAGCTCATACCAGAGTTCTTCTACTTCCCAGAATTCCTTGAGAACCAAAATAGTGAGTGCTCCGTTCTGTAAGACTGTAAAAGATTGCACACAAGCAAGGATTACTGACTCCGTGTCTTTTTCCGAACGTCTCCCAGGCTTCGATCTGGGTCGCCTGCAGATCTCTAAGGAGAGAGTAAATGATGTTGTCCTGCCTAAATGGGCCAAATCTCCTGAGGACTTCATCTGCAAGCACCGCAAAGCTCTGGTGAGAGGCAGATTAAGTTATAATACTCTAGCATGACTCTAGAAGATGCTGTCCAAGGAATAAAGAATTTAAGATGTAGCAGGTATTCTTGCAACGTAGGACTAAATTTGTCTTTCAACAGGAGTCCGAGTATGTATCAGCTCATCTTCACGAGTGGATCGATTTGATCTTTGGGTACAAGCAGAGGGGCCCTGCTGCAGTGGAGGCCTTGAACGTGTTTTACTACTGCACATATGAAGGTAAGGAAACAAACAACACCAGCAACACTCAAGTTCCTACAAAGTGGCGAATAATAAAGGATATTTGTTGTTGTAGGAGCGGTGGACCTGGACGCCATCACGGACGAAAAGGAGCGCAAAGCTGTGGAAGGAATGATCAGTAACTTTGGGCAAACACCCTGCCAGTTACTCAAGGTGCAGATAAATGCTGGAGATGCTCGACTGTATTTTATTAAAACAATGATGCTCTGGATCATTTCACTAATAATTAAGTCTGTGCAGGAGCCCCACCCTGTGCGTCTGTCTCAGGAGGAAGTGGAGAAGAGGAAAGCTCAGCTGGACTCGTGTCCCCTCAACATGTTTGAACACCTCAGCGACCTCAAGTCCTTCTTTGTCGAGGTTTGGCATAAATGTTTCTCGTTAAAGCTCCTGTGTTGAATTTTTAACTTGCCGTTAAATAAACTGAAATCAACATGAAAGCTTCTGTATGACCTACGTTTTTTTTGTTTGTTCGCCGTCTTGTGAGCGTGATAAATTAAAAAAGTTATCAACAGATTTTATGAAACTTTAAGGGAATGGTAGTCATGGCACAAGGAAGGAGTAAATAGATTTTGGTGGTGATCCATGTAAAGATGTGGATCCAGTCATCTTTTAACATTACATTGCCGTTACGATTTTTCCCCGTTTTCGAGAATAACTCGGCTAACAGTGTTAGGAACTTCTGGTTTTTAGATGGTTTTCTGGGGACATTCAACCGACTGCGCCCCTAAATGTCATTGTTAAGAAGCTGATAAAAACAGAGTGAGTCCTTGTCAGTGTCTCTTTGTTTTGGTTTAGAAAAGACTAAGGATACCTCTGATCCAACTGTATCCTGGGTTGAATTACACTGAACTTGAGTGTTAGTGTTGGTCCCCTGTAATAACCAATCCGTGACTTTACTGTCTCACATAAAACTGGTCTGTGACACAGCAAAGTATAGGATTACCCAATAATAACTCTCTTCCTCTCTTGTTACAGGGCATTAGTGACAACGTGCCACTTATAAAGGCTGTGGTGCCAAAGAATCAGTCCCATTCCTTCATCACCCAAGGGAGTCCTGACACTATGGTGAGCTCACAAAAACAAAAGATTTATGAATTATTTGGTTAAATTCTTCATTTTCTGCACTTGTATGAATTGTAAAAACTTGCATTAATACCTGTGTTCTGTTGTCTTCAGGTGACGGTTAGTAAAAACTGCCTGGTCGGGACCCATGGGTGGCTGCCTTACAACAAGAACATCTCCAACTACTTCACCTTCATTAAAGACCCAACAGTGTCCAACAGCAAGTACGAGCCCCACAGCGTATTTTGAAATTCATGAAATATGCACTAGCATGTGGAGGTTTGAGACTGAACGCTGTCTTTATGTCACCCAGGACCCAGCGTTTCCTCTCTGGCCCCTTCGCCCCCGGCGTGGAGGTCACTGCCGGGCTCTTCGTCGTCTCCCATGACGGCAAGCTGCTCTTTAGCGGTGGTCACTGGGACAACAGCCTGCGGGTCACTTCGCTGGTGAAGGGCAAGACTGTTGGACAACACATCAGACACATGGGTAAATACGCACAATCAGCACGCATCAGTGAGGAGAGGTTTGCAGTTCGACTCGTCAGTCGATGTTGTTTGTATTTCACCAGTTCACAACAGATGTTACCTTAGGGCACTTTACAGAAAGAGCATTATATAATTTACAAAGACTCACTGTTAGTCCATCAAAAGCAGAACACTGAGCAACGTTTGGCAAATTAGCAGTAGCCTAGTGTGGATACAATACATCCTGTAGGACAAGCTTGGATATTTTGATTAATATGGTCACCTTTTCTGTATCTCACCTTGATTAAAAACTAAGCTGTAACAGATGATGAGGGGATGGGGATATTTTATTAGAGTGAGGCAGTAAAACAAAAGACAATATACAGGTAACACCACGTGGAGGGCACAAACACTGAGGAAAATAAATAAAGGACAAAAAAATGTAAAAAAAAAAATAAATTAAACAAAATAGAAAAAAAGAAAATAGGTTTGTATTTTTATTTTTTCCTCTATTTCATTTATTATTATTATTTCTTTTTACTTATTTATTTTTGCTTTTCTTTTTTTATTTAACAGTATCTGTATTCATGTTTTTGTGTTTGTGTACGTCCTGTGTTTATTGTTGTAGAATGTTGGTATTTTGATATTAATAAAATAAGGTAAGGACATTCCAAGTTCTGGACAAATGCCTCAGTGCTTACACTGTACATTTCTCAGCTCTGTACACTGTATACAAGCCTAGTATGCTCCAATAATTTGCTAATAAAGAAAATTAACCGTAGCAGGTAAGAGGCAGAAACTGCTGAGGCTGCGTTGGGCTTGATTTATTGAAAAATAACTCCAAATAGAGGCAACTAGAACTACAACAACAATAATAAAAAGCATGTTTGTTCTTACTGCAACATGAATAATGATGAAATTAGCTGTGGTATTAGCATTGTTGACAACCTGTCATTATTGTCTGCTAATTCTTATAAAAGCATTTGCAACTCCTCTTGGATTTCCTTTTGCGTCTGTTGCAAGGAGATCGATCAAAGTAATAAATCTATTCCTCCTTTGATGTTACCCATTGACCACTAGATGGTGCCCAAAACCAAGAAGCTCATGGCAGAGTGTAAAGTCAAATCGACCTTTGTCGCCTTCCTCGACTGCCTCAAATCTCTGTTAAGCCATTTTCTTGAAAAATCATGGATTGGCCAGTGTTGTGTTCCCTGTTTTTGCCAAAGTACTGGTAAAGACTGATAAAGTACTGATCAGGTGTCTTAGTTTGGCGGGGTAGCAACCTTGAGGCCTGTTTAACAATAGTCCTCCTTTACTTCCTCCCTTTCTGAGTCTATCCACTGTCTCGCCACTATCAATAAAGGCTAAAGATTTCCTCAAAATATCTTCAAAATACTGAGAGAAGATTATCCATTGTATTTTGTAAATCTACTTAGTAATTAAGTGGTTTACAATTGTTATTGTTATGGAATAATTTGTTATCTTCTAACTATCTCTTACAGACATCGTAACCTGCTTGTCAACGGACCACTGTGGCATCCATCTTATCTCTGGCTCCAGAGATACAACCTGCATGGTGTGGCAGGTTCTGCAGCAGGTTAGGACGACCATAACTGTTTATATTTATAACCTTGAATGTTTCTTTAATCCAGAAATCAAGTTACTGTTTTGAGTAATTGAGTGACAGTCAGAATCAGGAATATTGCACAAAGATGAAAGTTTGCCAATACAAAAATTAGCTTAAAAATGTAAATATAAGAAACAAAAAGATATATCGAGAATTATATGCAGTATTATCAACAAGCAAAAGAGGTTAGATGATTACAAATTCCATTGGTGAAAGCAAAAAAGTGAAAGTATTGAACCATTTGGCAAGACCCTCTACAGTATATTTTCAGTATAGGATGAATTAGTAAAATGTCTCTACTTGTGCTTTCATTCAGGATTATTTGATCAAACTTCTCAAATTTTTGCTAAAATTGTTCTAAATCTTGATACTAAGTCTTTATATTCTGTCGGTCAGGGCGGAGCTCCAGTCGGCCTCTATCCCAAACCAGTCCAGGTGTTGTACGGACATACGGACGAGGTGGTCAGTGTCAGCATCAGCACAGAGCTGGACATGGCCGTGTCTGGATCACGGGTAAGAGCACACCCACATATTTGTAGCTGTCTGGCTAATAAAACTGAAAGTGGGATTGTTTTGATGAAGAGGGCTACAGATGCTTAAGGTTTGGGGCTGCAGCTCATCGTTTTTTGGCATTCTCAGCATAAGCATTACTAACAGTGGCTCACTTGATGCTATTTTAGCACATCAGCAACTACATTGATTGTACAAGTGAACAAGTCGTCAATTGTGAACAGATTTTTGTGTGTGTGTTGTTTTTTTGCTGCGTTCATGGTCATGCTGCGATAAAACAATGCTGGTGAAACACTAAAGATCTGACCTCATGTGTTCTGAAACTTTTCAATCACATGCTTTGTTCATGACCTGGAAAAACAGGTTCAGGCTGAAACTCAGAGTCCTGGACATGTGTGATTATAGATATTCAAATATAAAGAGATTTGAGGGGTTTTAAACTTTGTGTAATGTTTGTTCCTCTTGTTACATTCAACCTAAAATATCAAGAAGGCTTCACCTTAAGCAACCTACAGAAATTCTTGTATCCTTGCTTTTCATTAAAGTTTGATGAGAAGCTACATCGATCAGCTTTGTCAAGTTTGCCTTTCTTTATGAGCGTGGAATGACTGTTATGAAAGATACAACAACGAGGTATTTGAACCGGTTTTATTTGCTCTGGCTGTTTACTGTTTAATGCACATAAACCACAAAATAACCAAAAAACAAAATCAAGATCAAAATACTGTATTAACCCTTTGACTTCCACACTAAGAAATACATTTGCAATTTTTTTCAGATTACCTAATCAGGAATCAGACATGCAGGTCAACCTGCTGGTTGACTTGCCCATTTAGGGTTTAAGAGATTTCTTTCATTTCTGCAACAAAATCTTCATTTTTTTTTGTATAAAATCTTCACAGAGAGTAAAATTGGTTAAAAAAACTACTAAAATTGTGATAATTCATACAATATAGATATCAAAGCTGTATGATATAAAGTAAATTCTTTGAGTTGTAACCATTTGTTCAATGTCAGTGCTCATCATTCAAATAAATGCTAATCTGTAATTCAGATCTGCATGGGTGGCTTCAGGAACTGCTGTCTTAAAATGTTTGAAAGCCACAGCTTAGATATTTACACATTATGAATCCTGACAAGGAGATGAGCATTTTGGTGTATATTATGTCTGTGTGTGTTACCAATTGAATAAATAGTATTTGTTTAAAAAAAAAAAAAACACATTTTCAAAAGGAGTTGCCAGTTTGTGAATTAGATAAGAAATCTCCTTACACAGACTGGCCACTCAACCGAGCGGTTGACCCATATTTCTGAGAAGTCATAGATATATTTTTTTTGGAAAATTGATTTCCTTCAATTCTATTATGATTGTTAGAGGGTCTAAAATTGATATATAAAAGTATTTTTTTCTTACTTCATGTTTCATGTAGCTGTGCTGCACTGAGTCACATCCTTTTTTTCCAGTTTTTAGACAATAACATGTATGTACAGCCGCACCACCTACTGGATTTAATGGATGTCACATACACTATTCAATGAGATGAATAAGGATAAACAGCCAAAGACAGGTTTTCAGAGTTTTAAATGCAGCAATATGGTGGCAACAAACAAGTCAACCGCATGGTTACAATACAGTTTAGAGAGTTTGGAGTTGCAGCTACTCTCATTCAAACTACTAAGTGTGATATAGAGAAAATATGTCAATTATAAGCCCACAATACAAATTTAAAGCACAGTGAATATGAATTATGAATATGATACAACAGACAAGTTTAAATATGAGGTTGCTTTAAGTATGATATCCTGTGTTTTGTGTTTTCTTTGCTGCAGGATGGTACAGTGATCATCCACACGGTTCGCCGAGGTCAGTACATGCGATGTCTGCGACCTCCTTGCGACAGCTCCCTGCCGCTCTCCATCCTCCACCTCGCAGTGTCGTGGGAGGGCCACATACTTGTTCACACCTGCGTCGAGGGCAAAGCAACACTCAAGGTGCACACAATACCGCTATTCAAAACATCATTCTTTTTGAATTTTGTAGCTTTAATCCAGGCGTGATGACCATCATTTTATAGTTCGATAAAAGAAGATGTGATGTGTCTCTGTGTCCCTTTTTAGTTTGCATCTTCTGTTTTAGGCTGTGAATACTTACTTTCATCTTCTCTTCAGGATAAAAATGCTCTTCATCTTTATTCTGTGAACGGGAAGCACCTCTGCAGTGAGCCTCTGAAGGAGCAGGTGACAGACATGTGCGTTTCTGGGGAGTTTGTGGTCATCGGCAGCGAGCAGGGATACCTGTCCATCCGAGACCTTTACAGGTAACATCTTAGACCAGATATAAACCTGTTAGACTCTGCATTCATTTATGTTATACCTCTATGAGAAAGCTCAGGCTGTATACAACTATCTAGTATGATGGATATAAACAAAAAATCATGATGACTTTCAAGAAGATATTATGATAGCATAATCTGTGGTTTTTATTCAATGGATAGGCAACTTAGGACTGGTTAAAAGAACAGTCAGCTAATCACATGGTAGCAACTCAGTGCATTTAGGTATGTAGAATGGGATAGAAAGGTGTTTTAAGTGACTTTGAACGCAAGGTTCTTGGTGCCAAACAAGCTGGACTGGATGTTTCAGACAGTTCTGATTTTCAGCAACAAAAATCTCCTCCTTTTACAAAGAATGGTCCAAAAAAAATGAAAGTATCCAGTGAGTGGTAGCTCTCTGGGTGAAAATACTTCATTGATGGACCACAATCTCTGTGAGATGTCTCCAGAGTCTTATTTAATCAATGCCAAGAAAACTTAAAGCAGCTCTGAAAGACAAAAGGGTCATAGGTGTTATTATTACAGCAGCTGTTAAAACAGGAAGTGTCCTTGTCTTTTAATAATTTCAAAATATACTTAATAGATATGTAATTTATTGAAGATACACCAAAAAGAAAGGTAGTAAAAGAGGCATTTACTTGAAGGTCATCGGATAACAAGAGTGCTATTCGAACCAAAACACCATTTTACCTGATTTTGCATTATAGAATTTGATGTCAGTGCTCAACCACAATCAGAAATTTGTTGTTTTGAGTATTAATTCTTGTCTTTGATATTTTTTTTGCTTCAATTCAGAATGCAATTTAAAATAACTGCTGTAACTTCCACCCCTGTTGCAGTCTGTCCCTAAGCACGGAGTCCATGGCCATGCGCGTCCCGGTGCGCTGCGTCTCGGTCACCAAAGAGCAGAGTCACGTCCTGGTGGGCCTGGAGGACGGCAAGCTGATCATCGTCGGTGTGGGCAAACCAGCGGAGGTAAAGAACTCGCTGAGGAACTACATCGCTCAGAGCCTGGAGGGATCGCCGCTCATGGCCTCCCCCTTGCTGGCCCCGCTACGGGCCCGCTCGCCAACCCGCCTGCTTCACCAGCGCGACCAGCTGGTGTTCGCCCCTTCCTCTAACACCCTCAAACCCTAACCTCCCCCGTCCTCCTCCTGTCCCCCTCTTCTTACATCACTGGCACACATAGATAAACCCGCCGCACACGTCATCGTTGTTGCAAAACTCGGCCTTGGCGCCCTCAGAGACCTTCTCAGGGATGGCCACACCTGAAGCTACGTTTAGTTTAACACATTCCCGAGCAGACTACTGTGATATAAACAACTCCTCATGCTGACCTCATTCTGGATTTTCACAAAATTCGGCATTAGTGCAATATTTGACTTGATTTGGCCGTCGACCTGGGATAAATGTTTACCTAAAGTGTCATTATGTTACGTGTCCGAGTGTACAAATATAACAGATATGCTGTGAAAACATGTAAACGCTTCTGCAAAATCAAGCCATACTAACAACGTAGCTACAATCTAATAATGCAAACTAATACCCTAGCGCCAAGTTAGTCTTTTATAATGTAAATATTAACGTAGCAAGGTAGATTTGTTTGATTATTTAAGCACTAAACGTCTATTTTTCATCTTTTCTGTTAAGATCAAATGACCCAAGCTTGATTTTTTGCCCTTTTTTCTAATTTTACACACAAGTAAATCAAGCTCGACTGATCTAATCACTCATGAGTCATATCCCTCTTCCTGTTCCCCCCCTCCCTCATTTTCTTTGACTTCACGCTTTTCTCCCTCCCACTCTCCCCTCCCTTTCCTGCTCTTCCTCCTACGCTCTTCCCAGATGCGCTCAGGCCAGATCACGCGGAAGCTGTGGGGCTCCAGGAAGGGACTGAGCCAGATCTCCTCGGGGGAGACCGTGTACAACATCTAAGCACGACCAACCACCCGAAATTTCCTGAATCCTCCTTCCCTTTTTTTCCCTGTGCACATCCCACATTCCTGTCACCCTGTTCGCCTTCATGCCTCATGAAGCAGGTTGCTTTATTCTGTCTGTAGAGTGCGCTCACCAGGTGTTTTGTGGTGCTCGGACCATTTGACATCACAAAATCAGCCTTTCTTTGTGTTCGTTATGCTTTTCTTTGTGTGTTTTCATGCTTTGGATCGACCAACAGTGCCGGCGCTGTTGTTTAAATCCAAAACCAACCACCAAATGCCATGTTTTTTCCATAAATCTGCTTGTTGTCATTGTTTTACATGTCATGTTTCTTCTGTTTTTGCAACTAGATCAGCTTAAAGTGATAGTTTGGTATTTTTGAAGTGATGTTTTAAGAGTTTTTTGTCATAAGAATGTGTGTTAGCTACAGAAGATGACAGTCATTATGGCCTCTTGAAGGAGAACCTGACTTTAGTGCTTGTACTGAAGCTAGGCTACACTTTTATAGAGACAGAATTGCACAAAATTAATTTTATTTTACGACAAACTGAGCTTAAAATCAACTTTAGGGGGTGAATATATGCTTACTAAATTTGCAAAGATAGAGAAACATACTATAAAACAATAAAGTCAGTCATTATGCATTTTTGGGCTTGGAAACAAGATAACAAGATAGCAAATAGCCTAGTTAATAGCTAATGCTGCTAAAAAGGAGCATCCATATACAGTCTGAGAATGTTACAGATTTTGGGGGGATTTTCATGATTTTCACAGCTCAACATTTGCCTGTGAATGTTTCTTGCTTGTTTAAAACTTTAAAAACAATGTAAATTTTCTGAGGTACTTGCATCATCCCTATAAATCTATCAGAATTAATGCTAATGCTAGTAACTCGAATGTTGCTGTGGCTATAAATCCACTCTTTCACTGTCACACATCTTGACCCTGATGCTTTGTGTTGTGGTAAATGTAAAGGAGGAAGAATGGTCTGATAGAAACTACAGTTTTTTCATAATCAATACAACACTACAGTACACTAGATGCGTGTTTGCTGCGTGACTGCTGCGGTCCGTGTCAGTTTTCATTTTGGTTTTCATACTAGCAAGTCAGTGTTTCCGAATGAAGACACTGTAATTATGTCAACATTGGTGCAGTATGTCACAGACAAGATAAACACAGTACAGTTACAGTTGATTGTTTTTCAAAATAATAGCTTTAATGTTTTTGTTCTTTGGAGAAATTCTGCTAGTTTGTACGGACTGCTTGTATTCTTAAGTTTCCATGTTCGAAAATTTAGAAGATTGAAGTGAAAAGAAAAATTGCAAAGCACTCACTCACATATAGTCCTGCTAAAGTGATTTTGCTGCTTGTTTAACTGCTTTCAAGTTAAAAGGATCCGTTTTTATGACCCCAACCCAATCATATAGAGTTGAAATGTATATTTTTAGACACAAATCATTTTTAGCCTAATTACTGTTGAGCAACCAAGTTTTGGCAATTTCCTCTGTAACTTCTTGGTCATTTAAAGAAGGCAAACAAGTAAAAAATTACATCTTATTTGCTTTTATTGAGGTAAAACTTGTGTGGAGAGATTGGCTGTAGTATCACGGGGTCTCTTATTGCATTGTGAACTAGAGCTGACACTTTTAGCAGCCAACTCGCATCTTGTTTGATTAAACTTTAAAGTTTCTTCCCTCAGAAGTTGCTCTCTGAGTTTCCACTTGGAAACTAGCCTATACAGCGATCCAGAAGGGGTCTTTTTGCACTGCACGTGAGCTTTTTTGGCTTTAATGATAATAATAATTTTGGGGGTAAAATTTGTGTATTCATGGTGAAATTATTCACAGCACTTTTGTTTTTCTCTTAGGAAGCCATTATATTTTAGCACCACTACAGCCCACTACCTCCACTGTCCAGAGAAGCCTGCTAGTGAAAAGAAAACATTGGAGTGATATACCCTGATATATTTCTCTTGAAATTAGTCAATTATTATTAAGTCATAACTTAAAGCAAACAACCTGTCCACACAACTGTATAGCCTAGCTTCATTGCTGGCAGTGTGACTGGTCTCTCCTTAAAGGGGCCTTTCTGACTGTCATCTTCTCTGATTTATTTACTTACTATCGACAAAAACTTCATACAGCCACCCTTCAAAAATTCCAAACTATCCCTTTGACAGGATCGACCAAGTTAGTCCTCTCATTGTGTGCGTGATTGTATTTGTCTAAAAATATAGTTTCAAGTGGCCTTTCTGTCCCCTCTTACTTTGCCTTCGACACAGGCAGGCGGGCCTGCGCTCGCTGAAGGCGTGACCCTTTCATGGTTGCCTCAAAAGCTGCTCCAACAGCAGCCTTATGCAGTAAAACGACAGCTCCATCACTCAACAGACCAAACTCTCTGCCTTTCCTGTGTGTTTTATACATGTGTATATATGTGATTTATGTGCGTCTTTATGTGGATTTCTTTGTTTTGTTTATGTATGTGCCAATTCACGTGGTATCTGTTGGCACGCATGGTCCATTGAGAGATTAGGTAGCAGAGATTAGCAGAGAACTTGTGGATACGGCTGTTTTTTTTCACACATCATCTGTAACGTTATGTCTTGAAAGCTCCTGTGAGGGTTTTGAGATGCTTATGAAATTGCCTAAAATTACCAATAATTCACCTTAATAAGCTCTGAAATCAAGGAAGTTCTTTAGAGTAAAGCTAACTTCACACACCGATGATTTGGCGAACTTTTGCCAATGTATAGAGAAACGTAGAACCGTGTCAAGCTAAGTCAGGCCATAGAACACTGATATTCGTTATGTTTGTGAAAAATTTTATGTACGCTTAAAAAATTCAAAATTACACCAGCAAGATTTGACCTCTTCTTGCCTTTGCCACTCTCAGTTACAGCTGCGTTCATCCATGTTGGCGAATGTTGGCTTTTGCATGACTTCAGGCGCTCTTTTGAGGACAGCTATCTTTCGTTTTCGTGGCATTGTGTCAAAATAATGAGACCAGCTGCAGCTTCACATGGTGAGATGGCACACACTTTAAAGGCATTTGTAGAGTGACATCGTAAGCTATGGTAGACCAAAGTTCCGCTATGTGTTAAATCTACATTGGCGAACATTAAAAATTCATCTGCAGTTAGTAAAGGCACTGTCTGGAAACATCAAGCTACACCAGACCAACGTTTCTTTCTGTTTTAGCACAGCCAAAAATACTGCGGAAATGTACTTTCTCTGAAATTTTTATAATTACTTAACTTTGGTCACGTACGCTACTGTACATTGGTATATTTAACGTAGAAAAATAGCTTGCAGGAGGTAGGTGCCATTTTTCAGTTTTAATTGCATGTATTTATTTTTCCAAAGTATCGTTCTGTCCAAAGGGGGCGCCAAATACCCTCACAGGAGCTTTAAGTTTCCTACAGAAAACACTACATTCTCTATCTTAAAATTCTTCCATTTCTGCAGTAAAAAACATGTTTATAATTTACTTGAAAAGATGTTTATTTATGAGTCAAAGTAGCAGTTTTTAATCACATTTTGTCTCTTGAATTCAGACACAAGTATGAGCTTTCTGACTGTTCAGACACCTGAAAAAGAAGGACAAGATAAATCCTCAAGGGCTTTTTGAGATGTCAGTGTTAACAGCAATACAGCTGCGTCGCTAGGTGGCTGTTGAAGCTTCCTTCCTGTTTTCCCCCGTAAGCCATGCTTCTATTCCTGGTCTTCCTATCGTCAAAATTACCGTCAAACGTTTCTTTCTCATTCCTGCTCATCGTGAAGTGACTGATTTACGGTTTGAATGCGTTTAAATGGTAATCCTGTGATATCAGACTAACACAAAAAGCCACAGCATGAAGCTCCTGTGGATTAGATTGTGTGATTTATATTTTTGCACCATAGTAAGATTGATTGTGCGAAGTTTATTTTTTTATCGCCAAATTCTTGATTTTTCGTGATTCTCCTTTTTTTTTAACATATTGTAATTAGTTATTTAAATGTCACAGAAAGGCTGATCTGTGTCAAGAGATTTCTAAAGGTGCATAAACGTCTCTGAATGCAGCTTTTTCTTTACTCCATCCTCATTCGCCGTTCGGACTAAAGACCACTGTTTGAGTTGTCCCAGGACTGCAACAAACGGAGTGCCTTTACCCCAGTGTGATAACATAGAGCTAGGTATTTCTCTCCGAAGCGTATCACCCCAGAAAATCAGATAAAAGAGCAGCATTCCAGATGTTCAGCCTCCGCCGTGAGGAAACCGAGGATTATAGGACTTTACTATTTTGTGTCTTAGAAACATTCTCTGTGACTGTCACCAAAATGGATGTGTGTATATCTGTGATTATTTATGAATACAGTATATAATGTACAGCATGATTTTTATTTCAGCGTATTTGAAATGTACTTTTTTGCACTTTCCAGGTACTAAATTGTAACAAATTGTTTTAACTTGGCTCCCTAATCTGTACAAACGGCTTTGTATACACAGGTGGAAAATGATCATTAAAGTCTTGTCTAAATTATATCAACTTCTAAGCCTTGGTTTGTCCTGGTAACATCACGAAATCACTGGAAAAAAAGAGGAATTTCAATCTCAAAACAGGTTTAATGCCTCAGGTTTATTCAAGGAAACCCATACAATGGCATTCAAACAAATGGAGACTTGCTTTAAGGTAAGACATTTCAAGGAAAACATAACCAATCATAACACCATCATAGTTCTGATTTTCTTTATGGTTTTCATGCAGTGATGGCGTACGAGCAGATGGACGCTCTCTTCAGTTCACAGTCACCCGCCGTCCACCAGCTCTGATCTACAAAACAGCGGTAGGGAAAGATTAGTATCAGACATTTTCCAGTATTCAAATGTTTCAAGCTAATGTAAAGGTGCACCAAAGAGATTACAGAGGCTTTGTCTTGAGGGGGATTTACCTGCTGCCCTTTGCGCCACGGGGCAAAGATACCCTCAATCAGGTTAATATTTTAATATCTTATCAACTCCCCATGACGCAGTCTGAGACTTATCTAAGCTTTGATTCATAACCTTTGAATTGATAGTGCAGTAAAAGCAGCACTGCTTAATATTTGACTGAGTGGTTTGATTAACGCTATCATTGAAAGAAAATAGGTTTCAAGCATAAATTAGATAGAAGAACAATAACACAGCCCAAGTGTTGGTTTAATGGTTTGTTTTATTGCTAAGGTGGCCAACATTTGCTTTTTCAAACTTTAAGGCTTAAAATGTGTCCACACCTATTGCTTTGTGGAATTGATCATACATTCATGATACAATATAGTTTAAAAAAGTCACACTTTTGTCATGAATACTCTCTGTATCATCGTTAAAATGCCTTCTCAATGCAATTTAACTACTAAATATGCCCCCAAATATGTTCTTCTTACATTTTTTCAATCTGGTAAATATCACTGTTGAACAATTAACAATCTTAAACCTTGTCTGTCTTTATCTTATTTCAAACCTGGAATGTAAAATTCCCTTGGTTTTATAGTAATTAATGAACTTTTTGACATCTTTGGGGTGATGTATCAAGGTCCTAAAGGGTGGTGGTTCTCACCTTTTATTGCCGTCAGGACCTCTCCTTGAACAAAAGAATTGAACCCCATGGTGAAAACTAAACAATGTCACGCAAAATCAACACCTGCTTTAGTTGTTTAATCGATAAAATCAAGATAAAATGGGATTACGCATATGGTAGTGCAAAGTCCCTCAAAGAAAGTTCATGTGTTATCATTGTTTGGCTTATATTTCTAAACCAGTTTTTTGACTAACTTGAAGCTGACAGATCCCCAAGACTCTCTGGCAATCCCTGGGGGGCTCAGACCTCAGGTTGGGAACCAAGCCTGTAGGGCATACTTTCTGTATCTTGGTGATTTATTGCCCCTGGTCCTTATAAAGGGGTTTCAAAAATAGTGTGTATTGTAGCATAAGATCTTACCTATCTTGAACATCTCCACACAAACTGGTTTATCTGTGTGAATATTGGGGTGACCTGGCATCCAGTCGCTGTATTTCCACTCTGACCCATCAACCCAGGATGCCTTCTGGTTCTGTGGTGTTCAAAATCAACAGTTTTAAAAAATACACTCATTTAAGCTTCTTGTTTTGGAACAAATACTCACCAACACAGTACTATCAAGACCAATCAAATGCTTCACTGAGGAAAGTAAATCTTTTCACATCATGACACTGAAGAAAACGAGGTCCACAGTTGTTATCATTAACATGTACTTTGAGTTTAGGAACAGAAGAAACATTTCAAAATAAAGGCTCAGGAGGTCAATGTTCTACCAAGGTAAGAATAACATTATCTGTCCTGTTGATACCATATCTGATGACACTCTCCTTGGCCTCCATTCAGGAGGTTTCTAAGAGTTGAAGCCAAGCTGCTGCTTTCATGGTCAGCAACATTTAAAATTGTTGGAGGGAGTAGTGTCCTTGCATATGTGTTTCTATTTTTATGATTTGTCTTGTATTTTGTTGATTTATTAGTACATTATTTATGGAGGACAAGTCTTTGGATTGGTGATGACAAAAAGATGTAAATTTCTACTACCAAGACCAGTTTCAGGCAAAACAAATGGTCACAGTTAAAAAGATGAACTTGCCTTGACCGTGCCTCCCAGCCAGATCAACACAGGGTTATTCTCACCACCCTTGGTCACCAAGGAGACCAGGCGGGAATGCAGATCTCCACTTGTTACAGATGCAAGCTCAGCGTTTGGTGCCAGAGCTCTGCATAAGTCCTGGAGACAAAGGACAAAGAAAAGTACAAGATTTCATCAGCAGAGCCTCAAATAGTCAGAAGTTAAGGAGTAGGGAAAGATTTAGAACTGAAACAGAACATGTATTATTTTAGCTTGCCGGTGAGGGTGGATTGTACATAGTTTTAATACAAAAAGTAATGAGTCTAACCTGTGCATCCTTAAAGGAAAGACGTGTGGGGTTGAACTCATAGCACTTTCCATTGATGACCTCCCCTTTGCATGCCACTGTCTGGGTGTGACGCCTCAAGGTTGAGGATTCGGTACCCTGCCTGAAACCTGCTGGCAGTGTTTGAATGGGTTCAGTGCCCTGTCTGAAACCATCTAGGATTGTTTTAACTGTTTCAGTTCTGTGCCTAAAACCTGCTTGGATTGATTTGACATGGTCCATAGATTCTGTTCCCTGTCTGAAACCAGCTGGGATTGTCTTGATTTGTGCAGCTCTGTTCCTAATATTTCCTGGGACTGATCTGACAAGGTTCGAGGGTTCAGTTCCCTGTCTAAAACCAGCTGGGATTGATCTTACAGGCTCTGTTCCCTGTCTGAAACCATCTGGGATTGATCTTACAGGCTCTGTTCCCTGTCTGAAACCATCTGGGATTGTCTTAACTGGTGCAATTCCAAACCGAAGTTCTCCTGGGATTGTTCTGACAAGGTTCGAGGGTTCAGTTCCCTGTCTGAAACCTGCTGGGATTGATCTTACAGGCTCTGTTCCCTGTCTGAAACCTGCTGGGATTGATCTTACAGGCTCTGTTCCCTGTCTGAAACCATCTGGGATTGTTTTAAGAGTTGCAATTCCAAACCGGTGATCTCCTGGGATTGTTCTGACAAGGTTCGAGGGTTCAGTTCCCTGTCTGAAACCTGCTGGGATTGATCTTACAGGCTCTGTTCCCTGTCTGAAACCATCTGGGATTGTCTTAACTGGTGCAGTTCCAAACCGGTGATCTCCTGGGATTGTTCTGACAAGGTTCGAGGGTTCAGTTCCCTGTCTGAAACCTGCTGGGATTGATCTTACAGGCTCTGTGCCTTGTCTGAAACCATCTGGGATTGTCTTAACTGGTGCAATTCCAAACCGGTGATCTCCTGGGATTGTTCTGACAAGGTTCGAGGGTTCAGTTCCCTGTCTGAAACCTGCTGGGATTGATCTTACAGGCTCTGTTCCCTGTCTGAAACCATCTGGGATTGTTTTAAGAGTTGCAATTCCAAACCGGTGATCTCCTGGGATTGTTCTGACAAGGTTCGAGGGTTCAGTTCCCTGTCTGAAACCTGCTGGGATTGATCTAACAGGCTCTGTGCCTTGTCTGAAACCATCTGGGATTGTCTTAACTGGTGCAATTCCAAACCGGTGATCTCCTGGGATTGTTCTGACAAGGTTCGAGGGTTCAGTTCCCTGTCTGAAACCTGCTGGGATTGATCTTACAGGCTCTGTGCCTTGTCTGAAACCATCTGGGATGGTCTTAACTGGTGCAATTCCAAACCGGTGATCTCCTGGGATTGTTCTGACAAGGTTCGAGGGTTCAGTTCCCTGTCTGAAACCTGCTGGGATTGATCTTACAGGCTCTGTTCCCTGTCTGAAACCATCTGGGATTGTTTTAAGAGTTGCAATTCCAAACCGAAGTTCTCCTGGGATTGTTCTGACAAGGTTTGAGGGTTCAGTTCCCTGTCTGAAACCTGCTGGGATTGATCTTACACTCTCTGTTCCCTGTCTGAAACCATCTGGGATTGTCTTAACTGGAGCAATTCCAAACCGGTGATCTCCTGGGATTGTTCTGACAAGGTTTGAGGGTTCAGTTCCCTGTCTGAAACCAGCTGGGATTGATCTTACAGGTTCTGTTCCTTGCCTAAAACCATCTGGGATGGTCTTGATGGGTTCTCTTTTCTGTCCGAGAACATCTAAGTTCAACTTAAGGGGTTCAGTTTCCTGCCTAAAATTATCAGGAAGACTATTGGTAGAGGGCACCTCTACACGGACCCAACCACTTCCACTCCTTTGGGCTGGGATATCTGGGGAAACAAACAGCAGCAGACAAGTAAGCTTGACAAAAAGATGAAGAGCCTTTGGCTATGCTAGTGCCTATGTGAGGCTACTCTTTGGCTAACTAATGCTTAGGATTTAGCGCACTGTAAGTTGCTAACATGTAGATATTGAACAGATGGCTTCTTGGCATGCTAATATGCTAATCAGGTCAAAAACAGAGAGAGAATGAAAGTCTAATTGATGCTAGCACTTAAATATATGTTGGTTCAGGCTGAAAGTACTGGAGATTAGCTTGCAATTTAATTTTACAAATGCAACACTTAAGCACTTGCTCACCCTCGTCCAATATCCACTGACGTCTATTCATCTCTCCAAGTCCATTTCCTTGAGGAGGAGGTATCAAATCTAGAAAAAGAAATACAAGAAAGATTAGAATGTCGTATTTTTTTTCATTATAATTTGTAATTTTCTTAAGTTATCCAGTCACAATAGATAAATACCCTAAAGGAAACAACACCAAGTCAAGTTTGTGATTAACTTAGTTTACATCCTTACCTGCTTTCCTCTCCATCTCACTGATGTGATCCTGAACAACATTGTTGCTCAGGTTTACGATGAACCTCCTAGAGGGCTCGGCATCTTGTCGGATGTCATTTGGAATCGGCTTATGGATGCCCAAGTGTTCTGTGCCGTGTCTTGTGCCTTTCGGTAGCCAGTGGGTTGTATGTGTCTTCCATCCATTCCTGAAGCGTGTGAGTGGGGCAGCCTGGAGACCTGTGAAGGGAATATTTTATTGTAGTTAGGTCCTTTAAGATAAAAGTGGGTAAAATAACGGTACTTATGAAACTGAGGTGGCTAAATATGGACATGAGAAGTGGTGCTTATTTATTCAACTTTAGACTTCAGTGCAATTGGAATAATATTAGATGGAACGAAACAAGATGTCTTCTCATATCAATGATAAGAAACTGTGCCAGAATTATATGTGGGCAAAGCTTTATGGTTGCAATGTAATAAAGGAGGGTTGGAGTCTAATTCCTGCAGGAATAATTGCTCTGATAACATAATAAGATTGACACTGGTTTCAAGAAACAAGGCCACAACTGAGCAAGACAGAAATTATGTCAATTTTTTAAAAAAAGAATCACCAGATAAAAGAAATGCTCTGAAAGTGCTTATTCTTTAAGGTCACTTATAAAAAGACTTTTGTATGTTTTAGATCAGGGATGGGCAAATTTGGTTTCTAAGAAGGCCTCATTGTCAGAGGGCTGAATTATTGCAAACTGCAACATACTCTCAAGTTAATAATTGCAGTTAATTATTTATTTAAAAGGATAACAGATATTAAACCTTATAGAGAAAAAATATACTGTACATTTCATATATTTTAACTCATGCAAATAGTTGTATTTATTCTAATGAGCTAAACAGAATTCAATCTGCTATTTTTTCAGTGTCAGTAACAAATTATTAACTGATTATTTAAGTATATCTCACTTACATTTCTATATTTAGACTCAATTACAGGGAATGATAGCTCAAGTTAGTTTCTGTGCTAACTTTGCCACATTTTCACTTTTTTTGTTTGAAATTAACTTGCAGGTTTTGTTTAAGGAGTAGGGTGACGGCATGTGGTCCCTGAGCTGCTAGTTTCCCACCCCTATTACAGATTAAATATCCATTGTTCATTATGTTAAAACAAACAAGGCAATTGATATTCCATCACAAGCATATTCTACTTTAGGGTAACTCAAATGCATAGAATCACATCATCTGCATATTGATGTATTCTAAAAGTGATATTAAGAAAAACACTCATATTCAGGCTGTTTATCAGGAATTACTGCATCAACTATATTATATGACTTAGATGTGATATAGAGCTTACCTGACAGCGCCAGGAGCAGCAGCACTAGTTTGAGCATCGTGTCAGCACTGGAACAAACAGAGAAAATGTTCATTTCAGTCTCTTTATACTCTGGATATTGTCTGTCTTATGGCTTACATAAGCAACTGTTATCTGGAAACAGTTAAGAAGGAGTCAAAGGTGTGTCAATTTCCTTACCTGAGACAGCAGCAGTGAACATTGAGCAACTTTTACACAAGCCCCTTTTGATTAATATGCCCCAGTCCGGGTCATAAAGCCATAAAGAGATTATTGATTAAGTTGATCAAAGTATTTATAGCCCCAATTTTCGCCTAATAGTTTTGAAGACAGCGCAGATAAAATAGATCACACTGCCATGACTTTTGGCGTGAAATAGCCCTCATTCAAATGGTTACTGTTACATGACACGCAATACTGAACCCACTACAATAAATGAACTTGTTTTTCTGTACCTGTATGTGAGGTGAATGGCACCTGGTTTCATCAAAAGAGGCTCAATCAATATTTTCGAACACTGCCAGCGAGTAGGGATGACAACACATGTCACACATGTTTGACGCCGTCGACTGTGTAGGTCACTAGAGTTTAGATCAAGGATGAGCTAAAAAGGGGTCAGTTACAAGTTTTAAAGATCATGTTTGGAATTAAAAATAGTGATTTAGATTTATGTTGGGGTGAAATCATGTAGTGCTAGATTATGTAATGGCTTAAAAGAAGTAAAAGAGGGTAGGACTGCAGTATTACTCAATGCAACAAAAACTTATTCAATCAGTCAATACTTAGAATTTTTCCTGTGCAGGTCCACAGCAGCAGCAGGCGGTCTTTGTCACTTGTTGACAATCGTAAATGTGAGATTTTTGCTGTTGCTTTGATGTATTTTAACAAACTAATCATCTTAAAATGGATTTAAGTGACTGCAATGACAAAAAGAAGTAAATAGAAGGCTTATTTTAAGGATACTATATTTAAAACTATGCATGTCCACAGCAGCATGTCACAAGGCTATAGTCATGTATGTGCAATATTAGCAGGAAATTTTAAGTTCAAGTAAATACTAGCAACTGTAATGATAATGAAAGACGAAAAAATTAAATTCTAGTCACTGGTAATTGAAGTAGCTGAAGGTATGCAGGTCCACAGCAGCAGCATCCATTTTGGTAATAATGATTACAGTAAATCAGATATTTGCAAGAGCTTCCATGTATTTTAGTAAACCGATTACTCTAAGGGTAATATTAGCAACTGTAATAATAAAAGAAAAGATGTAAATAAAAGGCTAAACATTAATACATGTAAAAGTTGAAATGTGCAGATCCATAGCTTTACTAATAGGCACAGCAATAAATTAGATATTTGCAGGAGCTTCCACATAATTAAATATACTGACCATTTTTGGGTTAATATTAGCAATTGTAATCATAATGTGAAATATATCAATAAAAGGCTAAATGACAGTAAATGTAGTTGAAACGATGCATGTCCACAGCAGCAGGATTGCTTGTCCATAAAACAACTATGTGTTTGATAGGATGGTAGCTCTGAAGTCAATATTAGCAACTGTATATTGATTGAAAGATGAAAATGAAATGAAAACTTGTAGTAGTAGAAGTGATGCAGGTCCACAGCAGCAGGTCAACCATGCTGTTAAAAATGGTTACAGTACTATATATATGTGTGATATTGCTGGACCTTCAGTGTATTCAAACAAACTTATCATCCTGAGGTAACTTTGAGTTACTGTATGAATAAGAGGAAAGTAATAAATAAAAAGTTTACATGCAGAAGTGTAGTGGTTGATTTATTCAAGTCCAGTGCAGCAGGTTGTCCATGTCACTTGTTACAGTAATTAATGAGATATTCACAGGAAATTATATTTGTTTCAGTAGACTGATCATTCTGATGTTTAATTACCAACTTTCTTGATGATGGAGTAGAATTACCAAAAGGTTAATACTAGTAATTGTGTAGTTGAGGCAAAGTTGGTCCATAGCAGCAGCCTGTCCACACCAGCAATTCTGAACAGCATACAGTATTAATTTTGTTGACTAATTATTTTCATCATGGTTTTCATCAACATCCTTTTTTCCTGATGAAAACTAGACTATACTTAAAAAAACAAATGTTCATGGACAAAACCTTTAACTAAATCAACTAACATTTTCATCAACAAATAAAAACTTGACGAAAATGTTTGACAGAGACTAAATCCAATCAGACCCAATTTCATCATGTAGAAAGTAGGGATAAGCCAGGAATATGTCCAATCACAGCTACTTTGGTTGTGTGGAAAGGTTGGATGAGTTAAGAGGGACATCCAACCACAACTGCCTTAGCTTCTAGGTGGTGGGATCCAAGTGTAAACATGACTTCAGAAATTTAAGGAAACATAAAAATACCATATTCTTTACACTTCATATTTTATTAAACATTTTATATGACTAAATTATGACTAAAACTAAAAGACATTTTGGGCAAAAGACTATAACTAAAACTAAATTAAAAACTGCTGTCAGAATTAACACTGGCAGCCTGCAGGACAAGAGCCAGAGACATTTGTTTTTGTTTGTTGTAGTTAAAACTGTGTAAGTTTTTTACCTTACCCAACCATACAAATACTAACCAACCTTTCTTTATCTGTTTTTAAACTGTGCTGCACCCACCACTCTCTTATTATTACATAAAGCATTTTTTAATTTGTCAGGGTGTTTCATAATGTTTCAGTTGACAGATAGCACACTATCTCTGTTGTGAATCAAAAGTCAAGAAATAACACGAGGTTTTTTTCTCTGGCTCCATCTGGTGTGTTTACAGTAACATGTCAACACTGAACAAACATGTAAGGAAGTTCCCAAGGTGAGGTCACGTAATAACCATCTGATCGCTTGTTAATTCAACCTGTCCCTCCCGTGGTAGGCGTTTTTCTGGGGTTGTGGGTTTAAACTTTTATGACTTTTGTGCTTTTACTCTCCACTTAATATGAGAGAGGACATCATCTCAGTCAAACGCTGTAACCTTCACGCAACACTTGGTCGTTTCGGTTTTACACTCACGTACACGATGGGGCGGTTACTCTCACTAAAGTAAACACCCCCACAACGAGAGAGAGAGTCTTATTCAATCCTCCGGGTGACCCGGTGATACAAAACGAACACACAAACTCACTGACACTCTGATTGGCAAACATCCGCACGCACGTGTACAGACACAACACGTTTGCCTTTAGCGGTATCAAGCGTGCGCACGTAACTGTAAAATGGCGGTAGACCTTCAAAATAAAAGACCTGTCAAAATAAGTTTTTAAGATATAAATAATCAAATTATTATTACTATATTCTATATCTATTATAATTTTGCTACTGTGACCATAACTTAAAATAATATTTGAACTTGAGGGCATGCAAAGGATCCAAATGTCTAAGGGTGCTCTCAAAGACAAACTCTTTCAGTTTTTTTATTCACATTTTTAAGTTAATTTTGAGTACTTATTTCTTTTTTCTTATGTATTGAATATTTGTAAATATTACAAAACTCACAAAAAACATTGTTAAAACAAAAAAGATTGCACTACCTTCAGGGCCTCTTCTTTTAAACAACTCCCTTTACCTTTGTTTATTAAATTAAAAGCATTATTTAAAACCCACATTTTTTGACAGCAATTTTTAATTTAGTTTTCAATAGTATTTTGCCTAAAATATCTTTAGTTTCAGTCATAGCTTAGCCATTGAAATTGTTTTAATTTTAGTCTAGTTTTAGTCAATGAAATCTACTGTTAATTTACTCGACTAAAATATGAAGTGTAAAGTGTAAGGCATGTTTATGTTTCACTGAATTTCTAAAGTCATGTTTACACTTTGATCCCATTAGCTAGAAGCTAAGACGGATGTCCCTCTTAACTCATCCAACCTTTCCACACAACCAAAGTAGCTGTTATTGGACATATTCCTGGCTTGCCCCTACTTTCTACATGACAAAATTAGGTCTGATTGGATTTAGTCTCAGTTAAATATTTCGGTCTAGTATTTTTGTTGACTAAAATGCCGGTTTATTTAAGTTTTTGTCCATGTACACTTTTTTTTGTTTGTTTTTTGTTTTTTTTAGTTATGGTCTAGTTTTCATCAGAGGAAAAGGGTTGTTGATGAAAACTATGACGAAAATAATTAGTCAAAAATGGCTTCAAGGGACAGAAATATTGTAACACCTTTATTTCAGTCCAAGGTTATCCCCGTGAAGTTGCTCAGTTTTGGCCCCTGCAGCTTTTATTTTGATAGTCCTGACCGGATGTTGTCTTACACGCGTGCTATGACGTCGACCTCCATGCCAGGAAATACACCAGAGGAGCCTCACATTTGCTATTTGACCGCATAAACTTCTGCAGTGTGATTAAAGCCGATTGTACATACTCCCTCCGTTTTCCAGCTGACTGCCTCAACCCCGTGAACCGATCCACCCGGACCACGGACAGCGGACGGTCTTCATGAGCTCCATGTTACGCAATGACCGTGACAGCGACTGAGTGACTTCTTTATAAAACAGCTAGTCCAGCTAGCTCCTCTCGGCTTAAACCAAACACCTCTGGAGGAGTTAGAGCCCCCACTGGAGTGGACCGTGTTACCCTGGTTGTGTATTTTGGCTGCAGTCTGAACTCCTTTATTTGCCTGCACTTCAAATGGCTTTGGTAACAGCGATCAGGAGGCTGGCTCATGTAAGGATACGGGACTATACGCGCAGGACGGCGGCGGGGACCTGGAGCAGCTGGCTGACGGGACAGAGGAGTTTGAGCACCGGGTCGCAGCCTCTGAGGTGAGCACTCCTTCATCACAGGGTAAACTCTGCACCCTCAGGCTTTTAAAGTCCACTGCGGTCCTGTGAGGACAGCTGCACGTGAACACTCATTCAGCGTGTCAGGTATTTAAAGTCACCTGTGGGGTTTTCAGCACGTGCCCTTCTGGGTATGTTGTAGGGCTGGGAAGTAAAGCCAGAACTTTTTTGTAAGCCTTTTAACACTATGATTATAACAGGCCCCCCTGGTGTTTTTTTTGTCATTAAATGTGTCAGGAAATGTCCTTTGAGGAATTTTTTTTCATGAGAAATCATAGTAAACAATTCTAGCAAACTATTATTATGTTACCAATGTTTAAAATGGCGTGTAATTACATGAGAAAAAGAAATACGGCAAAAGAACAGCAAGAAAACACGCCGTACCTCCCCCTCAGCCTTTACCGTAATGTACTGTATATCACCGGAAAGCTCCGCTTCTCAGCTTTTTAGAATCTGTTGGAATTTTTTGGATAGCGTGGATACTTGAGGAGTTACGGTAATTTGAACCATGCATGTTTTTTTCTGTCTTCGGCGACAGCTTCAAAGTACAAGAGTTAGGGGGGACACAGGGTCAGCGATGTTTTTCAGTCAAGTTGATGTCATCTGGTGATACTGACTTGAGCAGGGCTTTCTAAAAGCACAGGCTGCTAGCCTACAAGTTTACTCAATTACAGCCAGCTTCTTTTTCTTATTGTCAATTTAACCTTAAAACCAGGGATGCCCAAAGTTACTTGTTAATAAAATGTTAAGAAGACTGGGCCACCCTGATATTCCGAAACTTATGTGTTTCAGAGTTAGTCGGGTTTAGTAAGTGTTCGCGAACAGTGCTTACCTGTTATGTTGACAGTCTGAAATTCCAACGTTCCAGTTGGTGAACGTTTTCAAAAATCGCCCTTAAAAGTCATTGGTCCTACTGGGATATTCAGACAATCCCGAGTTTGTCAACAAACATGGCTGCTTAGTGCGTGAACGGGAAGTAAAAGCAGTGCGCCAAAATTGTGGCTCAGTTTCCGACGTATAAGACACTTACTACACCATCTTTGGTGACATTAGGAACTTGCAGAAGCAACGTAGGGCTGGACAATTAATCAAACTTTAATAGAGATTACAATTACTGCTTTCCACAATAATGAAAACTGAGTTAATTATTATCATCATTATTTTGAGGGATTTGTATTTTAACCAGTACTTTTTTTATGTATTTCTTGTTCTTTAATGTTATAACTGATAGTGTCAAAAGCACATACGTTCAGTAAAAGCATCTGGTGTGTGTTTCAAAATCAGGGAGTAATCGCGATCTCAGTATCTAGGAAGGAATTGCAATTATGATTTCGCCATAATCGAGCAGCCGTACAGCACGGCATTTAAATATCAGGTTTGACGTGATTGAAGTTGTTGACACTGCAACCCCATGTAGACCAACTTTTGCTCATACAGAAACTCGGTAATAAAATCATTAAAGAATCTGATTGGTGATGGCATTAGTATCAATACAATCTTATCAATTCCCGTCCCTAGTGAAAAGGCTAAAGGGCTCCCAGCAGTGCTGAACTTTTAAGGAGAGCAAGCTCAGTCTACCAGTAAGGTACACTGCTGTTAACACAAACGGTTATTTCATGCAATTGTGAGTTTTTTTGTAAAAACGAGCCACAGAACTGTATTCAGTCAAATGCTTTACTTTTCTTCAGGAAGTCTATTTTACGGTGCAGCAAATGGTGATATGTTCATCTGCCTGTGCGCATTGATTCATTCGATCTGCTGTTTTAAGCAGATGTCCGTGCATTAACAATTCTGCTTATTGATCCCATTCCTTCATGGTTCCTCAATTGATTCCTGCTGATTTTTTGCGTGGAGTAAAATGGGGGTGCCCATGTCGGTTTTCATTGACAACAATGTCAAACACGTGACACACCTGGTATTCAATGCTGTGCTGCATAGATAAATGCCTCTGCCAGTAGTTGGTGTTTCCAGCGTCGTGTCAAAATTTAATGCAATTTTGACCACTTCAGCCCCTCGTCTGACATGATGTTTGACCTCATTTCTGACAGCTGCCTCTGTTGAGAGCGTGACGTCCTTGATTTGCAAAGTGTGCAGAACAAGGTGGAAGGCATTGATAAGGAATTGTTTAGCAAAAAGCCAAATGATATCGATTCCCTCAGGGAGTTGTTAACAATTCTCTGATATTGGCTTTCAATCTAGTTACACACAATGTGCTGAGTCAGATATTCTTCCAGCTCTGCTCAGAGAACAGAGACTGTTAATTTATCTCTTCATGTCATGGACGTATATTCAAGGGTCTGGTCATCCTTTCAAAATAAAAGCAGCCTGGTGGCAGGGGATACTTCTCTTAGAGCCTTGCATTTTGGGCCTCATTATGGACTGTCTATGTCATATATCCCATATTTTAGCTGCTTAATTAGCAGAATGTCTGGACGTATCATAATCTTTCAACATATGCTATCAAAAGTCGAAAAATAACAAAGTGAGGCTGTGAAACAGGCCTGTTCAGGTCCGTAAAAGAACATTTGAAGGCGATTCCCCACGTGGGGTGTGCTGTAGCATTTCACTTCTCTCTTATCTTCCTGGACAAGTATTTTCAAACCTTGGACACTCCAAATGTCCCAGAAGGCTGAAGTGATCCATCCTCCTGTTCATGGACATGGTTCTGATCAAGGCCACGCTCCTCAGGGACAAACTGCTCGTCAGCAGAGCCGGACTTGCTGCTCAGATTGAAGGTTCAGCATGCCGGAGCCTTCAGCCCCCGTATAGACTGTCATTCTCAACAGTCCACCATGGCGATCGACGTCTCAGTGTTTTAAAATCTCTTAAAGGGTCAAGCAGTGCATGAGAGGGTATGGATGAAAGGTTTGTAATTGACATGTTTTATAAAGCAGATTATGGAGGGGTCAGACTGGTCTGCAGATCTACAGGGGGTCATGGGGTTTGTTATGTATAGTGAAATGAGAGATTTATACAGATTTAGACGACTTATCTGTTTAGATGGGGGGCAGACAGACATTTATCTTTGGTTTTAAGCTCATAAAGTTTTATATTTTCAACCCTCTTATCAAATGTATTACCTTTTCTAGCCCCCACACTCTCTTATGTAGAATGAAACTGAACAGTTCCACATCTTGATCTAAATTGCACCGTAGTGAAACAGTTACTTCACC